>CM060098.1:7688175-8126323 GCA_030522485.1 Stenchaetothrips biformis
ACGAGGGGGAGGGGAGGGGTTGACGGGGTGGCGCGGCCCCTGAGACCATCATCGAGTGCCCCGGCGTGTCTTGGCCGGCGCCGACAAAGTCCTGTTGACGGGGGCGGGGTGGGGGAGGGTCCGCACCGGTGGCGCCTCGGGACCGACTGCTGCTTATCGGCGCTGCCCGCTCAGAAAAAAAAACAAAAAAAAAAAAAAACAAAAAAAAAACAGACTTTTGGTTGTAGGTATTGAGTTTTCGATTCCAGTTATCGAATTAACTCTATGGAACAGAGTTGATCATTATAACACATCATTTTTATTCCGTGCGCTGTAGCCAGCTCGCCCACTCGGGCTGCTGCGAGACCGAACTACTCCTGGGCAGACATGAATAAATAACAGAAAAAGAGACAGGCCTTCGATTTTTATAAAGTTTTCAACCTACAGCACATTTCAGAAAACGGTCCAGCCGCATTTTATTTTTTAAAGGCGTTTTCAGCGCGGCTTCAAAAAAAATAAAAATGGACGCAAACTTGGGCGGGCGTAATTTCTGCAGTTCGGTGCCGGGAGCTGTCGAGGTCCTGCCGAAATGAGACCCAGATCGGGAAGGGTGTTGGCCACGCCAGGACCTAAGGACTCATAACCCGGTTTTCAATAAGGGCCGCCGATTGGGCGTCGCTCCGACCCGAACGGGACCCACCCGGACCGACCCACTGTAATGGGAAGCTGCTCCGGCGGCGGGTCGGTCGGGGCTCCTCTCCCTGCAGTGTGTGGGCGGCGCTGCGCCGCCCTGACGCCCCGCGAGTGCGAGAGAGACAGAGCGCGCTCGCAGCCAGTCTGTCTGCGTCGCCCTGACGCCCCGCGAGAGCGAGAGAGACAGAGCGCGCCCGCCGCTCGATTCCACCTATTCCGCGCGGACTGTTAAGCGGCACACACTGCCGAATAGGGGTCCCCACGTGGAGCCCCGCCCCCACAGATTTATTTTTTCATAAGCATCGAATGGACAGGGTTCGGTTGGGGAGAGAATGCATCGTGTACCGCAAGACCCCCCCCCAACCCAAAAAAAAAAAAAAAAAAAAAAAGTGTTAGTTATGTATGACACCGACAATTGATTGACAACACAAATGCCAGATCAATGTCAAAAAATAAGACAAAATAAAAAGTTGTTAAAATTGGTGGTGAGAGGGCGAGTCGTTCCCCGGCAGGCATCACTTCGGAGGCGCATTGCGTCGAGGAGTACAGGGCGGCCCTGCACTCCCTGGCCGCGCTGTGCCGCGCTCTAGGGCGCTGCAGATCGCCGGCCGCAGACAGGCTTACAAAGTGGGCTCCCGGGACCCATAGCGTAGCCACGGCCCGGCCGCGGCCCAGCCGCCCTGCCAAGCCTTGCTTATGCCGACGCCGCGGCTATGGCAGCGCGAGCGCCCTCCAACGCAATCACGAGGAAGAGAGACAGAGAGAGAGCGCGCGCAATGGAGGAACACCGATAGCAGGCGACAACCAGCCTCTTTCTCGAGTAACCCGGATCCCCGATAATCCGCATGGCCGTGGCTGGGTATTACACTGTATTACAGCCGGCGGGCAACGCCACCCCGCGGCTTACAGAATTCGATTACGCTACCAGCCATACGTGCCATACGTATCAGCTCTTTTTTTTAATTCCCATTTCGGGACGTTTAACTCAACGGGTGAAACAATACAAAGCCAGAAACACACGTCCCGACGTTCACTGCGTTCCCTTTTTTTTTGACTTAAGTAATGAAATTTCATTGACCAATAATTTTTTTTGGCCAAGAATTTGATTAAGAAGCGCTTTCAAGAGCCTCCTCTTTTATTTATTTTTTTTTTTTTTTTTTTTTTTTTTTTTTTTTTTTTCATCTTCGGATGCAATAGCGAGAGGCAAGCGGCACCTATTGTCCAGTGGCGGCGGTGGCGGGCGGCAGTAGCTGGCACTTCTAGTCGCGTCACCGCGGCACATTTGCCATCGCCAGCCATTTCTGCACAGAGTAAATTAAATGGGACGGACTGCGAATCTTTGTCCGCGCGGCCTGCCTGCCAGCCTGCCCCGCGCTCTCATTCAGGCGATTTAATGCGCGGCGCCAACCGCGCGTGGAGAGCGGCGCGCCACGGCCGGGGACACTTGCAGCCAACAAACTGTTAAGTCCTTTTGTTACGGTACGACACAACAATGTATACCTTGCAAAAAGGATTCGGGTCAAAGGGGGCCTGACCGGGACAAGGCGTGGCGTGGCGGGGCGGGGTGCGGCGGGACAGGGCGCGGCGTGGCGCCAGAGCGCGCCCGCTGAATAGACCGTCCGGACATAAAGTGGTTGCACTGCCGCACACGCCGCGTCTCTCTCTCTCTCTCTCTCTCTCTCTCTCTCTCTCTCTCTCTCTCTCTCTCTCTCTCTCTCTCTCTCTCTCTCTCTGTGGGTGGGTGGGTGTGTGTCTGTGTGTGTGTGTGTGTGAGTGAGAGAGAGAAAGAGAGAGAAGCTGAAATCCGACGTCATTTTACATGGCAAGACGCGCGGGACATTTCAGCTGGTATTGCCTATGCACCATTCAGCGCAGCGCACAACGCACACAGTTAAAAAAGTTAAGGTCGCGGCCTGCACTTTCAGATGGTGAGAATCACTGATGCGATGCGGATGACTTTGGATGGTGTTTTTCCCTTTGTCGTTTTCGATGACGCCAGAAGCGAAGGAGGGAACCAGGACAAGGCCGACACTGGGCGCATCGACGGGTTTAGCGCGTCACGCCACTGCAGCTGCTGCAGGGAGGGGGATGGATGCCGCCGATGCCAATCTAGGACGTCCCTCCAAGAGCTGCCGAAGTGTCCCCGCAATCCGGAAGGAAGCCCTGTCCGGCAAGGACAGACTGGACGCTGCTCTCTGCAGAGACACACTCTCCGCACACTGTACGCGGCACACCCACACACACAAACGCTCCAATAAAGCCAGCCTGAGTGGCTTTATTATAACATACTTACATGTATCAAACAAACATTGGAATTGTAAATGACAGAAGGGATGGGGTTGGGGGTCGCGTCGCGAATCACAAATTAAGCCACGCGCGAATCTGCCTCGCAAATACGCTGTTGCCCCCTCCCCCCGTGAACGGAAAACGGCTGGTGTGCCGAGCGCGTATGTGAATGACGCCCTTCGGGTAGTGCCAGTAAGGCCGCACAACACCCCGACGGACATTCCCCCGCCAAACAGAACCGCTTTTCGTCTCGGACATAAACGTGGCTCCTGGTTTCCCCAGGTAGCCTATAGTCAAGACATGGGCGATTTCCCGGGCGTCCCTGGGAAAACTAGGAGCCGTTTTTGCCGTGGAGGAGAAAGGCACCGGAGCCGCGCGTGTGACCTGTGACCTACGCCGGCGGGAATCGAATATGTATGGCTTCCAGGATTGAGTCCCCGTTACCGCGAATCCGTCTCCCGGTCCGGGTCCCTCCCCGCGCCCCGGTGCGCGGCGTGTGAAGTTGAGGCCGCGCGCGCAACGAGTGGCGCGCCGGGCAGAGGAGCGGCAGAGAACTTACAGAAGGCCGCCGCGCCGACAAACGACACAATGCAACAAAGCACGCGTCCGAGCCACAGCAGCGACAGCAGCGTCAGCAGCGTCAGCCGGCACCGTGGTCGGAGCGATTCTCGAAGGCCCGAAGGCCCAAGGCATCAAAGGAAGGCTGAGCTGGGCCGTTTGCCTCGGCGTGGGCGAACACAGGGAAGAATGCTGGATCCACCCTCGCCTCGCCCTCGCCGCCCGGGATGCAGGGCACCACCTTTTGTCCACCGGAGTCACCCCCTTTGAACGCCTTGAACTCTCCAGCTGGGCGCGCGTCCAGCCGATCGGGGATTACTTTCGCTTCGGCAGACAAACTTAAGAAATCGCGCAGTGCTTGGAGCTAGGCGGTGCGATTCCAGACAGCGCTTCGTCGCTCTGCCTCTCCCACGAGCAGAGCGTCGGGGGCTGGATGAATCACGGCCGCGTCTCCGCGGTGCTGGAGGCAGTGATGCCCCGCGAGGTCGTGCTCCTCACAGGAGACACGGGGAGCTGGGCAACTCACCCCACGGCCCACACGGCGCCGGCCGGACCACTAACCGACTCAATGTCATTACAGACCCTCCGATGGTGCAAAATTCATGTCGGCGCCGAGTCGGGCCGCCCCGCCCCGCCCCGCCCCAAGGAGTGCGCTCAGCAGGCGCGTCTGAACCTCGCGGAGGGAAGGCGGGGCCGCCCCGCCCTGCGTCAGGCCGCTCCCGACTACACGCGATTTTTTAATGTGCCTAAAAGTTTGATGCAACACTTGTTTGTTAGTTCCGTACCTACAGGCGGCTTAGTGGGGGGCTTCCCTGCATCGACTGAAGGCCGTGCGCGGAGCCTCGCTTCTGCAGGAGCTGTACGAGACCGAGCTGCTGCTGCGAGGCGCGGCTCCCGCGAGACGGCAAAAAGGGCCTGGTGGGAAGCCAAACATCAAAAGCCAGAGCTATCCACCTCGGCCCAACCTACACGGCTTCACGGTAGCCGTCCCTTGAAACCCGGCACAGGGCCCTCTTTAAACAGACTGGCCTTGTCTTGCGTCCAGCGCGCACGGAGCCGGGGAGGGGGTGGGGGAGGGGGACGGAATTAGGCCCCAACTTCGCAGCAACTTCTTGATGCGTCAACCCCCGCCCAGCGGAGAGACACTCCGAGTTCGTCCGACTGGGTGTGTGTACACGTATATTCCGGAGCTGAGGCGAGACGTCAACAAACACTGCAGACTCAATTGACTTGACTCGATTACAAAACGGGGGGGGGGGGACTGACGCAAAAAACGGCGGGACGCAAGTGAGGGCGAAAACATGCAGAAAACACGACCCGGTGATTCTCTCATAACCAGTGAGGCACACGTGTACGCGGCAGGCTGATTCTGAAACACACCCAGGGTGGTGCGTCTCGATGGGGTGCAAGAGAGTGCGTGGAGTGGTCAAGCAGGAGGGCGGCCCTGCCCTGTCGGCCTTGTCGGCGACTCGAGACACCCCGTGCGGCCCGTGCACATCCCAGGCCGCTCAAAGCCCCTGACGCTGCCGCCGCGCAAAGACGGGCCAAAAAAAAAGGGGGGGGGAGGTAAGGCCCGCAAGAAACGACAGCAGCGTCGCTGCGCCGCCGCACGCAAAATTTTCTGTTCCGCACTAAATTTTTATTAAGGCGAAGGCCTGATCCCGGCGCAGCGGCGCGAGGCGCGGAGCCCGAATCCGCGTGACAGCGCGTCGCGGCCCACCCCCCCTCCTCCCTGATTTCGCCGTAACAAGAAATTTTTAGCCGGGCCAGGAGCGTCGGGTTGGGTTCCCTTCCGGGCGGCCGCCCAGAAATAAGGCGAGGCGAAGCGGGCGAAGGAAGGCGGCACGGCCGCCGTGGCGGAGCGGAGCGCTGCTCTTTTATTCAAATTTCGCGCGCGCTTTTTGCAGCGACACACATTAATTAAAAGCCGGGCACACATACCGAGACGCGCGACGCGGACCCGTTCGCTCTAAATTACGGCGCCGAGGCGGGAAGGCGGCGTCCGGAGCACGGCGTCCACGTCGCCGCCACGTCGAGGGGCCGCGTCACCGCTCCACTGCCAGCCCGCCGACCGGAGGCCGAGGAATAATTCCGGAAGATGGAGCACGCCGACGCAGCGTCCTCGCCGCCCATCGGCTGATGAGTGGACCACTCGTCTTCATTCAGGTGAGCCTCGGCGTCCTTGACGTAAGGCACTACATATTTCACCGCGTCGGACAATTCGGACCCTCTCAGCGCCAAGGGCCTCAAAGCGAAAAAGAAAGACGGGCATTCGAACACGTGGGTGTGTGAGTGTGTGAGTGTGTGTGTGCGCCAACGCGTGAGTATGTGTGTGTGCGTGCGTGCGTACTTGGACCGCGCTGCAGCCTCCCCCGCCTTCCGCTCGCTCCGCGTGTCGCCCAATTTATAATTCACGCCTAAAGTGCTGCCGAAACGAAGCGATCTTTTCCCTCCCCTTCCAAGGCTAGGTTAGGCAAGGCCGTGCGCGCGGGACCGTTTAAAAACCGCCCGCCGCCTGTCCATATGTTACGTGCCAGCGCTCTCTCTCTCTCTCTCTCTCTCCCTCTCTCTCTCTCTCTCACTTGTTGACCAGCCCTGCGGCGGGGACAGCGTGATGGGAAAGGCAAGGCAGTGGACGCGCTTCGCTCGTCGCGGCCACGCCGTCCGACCCCCTTGATGGACAAAAGGGGGTGAAAAAGGTGAAACTGGTGAAACTTCATCCTCGCCATCCACACCCATTACCCGCTGGCTTCCGCTGCCTGCCTCGGAGAAAAAAAAATGACCCCTTTATGCGGGAGGAAGTGTGTGACAGGAAAGAGCGCGGGGGAGAGTAAAACCAAAAGTTTAGAGGCACGGGAAGAGCCACCGGTGGGGCCAGCCCCCTAACACGGCGACGGCGGCGACGCAACGCGCGTAGCGGCGCCTGCTGTCAAACGCGCAGTTAGATGACGCCACGCGGCGGCAGTGCCACTCGTCTTGACTCAGTCCGACGCCGTGCCTGGGCGGGCAGTGCCGCCGGCGACACGGCTTCCTGCTTGGCGGCGCCGGCAACGCGTGCTGCTTCCCACCGCACGGACGGAGACACCGCGTTCCGCACCATCAGCAACCGGCGAGGCTGCCCGCCCGCCTGCCTGTCCGGCCGCACCGCCTGCGCGCTCATTTGAACACACAGCCGCTAAATAAATAAGCGGGACCAAATCCACTTCCTGACGGTGAGTTATCTGCTGTAGCGACGGGCGGGCGCGTGTGAGAGAGTGTGTGTGTGTGTGTGTGTGAGTGTGCGTGCGGCCTGGAACTACGCAGTAGTGGAGGGGCTGGGATGAGGCCGCGGCGAGGCGCTGCGAACCACGTGGTGCGGCGGCACCCTCTCTCTCCCCGCCGCGAATCACGTCCCCGGTCAAGCCAGCCA
This sequence comes from Stenchaetothrips biformis, assembly GCA_030522485.1. NCBI lineage: Eukaryota > Metazoa > Arthropoda > Insecta > Thysanoptera > Thripidae > Stenchaetothrips > Stenchaetothrips biformis. Next base: position 7,695,101 of record CM060098.1, read on the forward strand.
ACAGCAGTCAGTGTCTCCACTTTCCACCCTCGTTTATAAAATAGCGCAAAATAATTTGGACGCCCGAGCTCCTTAACGGAGTTTCTTGTTTTTAAAGTTTCGTAATTTCCAGTCCCTTTCCCCCCTGGTCCCGCCCAACCTGCGCTGCCGTACCACGGCTGGGGCGGGGCGGGGCGGGGCGGGGCGGGGCGGGGTGGGGCGCCCCACCGGGACCGCGCCCCCAGGGCCCGCGGCGTCGCGATGCACTCAGCATGTCGCGTCGCACCGCCGCCATAACTAGATCCGAACATGAACAAAAGTGACGGCAGGGCCCCGGAGGGCGGCTGAAGCACAGCCAAAGGCAAAGGAAAAGGCCCGCCCAGTAAAAAGTGGGCGGAAGGCCGCCAAAACGAATCCCGTGAAACTTGCGTCGCAGCTAATTTGCCTTTAACATCGCGCGACTCGCGCCTAGAGCCTTGTAGGGCCGCCAGTAACGTGCGCCCGGGGGAGCGGCAGGCTGCACACCGCTCTGTCTCCCTCGCACCGCCGCGGGACGCCCCATGAGTGCGAGAGAGACGGAGCGAGGGAGCGGAGGCACACCGAGCGACGCGTGTACGAGAGGTTGCCGATGCCGCCGTCGGCGGGCGTGTCCTGCGTGTCCTGCTGTGACGGCGCCACGGCCTTGGGTCGGCCAGGGGAGGAGGCGTTGGGAGTTTGGCCAACAGCAACACCCTCAGTGTGTACTCACGTTGCGGGTGAAGGTCCGGTTGAGGTTCTCCCTGTAGTGCGGGTCCGCGTCCGGGTCGGCGGGGCCCGCCAGCCGCACTTCGGCCAGGTATCGGGATCGGTCTGTAACACCACCAGCGGCACGGTCAAACTCCACTCCAAGCAACCTTTCAATGCGAGTTTTAAAACAATGTCCATAAAACCGGGTCCAAAATAAAAAGCAGAGTGCAGCGGCGGCGCCCATAACACACCGCGGCGGCAAAACGGCAGTTAAGAATGTAAACACACGGCGCGCGCGCTGCCCCGCGACGCCCCGCAACACCGTCATCATGACCGCCAGACCGGCTCCCCCCCCCCCTCTCCCTTCCCAGGAGCGCCATTTCGAGGGACGCGCCGATGCGCCGCCCGGTGCGTTGTGGTCGGCGCCGCGCCGCGCCGTGTGCAGTAATGTGGAGCGCGGGGCAGCGCTAGGCAGCGCTAGGCAGCACGCAGCAAAGCGGTGACACTGACTGACGGCACCGCAACGCCAAGGGGAGGGGGTAATAGGCAAGGAGGCGGGGCGGGGCGGCGGTGGGGCCGTGGCCAGCTCATTCAGCGAGAGCGAGACCAATCTAGAGACGGCCACTCGCAAATGACCAACGCAATAAGGTTGCCTACAAAAAATATTAATTTTTTTTTTTATTCTTTTCTAAACACGCAAACTGAGCATGGCACAACGCGCGACTTCTGATCCCACAGCATTTGTTGCTGACAAGGACAGTGAGCAGTGTGTCTGAGGATGCTCTTGGCGCTACTACCACTGGCCCGCCAGCGCAGCAAAAAAGGGCACCACAGTCCTCGCCGAAGTGAAAGCTGGAGTGTGCTCCCGGGCGGCGCCGTGCTGCTCAGGCCGATTCGTGCCGCGCCGCGTCACCTCGACGACTACCTCCTCGACTACCTTGCGCGTCACGAAGCTTGACGCGAGGCTAGACGGCGTTGCGACAGTCCCGCCGTCGCCAGCCCGGCCAGCTGTGGCGTACAGTGGCGTAGGTCGGGCTCGTCGGGGCCGAGGACCCCATTAGAAGCCGCTGGGCCACTGCACTGGCCACCACGCCCCCGCGCGGTCGCACGCACCGCCAACCCAACGCGGCTTAGCGACAAGAGAGAGAGAGAGAGAGAGAGAGAGAGAGAGAGAGAGAGAGAGAGAGAGAGAGAGAGAGAGAGAGAGAGAGAGAGAGAGAGAGAGAGAGAGAGAGAGGCGTCATGGCTAACGCAAACAAATGATCGCGGGGTCGAGGTAGCCTCCCTCTCAGGATGCCGCCCATACGCCAAAGGACCTCCTCGGTGCGCGGCCCCGCTGCCCTTAATCTTGTTTTGCCGTGCTAACAGGCCGAGGACCTCGCCGAAGACCGCCGGCAGCACGCTAGGACGATCATCAGCGGCGCCCTGCTGGACGGCCTCGATGTGGGGCTTGGCATGGGCCTCGGCCACCCGCCGGGTTCAAGCTCAAAGGACGCAGCAGCCAGGACGCCCCGCAGGACGCCAGGAATGCCTGAATTGCCCACCTCGCGCTCGGCACACGGTACAGGCACCTCACGATGGTCACGGTCGGCGGGGCCAAATCAGCGATCCAGCCTGCCAGGCCGCACAGCGGAGGACAGGCGCGGCCCCACTCGTGGCAAAGACCCCTCACGGTGACGGCTGTGCTTCGTCACTGCCCCCTCCGCGCGGTAAAAATGATCGGCAAGCCGCGGCGCGGTGAGCGAGGCCTCAGCGGCGCAGGGACACTGACCTTTCGCAGTGGTACAGTCCGACAGCCCGACAGACAGGCAGATAGGCAGACAGACAAGCGGACAGACGGGACAAACAGGCCTTCATTGGCGGGTTATCGCAAGGCCTAACGACTCCAGCAAATGACCTGTCCTTAATGGGATGAGCTTAGAAGTACATGTCACTCTGTTAGTGTGTGTGTGTGTGTGTGTGTGTGTGTGTGTGTGTGTGTGTTCGTGTGCGATAACGCGGCTCGCGTCGTGCGCGCGTGCCCTGCTTGCACACGTACGGAATCGAACATACACAGATACAACACCTTGTCGCTGCCTATGCTCCCGTAGACACCACACCTGGAGCTCCCCCCCCCCCCTCCTCTTTTGGCCGTGCTGTCACGATGCTGCATTGTGGTGGCGCCGCCACAGCTGCCGACGTGACAGCCTGTGCAGCAACACGGCCTGCGCGTGGGCGAATCGGAAGCGCGCCGATAGGGAAGCGGAACCAGTGCCGCGCGCGTGCCGTGCTCGCTCCGGGCCGTAAGACACTCGAGGCATAATTTTTTCCTAAACTATGCAAATCAGTTAAACATATCCCCGCAAAACGGACGAATAGGGAGAGGGACTTGGCATAACAGCGACTCGAGTCCCTAAGCCACACCCGCTGGCCGGCCGGCGGACGGGGTAGCGGGGGCTGCAGCCGGGGGTCTCATGAATTGCATTACGGAGTGGGGCTCGGGGCGCTGTAAGGCAGGCCAGCGAATCGTGGAGCGAAAAGCCATCGGTCCGTACGTGAGTGTGTGTGTGTGTGTGTGTGTGCACGAGTATGTGGAGGCACGGCCACCTGTCAGTGGCACTGCGATACCCCGCGTGCTCCATCTCCCTCCATCTGCCGCTTCTCTCCCTCCTCCCCCCTCCTTCTCCCTCCCTCCGGCCGTATTAGAGCTTCCCTTTGACAGTAAAAACGACACGCCTTTGTATCGGCGCCTCTGAAAGGGTGGATTTTCGAGCGCGGCTCAGAGCTAAAAGGGGCATCAATGCGAGGCGGGAAGGACGCAGAGAGATAGCCAATCCCCGTTTCGCGCCCTGTTAGATTTTTTTTAAAAGTGCAAAAAGGGGCTTAAATTTTTGGTAGTGCGAGGCGTTTTGCGGGGGGGGGGGCGGTCTTCTTTTCCAGGGCGGTCGGTGCGTTTTCCGTCCGCCGCTGCTGTGACTCACCCGACAACACGCGGCTGCCGCCCGTGCAGTTGCACACCGCGCCGCCGTCCGAGTGGCATTCTGGAACACAGGAAGGAACACGTAAGACATGCTGGAACAGAGGAAGGAACACGTCAGACAGAGGCCCTCCGACAGGTCAACGCAGCGCGACTTAAGAAATAAACAAAAATCAAAACAAGAAGAAAAAAAAAAAAAAAAAAAAAAAAGGATTTCTGACAGGTGTGGAACCCCGGCTGGGACAGCTTCTCTTCTCTTCCCGCCGGAGAGGTGGCGCGTCGCCATCACGCGCCGTCCGAAAGGCGACTAACTGCGTTAGCGGTAACCCCCTCCCCCTCTCCCTGCGAGCGACAACGCGGGGGCGTGTTTCGATGGAGACTGATGGCAAAAGCAATTGGCAGCTGTCTGCCGGGCGGTCCCGGCCACTGCAGAGATGCTTCATTCCACCAGACTAAATTTAGAGTCTCGCGGGTGTGGTTCGCGATCATCACACTGTCGCTCTCCGCGGCGCCACTCCAGCGAGAGCAGTCAGGTGCAGGGCATGCGGCTGACGCAGGCAGAAAACCGCCGAAAAACTGTGAGAAAACTTTTTGTGGCATGGCGTTTTTAGACGCGTGCGGCGACGTGTGGCTGTGTGCTGGCACAGTGCGGTGCCGCGGGGCTGGCGGCGCTGTACCGGCCCACTGTGCTGATTGACGGGCGCGCTGCGGGGCGAGGGGGAAATAACCGGATTTAAGCAACAAGGGCGAAGGGCGGCACGTTGTCCTGGGGACACTGCTCTCGGAGCGTGCCGTGCGGCGCAAGGCGCAGACAAAAACAAAACAACAACCAAAAGCACGGGCTATGGGCACGCTGGAGTAGGTAGCGGCACTTAGAAGCGAAACACTGCGACATGCGCCTGGCTAGGTGGCAGAGTCCTCTTCGCCGCGGCGGTGGAGGGCCGGGGGGGGGGGGCAACAACCCTCTTTTCCAGCCCTCAAGCCACTAAAGCAGCTTCCACGGCCAAACTACGGCATGCAACGTGTTAAGAATGCCGGGGGCGGGACAAGGGCGGGGGGTTGACACGGTGTTTCGCTTGCCGTGGGGAAGGTGAGACAGTGTCGCCAACCTCACCAACTTCGCAGCCCCCGTCGTCGTTACAGCCGCGTCGGCTTCGAAAATAATTCGTCAGCCGAGCGAGGAGCAGCCACGACACCATGCCAAAAGGAACGAATATTGCCGCCACGGGGGGAATATTACAGGCAGACGGTGAAGAAACGGGGAAGGACGACATTCGCGACGCCGAGCCACTAGACAAGCAGCGCGCCTTTCTTACTGGCGTTTGCCGCTCCGTGCTCCACACTCCGCACCGCTCCGCACCGGCCCGACAAAGTTGCGATGCAGTCCCGTTCGCCATAAACGTCCCGACGTCCCGACCCGGCAGCGGCGTTATTATGCTGCGTTGCCGCGCGCAAACAAGGAGGAACCAAAAAAAAAATAAAAAATAAAAAATCCTTAAAATACAACATGCACACACGCAAAAAAGACTATTTCGGAACCGGTTTTATTGTTGCCCTGCACTGGGCCATTTTCGTTAAAACCGTGAGCAGAAACAAGGTCTCCATAACGTGGCCCATTCCACATGCACGCACTGATTACATAACGGGTTCTCAGAATTGAAATTCGTTTCCGCATGGGCTGATTTTATGATTGGCGCGGTGATGCGGTTCACCACAAAAACAACAAATAAAAAAAAAGGAAAAAAAAGAACGGAGAACACTGCAACATGCAGCGAGGTCGTGGGGAGAATACGTAGCGATAAGGGTACACCCGCAGAGTACGCAAGGAGGCCAAAAATCTACGCGCTCCTATTTCGAAAAACTAGACTTTTCTTGGTATTTAATAGTTTTGAAACGTAAAGAAAAATTTCTAGTACAAGGCTGGCGTTGTAAAATAATCTCTATACGTCTCAAATAATTTATCAAGTGTTTTTTTTTCTTTTTTTCTCAATTTAAAATCATTCTATTGCATGGCCGTCGAAATTGCGGGGCTGCTCCGGCAGAAATCTTCATTGTGGCCCACGCGAAGAAGCAACTGGGCAGAGTAGCACCACCCCCGTTCTGCCGCTCCCCTCCCCTCCCCCGGGCGTGTGAACATCGGCCGGCCGCGGCCAGATCCCAGATCCGCGCAAACGGCCTGCAATCGGAGTGGCTCGCTAATTCCATTCGGGAGGGGGGAAGCGAAGCAAGGGGCGGAGCGCGCCACCCGTCTTGCCGCACGTGCCGTGCCATGCCGCGCCGCGCCGACAGCGGGAATGGCCTCCAGGGCGTAAATCCAGGCGCAACAAAAGGAGCAGTGTCGCGGTGCAGGCCGGATGGCAGCAATCGCCCTGTCTCCCTCTCTGTCTCTGTCGCACTGCCCTTCCTCAAGGACGGCAACAAGTCCTGTGCTCCACACCGGCCACACGCACCCCTACACTCTAATGATACCTCCCCTTCTTCTCTCTCTCTCTCACACACACACACACGCGCACGCGCGCCTGTCCCCGGACGGCCACAGTCAGTGACCGCGGGAAGCAGAGATTCGCGGAGAGCGGGGCGGGAAAACTCGGGTGGAACGCGCAAAACGAGGCGTAATTAGGTGGGTACACTGGGCAAATTGGCCAGGCCCAAGGGGAATCGATTTCAGCGTGTCGCGTCTTTCACCTCGATGCGACCTTCGTGTTCATAAGGCGCAGTGAAAGAGAAAGTGTAGAGGTCCTTCATTGGCTCCATTCCATTCATGCCACTTCATTCCACCTCGCCAGAGCCTTCGCCCTGGAGTTCGTCACTTTTCATCGGCCCGCGTCCGTCATTTAATAGGACACCCGTCCCAGCCGCGCGATTGTCGCTCTGTCTCTCTCTGCGGGGAGCCCCGTGAGTGCGAGAGAGACAGACAAGCGCGTTAGGCACTCTACCCGACTCTACCGCATCGCTACGCAGCCTCCTCCCTGGCTCCTGGCCCTCAACGCGCACGTAGGTGCTGCCACGGCCACTGTCGCGTTACGAGCAATAACATGCCGCACGCATCCGTTCCTTTTCCACTTGGAGGGCCCCGCCCTGCCACGCCACGCCCCGCCACGCCCTGGCAGTCCCGGCCGGCGTCACAGTCACAGACGGACGGCCAATTTGAGCGGGCCGAGTATCGTTCGCCCCGACGGGCCCTCGGCAGCGTGAAGAAGCGCGCCGCTTGAAAAACTGGACCGATACCGCGCGGCCTAAGATAATGGCCCTATAAATCGCGACCTTCACACTCCTCGCTCGCAGCGCGGCGGGGCGGGGCGGGGAGGGGCTGTCCGGGAAGGGTTCTAACAAGCTCATCATTAATTTATAGGACACGACAAGAAGCAAACCACCACACACACACACGCACACACATACAACACCGACACACGGACAGTCACACGGGGGCGGGGGCGGGGGCAACCACCACGACACTGCATTATAGCAAGAAGATAGATTTGTGTGCACGCGCGTTGGAGGAGAAATCGCCGGAAGTGTGGACGGCTGGGGTGGGAAGTATTGCCTGTCAATCAGGTAAATAATGATAAGGCCTCAATCTACGCACGTGATCGATTGGGTAAGGGAGGGGGGTTTGGGTTAGGGCAGGTCGGAACAGCGTTTCGTAATTTATGAAAACTGGGCTTGCATAATAATTTAGGAGTAGCCGTCGAGCACGATCACCCGAGCGACGGTCACTTTTGCTTTCCCCGTTGTGCGGCATTTCGCGTCAAAGAGGCAATAATTGCCAGTCGTTTGAAGACGGAGCCCGCAGCTGGCTGTGCCGCAAGCTTGGTCTTCCTCCCCTTCTCTCTCTCTCTCTCTCTCTCTCTCTCTCTCTCTCTCTCTCTCTCTCTCTCTCTCTCTCTCTCTCTCTCTCTCTCTCTCTCTCTCTCTCTCTCTCTCTCTCGCACCCCCTGCTCGCGAAGCTGCGTCCCACCCGCAAGACGGGCTGCTTTCCTCGAAGGCGGCGTTCTTCCCGCCGTGTTCTGAATATTCATGCCGTTTTTCCATTTTTAACAAGGGCCGGCGGGCGAGCCATTCCGAGGGGTCGCTGCGCCGGGCTGTCTCCCTCGCACCCTGAGGGTCCGGCCCGCGAGCGCGACGGAGACGGAGCGACCAGGAACCGCGCAGCAAAGCGCCGCGTCGATAGATTCCACACGCGCGCAATCAGGCCGCCCCGCTAAGGGGGGCAAGCACGGTATTACGGGGCCCAAATTTTTAATGAATGTTTACAATAACGACGATAGAAAAAACAAACTGGCCGGAGCGGCTCCAGGAAACGAGCAACACCCGTAGCCAGAACAAAAACAACTCGACTGTTGATTTTCCCAACACAAATATCGGAGCCAAACACGCTGCCGCTGTCCGAGCGAAGCAGGAGCAAAGTGGCGCGGAGGAAAGAGGTGCTTCCAAGACGATATCCGACTCGCGTTTCCGACGGCCGACGGGAAAAAAACTGCAGCGGACATCAGTGAATTCGCGTGAAGTGGGGCTATAAAACGGCCATTGGGGCCGAAGCGGGCCGGGGCCCCCACCCCACCCAGCATCGCGCTTAGCGCGGCGGTCTCGGAGAGGGATTGTCTGTCTGCGAAGAATAGAATAAAGAGACGCGTTTAAAAACGTTTTCAAAGAAAACGGGACTTTGACGGCGGTGGAGCGCGGGGGCAACGCGGACGGCTAACGACTGTCCGGCCAATTATTGCCGTCGATCGCTCCAACCGGCTCGACTCGAATCGAATGGACGCGTCTGCATTGGCTGCCGTCCTTGCCTCGAGGAGCGTTGACAAGCGCCTCACATCCGGCCGCGGCCACGCGGCTGTCCGGCCCAGACGGCCGGCCCGGCCAAGTGGTGGCAAGTTGAGGTAAGTCCCAGTGGGCCGGCCACGCCGGCCGGGTCGATGCTGTTAGCGGCGAGTTTGAGGATCGCCGACGGGGAGGGTCGCTCTCGGCGCAGACCCGGCCGGCAGACGGAATCCGCATCGCCGTGTCTCTCTCACACCTCAACGGGACGCCGCACCACGAGGGCGGCAGAGGCAGAGAGCGCGGTTTGGAATAGGTCTGCAGCAAGAGCAACACGATGAGCAAGTTAGCGCACGGGGCGGTGCTGCACGGGGCAGTGCGCACCGCAGCGCCGCGGCCGCCGAGCCATCCCCGGGGCCCCGGGCGCAGACTCTGTTCCTGTCGGCGCAGAGTTCGCACTTGGCAGTCCGAGGGCGCGGGGAGTTCAGCGGCTGACTGCACCGCCCTGTTGCGCGGCCCGCTGGTCCAGCGGCAGGTCGTACAACAAGAATTTGCGGTCCGATGCTCGCCTAGCTCCAGCGAGGAAGCGGCGACCACACCGCAATTGGCATGGACGGACGGCCGGGGCGGCGAGCCCACGTCAGGGCGAGCAATGCGGCCCGCTCGCCGGACCGGAGGAGAGGGGTAGAGCAAATTCGGGGAAAGGCGGAAGAACAGGAGGGAAAAGAAGAAGAACGCTCTGGAGAGAAGAAGTGGGCATGCCCAACCCACCCTGCCACCCACCCTGCCCGCAGGGGTCACGGACTCGACGGCCGCGCGGGCACAGGTGCCGCAGAAGAATTTCCCTAGGCACAAGGGCAGTGAGAAGCACGGCGGCGGGGAAGGGCGTTCAGAGTGGCGGCCCGAGAAAGGGGGTGGGAGGGCCGGCACGCGGAGGACCCCGCCTTGAATGGTACGGTCACTCGCCTACCCTCCATTGTGGCGCCCCGTCCCTGAAGGGGTAGCCCCCCACCCCCCGCGCAGGGGCGTCATTCTAATATCCACATGACTTCGCACAACTCGGGCCGCGACAGGGGCGGAGGGGTGGGTAGACCCGCAGAGGGGCCCCGCCGACGACAGAGGGGCGGGGGTGGGTGGGTAGACCCGCAGAGGGGCCCCGTCGACGACGGAGGGGCGGAAGCCGGGGCTCCGGAGTTGTGCGCGCGACGACAGCATTACGACTTGGTGGTCACTTGGGCAAAACGCCTCTAAATCTGATAGGGGGCGTCGCTCCACAACCTGGCATGCCCTGGCATGGGTCGCGGCGGCAGGGGGAGGGGGGGGGGGACAGGGTACTACGTGACCACCACGCTGGCAGAGTCGCGCCAATGCAAACCGCCGAGAGCGAGCCAGCCGACTAGACTGTCAAGTGATGATCAGCCCCCCCCCCCCCCCCCCGCCACCAAGCCACCCTTCGTGGTGGGGCGGTTCGACTACACGGCCTAGCCCGCCTAGACGGGCCGACCCGGATTCGCATGAATAAATTATTTTCAGATTTCTCGCCGTCCAGTTAGGCGGCCGAATATGCATGCGTCGTGTGTGTGTGTGTGTGTGTGTGTGTGTGTGTGTGTGTGTGTGTGTGTGTGTGGTGCCCACTGTGTGCGCATGAACCAGCCGGTGTGGAGATGATGGCCATTGTCGAAAGCAGAGAAGGGAATTCCCCCGGGAGAATGACCGCGGCCGCTGCCAGCCGCTGCGCCCCGCAGTCACAAACACTGAGCAGCCCCGCCCCAGTGGGCCAGAGGCAGCCAACTGACAGTCGAATTCCGGCGAGAGGCGAAATAATACTGTAGCGATGGCCAAGGCCAGTGCACGGCCACCGCCGCGGACCCGAATCCGCATCAGTATTCCGGTCGCCGCGGTCCTGGTCTCCCCCCTGGCCGACCGGGCACTTTGCGCGCTTGGCGCCGCGTGGTGAGCCACTGGGCCAGCCAGCAGGCTTGTCGCGTTCCGCGTGGGAGTGCGAGAGAGACGGCCCCGCCCCGCCCCACCCCGCCCCGCCCCGCCCCCCTGCTTGCTGCGGGTTGCTGCCTCGCCCTTACTTACCCCGGTCCTCCTCGTCCACGGGCGCCACTTCGCAGAACGGCCCCGAGTAGTTGTCCACGCAGTCGCACCGGATGGACTCGGCGCCGAGGCTCCTGCGGGCAGACAGGCAGGCAGACATGTAGGCGGGCGGACAGACGGACGCGGACACGGTCATCAGGTCCACACGGGGCGCAGACTCACTTGCAAGTGCCGCCGTTCCTGCAGATGCCCGGCTCGTCCCTGCACTTGGGGCCCAGCCCGCAGTCAGGCCCGTCGTGGCCCTCGGGGCAGGCGCAGTAAAACCTCCTGCAGAAGGACGGAACGAGTCAACAAAGAAGCCAACAACCAAACAGAGATTCACAGAGACGAGGCACTGACGTGAAGTTGGCGTCGGCCAGGCAGTCCCCGACGAAGGAGCACTGCATGGGGTTGCAGCAGGTCGGCGACGAGGCCGACGAGGGCGAGCAGGGCGGGGTCTCGTCGCCCTCGCGCACCTCGTAGGTCACGTTGAAGCCGAACGCGTCCTGCAGGTGGCTCAGCACGCGCAGGTGGTTGCCCTCGAGGCGGTCCAGGGACAGGTCCACCACCAGGTAGGGGTACTTGGAGCTCAGCCAGTGCGTCGTCGTCACGTTGCTGGGCGCCACCGAGTGCACCTGCAATCACCAGGAGTGCCGCATCAATGGAGAAGCCCCAAAGGAGCGAGACGAACGAAAATAACGGCGTCCGCGTTAGTCTCGCTGGCCACCACCGAGAGCGTTGCCGTGTACACCTGCGATGCGCCAGCCCTGCGCGTGAGGCGGGCGGCGCCGGGGCCGGGCTTAGGGGTAATCCATCTTCGCAGCCACCGCCGCAATGCAGCCCGCCGACAGCCAGGTGACCCCCGTCTCGCACCTGACGCGCCGAGACGCGTCACTGACACGCTGGCGGCACGTCGCAGTGACGCAAGGCTTTACAGAGAGTGCTGCAGCAATAACCAAGCAGCAGCGCCGCACGTTTCCCAGATGTCCACGACAAAAATATAAATTTCTTTCCAAAGCTGGCTGAATGCAAACAGCCCGCTTGCCGCCGGTCCGCGATACCATTAATTACTTCTTAAAAGCGGTCCCCGTTCATTAAGAGTTTCTGCGGCGGTCGCGGCCGCCGTGACCGCCGTGACGCGGCGCTGGCCGCGTGCTGCTGGCGTCCGACAACATGACCCTTCCTTCGCGCCCCGCCAACCCGCCGCCCCGCCGCCCCGCCCGTCGCGGCCGCGTCTATTTCCGACGTTTACGAGACGGCCGGGACTTGCGGCAGGAAGGGCCGAGGCCAATTCCCTCCGTCCGTCCGGCCGCGGCCCGCGGGGGGAGGCACGGGGAGGGGAGGTCAAGTGACACACATCCCCCGAAATTCCGGAAACCCGTCTCCCTTCCCGCCTTGATGAGCCCATAACACCCCACCCCACCCCGCCGCGCCCCGCCGCGCCCCGCCGCGCCCCGCCACCGAATCCATCGTTAACATTAGACGGGACATAAAAAGCTGAGAGGGCGAAACTTTGTCGTCTGCTGCGCAGTGGGGAACGGCAAAAAATCCGAGGCAACAGCAAAAAGCAGCGGCAGACCGCGCCGCACGCCGCGCCGGCCAAAGAACGCTGACCAGGGCTCGGGCCGCGGCCGCGACGGCGCGCCGCTGCTGCACTTGGCCGAGCGCTTAGCACGACAGCGGGGCGGGGCGGGGCGGGGCGGGGCGGCCGCGAGGCGTTCTTTGCGCCCAAAAGTCCGGCCGGTCACACTGGTCTGCGCCAAGCGCGAGCGTCCGCATTTTATTTTGAGGAAAAACTGCAGCGCGATACTTAAAGCAACTATCATGAGGGTAAATATTTTTAGAAAAGTCACCTTTTTACAGTCTTGTAGGCTTCCGCCTTTTCGCAACGCAACATTCTGAAGACTGCAACTCACCTTGGTCTCCCCCATGCGCGTGCGTCCGTACAGCGCGTAGGCGTAGAAGTTGAGGCCGTTGAGCACGTAGACCTGGGTGAGGTACACGATGACGACGGGCTTGACGTAGGAGGAGGCGTCGATGACCCAGCGGCAGTGCAGCGGCACGGGGAAGGGCCCGGGGAAGTTGGGCGAGTGGATGACCCCCTTCGGCGCCGTCAGGTTGCCGCCGCAGAACTCCAGGAAGCCGTCGTCGTCCTGGGGCTCGGCCTGCGCCGCGCCGGACAGGCTGGCGGCCAGCAGCACCGCGGCCAGCACCAGCACCGGCCGGGCCTGGCGCCGGGGCTGCCGGTGGACCGTCTGCAACAACAAGGCCCTCGTTACGCTGGGCGGTGGCCGGCGGTGCCCGGCGGTGGACTGCCGCCAATGAGCTCGCCGTAATTAGTCCCGCCGCACCGCGGGGCTGGCGCAGTGAATACAGTGCGAATCAGCGCGGATCAGCGAGCAAGAGGCACTGGACCAGGCGGCAGGCCGCGTGGCAGTGCGCCTGTAGGCAGGCGGAATGAACCTCCCCGAGAGCCCCAAAGGCACGCGTCGCTTGGATGCCGCACTGTCAATAAGCACCGCCCACCCACACAATAAGCCCACCCACCGGCAACTACAAAATTTCCCGCCCTTTCCATCGTGGGTATCACCCACAGCATGCTGATTCCGGGCGGCCCGTGCGGGTGCGAGAGAGACGGTCATTCCCTCGTAAATCAAAGTCAGTCGGCGGAGATGAGCTAGGCGCCGGCCGAAGGTCTCCCGAATGCCCCCCGACGGCAGGGCGAAGGGCCGCGCGCCCTGAAAAATGCTAATCCAAGGTGTGGCTGGAAATGGGAGCGACAGGAACGGCCGGAAAACTGCTTGCCTGCTGGCGGCGCGGCTGGCGGAAACGTAATCATGGTGTCCGTCTCGACGCGCCCATTTCAATTCGCTTTGTTTCGCCCCGTCTCGCGGGGAGCTCGCGGATTTGGAAGCGTGTTCTGTTTACCAAAAGGAATAAGCATACGCTGAGTGCGATTAGAGAAAGAGAGAGAGAGCAGAGGGAGAGAGACATTGTGTTGTCGGCGACGGCGCGGCTTTCAATTCAAGAGAGGCCACGTCAAAGGCGGCGGGGAGAGCCGTCGGATCAAATCAGATCAAACCAACACGGTGACCCGCAAATTGGTTGCTGAGGGCACTCAACCCGACCCTCACCCCTCTGCCACGAGGCCCTTGCCGCCAAGCTTGCCGCCTTTCGGGTCCTTGGACTCCGGCCCCTGCCTCAGGACCCTCGGGACTGCCCTGAAAGACACCGAAGCATCGGCCCCTGGGCATCGCGCAGGTGAGGGGCGGGGGCCCTGTGCGGGGGCCCTGTGCGGGGGCCCTGGGGCGGCGGGCCCGTGGGTCAGGGGGGACCAAGTCACTGGATGCCGCCGCGCCGCCACTACCACGTAATAGCGCCACCCCACTCACCGCGACGGGGCGTGCCGCTGAGTTCCATTGCCTGCAAATGGTACGGCTAGCGCGCGGTGGCAATGCGTTCTGCAAACGGTTTGGCCGGGCGAGCCGGGCGAGCCGGGCTGCCCACACTCCGTTCGTTTTGCTCATTTGAGACCCAGTTCGGGACGCGTTGAGGCTGGTTGCGGTCAGCGCGGCGCTGATGGCTGGCGGGGGCGGGGCAACGGTCCACGATCTCTCCTAGCGCACCCACCCTGGCCGCGTCGGCCGTGTTCATCGATTCTCCGCGACCATCCGACTCCCGGACGCGCTTCCCTCCGATTCCGGGCAGCGCGAGCGAGTGAGTGATAAGAGGGGCTTGCTGCCGAGAAGAGACCCATCAATGGCAACCCCGACCGGAGAAAAGGGTGGGGGGCAAAGTAATGGCAGAGCGAGCAGAGCTAATAACAAACCCCCAGCCATCTGCAGCAGTCGTGGCCCCGGCCACTGCCCCGCCCCGCCCCGCCGTCCACGTTAACGACAAATAAATAGTGCAGGACTCAGTCCCAGCTGGGCGGGGCGGCAGGCTGTGTCCTCCCACACCACGACCACGGCGTGCTGCAGCCGCCCGGTCAGCGCCCTGTCTCCCTCGCACCCCTACGGGACGGTCGGAGTATGAAGCGGTCGTCCCGCGGGGGCGATGTCTACCCGTAAGCCTCTCCACCAATTACTGGCCACTCCTAGGACCCCGGGGCCTGCTGTTGTTTTCGTTTTGCTCGGCCTCAGGGACGGCCGTCGCCGAGCCGCAACTCCAGGCAGCGCGGTCGAAGCGACGCGAGGTGTCCCAAGCACCTAAAAACTGCCGCACGCTACGTCACTGCAGTCAGCCACGCAGACAGAGTGAGCCGCGAGCCGGGCCTTTGGTATCTGGTCTGGACAGCCGCAGCCTGGAGACCGCAATTGGCAGAAAGTTCCCTCGCTCTCCGGCAGGGGGCGCTCCGGGCCTTATCGGATTGTGGTGGCACGCAGACACACACAGAGGGATGACTCGACCCTGCTGCTGCTACGCCCGTCTAGTGGTGGCAACTCTAGGCAAACCAGCAAGGCCTCGTTGAGCGGAGTTTGAACCGCACAATAACTAGGAGGACAACACGAAGACGGGGAAGGGGAGGCGCCGGGGGTGACGACTTGCAGTGCAGGGGCAAAGAAACGCCTCCTGCCCGGCCATGCGGGGTCGAGCCTGCTAATGAACCTGGAGCCTCCAGGGAAGTCCTCGGGGACCTGGGGACGGCTGTCGTGGCACGGCTGCTCTTTCTTATTAATCAGCGACAACGTAAAACTCTCTGTGGTGAGCGAACACGAAGGGGCGCTCGCAACAGCGCAACAAGAGGAGCGACTATCATTGCATTCATTGCATTCCGAACCGAATGTTAAATCCCGTTTGCCAGCGGCGGGGTACAGAGAAAGGCGTGGCGGGAGCTGCTTTGAGCCAACGTGATCCCGTGTGATGGATCGTCCCACAGCAGAGCGGCTCCAACTGTTAGTAGCTTCGCTCGCAATGAACCGCGAGGACATTAAACGGGTCGCTTCGTTTGGGTACACGCAGTACCATTCACGAGAATGGATAACGAAAACCCATTCCAATTCAATTTCATACTCTGAAAAAAAAAAAAAAATTCTCGTGAATGAACTTTAAAATAAATTAAGTTCAGATTTATCTGTACGATTTGGTGTTTGAAGTTAAGAGGATGCCTCGTCAAATGCCTCCCGCCATGAGCCCCACTCACATTGAACTCTGAAATAAGGCAGTGCTTCATTGTCTTCGCTTGGATGGCACGGGCTGCAGCAGTGAGAGACCAATTAAACTTCGGCAAATTTGCTACCAGCGACTGCTGGGAAGCATGGCGAGTTACCTCTGAAGCCAACAGAGGATCAGGGAGCGCGGAATGCATTCGAATGATTTGAATGGCAATCTCAATCTCACGGCTGAAGAGCACTGTCGGGTACGTCTAAGCCGGCAGCAAGAAGTTCGGGCCAGAAAGTCGGCCAGTGGGACTCCAACATGATTCACTCGGCCCACGCGTGCAGGCTGACTGTCTCTCTCGCACCCCTCACGCCACACTGCATGGGTGCGAGAGAGATGGGCACCAGCCTGCCGCACATCCCGGAGGTCGGTGTCCACCACGTCAAAGCGCCCCGCTGTTCCATTATTTATCCGGGCCTCCTCGACGGGCACGTTCAAGGGACCCGGGGGACGTCCAAGTCCGAGACATTGTCGAGCCGCGAGGGTGCAAAAACAAACGCACTTACTCTGGCTCGAGATTCGCCGCGCCGCCGAGCCGGTCGAAAAAGCGACACGCAGCGGAGGACATTCTTCTTGAGCGACGCACACAAACACACGCACGTTGTGGCTTACCGACCCACTGCCCCAGGCGGCGACCGCCCAGCGGCACTTCAACGTTAGGGCGCTCCAATTGAAAGCCATCTCATCATCCTGCACCTAGGAGGCCCCCGCCGCCCCCTGAACGCGGTCATAAACGAGGCGGCGAATTCGGCCCCAATAGAGGACGCCGACGGCGCCGCGGCCACACCAACAAGGCCCGCCCGTTCAAGGGCTATTTGCAATTCCAGCCGTCAATGGCACAGAAAGGCGCAGCAGCCGAACATGACAGCGAGGCAGCACTTCGGTTGGAAGGGCCTTGACTTGAAAACGAAAACTAAGTAGGGCCCTGGGGGCTGCCGGGTCCGCCACCCCGGGGGCACAAAAGCATCGGCCAACTCCGGCAGCCAGCCAGCCAGCCAGCCCCACCCTGATACTCCAAACTCCTCGACTGGCTGGGCCGAGTTCAGAGTCGAGGAGCAAGCCGCTGGGGCTGCGGCCTTAATAACGCCTTTCATTGCGCAGGCCTGCGACGCCCTGGTGGCGAGGTGCAAACGCGAAAACGCTGGATAAGCAAGTGCCCACCCCGGCCACCCACCCCGCCACGCACGCCAGAATTTGCACAGTACACAAAGAGACGCTTTGTGCGGGCACTTGTGTAGCGCACCAGATTAACCTGCAGTGTTCTTCCGCCACTGTTTGCCGCACCCTGGCTGGCTGGCTGGCTGGCTGCAGGCTGGCTGCCGGAGCCCAGATCCCCACGGTCCAGGAGTCCTGCTGCCTGCCTGCCTGACTGGCCGCCGTGCTACAAAATTTCTAAGGGTTTGCTCGCGAGGAGTTGTGGGCGCAGCACGCAGCGCGGTGCCGCAGGAAAATAAGACAAAGTGAGGAATTTAAAAAAAAAAAACCGTTAAAGTGAGGAATTTGAAAAAAAAAAAGACAAAGTCAGGAATGTAAAAAAAAGACCAAGTACGGAATGTAAAAAAATATAAGAAAAAGTAAGGAATGTGAAAAAAAAGTGTCATGTGGGTCGAGAATCGGAAAATGTCGAGAACCGCTAGCTTACCGGGCGGTGAAAGAGAAACACACCGCCACTTCGATTTCGAGTCCAACCCCGCGAGCGAGGCCCATTGTGCGCGGGGCCGGGCAAACTGTACTCTGTAAGGCCGCTGCTTCCCGTGCGTGCAGCGCGCACCCCAGAGAGCCCCTTAATTCCAGGAGCTCCACGTGCGCCACGTATTTTCACACAGGGCGTAGGGCCCTCCAGCGCGCCGTTCTGGAGCGGCACGCGACCCCGCAGCCAGAGGAACGCGGTCCGAGCGAGGGGGGATCACCAAGGTCCAAAGGGTACAAATATTTTTTTAAAAATTTTATTTTTTATTTTTTGGTTTTATATAGTTGATTTTTTCACCTCTTTTGAATACAATTGCCTAACTTACAGGGTTTTTTGAAGTCTCAAGTGTGATACACAAAAAAGATGTGAGCTTTTGACTTGCTATAAAACCCAATAATTAGTCATAAAGAAGTGACATAAGAAACCGAGGAAATGGGCGAACTTTTTTCTTTTTTTAGCGATTTTTTGACATTCAATTTTTTATTTATTTTCATTTTTTATGATTTTAATTTTGATTTTTTTTTACTCGTGTACAATGATTTTTTTAAGTGCAACCCCCCCCCTCTCCCCCCCGAGCCCGAGCCAGCTCGCTTGAAAAAGTCGAAATAGTTGAAGGTCGCCCTCTTTTCAAACAGCGACGTGCGCCTGCTCATCTGATTGGCTCCGAACGCGGCGACGCGGCGCCACCTGCTCCGTGCCATGCCTATTCGCCTGCTGTGCGCTGCTGCGGCCCACCTGGGCCGCACGGCACTGCACTTCCCTCGAGACTTCGGCCGCGGCGCCACGACCTGCCAGCGGCATGCAGGCGGCCAGGCCGAGCTGGCAGGCAGTGAGGGGGGGGGGCTCTCTTGCACCCATACGGGACGCCCCATAAGCGAGTCAGAGAGAGGGGGAGAGAACGAGAGAGCGATTGAAAGAGAGAGAGAAAGACGACCTGTTTGCAGTTGGCCAACACGGGCCCTCCCTCCAACACACGGCCGGGTCAGTGACTGGCGGACACAGCCCCGCCACGCGGCGGCAGGGAGAGACGATGTGACGACTGGCTCGTTAATTGCTCACCTCGGCGAACAGCGCGGTGTCAATTGAATCGATGCCTACCTGTCCTGCAGATTGATTTCGAGCGAGAGGTCGACTTTTCCCTCTCTCTCTCTCTCTCTCTCTCTCTCTCTCTCTCTCTCTCTCTCTCTCTCTCTCTCTCTCTCTCTCTCGCTGCACTGGCATGAGTAACGACGTGGTCCGGCGGCCCGGCAGAGGCCGTCAGCGCGGCGTCCCCGACGCGTCCATCGCCGTGACCGCCGGTGGGGAAGGGCAGCCACTGCAAGGAGGGCACGGTGACGGGCGGTGCGTCCCAGAGCCCTCCTTGTCGGCACAACGGCGTCATGCGCATCACCATCATCGTCGTCCTCGACTTTGGCTGCCGGGACAGGGCGCGGTGCCAAACGAGGCCCAGTGCGGCGGGGCGGGGCGGGGCGGGACCGCGCGAACGCCGCACCGTGTGACTGATGGGTGGGGGCGCGACGACCTCGGGCAGCAGGCTGCTGATTTCGCACAGCGTTTCGTCGCCCTGTCCTGCTCGCACCACGCGCACGCCGGGCACGACGGCCCTTGAGTGCGAGAGAGACAGAGCGACGCTCATCGCGGAGCGTCGCGGCGCGTCGGGCTGTGACGCGGCCGGCCGGCGTCGCGCAGCTCGTCCCGCCTGCTTGCTCGTCACACCGCGAACTCAACAAAGCGTGTGGGAAAAAAAATAAAGTTGGCATTCAGGACGCGCAGGAAACGCATGGCGGTAATGCAGCGACGAGACGAACCGCGTGCTAACCATTTCTGCATCCGACACAGCCTGCGGTACTAGCCGCGCAAACTGGTTTACCTTCCTGCCCGAAAATTAATTTTTCCAGTGCCTCCGGGGCCTCCGGGCCTTCCTGCCGACACCGCCCTGATGCGTTTTTCTCGTTTTTGCGCTTGCGCTTCAACTTAATAACAGTTGTCGGAGTGAGAGCACAGTCCCAAAGCGCGTGCGCGCGCGCGTGTCTGTTTGTTTGTAACTATTCTGCGAGTCGTTGGCATCGCGGCCGCCGTTTCGGTCGAAACGAACACGCCCCAGCTGCATTATTGAGCCGAGTAAAAGTTTAATGGCACATCCGGCGGCTGCGCGGGCTGCGCGGGCTGCGCTGCAACTCCGCGTTGAGCATGACGCCAACGTGACGCCGCCAACATGACGCCCGGCATGACGAAGTGACGGATGGGCGGACGCGGGGCCAGTGGGCCAGAGGCGTTGACCCGCGGGCTAGCGGACTACGGCCGCCAAAAGAAAGGGGGGGGCGAGGTGGGCTAAGGACCAAACCGCACGGGCCGCCCGCTCCAAGGAACGAAAAAGGGGGAGGGGGCAACCAGGACGAACGAACGGGACCGCGTTTCGTTTTCATCTCCAGCAACAATGGGACCCAGGGGCCGTACCGTCAAAACCTAGGCCGCGGGGCCGAGGCGCGCACGCACACAGCGAAGGCGGCGCGGCCGTGTCTCTGCCGCACTCGTGGGGCGTGCAACGACGGACGCGACGCACTGTGCGCGGAATCGCCCTGCAGTTTACAGAGTTGTGACTACATACAAGTTTCTTGGGGCTGGTGCCACCAGGGGGCCCCCGCCCCCATTCCGACGCGCAGGTGGGCTGGCTGGCTGCCTGGCTGGCTGCCTGGCGGCGCGGAGACACTGGCGGCAAGCAGTGAGAGCTGCGCTGCCACGCTCGCTGTGCCAGTGGCGCCGCGGGGCCAATATCGCGAAAAGGTGACAATCCAGTTAATAAAGAGCGGCAATATTGCCGCTCGCCCAAATCCCGGCCCTCGGCTGCGCGGGGCTGCGCGGTGCGCGGTCGGCGGGGGAGACACCTGCTGCTGCGGAACACTCCTTCAGAGCCTGACGACCCCCTCGGCCCCCGGCAATAAGCAATGACACAGGCCAGCCGGCATCGCGGCAGGCTGCCTCCCCACAGGGCTCGCTCTGTCTCTCTCGCCTTTTGAGTGCGAGAGAGCAGACGGACGACGGAGCGACGAAAGCGCTGCTGCTGCTCAGCCCGCAGGGCACTGCAGGGCGAAAGCCCTTCCCGGAAATGAAAGCAGCGGACGACTGTGTGTAGTCTCTAGGGCGGCGAGGTGGTGGTGGTCATCAAGGCACTGCCGCTTAATCGGCAACACCCCTCCCCTCCCCTCCCCGCCCCACACAAACACAAATCCGCGCATCCGGGCACTCCACCGGCCTTGCGTCTGACACGCAATCTCACATACAAATGGCTCCACATAAACGGCGAGAGAGCTCGGCCGGTCTCTCTCTCTTTCTTTATAGCGATGGTCAGCAGCAACAACCCCCCCCCCCCCTCCCCTTCAGACAGGCGGACGCGGCGCTACAGGCACGGGGTATTCTTTCCGCGCGAAACCCGATCCGGCCCCGTGGTGCTGCCGTGCCAAAGCTCCTCGCGACGAAAGTGCGAGGACGCGTCAACAACGGCGGTAACGGCCGGCCCGCGCGCACAAGCACGCTCGCTGTGGTTCTCTTCGCCCGGTCGCATGGTAAGGAACGGCTCAGTTCTCAGCTGAGTACCACTCATAAAAACTCTGGTACGCAGATATTGCCTTCCCGATATAGCTCGAGAATTTCATTTTTACGACGGAGTTCACTTGTATAAAGACGAGTGGCTGCTTCATCTGCATCCAAGGACACGAGAGGCACGGAAAAGGTTCGAGGCATGCGTCTCCTCGCACGCAGGGACCGGAAATTAGTTTCCACCGCCATCAAATTACAAAACCTTACGAAGTATTTTGAGCATATGTAAGGTACAAACTATTTAGTTTGTTCTACGAAGAAATGGTTTGTGAATAACGAAGTATTTTCTTTGTGAGCTTATGTATGCTCAAAATAATTTGTTGTGACAAGCTACTTTGCAAGGACTGAGATAGTTTGCCAGGTTTTCTCAGTGCAGTTACACGGTTCTTCCACTAAAGTCCGCCCGACTCGGCTCCGGAAACGGCCTGCGGTGCGGCTCAGCCACACTTTCATCAAATAAGACCTCCCCCCTCCTCCCTGTTTTCCTGCGTGATCCCGGCCAAGCCGGCGGCTGTAACCCGGGCCGTATAAAAAGGCTGAGCCTCAGGTAAGGCGCTCAAACACCGTCGTCGCCGTCCTGGCGAATAAAACGAGCCGGTTAACGGCCCCCAATTAATGCAGCGACACCCGTCCACTGTGCATCGAGCCCCTCAGCCGACGCCCCCCGCGGGGCCCGCGGCCGGCGGGCAGCACTAGCGGCGCTGACTGGGGCGCAGGTGGGAACTGGCAAGGCGCCAGCACGGCCGCCGATCAGGGCAGGCGGCCGCGGCAAACTGGGTGTGAAATGGATGCTCGCTTGCTCGCTCGCTTGTCCAGGAACACGGCGAACACGCAGCTTCGCGCCGCGCCGCACCTCCAGACCGAGTCCCGGAGCCGCTGGGGCGAGGCGAGCAGCACGCGTTCTGAGTGCAGCGCGCTGCCAGGATAGCCCCCCTCAATAGCTCTATTTCTCTCTCTCTCTCTCTCTCTCTCTCTCTCTGCTTTGGGCCGCCATGAGTGCGGGGGAGACGGAGCCAAGGAGCCAGCCTACTGCCCCTGACCCTGCGCTGCGGCCCAACGCCAGCTCGGCCGGCACGCCCCGTTCGCACCAGTCATCCTGCGGCTCCATTCCTGACAGTGCCCTCGACGCTCTGTCTCTCTCGCACCCGTGAGGGACGCCCCGTGAGCGCGACAGAGACAGAGCGGCGGAAGACTTTTCTTTGGGATAGGCCCACTGGCCGCGCCCGCCGCTGCCTCCCGGCTATACACGGCTCCACTACGCGTCTGGAATCGCAGAAACGTCTCTCTCTCTCTCTCTCTCTCTCTCTCTCTCTCTCTCTCTCTCTCTCTCTCTCTCTCTCTCTCTCTCTCTCTCGCACACACTCACCTGCCCAGTCTTGGCGGGGGCGGTGCCGGCGACCGTCATCGGCGACCCCGCATCACGTGGCCAGGATGGGAGAGCTCGGCGGACGCTGCGGACATAACAGGCACATTGTGAGTCAAGCGTTCGCGCGGCCGCAACGGGGCCGACCCCCCTGGCACAGCAGGCACACGTTCTCCCCCGCACAAATAAACACACCGTGGTGCGCACGCACACTCACGCCCGGGGCCCAGGCTCAGTACGCATGTATGCATGTATGTGTCCGCATAAGTAGCGCGGCGCGGTCCGCGGGGAAAAAGTTTGCACGTGGCCAGAAATGTAATCCGCCGCGCCAGCACTCCGTTCCGTTCCCCGAGGCGGACCGCGGCCGACGGCGGCGACGTGCTCGCGCGGCCCGCGGGCTCCGGACTCGTTCCTCGCCGCGCCCGAGACGCGCCGCCGGTGACCCAAGGTGACCGCGAGGGACGAGGCAGCCGCTTGCGAACCGTGGCGGCGCGACCACGTTTTTCTGCACCGTGGTCACCGCCACCGCGGTCTCTCCGGCGGGTCTAATTTGGACAAATCGCTGGGCGGACGGATTGATTCCTTGACATTTACCTTTAAAGACCCCCCCCCCCACTACCCCCTCGCGGGGTGCTCTCTCCACGGGAGGTAAATCGTCGATGGCAAACAAAATTACCGGTGCAGAGGGGGCGGCGCGCGGGCAGAATGGTTCCGAGGAGTCTCTCCGTCTCCATCGCTCTCATGGGGGTCCCGCGGGGTGCGAGGGACGCCTCGGAATGCGGAGGCGCACTTTGTGACACTCGACGGCGGAGATTCCACAAATTAATCACGGGCGACCCAATATGTCGGCCGCAAGCAGCACCCCCTCCTTTTCCCCTCTCCTGGCCAACCAATCACGGGCCAAGCGGGGAAAAGTCCCCCGAGAAAAGAAACTTTGAAACATACTTCTGTTAAAAAAAAGGAAACGGATAGAAAGGCAAAAGAAAAGGAAGGAGACGGGAAAAAGAAAGCCGGAGGACAAGCGCGAATTTCATCAAAGTTTGCAGAGGGGAGGTGTGTGGAATTAGAAAGATAATGGGCAGACTGCACAAGGTCACTGGAGTAAAATCGAAAGGATTTTCGAGAGCGCGGTACGGCCTAAAGCCGATAGACTCGCTAATTGAGAGGCTGGAGGACGGTCGAGATAATTAAGACACTTTTTATGACATCCTCGCGCGGTGCTACATTAAAGAGACTCGACTTGTAACAATATTAATTTTAATGAGAGTCAAATGCGTGCGAGCGGTGTGGGCGCTGCGAATGCGTGCTATCCTCTCTGGACTGTATCTACAAAGCCCCGTCACGTCCGTCTATGCTCAGCAAAGTGGCCGCTCCGGTCTTCTTTGACGAGATTGTTTTCATTTCTTTTTTTTCTTTCTTTCTTTTTCTTTTTCTTTTTCGGCAACTCGCTTTCTTGGCGCAATACCCGAGCGCGCCAGGGCGTAAAGTAGGCGTCTTTGAGGATTACGCGGATTATGACCCTCTGGACTTGCTCCTCCCGTCCGCCGTCCTGACAGGTCGTCACTCTGCAGATCAGTCTTTAACATCAGTCCGATCCAGTCGGAAAGTTGGCGATGGCCGAGAAGCCCGTGACGGCAGATATTTGATCGGGCGTGGCCGCGGGACCAGAGCCAGAGAGAGAGAGGCTGCCTATTCTTCTGACGGAGCAGAATGAGGCGGCGACGAGGCGGTCGTTTCAAAACGCCAACGTGCCACGTGCCAGGTCAAGCAGAGAGAGCGCACCACCTTGGCTGACCTAGCAATACCTCCCAATGTCGAAATGACAGGTCCTAAATGGCCTGTTTGATTTAACGAAATATTTACAGTCATAAAGGCTACTTCGTGCTTTAAAAAAATGTTGTGTGTTTTTTTGGGTTGAAATTTTCGGCTGAGTAGTTAGAAAATAGTCACGGAATGGGTCATGTTTTTCCAGCAGCGTATCAAGATGAGCAATCGTTTCTCTCAGTGTTCCTACACACTCCGCATGCCAATGCTGAAGGTGGTCCTACTATGATGGATTGGCAGGCCGGACAGACGGACAGACGGACAGACAGAGGAGGAGGCAGCGCCAGACCAGCAATCGGGACTACAATCAATCGGCACGCTCAGACACTCTGCTGGCGGAGGTCGCGCCTTCAGGACTGTGCTCAACTCATTTTGGCGACAGCTTCAATTTATGCTGCTGTACTTCACGTTCATACCCAGCACTGTAAAAAAACATTCAGCTGTTCCAGCAGAGTGGTGCAACTGGCAGTGTAGGTGCAGCCGGCTGGCTAGGCTAGGCTGGCAGGGCGAATCACTGCCTCGCGCCGAGTTTACACGGCGTGACTCGGATGCGGTGCTGTGCCGCGCCTACCCCGGGGGAGCCATAACCTGTCGCTCTCCCTCTCTCTCCCCCCCGTTCCCCGTCGCGATCCCCGTGTCGCAGATAAAACGACCGACCGGCCCAGATATCGACGGATGGAGTTGGTGCATCAAATTACTCTGGGGAGCGGGCCAGCACGACCGGAGCAGCGACGGACCAGTTCACTGCCCTCTGGAGGGACCATAGCTCGGGCAATAGGGCAGCGACAAGGACCCCGAAGGCCACTGCACCGACCAGGGGGCAGGCCCTTCAGTTCATTTCGAATGTAAATAAATTTACTTACATCCGACCAACTTGTTGTCCCTCGCGTGCTACCTGATGGATGAGGCGGTCGGTGACGAATTATTTTTTCCGCGGCCTCGGTCGGAGAATGCAGACAGGGCGGGGCGCGGCCACAAAACGCAGTGGCAGCGCCGCCTGGCGGTCGGCGTCGACACCAAAGCAAGTCATCAATTCATGACTTGCGCGCCTCCTTTTTAATGGCGCCCCTCATTCTCGAGGGAACGCTATTGACGACGCGAGATTCGCGAACCGTCAAGGTGAGAGCCAAACAAAAAGGTCGTCGCGAAAAACGCATCGCAATATTTTCTTTTCCCTTTGTGCCGGCCATCACCATCGCAGGGCAGCGTCCGACCGCCGATACGCCGTGACGAGGTGAAGTATTGTTGCCAACAAACCGGTCGGCCGCAACATCATTATCGCGACCTCATCGTCCGATGGAGGGACAAACTTTTGACGCGCAGGGCTTTTGCCCTGCCTGGGTACAAGACCTGGGATCTGGGTCCAAAATCTGCGACCTGGGTCCAAAGTTTGCGACCTGGGTTCAAAACCTGCGGCCTGGGTTCAAAACTTGTGACCTGGGTTCAAAACTTGAAACCTGGGCTCCAAACCACCTGCCACCTGGGTTCGGAATCAGCCTGCCTGCTGACCCGCGGCATGAAAGGCATCAAGATGTCCTCACCGCCACGCGGCCGCCCCGACCACTGCCCTAGCCGCCACTGCTTTCGAATGGATGATATGCCGACGAAAACGAAAGTGTGCGGACAGGAAGCACGTGCGACAAAAGAGGCAGGCCGCCGTGAAGGCACCGCAGCGTCGGCTGCTACGCCTCCGGCTGGCGCATGCGTCTTGCCCAAACGTTGCAACCAGTAATAAATTTACTTGTATTTTTCAAGTAAATTTACTAGTAGCAAGAAAATTTTCTTAATTAAAAAAAAAAAACGATGCTACTTTAGTTTTGAGGCGGTGGGCGGCAGTCCAATTGGCCCGGAGACTACTGCATAGTTTGGTTTTCTGAGCAGACGACACGGAGACTGGCAGGGCAAGACACACACGTCTTCCTGCGGTGGCTCGGCAGCATCAGTAATGCTGCTCTGTCAATGACACCAGAGTGAACAACCTTCCGGCCGCAGGCTGCCTCCTCGCAGGAGCCTCTCCAGTCACGTGTCTTCAGGGCAACACAATCTTCTTTTCTTTGTTTTTTATCGCGTGAAACAGGCGGAGCTATGATTCCCTGCCAACGCACTCCAAATTCTCACGAAATAAGCCAGTCGGTTCGCAGCGGCTAAGTGCCTTCCGAAATCGTGGGCAGCCATATGAGCCTTAACATGGCCAAGCCGAGACTGCAAAGTTGAGGCACAAAGCGGGGCTCCCCTCCCACCGCGCCGCACCACTGCGCCGCTCGCACCCACTTAGGGCTGCGAGATGGTCGAGATGAGTGTGATGATTACTCATTCAACTGGTGGCAACAAGCCCTTGAAGCGCGACCCACTGCACGTGTGTGAGCGTGTGTGTGAGTGTGCGTGAGTGCAAGTGCAGAGTGCAGGCGCTGAGACAACAGGTCCGAAACAAAGCTGAATTAGACTCCTTTCTGCGCCGACCGACACAAAGGCGACCGTCCTGCCACGACTCCGAAGGGCCGAAGGGACAATGCCCTGTTGATCACGCCGGGGGCTGGCTGCCTGCCTGGCGTTGCACTCAACACTACACTGGCGAATAGCGAGCGCGGCAATGCGACGCAGCGGATTGGACCTTTATTCCCCGTCCGTCGCTCTGTCTCTCTCGCACTCCCACGGAGTACCTCTCGACGACGCCAAATGAGTGCTCAAAGTCACTCGCTGGACTTGCCGTGTTCCGCGGGCGAAAAAAATAAAATGATTGCCGATCCTGCTTGGAACACCCGCCAGTCGATCCATTATGGGTAGGTTTGTTTTGTATGCTGGATGGTTATGTCTTTTCCTGGGTTGTTTTGCTGCACGCAGTAAGCCGAGACGCCCGATAATGCCGGACTGGCTGACGAACCCAATAAAACAAAAAGGAGCCTATGCAGTCTGTTTGTCTATGATTGGAGGGACGAATGAAAAAAACAAAGGGGCGTAGGTTTGGACGCCAGGCTGCCCTGTAATCATGGCGAGGATTGACGTCCACAGCGACCGGCGCAGACAGGTGCTATTACCACCCCGCTCACAACCACACTCCCAGGACCGCACCTAGCTTCCTGTGGACTGCCACCCGTGTGGAAAAAAAGTCCTAGTTCCACTCATTACTTTCAATTATTCCGACTCCGTTATTACAACTCCATAGAGGGCCTAACCCGGTGCATCTCCACCATCGAGCAAACCACCAGAAAAAAAAAAAAAAAAAATACCGCTGTAAGTGTTTTTGTGAGCCGCGCGGCGCGTTCCTCCCGAAACAAGGACCACGTGGCCGCCGCGCCGCACCTGAACGGTGAGCGCCGAGAACGCCGCGTGCAGCATGGATGAGTCGCGACCAACAATTCCCGAGGAATCATGGTCCCCGCGCATCGAAACACAAACACCGATAGCATTAATTCCATCATTCGTGCCGTGCGTGGCTGGGCACGTTGCCACGCCCGCCGCGATGGCGACACCAAGCTGCTGTCTCTCTCGCACTCGCGGGGAGGCCCCTGTGGGCGCGAGAGAGACAGAGCGACACCCTCCACGGCCCTCACCATCACGACACGCGGCTGTCACACACGGCGCCGCGCTCTTAAAATTTTACTAGACTCGCGCTGCTGCGCGGGCTGCCTGCTCATCAGCGGAACGGCGGCGACGCGAACGCCACGCCCCGCCACCGGACTGTCGTCCCACTGTGCATTGCCACGCGGCACGTCCGCGCCTTCTCACGCCACTATGCAGTTTAACGATCAAAATCCGCAGCGCGCCAACGCCATCCCCGCCCCAGCAGCGCGCAGCAGCGAGCGTCCCGCGCGCCTTCAAGTGCGGCCTGCCAGTGGAGAGGCGCTTCTTGCCGCCGCCGGTCGCTGGTGGGATTGGACGCGTTGCCTGGCGTTGCACTGTGGGTCAGAAGACCGTTGAGGCGGCAAAAATTCTAGACGCGGTTTGAGCTCCAGAGTCACTAAATGGGACTCGAACCGAACGTAAGACCCCACCAATGGATTGCTCTCCAAACAAGGAATCCATTGGAGGGGTCACACGTTCGATATGGTGACTCTGAAGATCAAAACGTGTCCGGGAATATGGCCTCCTCTTTTGGTCTTCTGACCCACTGTGCGTTGCCTGCGTTGCCATGCCGACCGCGCCACCCATTGACAGCCCCGGCCTTTTTTGCCAATCCGATTCCAGAGTTATTATAATCGGATCCCGTCGCCGGTTTCCGCGTTCTTGTTGCGCGAGTCCCGCAGGCAGATGAAGAGGCGCCTCAAACAATGCTCCGTGTTGTGCCGACAAGAAGCGCCGAGTGTTTCCGCCTAACCGCCGCCCGGAAATGGGGAAACTTGCCGGACCCGTCCACCACTGAATCCGCAGCGCACCACTCAGAGGCGCGTCACCTGCAGACTTTGCAGTCTACCTCCGGGCGCCTGCCGACGGTGGGGTAGGCAACCACGACGCACACGTGCTCGGCGGGCCGGCCTGCCTCCGGGCGCTCGTTGCTCCCAGCCATCGAAAAGCTACACAGGCCTCGACGTCCGAAGAGACTAGTGCCTGGCCTCTCTCTTCGCGATAAAGATACGGCAAAATCGTAAAGACGCGGACCGGAAACGGCCGACATGGCGCTAATTTGAGCGCAATGGTATCTGCGCCGGAAATGGCACTCCAAGTGGCACTCGGAGGTGCTCTCGAAGCGGCACTCGACGTGGACAGCAAATTTTACTGCACGATTTCCCGACGTATAACCAACCGAGTCGGGAATAAATCGGGGACCCAATCAGCCAGGAGAAAGGTGTCCGAAGGTCTTGAGCAGCGCCAACGGGCAGCGCGATCCGATGCCGAGTCAGGCGAACAAACACGCGTGTGCCTTCACACCGACACACGCCAGCACACACGCAGAGCCGTGGGAATGCCTATCTGGGGCAGCAGAAGCCCCGGAGCCGCTGGCCAACACGATGCGCACAGTGGGCAACCCGGCGGCAGCGGCGATGCGGACCGCCGTCCCAGGGTCAAGGCGACGGCACTCGTGTGGCGGACTCGGCTCCACTTGGCTACCGGTGTGCGGTTGGTGCACGTCCTGTCAAAGCGCACCCAGAGATACCGTACGTGTACGTGCGTGCGTGCCTCGGCGTGAATGTCTGTGTGTCTGTCACGTGGAACGCGGCGGCGACGCTCAAGTTAATGAGTCCCCGGCGCGGCCAAAGCCGCGGCAAAGCCGTATAAAGTGGCGCCCTGCGGAGGTGACTGATGGCGAAGCCGGGCAAAGATCGGCACGCCGGCAAAGGCTTGACTAGGCGCGGGAACGACTCGACTGGCTGGGCGCGCTTGGCGGCGATGGGGGAGGGAGGGGGGGCAGCGTGACTGGGTGCGGGACAGCGTTGGCTTGGCGGGCGAAGGCGAAAATGACCGGTTCGTGACGGACATGACAAATCCACGTCTGGGTAGCGCGGCGGCGCCCGAGTAGGCAGCGCATGCCGGGACGCCGGGACGCGCAGAGTCAAGCCGAGCCGCGCCGCGCTGGGTCAGGCCGCAGGCACGAACTGCAGCGGACCGCAGCGGCTTGGTTACGGGTTCGAACACCAGGCACGCCGCCGCCACCATTGAGCGCCTCGAGGCGGGTCAGGGCGGGCCCGTCACGGCACGGCCAGCCCGCCAGCCGGCAGACAGACAGCGCTACATTTAGCGGACTCGCCCGATGCATATTGATGTCCGAGGCGAGGCGGGCGAAAGGGCGAAAGCCACCACCGCGGCCACAGAGAACAGAGCGCCGCCGCTCGCTGAAATTCGACCAAACTCACAAAGAACAAAAACGACGCCAAGAGACTGTTCGTGGTTTCCGACGTCCGGACCGAGTAGAAGAGACGCACTCGACGGCGATGCGGGAGCGCGCTCAGAGCATTACCTAGTCTCATCCAGTTACGGAGCTAGCTGGGTGGACCACGCACCAGCCCACTGCGTGTGTGGTGTGTGTGTGTTTGTGTGCGTGGCAGGGACGACCACAATCAGATCGAAGCGCACAGACGGACTCGCTGATCAAACACGGCCTGGGAAAAGAAAAACGCGAGTTGGCGATCAGGGCGCCCCCCCGTGGAGGTGGCCCGAGCCAGCTCGCCGAAACGCCCACTCAACTCATTTGAACGAAAAAGCGCGCGGTCATCACGGTAATGGTGGCCATGCCTGGCCATGCCCAGAGACGCTTATCCATTCAAAACGCCGCCCGGTGGAAATCGCAAACCTCGTCGCAAACAGAACCTGGCAGCGCATGGAGAGACGCAGAGAGAGAGAGAGACCAGCACGGCGCGAGGCAGAGAGAGGTCATCAGCCCCGTCCAAACACTACTACCACCGCAGCCGCGGCCGGAGCACGACGACGGCACGGCGAGGTGCGCGCCGGCGGGCCTATTGTGCGAGCCGCAACAACAGTAACAGCAACAACAAAAACAACAACAACGTCGTGAGACGCCTCGAAGACGGAGCCAGAGGAATCAATTGGGCTAGGCAGGCACGCGAGATGCCGCCCAGCAGCACAGGCTGCCTTTTGTGTGCTTTGGTGGCGGGAATCACTTTTCACTTTCCACTGTGGCGGGCGGGGACACCGAGTGCGAGCTCAAGCGAAGCCCCTGCGCACGTTTTTGCATACTTCACCGCGTGCGCGGCTCTTCATTCCATTTCGTTCGCTTTAAATTTTTTCTTGTCGCGATTGAGTGATACATCACGATGGCGCCGCGAACGCCGCGCCATGAATCACACGCACGGCGACAGCGCGGCCGGTGCTGCGTCGCTCTGTCTCTCTCGCACTCACGGGGCCTCCCGCAGGGGTGCGAGCGAGACGAAGCGACGGAGGAATCAGTCCGCGGAGCAACGACGCGAGTTCTGCAGAGTCGCTCCGGCCGCAATGTCCGCCATAAGTGACTCCGTAACTCTGTCCCTCTCGCACTCGTGGCACGGCCCGCGAGAGCGAGAGGGACAGACAGAGCGAGCGACCGCAGCAGCACTCGATGTAAAAACACTCTGACGGCGGCTCGCCGACAGCGCCACTGTGCCGCGCCCCCAAATTTAATTTATGTCTGCGAGTGCACGGGGCCAGGCGGGGCCAGGCAGCCGGCGGTCGGGGCGGCCGGCCGTAACTCTGATACCGCGCCCCGAAAATCCCTTCGCAAAGTGATACGCATTATTTATGATTGTCGTCTCCACTTGATGATGAATTTTACTCACTTCCGGCAAGGAAATAAATTCCACGCTCCTTTTTCATTCGCTTCCTTCCGCCTGGAGCGAGGACGGAAAAAAAAGGAGTGAAAAAAAGGGAAATAAGGAGATAAATGATTCGAGCACGCGGCCCCCATGTAGAGTGTCCCCCCGGCCGGGCGGCGGGGGTAGTGTGGGCGAGGGGCCGACGCGAGCGGCATTTGCGGCGCGCGCGCCGGGCGGACACCCTAGCAGACGGGCCGACGGGCCGAGGACGGCAGACGGTCGCACAAAGAAAGCCCTTTTCCTCTCCAGCGGACGCGTCCCTGGAAACACATAACACGGCTTACGCGCGGCCCCCTGCCTGCATCTGCATGCCCCGCCCCGCATCGCGCAGTGGCAGGGCCGTCGTCTGTCCCTGTCGTCTGGGACGGCACCGGGATTCTGCGGTCCGCACCGTGCCGCGCCGCGCCCATCCCCGCCCCGCCTCCGGGCAAGTCTTCGCCCTTGTTGGCGGGGCGGGGCGCGGCGGACGCTGCAGCAGGCGTCCATAAATTTGTTGGCGACGTCGCGACGTCGTGACGTCGTCGGGGCGATGCTGAGCCCCGCGTGCCGCCGCCATCCCGCTGCGCTGCGCGCCACTCGCGGACAAGACAGCCGCCAAGTGGGACAAAGGGACCTCATCGCCAGCCGAAGGCGGCACGGCGCAGCCCCCCGAGGGCGTCCGATGGAGAGAACCGAATGAGCCGGGGCCACTAGGGCGAGGTACAGGCTGGTGGAGAAGTCCAGGCAGTCGGTGGTGTAGGCCCCACAGCGACAAGGCCACCGCCGCCCCCGACTGGCGCCGTGTAGCGCCAGATGCTCGCTCCACCCCCGCCCCCGCAATCAGCACAACACGCCGACAAAGAGTAAGCGAGAGGCGTTTGGAGGCGTGAGGGGGCTCAGATATAGGCCGCGGGGGCGGGGGCGTTGGGGCGCCGCCGAAAGTGGGAGTACACAACGAGCAAAAAGGGGCGGTCGGTTTAGTTGGTAAAGCCAGTCGACAAATTTCGTTTTGTTAGCGAAGAGTTGGCGGCAAAGCTGTGCGGATTAGAGGCCGAACCTCGCGGCGTCACGACGCGGAGCCAGACAGCGCTCTGTCTCTCTCGCACTCGTGTGGAATCGGGCCGCAGCGATCGCGTCGAGCCACGGCGTCTTGTCGGGCCTGTTGGTGATGGTGGTGGTGATGGTGGCGGCGGTGGCGATGCCCCCTGATTTACAGCGCGACGGACGCGCACTCTCACGCCATTTGACCGCACTACCATTTTTCTGGCTTGCATCGTGACGCAGTGTGCCGATCGGGGGCAGCGAGGCTGGGCCGCCCGGACGGACCGAGGCTACACTATCTTTACTACGCCATCGCAGCGCCGATCGCCTGGCCCGGCCTCTTCAGCATACGGGGACCGAGACCGAGCTGGGACGCCGCCTCGCACCACGCCGGAAATCCCAGGATGGGTACATTTTCATCTCCACAGTGCTCAATCCTTAAGGGATTCGGAACAGAAATTCAATGATGCTCCTATCCGAATTCTATTTTAAAATTCAAGAAGGATTTGGTGGTGTGACTGACCGGGCGTTCCGGTCCTGGCCCGGTGTGCATCGACCCGGACAAGCGAGACTTCCGAAGCCGGTACTGCCACGCACCTGCCGACAACGCTTTGCAGCCTACCTCACCAATTATCGCGCTGAAATAAATTCGGGACAGAAAGTTGGGAAGGAAACGGGAGTCTCTGGAAAGCAGCAGATTCCGCCGGCAAAACTTTCCGCTCCCACCGAACGTCAAATCGCATGTCCCTCAAAAAGTTTCCGGCCGAAAAAAAAAATATATATATAAAATAATTCCGGGAAATCGTAAGGAACGCCGTAAAGTAATAAGGTTCTGCTAATTTCAGCCACTTTACTGCTGATACGCTAACGACAAAGTTGTCGAGGGCCCGCGTCGAGAGCGCCAAACTGTTTTGTAATGATAAAAAAAATAAAAATAACATAAACATAAAAATGGGAAAGAAACCAGGAGAGTGTGGCAGGCAAACGAAGCCGCCAGGGCCAGGGCCGCACAGCGAGTCTGTGTCGTGGCCTCCTCGCTGGAGGCGGCGGGGGCGGCGGGGGCGGACCGCGCCCCCTTGCCTGTCCTGCTAGGAATTTTAATATTCTTTATTCGACTTGGTGGCCGCGCTCCTGCATCTTCATTAAGCCCCAGGGATGCGCGTTCGAGGACCCCTCCCCTCCTTTGCGGGAGGCGTGGGACGCCAGAGGCACGGGGGAGTCGTTGGCGGATGATGCTCGGGGTGTCATGGCTCGGTCCTCCCGGCTCGGCGCAGCGCGTCTGGCGGTTCGGGAAGCGCTCTTGGCGGAAGTTGGGGACTCGGTAGTCGAGCCTGCCGGGAAAGGCCAATCAGGCTAAGCGGGTCAGCGTCCCGTGCATCGCAGAGTGGCTCGATAAAAATAAAAATTAAGGTGAGCGGCTCTGGCGTCCTAATCAGGCGCGGGGGATGAAACGGTCGGCCGGCCGGTAATGGACTTGCCAGCCCCGCCGCGCCGTGTTCCTCCCCGCCCTGCGGCGCGACCCGCGGGCGCGACAGAGACAGAGTGACGACAGCGCCAAACCGGCCGGCGGGTGGCTCAAAATTATATCACCCCCGGTAATTCCCTTTGAGCCACACACACGCACTTCGAAATCCCCGCGCTCGTTTCCATGCCATCCGGAAGGCCGTGGAAATCAAACGGCCGATCCGATCCGCGCGGGTCTCGTTCATCCGTGCCGCCGCGGATTTCCAGCCCCAAACTTTCACCACTTTTCGCTAACGAGAATCGACTATTCGACGATTGGCGGAATTCGCACTTCGCAGTGAATAGGATGATGGTGATGGAAAAAGGGGGCAGGGGGAGGTAACACGCCGCCCGTTCCTCGACTCCCTGGATTTAGTGCGCGGTTCCCCCCTGTCTGGGCCTGCGTCCCCTAAGCCCCACCACCAGCCGCCTCGGCGCGCGAGTAGTGGAACTCGCGGCCCGCCGGCCAACTTCCAGCAGTATATCCAATTCCATTTCGTCTTTTTTCCTCGTTGCCAAGTCAAACACAAGCTGCCCCCGCGGTGCCACGTCGCCACGCAACAGCGCCGCCCTGCCCACTGTGCCGCCGTGTGCCGCCGCATCGACTCGTTAATGCCCGTCCCTTTATTAGGCGCAGCAAAAGCAAACACGTTCTCTTCGTTTTGTCGACCGTAATCCCTGACCGCCACTCCCTCTCCAGAATTTCTGCAGGAACAGCTCAACCCTCTGACCTTCTCCAGGCCCAAACTCCAGCTTCTCCAGGTCCTCATCCATGCCTCGCGTCAATGCTCCAGGCCTTCTCCGGCAGGCCTCGCCCGGTGCGCTTCCACGGGAGTTCTCCGAAAAGCACTCCGAGAGAAATCAATCTAGCGGCAAAAGCAAAAGCAAAAACCTAACCTCAAAGGGCTGCCTCCATTTTCTACCTCGAATTTTAGCAATGAATCCAGATCATTTTCTCGTGGATGTGGTCGGTCCGGCCGACGGCGCGGCGCGGTGTTGTCCGCGTGAGATTGTCCGTCCGCCCGGCCCGCTGGGGGCGGTTTACTCTGACAGACAAATAGCGGCAATACTTGGCGGCTTTACGCGCCGCTGCGACACCAAATGAACGCCGCCGGCCGGGAAAACGGATAGGCGGGAAAGCCGACGACCAGAGCCACCGAGTGGACCGGTCCGTTTATCGGGGGCACAGGGGTCGGCACCCGGGCACGGCGGCGGCGAGTCTATTTCACTTGGGCCCCATCTGCATGTGGGGCGGACCGAATCAAAGTGGCGGTGATTGCTTTGAAGAGCACCGGAGAAGAGCGCGCCGTGCCGAGCCGTGCCGGAGCGACCCGCGCCGGAGCGACCCGGCCCGCGACACACAGCACGCCTAATGTGATTGAAACATGGCTCCCAGAAAAGCTTGCTTTGGGGCGGGTGAGTCAAGCCACCGATATCTCGACAGACAGCGCGGATTTATCGAAATTACAGTATTCAGAGACCTCTTAAAAGCGGCGATGGTGGTGGTCACCTTGACGCGTGTTGTATCAACAGGGTGCATTTAAATTTCTACATTAACTAAGTTTGAAGTTTTAATCATTTCATTCATTTTTAGAAACTTAACCCTAGGGCAAATACTGACTTTGAAAAAAAATGCGCGGAAGGACACATTTATACCAAGTGCGGTAACAAATGGGGACTTAGAGTAAAAGGCGCGGCGCGTTTTGGGTTCATAGCGGCACGGCACGGCACCGCCTTCCTTTCCATTTGTCGTATCTCCCGCTCGTCATTCACTGCCTTCCTTATCGCGGCGCCCATCCCTCGACATTCACGATCCACCTCCGGAAGGCCGGCAAGACCGTCAAGACCCTCCGCGCGCCGCAGCGGACCACAATGGAACACTGCCCCGTCCGTGTTGGGGCGAAACGCCACCAAGTTGGCGCTGAAAAAGTTGGAGGCGCTTTATTTTCAATCTGTACCTCCCTCCCCACCTCCCCGCACCCCTCTCGCTTCGTCCTCGTCCCCCTCGCGTCCCCACCTCATATCTCTGTTGCCCTTGCCTTGTTTACGGAACGGGGGCGGCGCGGCGTGGGTGCTCCCGTAAGCCAGCGAAAAGGCACCGCGGCACCGCAGGAGGAAAGGCCATGAGTTACAAGTCGCGAGCAGGCTTTCTCTCTTTCTCTCTCTCTCTCTCTCTCTCTCTCTCTCTCTCTCTCTCTCTCTCTCTCTCTCTCTCTCTCTCTCTCTCTCTCTCTCTCTCTCTCTCTCTCTCTCTCTCTCTCGGTGTGTGGCTGGGCGCGTGTGAGTAGTAGTGTCTGGTAGTTGTGGGCGGAATATTCGTTTGTTCCGCCCGTCTGGCCAGTTTTTGTTAAGCGGTCTTTTTTTTTATTATTATTTTTTCTTCTAGGGGAGAGACCCCCTTTCCTTGCAAGACGACGCACCCTGCTTGTTTCCGGCGACTTTGAGACCGGAGGCAGACCGAGGAGGCCCACGGAATGGACACAGCCATGGTAGGGGCGGAGCGGGGCGGAGGACAAGGACGCGACAAAGCCTGCGTCAACGAGGCCATCCCGCTGGCCGGCCCCGCACCGCAGCCCCGACCTACCCTCACATTCCGTCCAAGGTTGCGCCTCGCTCTCGTTCACTCTTCCAAACTTGCGGAGGAAAAACAGGAACAGTGCCGCAGGAAAGAAGGGGGCGTTGCGGAGGAATTGGTTAGCGGAGGGAAGATTCTTGCCCCCCTCCTGCTGCTGCTGCATGCGACGTTCTTGCAATGTCCGCGCCGACGCCGCAGTCGCCGCCCAAAAAAAATACCAAGATTATGCTAAAATAATAGCGGCGCAAGAGGGAAAGGTGACGGCCAGCCCGTTCCGGTGTAGGACAGTTACCAAATTTATGGAAGCGAGCCGAGCGAGCCAAGCGAGCCGCATTGGCGGCAGTGTCTGCCAGCCCGGCCAGGCCGCCAGGCTCACGGGTCTATCCTCAAGCCCTCCCTCCTTGAGCGGGGACTCGGTGGCGCCTGCCCGCCCCGCCCCGCCCCGCCCCGCCCCGCCCCGCCCCGCCCCGCTAGCTCCCACGGCGTGGTCGCGGCGTGGCCTGCCGGGTATTAGCGGAGATGAGCGGTGCACCTCGGTAATGACGGTCGTGCACCACGAGCTGCAGGCCGGTGACGCTCTGTCTCTCTCGCACTCACGGGGCGCGCCGCGAAGGTGCGAGAGAGACAGAGAGCACTGAGCGGAATCGCTCTGCAGGGGGCAGGAGGAGGGGGGCGCACGGGCTCCGGGCCTCGAAAGGCGCGCCGTCACATGCACTCCACCGCGGAATCAGCGAAAATAAGTCGCGACGGGAAGAACAGCTCCAATTTTAGAGTACACAAAAAAAAATTAACAAAGATTTTTTTAATTTTATTTTTTGGAAAATAAAACGGCCGAGATTTGCGAAACAGTCCGATTTAACAGGGGGTCGACACGGCAAAAAATTCAAAATGAAAATTAAAATTATTGCTACAAAGACCACTAGTATCGAACACGAGAAAATTCAAATAGGCGTTTCCCCCATGCAAGACAAGCCACTGTATATGTACAATCGGAACGATTTGCGGGGCGGAGGGGGCCAGCCAGACGCAGCCGGCGGCGGAAACAGCGCGCCGTTGCAGCGCTACTGCAACCAGGCCACGTCTGCCTCGCCTCGGCCTCGCCTTCCCCATGATGGCACCGCGCCGCACCGCGCCAGCAGGTCGGTGACGAGCAGCCAAAATCAGTGGCGCCACCTCACCCTTCCCACAAACGCGGCGACAGAATCGGTGCTCGGCCGGCGCTCAGCCCCGTGCACTAACGACCAAACACGGGCACAGTGTGCCAGCTCGGCCCGTCACAGACCCAATCGGCCCGGATAAATATTTGCAGCGTGTCGGCAGCGCGTCTCGGCCGGCCGGCGGGCGTTCGAGTGTGAGAGAGACAGCGTCGACCCTCTCCGAGTTGACGGCCTGAAGGACGGCCTGCAGACGGCGGCCCGACGGCGCGCCCATCCGCCGCGCTCCCACCGCGGTTCCGTGAGGTGTTCGCGTTGGCCGCGTCCCAATGACCCAGAGCACCTCCTGGGTAAACTTGGCCGCGACCGCCACCGCGCATCGCACCGCTGTGGCCCGAGTAACGGCCTTGACTACTTGGGAGGCGACAAGAGTGTGTCTGGAAGGGGTTTCCTTCCGCCTCGATTCATTCGACGGACGAATTCGGCGCGAAATCGGCAGCCTTCCTGGCGGAAGGCCGCGCCAATCGGAGGGGACAGTGGGACGGTTGTCATTCAAAAGCCGCCCATGCCCGCGCCGCTTCCGGCCCTTCACCCGCCTTGCCGCGTACGGCGCCGGCCGGCCAGATTGAGGCTCCTGAGGGGCTGCCGGCTGGGCTGCCGTCGCGCACCGCCTGATTCAGCACCACTGTATGGGCGGCGCGGCGAAGCGTCAACAGTCCTGCCGCCGGAACCGCGACGCCCGCCCCGCCCCGCCCCGCCCCGCCCCGCCGGCGTCAAATAACTTTGCGCACTAACCCGCCGCCGCGGGCCCGCAAGCCCTCTACACTGCACCGACTTGCCACCTCCTCAACTTTTTATGAAGCAGAGAGAGATGATTCTATTTGCGCGCCGGCCAGAAGACATTCTGCTGCCGTCCCTCTCCGCGCACTACACCACCACCACCACCACCACCGAGACTGCCACGAAACTGCGGGGCTGCTCTTTTAAAATATGCACCGACATTCTCTCTGCAGTTCACCCTGATTTTTCTTTTCCTCCGCGACATCCGCGGTGGCTTGAGGGGGGGAGGGGGAGAGAGTTTTAGTTTTTAAAAGTACTTATTGATGGCATTTTAGAGAAAGAGAGAGAGAGAGAGAGAGAGAGAGAGAGAGAGACAGACAGACAGACAGACAGAGAGAGAGAGAGAGAGAGAGAGAGAGAGAGAGAGACGGCATGCAAATCCACTTGGCGAAAGAAACAAGGCGCGGTGGCGCGGCAGGCTGCTTCCGAACAGGGCTTCCGTCACTCTGTCTCTCTGGCAGCAGTGCGGCACGCCCCACGAGTGCGAGAGAGACCTCCGGAAGCGGCCTGCGCGTGTGGCCGCGACGCGGCGATGACTCTTTGACGAGGGCATGAATACCGCCGCCGCGCCGGCCCCTGGTTATGGAGATGCAGCCCAAATCGACTTTGACGTCGTCGTCTCGGTCACGAACTTGGACAAGGCCAAGGCTGGGCCGGGAGCCTGGCCAGCCCAGGGCCATGAATACGGGAGCACAAGGGCGGTCCAGGCCGCGACGCATCGCGAGCAACGCGAGCCGGGATCAAATATCCAATCAAATCCCGCGGCGTCCGCGGGTCAATGTAAATGACGCCACTCTTGATGGCTGACATTATTCCGGAGCAGCAGACCGCCGTGGTACTTGCACTGATGGCGATTGTGCCGAGTACGCCATACCCCCTCTGGCGGCTGTACCGAGAACCGCGCCGCCTCGGCGAGCACGCCTCTGATGGGCATCGGCCGAGGCATCGGCAGGCTGGGTCCGAGCAGCGGCGTCTCTCTCGCACTTACGGGGCGGCCCGTAGGGACGTGAGAGAGACGGGGCGCCGGCAGCACGGCCGGTCGGCACTGCGTGTTTGGCGACGTGCTGCACACTGTTTGGCAGCGACAGCGTCATCGACGGCCACGGCATCCATCATGACCATCACGACCGCCACGACGACCCGCGCGTGCAGCCGCCTGCCGCTGGCTGACAGTGCAGTAATTGGCGGGGCGAGCCGCCCACTGCCGGCCCCCGCTGTCGCTGCCTCTCTCGCTCTCACGGGGCGTTGGGCGCGTTGCGTAGGTGTGCCATTGACGACACCACGCGATCCCACCGCCGCGGTGGCCGGCCGTCGCCATCGCCATTGATATGCAGCCCGTGATCGATTCGACCATCTATCCCCTTGCAGCGTTGCTTGTCTTGCGACCACTTCCGCGATCACGGCCCCCCACGCGGGGTCTGTCTGTCCACCCGTCTGTCTGTCGAGCCCCCCCCCCCCTTTACCCGCTGGGATCGTATTGTAGAGCGCGTTCCCCATTTTTCAGCCTCACTCAAGCCCATTCACGAAACTACCCGACGACGATCGAAGCACTCTCTCTCTCTCTCTCTCTCTCTCTCTCTCTCTCTCTCTCTCTCTCTCTCTAACACACACAGACGTACAGAGGCGCGCTCACACACACACACGAGGTGACTCCACGCGACGTCACGCTCCGATCCGCAATCAAAATCCGAAAGGCAATAGAGAAGCTGCTCGGCGATGTAGCGCGGCATCCCCCCCCCCTCCCCCTCCCCACTCCGATTCTTCCAGCCCAGACTGACAATCTGTGAAATACGCTGTAAACCAGGCCGTCGTGTCGCGCCTCTCTGCCACCTTTACAACCGAAAAACGATGAACGAATTAAACATCCCCTCATTAGCGCGAGGCCGTGGGCAGGGCGATGTGCGCCGAGAAACATTTACTCAGTTTGACGCGGGGCTTTTAAAAAAATGGAGAAGAAAGATGCGAGCTTCGCAGAAAATTTTGCTGGGAATCGATGAAGAGAATCTGGTGCTTTCTATTTTCTATCCAGGGTAGCCGCGGGGGTTGCCTCTCCCGCCATTCTAGTGTCGTCTTCTTTCCCGGCGCCGCTGGAGATGGTCGGGGGACGCGGCGGCCAGACAGTGGCGCCTTGCTGCGCTTGACTCGCCTTAAATCAAATTACCTGCCGTCACGACGTCACAGCGCACGTCGCAGTGTCCAGGAGACAGAGGGGCGCAGGCAGGTAGAAATGAAACGAAACACTCTAAAGTGACATCGTGTTTGATGGTATTCGTGCAGCACCAGCCGCCGCTGCTGCTGCTGCTGCATGCGCTGCGTGGTCAAACCGGAACGCGACACACCTGTCATTCGCTACAAGGGTCTCACTCACACACGCACAGTGTTTGCCTGTAGCCGAACGGGGCGTGTGGAATAATGGCAGACGGCCTGTCCGTTTGGAGTCGATAGCAAAGAACGACCTGTGCAGCAGGCTGCTTCCGAACAG
Source organism: Stenchaetothrips biformis (assembly GCA_030522485.1). Lineage (NCBI taxonomy): Eukaryota > Metazoa > Arthropoda > Insecta > Thysanoptera > Thripidae > Stenchaetothrips > Stenchaetothrips biformis. The sequence continues at coordinate 7,736,054 of CM060098.1, forward strand.
AGCCTTCGTCGCTGTCTCGGTCGCACTCGTGGAGCGTTGGGTGCGAGAGAGAGTGTGTGTTCGCATGCAGCCCGCAGGTTGCGAGGGAGGAGCGTGCCATCGTTTGGAGCCAGGTGACTTGCATAGGGCGGGCCGCGCGGCCATCCATAGTCCCTCTCTCTCTCTCTCTCTCTCTCTCTCTCTCTCTCTCTCTCTCTCTCTCTCTCTCTCTCTCTCTCTCTCTCTCTCTCTCTCTCACACACACACACACACTACTGCAGAACTCGCATTCCTTACTCCTTTCCATTCGCGCCCAATTGGGGAAGCCGACGGTCCTCATCGAGTGCATCCCGCAGCAGCAGCGCGGGCAGGTGCGTGGAAGGGGGGCGGCAGCAGGAGAAAGATGGGAGGGACGATATGAGAGATTTCTTTTTTCAACTCTCTATTACATCGCCACAGGCTAGGGTAAACACCAATGCATAACATCGCTCGGTTGAGCCCCATTCCCACCCAAAACTGGCCCCTTAAAAACACCAACAGAGGACGCAGGCCCCTCCCAAAACGTATCAACAAGGCTGTGCCGGTGCGCGCCGGATATATTACCTGTATATCACCTGCATATTACCATAGATTACTTATTGCTTTTAACTATATTGCCGCAGTTGTCGTGGACCCCTCGGTGTTGGTGCTTATCACCAAGCTGTTCTCGCCACGCCGCTGCCGAGCGTTGCCTCCGGGTGGGCAAGCTCGCACGTGATTGCCACCAGCACGACCGCCATTCTGACTATGCCCAGTCCACCAAGAAGATCACTGCCACGCATCCTGCGTTCCCTTTGGCCCCTTGCTTCCGTTTACGGCACTGCAGCGTCTCGCCGTCCGGACACGTCATGACCACTGCAAGAGCGAGCATAATCTGAGCGCTGAAGCGGTGAGTTACAACCCTGCCCGCACTCACTACTGCGCAATATAACCAAGAAGGCACCTCGAAGCAAAAAGGGAGCCGGCTTGGCGTGGGTGTGTCTGTGCGGGCCGAGCTTCCCGGCCGGTGGGGACTGCAGCCGGTGGTCATAAGAACGCAGGCCTAAGGCAAACCGCAGACGGAGGGCGGAGCGCACCGCGCACTGCCAGACCCGCCGGGGCTAGAACCGGTCCCGGGTGGGCGGATGGAGCGCTAACCTAACCATTCGAAATCAGGAGATACAGGCTAGAACAAAAGCTAACGCCACGCACGGGCCCGCGTCTACAGGCCGGTACACAGCGGCAAGGCCAAGGCAACCCACAGCCGACGCAAACACAGTTGAAGAGTTCGAAAGCGGCCTGTATATCCGGCGTCGTATTTGCCGGACGCTGCCGTGTCGGCTCGGCAGACTCCAGCCGCACCAGCGGAGCGGAGCGGGGCACCTTCACGGTGAGGCCCGCGGCGCGGCGTGGCGCGGCGGAGGCACTGGCCTCGGCTAGAGTGGGAGAAGTACTAGCCATTTCTGCGCCGGCATAGTGCTGAGCCGCGGGACTACCATCGCACAGAGCAAGCAAGGAATCTCGTAGCCGAAGTGCCTCCCGTTAATAAATGGCAGGTGGAGTGTCCCTCGTGCAGCATTACATATCAATCAAACTGTCAAAACTAGACTTAAAAAAAAATCTGGATCAGGGTACAGGGTTTGCATGACCTCAAAATCCTGCCAAAAAAGCAGTCAAGATGGTGTCTTCCTTTCGCCATTCCTTTCGGATCAGACAACCGCCGTAGCGACTACGGGACGCTTCACTTGTCCCGTCCCTCCTCAACAAGAGTAGCAGGCCACCGTTACAGAGTACCAACGGTACCTGGTTCATCCGACGCGTTAGCGCTGCGTCGAGACGAAGTATCCAATCGTTCCCATGGTGCCGTCGCACACATCCACACCGAGATCACTCACACACACGGGAGACTCACACGCACACACTAACACGCACGTGCGGCCCACTGCGCCGCGATGTGACGCACGCGCGGGAGGGGGCGGCGCGCAGCTGCGCGGCGCGGCTCCTCACGTCTGCTCGCGCGGCCGGTTCGGACGCGACTGAGGCGGCGGCGCCGGCGAGCGGCGCATTTCCCTGCTGCTGAGACCGGCGCGCGGCGCGGCGGCGGCCAGCCAACCCAGCGCCGCCGGGGCGGCCGAGCCGCGTTGACGGCGGCCTCCACGCCGTCCGCCTCCGTTCAACCACAACAAGGGACGCATTCGGCGAGAAGGCGCTGCAGACCTCGGACACCGCGACACCGCTTGCCGCGGTTTTCTCTGGGTGAAAGCTTGTGAAAACGCTACAAACGCCTCGATTTGACCCTTTATCTCAGGGGTGTGCAACTCAGTTGCCCCGGGCGCTGCCCCGGGCACCCAAATGGCCGTCTCCGAGAGAATCCAACGCCGAGAGCGAGAATTTGATGAGGATGGGGCGAAGGCGAGGTGGTGGGGGGGAGGCTTCCAAGTCTGTGTCCAGCGCAGCGGCTTGCCGCCGGCCTGCCGGTCGGCTTGTGCTGTCTCCGATTTCTGCGGGCGTAGCATGGGGCCTTGCCGTGCCTTGCCGTGCCGTGCCAAGCCGCTCCACGGCGCCCAGCGCCGCGCCTCTGCTGCGCATGCGCAGGCCGACGAACCGACTGCGTTCGCGCGTTTTTGAAGTTCGGCAGGGCCCACGACGGCGGCCGACGGCGGCCATTGTGGGTGAGCCTGGACTTGGACTCTGTCTCCTCGTCTTTCTGTCTCTCTCGGCGACCGGCTGAAGTTCGACTAGCTGTTTGTTGGGCCCGACCAGCGCGGTTTTTCTTTTCGGCGTAGCGCGGCGAGCCCAGCCGGCCAGCCTGGTGTCTGTGCAGGAAGAAGAACGCGTGGCGTCCGCGGCGTCGTCGTGGAGAGAGCGGTGCAGGTGGCGGTGTGCATCAAAGTGACATCTAATGGCCGCCAGGCGGCACCTCACCGCGGCGCACCCTGAAACGGCGTTTTTCGGAAGGCACGCGGTGAAGTTAGCGAATGTTGCCTGCGGAGTAGATCATTTGACCTACCTAAAGTAGGCCAACAAAAACTCGACGACTTTAGTGGCCTACACTAAAGCTACTGTATTCACTTGATAGGTACAAAATTTTCAATTTTTAAAACCTTCAATTCACACTTGGTATTTTTTAATTCGCACTCCCCGGTATGTTTAAATTCCCACTCGGTATTTTTTCAAAGCGCACTTTTGACGCACCCCGTTCCTCGCTTTTTTGTTGTTGTTTTTTTGTCTGCTTGCTATACAATCACCACAGGCGTGAGCTATCATTTTCATTCCACAACAAGGGGCAGAGTTGCTGTGCAGCTACGCGTGCGTTGGCCGTGTGGTCCGTGTTTTGGTTCCAGGCGGGCCCATTACATATTTACGGAGCCACGTGGGTATTGCGCCTTGCATTGTCCGTGAACTACACCGGATTCTCATTAACCTTACACTCTAATTGCCGCGCCTTCGCCTCTCCCGTGAGGACCTGCGTGGTACATCGCACTCGCGCCCCTCTCTCTCTCTCTCTCTCTCTCTCTCTCTCTCTCTCTCTCTCTCTCTCTCTCTCTCTCTCTCTCTCTCTCTCTCTCTCTCTCTCTCTCTCTCTCCCTACCTCCCCCCCTCTTTCTTGGATGCGGGCCAATCGGAAAAGGGCTGAGCAGGGGGGGGGACTACCACCGACGGGGACCCCTAATGGAATATCGCTCGGCTCTTTTTGGCGTGTCCGCGCAAGTTCAGATACTACCGGCCGCCCGGATGACAGCAGGGGATGAGCTGGTGCAGCCGCAGTGGACGGGACTGGACGGTCTCGCCAGACTTTGACCCCTAAGCCTAAGCTGGCCTGCTAGTGGCGGAGTGGCGGCCAGCAGGTCGTGGAGCGCCCGTCGGCGTGGCGTTAGGCCGCGCGCCGGGCGGGGCCGTCGGCGGTGCTGCCTGCCGCACGGCGCTCTGCCGCCTGCACGCGAGCCTCGGGGCAGGCTGGGGAGGCTGGGGCGGGCTGGGGCAGGCTGGGGCATGCCAGCCGGGACCCTCGGGACCGCCACAGCGCAGGCGGGACAGGCCCTTCCTCAAGGCGAGCATAGGGTGGGGCAGGGCAGAGGCCGGGCGGAGGCCCTCACACACATCGCAGGGCCCAAACTGCCGGAGATAACGCAACAATGAGAGGCTGGACGCTCCTCGGCCCCCACCCCCTTGCAGCCCCACTCCATTACAATGGCGTAGGGGAAGCCGTGGCGGAGGCCAGGAGTGCACAAATTCAGCCCTCTCAACAAAGCGCAGGCCGTGCCTCCCTCTCTCTTGCATCACCATCGCTCTGGCCGCCTGGCCGTCTGAGCGAGGGGCCCTGCGCCCTGCGCTCCCCGCCGCTCGCTGCACCGCTCCGAACTGGGGAACAGTGGAGCCGTTGACAATTGGTCCGCTGCTCTCAAAGAGTGGCGAGGGCGGCTGACACATGCTCTGGCGCATCATCCTTCGACCACTATTACTAGTACTCGTGTCTCTGTGTCCACCAGCGTGAACACCAGCAATCCTGCTGCTCGCGGAAGACCCAGTACAGTGGGCTTGGCGCGCGCACGCACGTTCTCGCACACGTTTACACGCGTACACATACACATATGCAAACACACACTCACACAGTCAAACACAAATGGGGCCATGCCAGGCAGGTTCACTAGCGGAACTCCCCCCAAACGCTGCAGAACAAGTCGAATCCAAACAACCGCGAGCGGCGTGCGTGTTCTACGCACGTGAGTAACACACACGTGAGCTGTGCACGTGCGCTACGCGTGCACACACACACACACACAAACAGAGCACGCGGCCCGCTCTAGTCGCTGGGCTGGATTTAACAAGTGAGCGTTCTCGGCGTTCTCCTTGTTTCGGCACCCTGAGACGCGGCGCCAAACTCACACACGAGCCTCCAAGCGCCCCCCCCCCGTCCTCCTCCACCTTTCCCCCTTTTCAATCTGCCCTCCTTGGGCTGATTCCGCTCATGCCTGTGGCCCTGTCTCTGTCGCGGCCTCCGGGACGCCCCGCGAGTGCGAGAAGGAGACACCGCGACGGCAGCGCTGTGCGGCATCAGCCCTAAGCTCCGGCCCGGCGTGAGCATGCCGAAAGCAGGCAGGAGGAAGACTCGTGTTTGTGTCCGGACTATTAGGATGTACGGTTTATTGGGTCCACGGGCGCGGGGCGGGGCGGGGCGTGCGCACGGAGCCACTGGGCGCTCTTCAGGCTGCCTTGGCTTGCTGCCTGATATAGGGAGCTGAACCTTACCTACGTTGTGAGGCCCATGCACATTGCGCGCCCCACAAGACCCACCTACACGTTCTGGCGGCGTCCGACTTTGCGTAGCTCAGAAGACCCGTCGTCATATCCCTGAAAAGAAGTCGTGGGTCAGGCGAGCCGGCCATGTCGCACTGCGCGGGCGGGGGCGGGCAGCGCCGAAAAGCAGCAGCCATCCTTTGGCAGACATGTCGTTATTTCTGTCGCAATGCAATTAGCGGCGCGGTCGCGATGAATGAATGTAATGTGCGGCTTCTTGCAGCTCTTTGCCTCTCTCTCTCTCTCTCTCTCTCTCTCTCTCTCTCTCTCTCTCTCTCTCTCTCTCTCTCTCTCTCTCTCTCTCTCTCTCTCTCTCTCTCTCTCTCTCTCTTTCTTTCTTTCTCTCTCTCTCTCTCTCTCTCTCTCTCTCTCTCTCTCTCTCTCTCTTTCTTTCTCTCTCTCTCTCTCTCTCTCTCTCTCTCTCTCTCCCTCCCTCCCGCACCGCTGCGGGACGCCCCTCGAGTGTGACAGAGACAGAGCGACTCTGGCTGGCCCGACTGCCCGCTCCATGCCGAATTTCTCATGGCGGCATCCAGCGCCTTCATCTACGCACGGCCGCTGTTTCCTTGGCGCCTCGGTCCCGCGCTGCGGCAGTGAGGCCCAGCCATCCGTAAAATGTTAAACTCGATCCGGGCTGCGGCCAGCCGGGCGCACCCAGCGACGGCGAGGGAGAGGGGTGCCACCTCCGGGTGGAAGGGAAGAATTTGTTTTCACCGCGCAGTGTCTCTTTGGAAAAGTAAAGTGACCCCACCAGTCTAAACAATACAGTGGCCCTGAAACAGTGCTGTCACTTAGGCTGAAATTCCCACTATGCACCGGTGTCAAGAAGGGTATCGCCGCCAATCTCAACATGCATTGCCGTCGCTGTCGAAAAGTGGCCTAGCAGGCAGGCTGAGCTTCGCAACACGGGCGCATGCTCCGACCCAGGCAGAGAAGGTCAACCCGCCGAGCGGCCGGGTCAGACGGCAGCGGCGGGGGAACGTTGCCGGAAAAAAAGCGCGAGAGTTGGATTCGCTGCCTCCAGCCGCCTCCCGGGCCAGGCTTCGCGAGCAGGCCGGACAGGACGCGGGCCCAAATTTGCGATGTCGCATTCATCGTAACTCTCTCGCGCCCAACTCTTGTGCTTTTGTCCATTTCCTGCCGCGCGCCGTCCTCTCTCTCGGTTTCCCTGACCCCCGATCCCCCCCCCCTTTTGCGCCAGTGCGATTTAGTGCCACGAGGCCACGGGGAGAAACCGGCCGCCGTATTTCAGCGGCTCGGTGTAACTGACTGACCAGTGCACTTTCTACGTCTCTCTCTCTCTCTCTCTCTCTCTCTCTCTCTCTCTCTCTCTCTCTCTCTCTCTCTCTCTCTCTCTCTGTCTCTGTCTCTCTCATTCATTCAGCGGCGGGCAGATCGCTTCTGCTTCGCTGAGCCGTTCGGTGGAAAAGATTACAGCGCAAATCGACAGCAAGTCGAGGAATTACTTCAAAACGCGTCAATGCGCTTAAAAATACGCGTGCGCGGTACAGGGCTTAGGGCGGGTCGCGGGGTGTCGGCTGCACGGAGCGGCTCCTAGATGCTACGGCTTGAAAGGGCGGGAAGCACAGCAGCGCGCCGGGCACCGCCTCCGAGGCATGCGCCGCCACTGGCCAGCGTTTGATTTATCGGCAAAATAAGGTGTGGCGCCGCCGGCCGGTGCTGCGTGCGCCTCTTTTGCCGCGGAATAAATTACATTTTATTGCGGACCATACCGGGACGGGGATACCGACGGGGATGCGGTGCCGGGGGCGCGGGCCGCCAAGTCCGCAAGAAGTGCTCTTCTTGTCCGTCCGGGGCGGGACCAGGCGGGACCAGGCGGGACTAGGCGGGACGGGGCCAGCGGGAGGGTGGCTACACTGCCCAGGGAAAAAGTTGCAGCGAACAGGATCACACAGTGCCGCCACCGCGCAAACCGAAGCCTGTCGCGAGCGATTCGCAGGAAGCGGAAGAGAAAAACATCACTTGCCCTCGCAAAACGAGGCGTTGGCCTTCACACGATGATGTATAGAGGTGCTCGTCGCGCCGCGCGCTGTCACGCCGGGAACTGAACCCGAGCCAGGCGAGGGCGGGGCAAAGCCGAGGCGCGGCCCTGAGGGAGGGAAACGCGGCCTCAGGTTGTCCTCGGGCGGCCCGGCAACACCATCGCGACCTACTTTGGTGACGGTTTTAAGGGCGGCTGGCCCCGGATAATAGGCAAAATGGGTACGCGCCTCCAGTGTCAGGAAGGGGAACCAAGTCAAACTTTGGCGAGCGTAAAACGGTCATGTTCGCGCTACTTTGTACTGCGGACGTAAATTTAACGCGTGGCGAAATACCTGCGAAGCGCGAGACGAGACGTCGCGTCACGGAACTCTCTCGAAATTTCAAAGCCATTTCCGTGGCGCATCAATTTTTCACGACTTGTTCCAAAGTGCTTTTCCGGCAGTGCGGGATTGACGCGGCGCTCACTGGCCTCCACTGGCCGCCAGTTTGCCGTGTGTAATAAGGAAGGGGCCGCGTGGTGTTTATTCAGTGTGGCCCTCGCACATTGGCCAGCACGGCGTGCGCCCCCTCCCCCTCTCCTCCATCCCGCGGCCAGGACCTCTGGGGCAGGGCCTGTAGGCTGCACCTGGCGCACCCACCAGCCTCCACAGCGCCGCGGAGGCAGCCAAGTCAAAGCGTCACAGGCACCAAAATGAACGTTGTGCCGCCAATTGGCACTTTCCTGAGCCGTCTTGGCGCTTGCCTGGGACCGCACCACCCAAAGCCGCAGGAACACGATCGCGCCTCTGAACAAACCCTTATCGGGCGGCATAGGCGCCGCGCGGCTTTGCCCCCTTAATTAAAATGAAGGAAAGTTTTGGCGACCGGTGGCCGGCCGAGCCGCAGTGCCACACTGCTCTTGGCAGCGCTCCAGCCTCGGCTCCAGCGCGGCCCCAGTCACTATAGGCGTTGTCCAGCGCGGACGAAAGGCGAGCCCCTGTACTTGTGCCCCAGTACGAGGAAAGGCGTGGCCACCTAGACACAACCACGGACCCAGTGCAGCCCGGAACCCACCAAGACCCAACACCCACCAAAAGCATAGCGGAGAGACTGCACCCGCATACAAGCGCCACCGCGACGCGCCCTCGCCAGTCAGTCCCACTAGGTATTCGAAAACCGAAAACCTCTCGCGCTGCACCTCCCGGATCACTGGACAGCTGGTACAAAGGAGCTGCGTAGCCGTCCTTCTCCCTCACGCAGCCCTCACCGAGCACTGCCCAAGCTCTGGGTGAGCTTATCTGCCGCGGTGGCTGGACGTGTCGATGCGTCGATTTCCCGGTACGAGGATCGGCGGTTCAAATCGTAGTACTTCACAACTTTTTTCTCTGACCGCTGCTCATTGTCACCTCAACAGCCCGCTTCAACCGATGTCAGACATGAGCCGTGGTGGCTGAGGGCGTTAAGGCGTCCGACCCCAACCATAAGGTCCGAGGATCGAATCCCAATATTTCCTTTCATTTTTCGACTGGCTTCCTCCCACTGCGACTCAAACCCGTCGTCCAACACTCGGCAGACGTGCAAGTCAGGGTGGTGTAGTGGTCTAGGCTCAATCCAGGCCATTACACCCGGGTGTCTAAAAAGCAGTCCGCTTCGGCGGATTGGCCTCGGCACTGGTTCGATCCCCGATCGAGCCAGCCACTCGAGATTGGTCGCGAGTGGGTCCATTCCGATTCGTCGGATGGAGTTGATAAGTCCTTTGAAGCTGGCCCACTGACTGCATGTTCGGGTCTGGGAGCGCCGGACAGCGGGTGTACCATTTGGGTACCGACCAGCCTGCGCAAACAAAAGCTCCCAAAACTACTCTCTCTCTCTTTCTTTCTTTCTCTGTCTCTCTATCGTCTCTGCCTTACTCTACTCTGCCCATGTTAGAGCCGTGTCGGCGGCTCTGGTCCTACTGGGTCCCCCGGCGTACGATATCGAAGTCGCTGGATCGGATTAACCCCAGTTACCTGATAGCACCGGTTCCCATCCCGAACACCGAAGTAAAGCAGGAGGCCTCCCCATTAAGACTGGGGAGGGGGTGTAGAGTTCCATTTTTTAAATTTATTTTTAGTTAAACACGATCGCCAGCGCCCTACTCGTCAGGCTTCCGTCGGCCGTGGATTATGGACACCTGCTCTGCACACGGATACTGGAGAAAATGTCACGGCTGTCACTGTTAACACTTTGGTGTTAACGGCTTCTATTATTTTTCCAGTGCACTCATAATATTTTTCAATTCACACCGAGTACTTTTGAATTCAAATAAAAATCAATCTGTAACTACCTTTTGTGTGTGGGAGGCAGCGTGGTGGGTTACCACTGTGTCCACGCCGCGCGGCAGCCCGAGGCTGCCCTCCCCCCCCCCGTCCCTCTTCCCGGGGGCTACTAGGCTGCTATATGAATTTACCGCGGCGCCGGTAAAAGGTAGCGCCGCAAGGCATCGCGAATCTCACCCAGTTCCAGATTTGAATCGGGGGATTTATTAAAATAAAGCCGGGCGATCCGCGAGCCGGCATGGGGGATCCGAACGCTGAGGGCGAAACTCGCGTGGGTGGGAGAGAAAACGGAGGGTGGGAGGGGTACTGGAGGTGCCGGCTAAATAAAGGCTTCGCATGGCTTTACATGAGAGTCGGAGTGGAAGCGACTGCATTGGCTGCTGTACTGTCGGTGCATGAACTGTCGTAAGTCCAGGGTGCGAAGCCGGATGCAAACCCCGCGAGTCAGTGGAGCTTCGAGGCGGGGAAAGAATGGCAGTGGGACGGAGGGGAAGTGAGTGAGTTGGTAAGCTGGCCCCAACCACGCGGTGCGGCGTACCGCAACCAAACTCAGGCCAACTCAGCGCTGCCAATATACTAAAACTTTGCTGGCCGCGCTGTTGTTGTTATTGTGGAGCGTTTCGGGAGAATCAAACCTTGAAATATTTGTACTCTTGGCGATTGTGTCGGGGCGTTGTGTCATGTCGGCGTCGTGGCGCGGCGCGGGCGCCTGTTGCCGGACCGGCCGACATTCGGCACGCGACCGTACCGCCCGACGGAGTCCTTCGAGGCCGCGTCGCGCGCGTCGCTGTGCGAGCGCCTCCACGACCCCAATGTGCGACGGCGCGGAAGGCTCACAAAAGTTTCCATCACATCATGCGCATTTTCCTTATCGAAAGCACGGAAACTTTTTTTGGCAGATGATGCATTTATGTACACAGCTAGACGAAATAAAAGAAAAAGAAATCATACCTTTTGAATGTGCAAGGATGCTTCTTTTACAGTGCAATGCCTTCTTTTTCACTGTGCGAAAGAGAGATTTCAGTTCGGGAGCCAAAGGGTCGCGCGTCGCTTACCACGGCCTCTGCATTGCCTCGGCCACGGCGGCCGGACAGCCTCCCCGGGCAAAGGCATTGCCGCAAGGGCCCGGCCCGGCCCGGCCTCCGGGGGACGTGTATTCACATCGGGGCGACCAATAGCACCCCCCTCTCCCCCCGCTGTGACTTTGGCAAATCTCCAGCAGACCCTTACTCGCCCTTTTGCTGTCATGGCAACCAATCAAATATTCCTCGATAATGTGAAAGAGGAGGAAAAGCGGCGACGCTCGCTTCACCTAATTGATTCACTTTGCGCCCCCCACACACACACACACACACACAAACAGTCGAGCAGGTTCCTTCGGGAGAAACCTGAGGGAATCAACCGATACTGGCCTGTTTCTCGTTTTAAACAAACCGCCCAGCCCTGGCGCGCGCTTCCAAGCTGCGCGCCGCACGATCCGCTCTCCGTTCCGTCACTCAGCGACACGGCTCAAATATTGGTGCTGGCTCCATCAACAAGTATCGACCTAACAGGATGTGAAACTTTTTCCGGGACAATTACGAAACTCGCGCGGTAAAAATATGGAAAGAGCAGCTGTAATTCAGAAAGTTGGCGGTGCGGCGGATGACGTGGACGGGAACAAATGGCCGAGGCGGCCGGGCTTGGCGCGAGCCTCCCGTCCCAGGTGCGAAGGGCCAGCTTGTCGTCCTGCCGGAATAATTGCATCCGCGTCTTCGTGACTAACGGGCCGGGAAAAGCATTCCCGACCAGTACCCTCTGTCTCTCTCGCCGTCCCGCGGGACGTCCTACCAAAGCACTGTCCCGTATCAGTCTGCCCACTACACACCTCCGCCGCCGTCGATACCCTTTCCGCGCGCGAGCGAGGAGTATCGCCGCAAGGCCCAAGTGCGCGAGTTGTCTCTTCTGCGCGGGGTACTGCCGGCGCCTGTCCGGCTGACTGCCTCTAAGAGGAACCCCTTCGCGGTAGGCCACCATTCACCATGCGCGGCCCCAGTGCGGTGCGGGCTTGCCTATGCGAGGCTGGCAGGCGCTAGCAGGCGCTAGCAGGCGCTAGCAGGTGCTCGGCGGCCGCCTGAGCCGACGCGGCCTGCTAGATAGAGACGCGTGTCGCGCGCAGCAGCCACCGTTTAGTGTATGATGCAAAGCAGTCGTTCCCGGGAAAGCAAATAAGGCCCCTCCTTTTTCTGCCTCTGAGCCTTGGCTGTAGCTTTGAGCCAGGTGCTCGGCATACGTGGTGCGGTACGCGGGATAGACAGGTCGGCTGCTACAGGTAGGAGACGCCATGACAGGGCTTCTTAGGATTCGAATGATTTTTGCTGCGCGCCAAAAGGATGAGTTGGTCGGGAGGTCCCCAGCCCGAAGCAGGACTTTATTCCACTTTTAGATTACCCCAGGGAACTTGGTCGCGTCGCGTCTCGTGTTCCCACGTCGTCGCCAGCAGCAGTCGACAGCTATCTTACAGCCAGTGCTTATCACTGGCGGCAGGAAGCGACGATTTTATGTTTAATTTGAGTCGACTCTTATTGGATCGAGTATCTACAAAGACCTACAGGTGTGACTCTCGTCTGGTACAATGACCCGTCATCTGCGATCGCGATGAACGACAACGTCGTCGAGCTCCGCCGAGCTCGCTGGACGGCCGCTTCGCCGCTTCCGATCCGATTTAGATAAGCCGGGTGCGATCCAGATCAGGGGGACGGCGTAGGTGAAAGTAATCGGTCAACTCGGCGTCCCCTTGCCCCTGTCCAGCCGGCCACCTCCTCAAATGACTCCTCCTTATCGCGCGCGCCGCGGCGCCGCGGCCATGTTGAGGTACGCGGCGCGCCAGACTGATCCTCGCCGCCACCATGCTGCAGCTGCCCGTCGCGCTCCCCGCCATGGAGGCCACCGCGCTGACGCTGGGCTGGCTGGACCAGGCCGTGTTCGTCCTCATGCTGGTCGTCTCCACCCTCATCGGCATCTACTTCGCCTACTGCGCGCCGGGCGGCAACCTGTCCGCGGCCCAGTACCTGGTCGGCGGCCGCACCATGGGCACCATCCCCATCGCCCTGTCCCTGATCGCCAGCTACATCTCGGGCATCACGCTGCTGGGCTACCCCTCCGAGGTGTACACGTACGGCATGCAGGTGCTGTACAAGATGCTGGCACTGCCCTTCATGGGGCTGCTGTTCGGCTACCAGCTTCTGCCCGTCTTCCGCGACCTCGACGGCATCTCGCTGTACGGGGTGAGTACCTTCTTGTTCTGAGCGGCATATTGTGTCGATGGAACGCCAGAGGAAGACAGAGCCAACGTCTGCGTGCATCTCTGTGTGCGATTGCGTAAACTAGAATGTATGTCCTGGAATTACGCAACAGTCGTCGAGATAAAACGCTGCTGCGGTTGCGTTGCTTTCCATCTCGTCTGCGTCTTCAGTGTTTGACACGCATTTTGCGATAACGCCCAACGCAGAAATCATCCATCAGTTTTTCTCCTTACCCGCCTGTTTTTTTTTTTTTTCAGTATTTCGCTCGTCGTTTCAACAATAATGTTCGTCTTCTGGCGTCGTTCCTGTACGTTTTTGGGACCGTAAGTACACGGATATGATTACGATAAGACTGAAACAATTTATCAGGCCATCGGTTCATTGAGATAAACGACTTACCGGCAGATGGTGTGGCTGCCCATCGTCATCTTCGTGCCCGCGCTCGCCTACCAACAGGGTGAGTCCTCTCTCTTCCAGGCAAACGTCTGCCTCTTGGGACACGTGGTGTAACTCTTTGCTCGCTGAAAATCTTGTTGACAAATAATATCTGGAACATGGGGTGCAACTGCAGTGGCCCACATCAACGTTCACTGGGTGACGCCTTTGGTGTGTATCGTCTGCATCTACTACACGACGGTGGTAAGTAAACGGTATTGTTGTACGGTGTGAAAACAAGATCTTTCTTTCCTTAAAAATAAAAAAATAATTAAAAACTTTGTGTGAGCGATTTTGTTGTGTTTTTGCAGGGCGGCATCAAGGCGGTGGTGTGGACGGACGCGCTGCAGGCCGTGTCCATGTACCTGTGCGTGCTGCTCGTGATGGTGATGGGCGTGCTCCAGGTGGGCGGCCTCGGCACCGTGTGGGACCGCGGCGTGGCCTCCGGTCGCATTGAGCCCCCGGTGTAAGTGAAGCCATCACCCGCCGGACCTTTGGTAAAACGACGCCTTGACACGCTCTCTGCGGCCAGCATGGTGTTGGACCTCACCACGCGGCACACGCTCTTCACCATGGTGCTGGGCGCCTTCATCGGCCACTGCGCGCACGCCGGGCTCGGGCAGGCCATGGTGCAGCGCTACCTGTCGCTGCCCACCAACAAGCAGGCCATCACGGCCATGTGGATCTTCATCGCCGGCATCTGCATCTTCTTCACCACGTCGGGCCTCGCCGGCCTCATCATCTACGCCCTGCACCACGACTGCGACCCCGTGCACGCCAAGGTGCGAGCCAGCTTGGCGTCCTGTGCTCAGCCACCGTGTCGGCGACGACGGCCATGTCCTTCTCTAGCACAGAGGTCACCTCACGGGTCCAAAGTGCACGCTGCCACGGACGGAGAAGGAGATTAGACAGAGATAGGGATAGGGATTCAAAGAAAAGAGAAGGGACGGGAGACGACGAAACGAAAAACGTTCAATAATACTTTCTCTTCCAGCCAGACTTTCGGAATGAAGTGCGTCAGGTGCTTGATTCTAGATTTCAGTTCGGTGGCGATAAGCCCTTGGCCTTCCGAAGCTTGAGTCAAGAGTGGACCGCCCTCGAAATCAGCTCAGGCGTCAAGTGGGCATTACTCACATAAGCCTAGCCAATCGCAATCAACGCCTCAGGCGGACAATGAGTCGCCCCAGAGCATTAACACAGAACCCCCTGCCTTGCCCAAACACAAAAAAAGAAAACAACGGTCGTAATTTTAGTTCCTTGTCCTGACTCACAGCTGGTGAGCCGCCAGGACCAGATCCTGCCCCTGTTCGTGATGGAGACCCTGGGCAGCATCCCGGGCGTGCCGGGTCTCTTCATCTCGGGGGTGTTCAGCGCCGCGCTCAGCTCCATGTCCACCGCGCTCAACTCCATGTCGGCCGTGGTGCTGGAGGACTGGGTGCGCGGCTACGGCGGCTACGAGCCCAACGAGCGCAGCGCGGCGTGGATCATGCGCGGCGTCGTCGTCGTGTTCGGCGTCATCACCGTCGCGCTCGTGTTCGTCGTCGAGAACCTCGGCATGATCCTGCAGGTGAGGCCCGCCCCAGGGTGAGTGTGAGGTTGTGAGATCCACTGCATTGCACTGTACCGCGCCGCCACTGCCGCCAGATGGCGTCCAGCATGGCCGCCGTGTCCACGGGCCCACTGTTCACGCTGTTCATCGTGGGGCTGTTCCTGCCGTGGTGCAACACCCGCAGCGCCCTGGCCGGCGCCCTCAGCTCCTCCTTGTTCACGGCCACGCTCGTGTTCGGCGCACAGTGGGAGATCGGCAACGGCCGCCTGCGCTTCCCCACCAAGCCCATCTCCGTGGACGGCTGCCTCGCGGCGCTCAACGTGACGGCCATCCCCGTGGTCGTCGAGGACATCGACATGTGCGTGGCGGTTGCTTGACGCCAGGCCTCGCCGTCGTCCGTTTGACCGTTTCTGACCGTTTGTCCGTCAGCTCGGCCGTGTTCCCGCTGTTCCGCGTGTCGTACCTGTGGTACGTGCCGCTGTCGCTGCTGGTGGGGCTGACGGTGGCGCTGCTGGCCGCCGCGGCCGGCTGGCGGACGGACCTCGCCGACCTAGAGCCGTGCCTGGTGGCCCCCGTGGCGCGCCGCCTGCTGCCCGCCAAGGCCGCCAAGGCCGCCAAGTGCATCGACGAGGCGGCGGCCGCGGCCATCGAGCAGCACGTCATGCTGCTGGCGGACCTCAGGGTGAGTTCCCACGCCCTTTCTGCCGTGCCACCGAGGGGAACCCGCCTCTCTCGAAAGGGAAAGGGCTGTCCGCTCAAGGTCAAACCAGGGTCTGACTCTGATCCACACCCTGCAGCGCGTCTCGCAGTAAACCCCCAATCGGTGTGATAACACGGGCGACACTCGTACGAGCGTGAACGCCTACGCACTGGCTCGCCAGCTTCACCGATGACGAAGCCACACGTGACGTGCGTCAGCGTTCTGCGTTTTCACCGTTGAATCAGGTTGAATTGCGTTTGACTTTCCGACTTCCAATCGGCTTTATCTCCTTTCCACTGCAGTCCGAAACCAGATCAGTTACAATCTGCGTCACAGCCTCTTCGCGGTAATATCTGCAAAGGCTTCAGAGTTTTTTTTTTTTTTTGTTTTTTTTTTCATTGTTGGTGGCCGGAGGCAACTACTCCCGCATACCGAATGTGTTCGTTTGTCGCTTTCAGGTTTCGCGAGACTTGGAGAAGGATCCTGTAGAGCCAGAGAGGAAAGGGCGCAGCTTCAAAGACTTTTCATAGTGAAACACGTGTGGTGCTCACGTGGTAGTGGGTGTGTTTTTGTGCATGTACTTAGTGTAATATATTCGACAGTTCCAAAAGTGTAACTGACTTGTGTCTGTGTGTGTGCGCTAGCCTCTATGTTTTAGACAAGTTGCAGATCCATTGCAGCGATCTCATGACCACAAAAGACTGCAATATTGCCCGTTTACTCAGCAGCACTTGGAATGCTTGTGCTGGCATGTCACTGCTACTGCCTCTAGCCCACTAGGGCCTATCACCCATGTTCCTTCGACAAATGTCAATAAATTAAAAAGAGATGTGAACAGCTTCCGAGGTGCGCTTCTTTCTGCCTGTCCCTTGCTTCAAATGACGGTCGCGGTTCACATGCTGACCCACAAACAACACAAAGGACAGCTAAAAAAAAAAAAACCGCCCGCACGGCGTCGCGCATTTTATATTGCGCGCGGAATCTCGGTCAATCATGATCTATTTGAGTGGCCACGATTACTGGCCACATCTCGCTATCACTAGGTATCAGCGTGCTCGCGCCAACCCCAGACACCTCGCGCATTCCCTCGCTGGCCAGCATGGAGGCGCCGTCGTGTTGGTGAGTGCGTCGTAGTTTTAGGTCGTAACGATACGAAAAAAGTGGCCGCTCTGCCTGATAATCGGGTGCAGAATTCCCGGGTGAAAAAACCAATTCTGTGCACGCACAGGTTTGCGGTTTCTCACTCTTTGAGACAATCCGCTTCGCATTTTTCGATACGCATTTGAATTTTTGTTCGGAATTTTTGTTTGCTGTGATGCAGCCTCCTGCTGCTCGCGCTGAGTGGGGCCCTGGCCCCCCGGCCCCCTGAGGCCGGCACGGCCAGCACGGCCGACATGTGGGAGAACGGCTTCCGCCTTGACGGACACCTGGTGCCCACGCACTACAAGATCACCATCGCGCCGGACGACGAGACCTTCCAGACGTTCAAAGGGGACCTCGTCATAGATGTCGAGGTACGCGAGGTGGAGACACGCCAGGGGACACGCAAGGAGAGATGCAACATTCTTGCATGCAGGAGGTGTGCATCTTTGAGAGAAAATTCTCTATTTTAGTTAAGCGTGAGGTTTTGCGAAGCAGAAGGCACGGCGTAGATACTATCGGCCAGTCACTTGTTTACGGGATTGGGTGTGCAAAGATAAATGCCACAGATAATTCCTTTAATACCACCACCACCAATCCACCAATCTGGTCGCGATTTTTTTTATTTTTATTTTGCACGTCACGCACTTTACGAAGTTTTCTGTTGGCGAATATAGAGGGATTCGATCATCGCCCGTCCTATCTGCGCTCTCAAGTTTCCCCTCCTTGCCTCGACAGCTGTCGATTGGCTTCTCATTTATTTACATAACGTCACCTGAGATTAGTGCTAATGATTTTCTGAAAGGTGTGTTACTGTCCTCTTACACTGTGCCGTGGGCCGTGGCTCCCTTCGCGCAGGCGAGGTGGGACGCGCGCACCATCGTCCTGCACGCCGGCAAAGAGCTCTCCAACTTCGCGAACTTCCCCACCGTGGAGGAAATCGGCGCGGGTCCCTTGTCCGTGCGCAGCCACGACATCGACATCAACGCCGAGCTGTACACCATCCGGCTGGACGAGCCGACCCTGCTCCGGGGCCACAAGTACCGCATCAGCATCCAGTACGCCGGCAAGCTGAGCGCGGAGCAGAGGGGCTTCTTCCGCCTCGCCCTTGAGGACGGCGGCGACACAAAGTGGGAACTCACTGCAACAAAACTAGAAGATTTTTTTTTTTTTTCAATGTTTTGAGCTTTGAAACACTTGTTTGTAGGACCCTGGCTATGACCCGGTTCACCCCCGTACACGCGCGCCGCGCGTTCCCCTGCTTCGACGAGCCGTCGTACAAGGCCACCTTCTCGCTGTCCATCGAGCACACGCACCGCT
The DNA here is from genome assembly GCA_030522485.1 of Stenchaetothrips biformis. NCBI lineage: Eukaryota > Metazoa > Arthropoda > Insecta > Thysanoptera > Thripidae > Stenchaetothrips > Stenchaetothrips biformis. The sequence continues at coordinate 7,754,078 of CM060098.1, forward strand.
TCACGGCGCGCTCCACCACGCCGGTGTCCTTCACCGGCCCCTCGGGGTAGGCCAGGCCGGCCACTCCGCCACTTCAATCCGCTTCGGTGGCAGGAGCCCTCACCCGCCACTCTCTCTCTCTCTCTCTTTCAGGCGACACCCCGGCCTCCTGGTGACGGTGTTCGAGACCACGCCGTCCATTTCCCCGCACTCCTTGTCCTGGATCGTGACGGACCTGGACTGCCTGGCCCTCGCGGATGACTGGGTGCACACCTTCCACCGCGACGAGGCCCACGTCGAGGACCTCCACGCCGCCAGCACGGCCTCGCTGCTTCTGCTGCAGCAGTACACGGGGCTGGAGGGCCCGGCCGAGGTCTACCAGGTGGTGGTCCCGCTGCTGGACAAGGCCGCCGGCAGCAGCTACGGCGTGGTCGCCTACAGGTTGGTGGGGTGACTCTCTTCCTGCCGCCATGCTGCGCAACGCCCCACACCGTCCGCTCTGTCGCGCAGAGAGGAGGCCGTCCTCAAGCACAAGCAGTTCAAGAGCGCGACGCGACTGGCGGGGACGCTGTCCGTGGCCGACGCGCTGGTGCAGCAGTGGGTCGGCAACGTGGTCACGCCCTCGTGGTGGGGGCACGCCTGGCTCGCGCTGGGCCTCGGCAAGCTGCTGCAGTACGAACTTCTGAACAAGGTGAGCACGGGCTCCTCGACTGTCGCCGTTCGTTAGGTCGCCCGCACCTCCTCGTGCCCTTGCTGTCCGCAGACGAACCCGGACCTGCAGATGGCGGCGAGGTTCGGCGTGATGGAGGTGATGCCGGCGCTGGTCGCGGACTCCGAGACCGGCGCGATGCCCCTCACGTCGGACGCCATCGATAAGAACTCCGAGATCCTCGCCCAGATGGGCGTCCTCTCGTCCGCCAAAGGCGCGTCCATCGGAAAGGGGCCTTAATTTTTACAGTGTTGCTTCTGAAAGGTTAATTGACGGCCCGCTGCGATTCGGCCAACAGGTGCAGCCGTGCTGAGAATGGTGCAGAATATGATTACGGAGGAGACTTTCCGAAAGGGGGTTCAGTATTACATATTGGACATGTAAGCTCGTGTGCCGCGTGCTAAGCCGCCGTCTATCTCGACTGAGAACAGGTTTCACTCCATTGAGCGCCATTTCCCAGGAAATACAAGGCGGCCGAGCCGGACGACCTCTGGGCAGCGCTGCAGCGCGCGGCGGACGAGGACGAGACCGCCCCCGATGTGCCCATCGCCACGTTCGGCAAGTCGTGGACGGAGCAGGTTGGGTACCCGGTCATCACCGCCATCCGGGATTACGAGCAACACACCGTCCTCGTGAATCAGGTGCGCGATGACGCCGGCCTCGCGAAAGCCGCTCGCGCCAGGAGTACCGCCGTTTCTAACCACCCCTCGCCCTCCGCCGCGGAAGGCTCCTTTCCCGCTCCCAGGCGCCAGCAGCGCTCTAAGCAACGACAGCCGCTCGTGGTGGGTGCCTGTGAAGCTCTCCTCAACCACCGTCGACGACCTGGATCCAGACGAGAACCTCATTCCCCCCGAGTTCCCCGTCATGGAGACCTGGGGCCCCGATCACAAAGAGGAGTGGCTGCTCCTCAACAGGGACCAAAGAGGTTAGAGAGGACACCTCTAGTGTGTCGATACCCCGTGCGTAGAGGATCAGTTCTCGACCGCTCCATCCTTGTTGTCCTGCAGCGTACTACCGCGTCAACTACGACGTGCACAACTGGCTGCTACTCATCGGCTCTTTCAAAGAGGACGCCGACGCCAAGCTGCCGTCGGAGAGCTCCCGCGCCATGCTGCTGGACGACGCGCTGTCCCTGGCCGCGCAGGGCCTCCTGGACTACCCCATCGCGATGCGCCTCGTGGACGCCATGCTCGTCCGGGAGCGCCTGCCCGGGCCGTGGGTCGTCGCCGGCAGGCACCTCGACCGCCTGGCCAAGTACTTCCGGGGCGCCACAAGCGAGCACGAGATCGCGTTCGACGTGAGTTGCTTGGGGTTTGCTTCCAGAGCGACGAAAGCACTGTCATCGCCAAACTTTTTCGCCTCAGATGTGGGTCCAATCCCTGGTGAACGGCGTGTTCGCGGACCTGGGCTTCCCCGACGACGCGGACGAGGTGGAGTCCGCCCTGCCCACCGGGGCGCTGCGTGCCCTGGTCGCCAGGATCGCCTGCCAGGCGAAGCACCCCCAGTGCGCGGCCGCGGCGCGGAGGCAGTACCTGCATTGGCGCAACGGGGACAGGTGAGGCTGGCCCATCCACGCCAAGCTGGCTTCCACACTGTGACCACCTAACGTGGCGTTCTCGACAGCGTGTCGGGTGACTCGCTGGCGCTGGCCGTCTGCCACGGCGTGACGGGGCCCTGGGCGCGCGCCGACGCCCTCGACCAAGCCTTGACCATGCTGCACGGCGAAGGCGCCGCGGACGTCATCCAGGGCCTGGGCTGCCTCAGCGGCCAGCAGCGCTCTGAGTAAGTCCTCCTTCGTCCAAAACCCTGCCTGCAATTTCAAAGAATTGCCTATGTCTGCCTTTCTTCGATTTTGTTTCCAGTCTCCTGCAGTTGCTCGTCTCGGGCGGCGGGGAGTTGAGTGAGTTGAGTGTGGCCAGGAAGACGTGGCAGGCGGTCTCTAGCGGACAGACCGGGCTCCGCCTCGCCCTAGAGACCCTGCGCAACAACTGGGAGGGCATCATGAAGAAGTAAGTGCGCCCACCCCCACCACCTGGCCCCGGATTCCTCCTGGGCAATTCTACACGACTTGTTAACCGTTAACAGATACGGCGAAACGTTCTTCGCCCAAGTCCTCTTGGACCTGGCGCCGTCGGTGGCCACGGACGCGCACCTGGACACGGTAGGCAGTGCCTTGGTGGCTGCGGACGGTGGCAACCTCTTCCTCTTCACCAACACAGGCCTCTCCCTCTCCAGTTGCGCGACCTGGCCTCGCACCTCAGCCCCCCGACCCACGAGTTCGAGATGGCGGCGGCGGCGGTGAGCCTCGCCGAGGACAACGTGGCGTGGCGGCAGCTGTACTTCTACTCGGTGTTCGACGAGATAAGCTACCTGGGCGACGACATCCAGGGCCTGTCCTACCTGTCCGACAGCGTGATCCCCTCGCACTACGCGCTGCGCCTCTACACCGCGCCCCAGGACACCAAGTGAGGCGCCCCCACACTGCAACGCTGCACACGGGAACGACGGCAAACTAACGTGATTGCTTGCAGCCCCGTTCAGGTGGAGAGCTCTGTGGCGATAAGCTTCATGGTCGCAGAGGACACCGACCTGCTGTCGTTCTACGCGGGCAAGGGCTTGTACTTGAAGCACATCGCTGTCAAGCACGACAAAAGTGAGGTAAACTGCTCTCCAAAATGTTACCAGCCAATCAGAATATTCTAGAGTTTTTTTTGTTTTTATTTTTTATTTTTTATTTTTACCCGCGTTTTCCACCCAAGGCGCGGCTGTATGAATGGTACAACCCCAGTTTGTGGCAAGGCTACGGGCACCTCACCATGTACAGCAAGGAGTCGGAAATCGTTTCCGTGCGCCTGGATGCCCCGATGCTGGCCGACAAGACGTACATCTTGGCCATCGAGTTTGTCTCCGGATACGACGTCCTGGCCGGGGACGCGGAGGGCGGCCTCTTCGTCAGCATCCTGCCCGACGGCGTCAAGTAAGTCCGCTCAGGACGTGAATGGAACAGTTGACGGCGACCAGTGCGTTTGGTGTTCGGTGCGTTTCAGGAGGGTCATGGGAGCGCGCATGGAGCCCGACGCCCACCACGTGTTCCCCTGCTTCAACGAGCCCCAGTTCCTGGCCACGTTCAGCCTGAGTCTCGCCATCTCCGGCTCGTCGAAGGAGGTCGTGTTCGTCACACCGGCGACGTCCACTGTGCCAGAGTAGGTGCCGAGCGGGCGTTAACCGGCGAGCAGAACGAGAGAAAATGGAACTATGACGCGTATCCCCGCAGCCCTGCCCTGCCGGACACGTTCGTCACGGAGTTCAGGGAGACGCGCGCGTTGCCCGTCAACTCGCTGAGCTTCGCGGTGTTCGACGCCCTGGCCTCGGCCTCGGCCGGGCCGCCGCCGTTGCCAGACGTGGAGCCAGACGAAGGCACGATCTCGACCGTGCACGCGCGCCCGGAGGTGGAGACGGCCCTCCCGGCCGCCGCCAGACAGGTATCACGCTGAGCAATGTCCCTGTCCCTCCCGTTGTCTCCGCCCGTATTAGTTTCGCGGATCTAACGATGGTGTCCCCCAGGCCGCCGACCTGCTGACACTGCTGGACGACGCGCTGGGCGAGCGGTCCCCGGTGTCCCCCACGCAGGACATCCTGGCGGTGCCGAGGCTGCAGGGTGGGCCCATCGTCAGCCCGAACCTCGCCATCCTACGGTACGACGACTCACACCCAAAAATTTTCGCTCAAACTTGAACCATCATTTAATTTCCCCTGGGTATGCTGATTTGTCGATTTGTCTGAATTCCCAGAGAAGGCGACCTGCTGGTGGTCGACAATATGTCCTCGTCCGAACAGACGGTGCGCGCCGCGCTGGCGATGGCCAACGCGCAGGTGCACTCCTTCTTCGGCAACGACATCATGTTCGAGGAGTGGCGCGGCCTCTGGCTTCGCGAAGGCCTTGCCGCCTACTTCGAGAGCTGGGCCGTGGACCAGGTGAGCAGTGCGTTCGGTGTCTTTGACGTCTTTTCTCTTTACCATCTCCATCATATATTTGCGACTGATATTTTTGACAGTTGTACGACGGTGAATACGGCGCGGTGGACAGGGCCGGCGTCGACCGCGTGCACCGCGGCTTGGCGCTGGACGCCATGGAGACGGCCGCCCCGCTGGCCTCGGCGGAGGGCGACGTGGCCAACAAAGGCCTCGGCGTGGTGCGCATGCTGGCGGGCGTGCTGGGGGAGAAGGCCCTGCTCAGCGGCCTCGAGACTGTCATGCAGAGGTGAGTTAGCCGACACGCACTCTGTTCGGATCCAGCCAGTCAAAGGCACCGCTTCACCGGCGATGTTTCGTGTCTCACGGTGGCCGAGAGCGTAAAGGCGTCGACCTCTGAACCCTGGGGACCTGGGTTCGATACCCAGTGCAGTTGTCATTTCCGACAAGCTGTCCCGAGGAGTCGACCGAATTGATGCAGCGTTATGACCTTTCTCAGGGTGAGGCTTTTAATTTTTTAGTTTGGGGTGTGTCCATGAACGACACGCGCTTTCTGGAGGTGGATTTATACCTGTCTTGAACCTGGCGCACTATTTGTTCCTGTGTCGGTTAAGTTGTGCAACACAGTGTTGTTATCTTGGCCTGCTCTGCTGGCGGTAGACGCCTGTCTCTCTTTGACTGGCGGAGCCGGTCCGGACGTCGCCGGCATGGCGACCGTGTTCGTCTTACTCACCGCTGTGTCCCTCAGCGCGCCGGCCAAGCTGTCCTACATGGAGGTGCTGTTGGCGCTGCAGCGCGCGGCGGTCCAGCCGCTGCCCGTGGACCTGGTGGACCTGGCCGAGTCGTGGGCGTCGCAGGCGGGCTTCCCCGTGGTCACGCTCACGCGGAACTACGACGACGGCACCGGTGTCCTCCGCCAGGACCACTTCGAGTGGGGGGCCGCCCCGGACAACCGGACGTGGATCCTGCCGTACAGCGTGGCCACCGCCGACACGGACCCGGCCCCGCTGCTAACCGAGGTGCTGGCGACGAGGTCGGCCACAGTGGACCTCTCCGGGAAGGACGACCACGCCTACGTCCTCGTGAACGCGGGGCAGCTTGGTAAGCAGTCTGCACCCAGAGACCGCCCCCCCCCCTCTTTCACGACACTGAAACTAACCGTCTGTCTCCAGGCTTCTACCGCGTTAACTACGACGCCAAGAACTGGCAGCTGCTGACCGAGGCGGCGGCGGCCGGCCAGCTGAGCGCGGCGCAGCGGGCTGCGCTGCTGGACGACGCCGTGGCGCTGTGCCGCGTGGGCCGCCTCGACGTGGTCGTCGTGCTGGACCTCCTCAAGGCCGTGGTCGCGCTGCCCCAAGGCGCGCCCCCCTGCGTGCCCTGCTGGACGGCGGCGCGCGATGCCCTCGCCACCCTGGGCCACCTCACGCGGCACGATCCGGCGCACAGGGCCATGTACAAGGTGCGCCGTTACCACCACTTTTTGCAGTTTTTCTGACCCAAAATAACATGGAATTCTCGAGTTTCACCGCTTGGAATAATGTGCGCAGCGGTTCATCGCGGAGAAGGTGATTAGTCCGTCCCCCGTGCAGTGGAGCGCAGCCGATGGCGAGGACTGGGTGCACGGCGCCCTGCGAGCGGTGGTCACCCACCTGGCGTGCGCGGCCGAGAACGAAGAATGCCTGGCCGAGGCTAACTCCTCCGTCCTGGAGTGGCAGAGCAACACGTACGTCCCGGCAGGCCAGAGCCCCTGCAGTGTAGGCAACTGTGCGACAGGGCTCTTTGGCGGGAGTGCCTACCCTCACCGCCACAGGGGCCCGCAGTAACCAGCCTTGCCTCCTCCCAGGGACCCTGCGTCCGTGGGCGTGGACCCCGACGTGCTGGCCGCCACTATCTGCTTCCTGATGAGTCGCATCCCCGCCACCACCGACTTCGCGAAGACGAACGTCCGCATCGCGTCCACGGAGGACACGTCCGCGCGGCGGGCCTACATCGCCGGCCTGGGCTGCGTCCGGGACGAGGACATGCGCCGAATGTGGGTGTCTTTACTGACGCTGCTCTTGTGCTGAACGAGTACCGCTTCAGAGAATGCCATCGACACATTCGTCTCTTGCAGCCTGTTGAACATGACTGCGACTAAATCCGGAGTGGACATCTCCGACGTGCTGCCCATGTTCGTGTCCATCATGGACAACAGCGACGCCCCCCTCGCGCAGGTCGTCGACTTCGTGGCCGACAACTTCGTGGTCATGGCCGAGAAGTGAGTCGTGTGGTCACTTTGTCTCTGTCGCATACAATGCGGTGTCTGTGATAACCTCCCTCGCGTTCCGTAGCCTCGGCCAGGACATCGCCGACGCCGTGCTCTACGCGGTGGCGGAAAGGGCGCACGAGGATCAGCAGTACAGCAAGGTTGGCATTGGCTTCTTCGTTTTATGTATCGGGGAAGTCTTGCCCTACGAGAGGTACAAACAATCGGCGTCCTTGTTCCAGCTGCTGTCCCTGCTGGGCGGCCCGGCCTCGTCGTCGGCCAGCGTGCAGGCGGCGGTGCGGCGCGCGAAGGCCAGCCGGGAGTGGTCCTCGGCAGCGCGCTACAAGCTGGTGGTGTGGGTGTACGAGCAGCTCGGGGAGGCGCCGCCCACCACGACCCCGTCACGCCCACCGACGAGGAGCCCCGCCTCAACGATGCGGCCGACGACGCAGTCACCGACTCGCCCATCGACGCGGCCATCGACTCTTGGGCCACCGACCCAGCGGCCGACAAGCCGCCCCTCGACCACCCCCAAGCCCAGCTCTGCCGCCGCAGCCTCCACCAGTGCGCTCGCCCTGCTCCTCTCGGCCTTGGTAGTCTTCTTGTCGTTTGACTTGGAAGTGAATTGAATCTGAATGTGTAGGACTGATTTGAAAGCGCAATTTTAGCTGATTATCATCCTTGCCACAAGTGCTTTTATTGGTAGGGAAAAATAAATAAGGACTCAAAATGTGCACAGCAGAACAATTTATTTGAAGCCAACAATTAGGCCCCACAAAATCCAATTCATGGATAAACTGAAGAAAATCTGGATGTATCACAGTTTAATTAAGCAGCTACATATACTTGTCTATCAAAAGTTCATAAGCTCTGTGTTTAAGAATTCAAGTAAATGTGTATTAATATAATACACAATAAGACATGACAGTAAGAACAATATCAAAGTCACAGTCAAACTGCAGAAATTAAGCACATCCTGACTAGATAGATTAAGTACTTTTACCCCAAGAAAAAAAGTAAATGCTTACATAAAGGCAATAAAGAATATGTATTAAGAGACAAAATCTTAGAAAAGAGTCATGATTGGATACAGACATTAAAACTGAAATCATTTCATAATCCATCTGATCAAGTTCACACCGGAATGAAAACAAGTATCACTACAAAGAAAAGTGATTGAGTAGCTCACAATAGGACCATTTAATTTAACAACTCTAATACTACTACAGAGGCCTACATATCATTTCTCCTTTCTCAGTACAGTATTTCAATTATTTCTATTAAAATTAAAAACAGCAACTAGAGTAAATTTAAAACTTGAAACACACAGAGGAAAATAAATGTGACATGTTTATAGAGCAGAGCCTCCTAAAATAGACATCAAGTAAAAGGTCACTTACACTTAATTAAAGGCAGTAAGGTCAAAAATTAGAAAAATGAATAGTGAAACATCCAATAACTACATCTCGTACTAATGATTTATTAGGAAATTGGCAACAAATACACCAAACTATAAGCAGTGTATGAGCTCATATAGTTGGAAGTATAATTTTCTTGTTAAAAGAAAAAAAATAAGGGTCTGGAAGGAGCATCATATACATCACAAATAGATCTAAGTTCTAGCAAAGAGAATACTACATCAACATCTTTAAAATACATACAATGGTTTTAACACAGCCTTTTAAAGAGATGAAGTCAAAGGAATGTGACACAAACAACTCCATACAACCAAATATGCATTACACAGTAAAGCAAATGATGCTAGAATCTTTCAGCCTGAACAATGACTCTTTCCTCTCTGACATTGTCGCCTGTTGCCCAGCAGCTTTGTCGGCAAGTCCATATTAAAACAGTTCCAAATTCAATGTGGCTTCCACTTACATCCATTCCACCTTGCATCTGTAAAACAAATAAATCATGATCAGGAGTCTAAAAAACAAAAACCATCAAGTAAGGAGAGAAGAGTTTCTAAAGACATACTTGAAGTCTGAGTTTGGGAATTATAGAAGGCAGAACTTGAAGTTCAAACACCATGTCTCCTTGACAATATGAGCAGGTTGATGGTACATCAACCAAAGGTGCAATTGGAAGAGGAGACCCACCTTCGCGGCAGTACCTATAACCCATTCATCACATTATTCAAACATTTCTCCAAATAAGAATTTATTTGACTCTTTCCGAACATGAAAATCAAATTTAGAGTTGTAACTTAAACCTACCTTAAAATTTGCCCAGGTGTTTGCTGAATGTGTTGTAGAAACCGATGAAACAGCAAGTCTCCATGAGCCGGAATGGATTGTTCGTACTTCTCCGAATCGCTCCCTGCACAACCTCCTCCTTCAGCTTCTTGGACATCAGAGTCAAATGCCTGGCCCTGGCCCTGGCTTTGCTGGTACTCAGCCAGCAGCAGTCTTACATGACCTGAAACCTCTTTATCTCTTCTTATGGTTCAAAAGAAAAATACAAAGAATGCTTTTAGTTATGGGGACGTAATTTCTCAAAAATTACAACAAGGAGACATCCATTCAACTGTAAGTAAAATTGTTACCTCTTTATGTCTTCTTCAGCTACACAAATAAAATAAGGTGTAAATTGAGCATTTCGAACATCTTTTGGCAGTGGAGCAGACTCCTGAAGTAAAGCATGTAAGTCAAACTGTGGTCCTGTAGGCGTGTCAATGGTAACCTGAGAAAAGGAATGACCCTGTCAGAACCCCCATACAACATAAGAAAAAAAATCCAATTGAAACATTGAAAATAGTCTCTAATTGACTGTGTAACTGACCAGTTCACTTTCATCTCCCTCGATTTCAGCAGAGGCCTGAGGTGAGTGAAGGTTTGCTCGAGCGCCATCAAGTCTACCCTTATTCCAGGATGCATTGAAGTTTGCATCTCTTTCAGCAGCACTGTCCATTCTCATCTTACCCAGCTGAGAGCTTAAAGCATCCTGTTGTCCAAAAAGAAAAATCACATCAGAACCATTTAGATTCCCAACAATAAACACTGTGATTCCCACCAAAAAAGGTATTGGTTTGGCTGTTCCATCCGTCACTCAAAACTTACTGTAGATTGACCATCAATGTCCAAAACATCATCAGCATCATCGGCTGAATCAGGGGAACCACTGGTAGTGCAAGTATTACAACTGTGTTCGCACTCCCCATCAGATATCTCATTTATGTCCGTTGGAGCTACTAAATTTCCATTCTCCAAATCTTCATCCCAATCATCAGCATCTGCACACCAATCAGAAGCACCCAACGCAACAGTCACAGAAGAAGTGTTTGTTGTTTGCTCCTTCGAGCTACTGTCAAGAACTTGGCTGCGAAAGCAAACCCAACTGAAAGAGAAACACAGTAAGAGTAAACAGCACAACCACAACAAACCACAAAATAAACCAGAGGCACTTACCTTTCATTCTGATTCCAACAGTTTGGGTTAACACAGCCAAAAAGGTATAGGGTGCGATGATATGGGGAGTTTTCAAGAGGTGCATAAATTTGCACGATAATTGGAGGTGGCAAACCACACAGTTTGCACAGGGGAGATGTGATGCCATCAATAGGCCAGTTCTGAAAAGAGACATTAGGTTGTTAAAAACTATGATGAATATTTTTAAAAATTAGTCCAAGGCATAAGGTACTTGGGTTGACAAACAAAGGGTAACATCTCAGCCGAACAAACAAACGAATCAAGCTTAGAATTGAGAGTGACAAGAGGGGCAGCCTACAGTACAAACTAAAAAGACACTTAAGTTGATTCAAAAGAATGACTTACTGGATTTCCACCAAGTTTGTTTGTCATGAAATTAACCTGGCTTTTGTACTTGTCAGTGATGACTTCATCATCAAACCCAAGGAAAACCTTTGCACGTTTTTGGGCCATGTCCAAATTTTGGTACACAGAAAAGCATGAATTTAAAAAATATCCAAAGAACAGAATTTGATAGGAAGTTGTGAGGCCTTATTTTTCCTTAAAACAACAATCCACGATGATCCAGCTGAGCAAAGCGAACTTCTGCTGCTGCCCCTCTCCCTCTCCTTTCGATGCAGTGCGCCAACCTGTCAATGTGAAAAAGTCGTCGTTCCTTTTTCGAGGTATCTTGTTTGAAAATAAACAAAACCAATCCCACCTCCAGTTTTTTCTGTTATTAACGGTTTATTTTATCGCGGAACCAACAATTTAAAATAGAGATTCTATTTTTAATTCAGCATATTTTATGTGAAATGTGGTATGTTGGTCGAGCATCTGCCGCGGTATTTTTTTCGAGTTTGTGCTTCATGTGTTGGGCAGTGTTAGGCAAGATGTAAGTACTTCTCCAAGCACTAGAGACTTAGAATAGCATAATTTTTCGAATTTGAAGTCCTGGTTCAAAATAGATGCTGGGTATCGTTAAATTATTGAGTAACACATGGGTTGAACTTAGAAGTTTATTTCTAAAAGTTTTTCTTAAAACAGTGCATTTTATTCCAATCTGGGTTTGTTTAGTTATCCATCCAACATTTATGTATAATTTGGGAAAAATTAAAGACATTGAAACTGTGCATAATGAGTCTCAAGCTTAGACTTCATTTCAAATGTGCATTGTTTTAAGAACAGATCATCGCTGAGCACTCTTCGCTATTTGCTCTTTCAGCAGGAGAATACTTTGACGTTGATCTGGAGGCAGACCAGCAATTTGATCATCGCTCAACTGCAAAACTTGCATAATTAATGCAGCCTAAAGTGGAAAAAGAAAAAAAAATCAATTTTTTTGTTTGAACATCTAAGGTAGGCTTACATGTGATACTGTGTTTGATAATAATTGAATACCTTTTCTTGGTCAGATGCTCCAGGTGCACCCAGAAGAGGACCAGGACCCAGTGCTGGAGGACCAACTGGCCTTGCAACAGGGAGAGGGGGCCCAACAAGTCCTTGTGGTCTGATAGCTGTTGGCATAGGATTTGTTCCTGATAGAAAATCAAAAGGAATGTTGTAGCAGATAAGTTAGACTTGTAGAAGTTTCAGTAGACAAAAAGCGAAGGAGTGGTTGTTTGTACCTGTTCTTGGATCAACTCTGTCTCTTGGATCAACCCTGTCCCTTGGGTCCCTAGGATCTCTGGAGTCCCTTGGGTCTCTTGAATCTCTGGGATCCCTTGGATCTCGTATGTCTCTTGGGTCACGTGGATCCCTGGGGTCCCTAATCTCTCTGGGATCTCGGTTGTCCCGAAGATCCCTTGGATCCCTGGAATCCCTAGGATCACGAGAATCACGAGGGAAACGATCTGCGGCAATGTTCATGCGTGGATCTCCTCGAGGATCGCGTGGGTCACGTGCGGCTGGATAGCTATTTTTAAATGAGAAAGATAGATAAGCATACATTGTAAAACTGTGTCTGAAACCACAAGGTTTCTGATAAAATAAATGAATACATACTGATCTGTAGGGAAACCATCTCTTCCAAGCACAGGCAGACCAGGCATTCCTGCAGGAACCTGAGGAACAGAAGGGATGCGAAGATCTTGATCAGAGATGCGACCCATTCGATGATCCACTTGTGCTCGCATATCCATATCTTGGACACCTAAAAATAATGAAATAACAAAGTCAAACTAACCAAAGAAACATTTAACCCCACAAGGTTTGAATAATCTGTAAGCCAATATAAAATTCCCCTTATCAGCATATTCTGAAGTAACATAACATAATAAAATTACCCAAAAATGATCCAGGGACAGGTGGTCTTGGTGCACTGGGGGGTAATGGTGCTGATGGTGGCAAAGTACCTGCCCAGTTATCAGTTGGGAGAACAACTGGCTGTGGTCCTGGTATTGATGGTGGGTTTGATGACGGATTTGATGCAGGTGTCGAAAGGGGAACCGTCATTGGCTTGTCAGATGGATACAGTGGTACAGGTGTAGGATTTGCCTTGTGAAGCATACTCTGTTCAACACAAAAGGAAGTGGGTTATTTAAGTGCAAGAAGTACATATTTATGTAACATTTAGGGTAGACGTTACTCACAACAGCAACCGTTGGATCAACAACTCTCATGACAACCAAGCCTTGGAGAAGAGCGTATGACAGCTGAGGGTTTTGAAGTAACATAGAACGTGCTTCAGCTGGGTTGTTCTAAAATCAGAAATAAAATATTAATTCTTAGGTAGTTCCATGAGTGGTAAGGTATAAGATACTGTATTGTGGAGGTTCCGTACCTGAACACATTCTTTCATTTGCTTCATCAACTCAAACATTTGTTCTGGTGGCATAGAAGCAACAGCCTTACTTATAGCCTCTGGTGCTTTATCAGCATTAATGGGTTCTCCATAAGGACTTTCAGCAGGAGTAGATTGTAGAAGAGCTAAAAAAATTCACAATAAAGAAAAAGAAAATTCAAAACTGAATTTTTGTGATATTATGTGACAGCATAAAAATAACACTTACTTTGCATCTCAAGCCTGGACTTTTCAGTACAAGCATTGTCTACTCTTAGTGTTCGACCCCCTATTTCATACCCATTGAGGTTTCTCATGGCACTCAAGGCTGTCTCAGTGTCTTTATATTCACAAAAACCATAACCTTTGGGTTTACCAGTCTCCCGATCAAAAACCAACCTGAAACCAACCCAAAAATATTTAATATCATACTTAAAAACTTAGGTTCAAATTGACAGAAATCGAATTTTTCAACATATATACAGAGACAATAATAAAAGTTCTTCCAAAACGGAAACTTAATTAAAGAAATAAATTTTCACTCACTTGAATGACAGCACAGGACCAACCTCACTGAAAATATCTTTTAGCTTTTCTTCAGTAGCTTCATAAGGAATATTCCCGACTATAAGGACAACACAAAAACAGGTTTAGTTTCATTCGAAAAAATTACATTCACATAAATATAAAAACAAACAGCCGGTATAATTATTTTTGATAGGTTAGGAGAGCACTGACCAAACACCGATCTCATGGACTTGTCGATAAGGTTTTGGTCCCCCATCTTTCCAACCGGGCAGTTCTCTTTCCTCGCAAAAGTATCCCTTCGAGCAAATTGATGGGCACAGCGAACTGAAGGGACTGGCACCTTCCCAGTAATTTGTTTCCACAATCACTATCAACAGCGGAGCGGCCACGGAGCGGAGCAGACTCCGCCACCACCACCGGTAGAGCACACGGGAGACATGGGATTGGCCCGCCGCTTCTAGCAGACAGGTCACCGTCCGCTCCAAGTTTTGGACTTATACCAATCACACTGCAACTCACATTCATGAAAATTAGCTCATTGGGAAGGCAGCAGCGTTGTCTACAATCGGCTCGCTTAAATTGCGGGTCTATCTTGCATGACAAAAAAGTACAACGTGAATTACCTGGATATGATGGGACGAAAGCAGTTCCCCAGCCCCGCGGTGATGAGAAACTGCGACATTACCTCGTGCGGAGAGGGTCCGGAAAAGGAAAGAAACGAAACGGAACGGAATGAAGCTGCAGGAAATCGGGGAGTGAAGCGAACGTTTTATATATGCTATTTAAGGCAGAACTACCTTATCTGTATACGGTTCCGATTCCCCACGGCACTTGGAGCTTCGGCCGTTACGTTCCACTTCCGGACTCATCTCAGCCCGGAAGCAGCCGGCAGCCGCTCGCCGCGCAGCGCCGTGCAGCTCGCTGGCTGGTCAGTCGTCTTAGTATCGTTGCTTCGGCCGGTCTAGTCTACGCTCTCTCGTACTCACGTGCCTCTGCGCTCTCTCGTTCTCACGTATATCGTGTTGCCTCTGTGCTCTCTCACGTATATCGTGTTGAGTTACCTTTTGTTCTATTCGCGTGTTGATATTAAGTTAAATCACACGTTATCTCCAGTTCTCCAGTTATCTCGTGTGTTATCTAGTTAAATCACACGTTATCTCCAGTTCTCCAGTTATCTCGTGTGTTATCTAGTTAAATCACACGTTATCTCCAGTTCTCCAGTTATCTCGTGTGTTCATCTCCTTACATCACACGTTATATCAAGCTAGTGTTATTCTCACGTGCATCCGCGTGTTTACGCTATCATGTTGAAGATGAATCCTCGCCGTGCGGACGGCCAACCGCTGGTTTCTGAAATTCAAAACTTTCTTCCACGCCGAGGTATGTAGCTGTTTCAGCAGTTCTGTTTGTTTTCCCGTTTGCCCGCCCCCTTTGCATGTCGTCAGCAACTGTAGGATTGTCAGTGTGCCCCATTCTTGACCGTTCGTTGATGTGTCCATCGGCCTTGCCGCTAGGCCCACCCGCGCGCCCCCAAGGCATGTTGTTGCTGCTTGTTGTCCATTTGACGGCGTCGCGTCGGCGCCTCGGCCGTCTGTCGCGCGCGTCCCTGTGCTGTCTGCATCTCGTCGCTGACTCGAGGTCCCGTGTGCTCCTGTGTGGCCATGTTGTGGTCCGTTTGGCTCACGGCGAGCCACCGTCCCGTGCGACTGTGCATCGCAGACTCTGTTCGGCTTGTTTTGGTGTGCGATAGTCTGGCCGAAGGCGATTCGAAGTCTGGGTCCGGCTGACCCAACTTCGGCCCATTTTGACCAGCAAGGAGACGGTCGAGGCGTCGATGCCGTTTGCCTTGTCCGCCCTCGTCCTCTGAGACAGCCAGCCCGGCCGGCGCTGCGCTGGCCGGCTCGCGTCTCGTTCGCATCTTTGTCGGCGTGGCCCTTCGCTAGCCGTCGCAGACCTCGGTCCCTAGGGTCGTGTTGCCCACCATCGGCAAGTTAGCGCGTCTTCGGCCGTGGCGCCGGAGCGCTCACTCGGGCGGCCGTGCGGGGCTGCGGCGGCTTGCTGCTCGAGCGTGGTTTGTTTTGACTCGCCGCCGTGGCCCGGCCATGGCCCGGCCATGGCGTGGCTACGCTAAGCCGCATGGCGCGGCCCGGCCCAGCGAACCCACACCCCCGACGTGTCGTCCTAACTTGACTGATGCATTTCTGTACGTATTTGATGGCGGGCGGCATGCGTCCAGCCACCTGGCCGGCCGGGCAGGCTTGGCTAATTCTTCCGAGCCGAAATCTAGGCGGGTCTCGTACCGTCGGCCCCACACCGCTTACCGTACGGATTGTTTGTTTACCGAGTTCGCCCAGTGAAATGTGACAAAGGTCCGCCTTACTAAACGGCCGGCGATTGTTACGAAAGTCCCTGTGTGCCCGCGGCCCGACGGGTCATGGTGCTTGTGTTCGAAGCCCGGCAGCGGGCGGCGCGATAACCCAGGAGGAAACAGTGGAATGAGGTGGGGTAGGTAGCGCCGCCTCGGACGAGCGTCGCCTTCGCCACCAAAATGCGGTCGCTGCCTCGATGTGCGCTCTGATTGGCTCCTCGACGCCTCTCAGTGCCTCGGCTTGCCTCTGCGGCCGACTCTCGGCCGGCTCGCTAGCAGACGGACTTTGCTGTGCGAGACGCGCTGTGATCGCCCCTTAGGTCGCCTGGGCATTTTTACCTAGTGGGTCCCTCCGGGTATCGGCATGGCGACCAATCTGAGCCGGGGGAGGGGGGGGGGCAGGTAAACGTAGCTAGCTAGCCGGGCGCTGCTTGACGGCGTGATGCCGGGCCCTGCTTGTGTTAGTGTGGCGTTAGGCTGCCGGCCGTAGCGCTGTGACAGTACACGCGTCACGCCGTGAAGTTTGGTTTTGATTTTGTTGGCCGCGTGAGGCTGCAGCGATCGCGGGTCGGTCTGTCCCCGCTCTTCATCCGCTGTCCAGCGCGCCCGCCGACGCACAGTGGGCCGGAAGACCGGCGCTGGCGGCTAGAGGTCTGGACGCGTTTCGAGCTCGAGTCGCTAAATGGGACTCTAACCGAACGTGTGACCCCACGAATAGATTCCTCGTTCAGAGAGCAATCCATTGGTGGGGTCACACGTTCGGTTCTAGTCCCATTTAGCGACTCTCGAGCTCAACTCGTTCGGGATTTTTGCCACCTCCACCGGTGGTCTTTTAGCGCTCTGTGCTCTGGCCTTTTCTTGGGCCGTGTATGGAGGTGGAGGACTTCGCCTGCACCTCCCTGCTCTTGCAATGTGCGACCGTCTTGCTGGCGAGGCGGGCCGCACTCTCAAAACCTTGCGAAGAATGTGTTCGCATTACAAACTATTTAGTTTGCAGCTTGCAAAGAATTTGGCTTGATTGTATTACGAACTGGTTGTTCGTAATTTTGCGAACAATGTGTTTGCAATTTGCAAACAACCTGTTTGTTTTGCAAAGCACTTGTTCGCAATTTGCGATTTAGTGATTTGCAATACGGATGCGTTCTTTGCATTACAAACAAGTCAGATTCTTTGCAAGCTTACAAACATAACGGTTCGCAAGGTTTTGAGAGTGCGGGCGGGCCAGCTTGCATTTTGGAGCAGCCCCGTGCTCCGAGGGAGCGTCGAGAGCGCGCGGCCCTCTCTGCTGCGGACGGACGGATGGACGGACGAACTCGGCTGGGATTGGAGCGGCTTTAGGCCGCCTGAGCCGCGTCGGGGGCGCGCTCCGCAGGGGTCTTCTGGCCCACTGTGTGCCGGTGTCCTCGCCACGCGTGACGGGCGTGGCGGGAGGGTCTGACCGACGCGTTGGTCGGCAGCGCGCCGGCTGGGCGAGGGGTGAGGTGCCGGCCACCGCCGGCCAGCGAGCGTCAACGAGCGAGATGTGGCCTGCGGGGCTGTCGGCGCGGCAGCGAAGTATCTCTTGCTCGCTGGCGTCCATCGGACCCTTGAGGGTCCGCCTTCGGGGCCGGGCCGAGTATCACTGCCGAATTTCGCGGACCGCCTGCCGACACCCGCCCGCCGCAGCCTCTACCCAGGACCCCACTCCACACCTTGCGTTTTGTTCCATGTCCGCACCGTTCACGACGTTCGTAGCATTTCAGCGAGCTTCGCGGTTCACGGGCGTCCATTGATTTTGTTGGCCAGTCTTGTTCGGTCGTAATTACGCTGGTCCCACTCCTTGTTCAAGTTTTCCTCATGTGCGCCATATGCCACGTTACGCTGAACGCGTCCCGCAGCGCTACGCTGCCCCATTATCCGCCCCCCCCCTTACCTGCGCATCGTAATTAATAAACGGCTGCGTCTGAGGTTGTCGTGTTGTTGGAAATGAATCTGAGCAAGCCGCTCGCGGTGCTGTGAGTCTGACTTTGAGTTTGCTTCTGGCCCTCCCCCTCCTTCCCCCGCACCCCTTGCTCGCTGATTCTGCTGCTTTGCCTGTCGCACTCCGCCCGTGCCTGAAAGCAGTGCTGAGTCTGTTGCATAGCGACGTCTCGACGCCGTACCTGGCGGTGTCCAGCGCGCCCAGTGTCCTGTTGGATTGCGCCTGGTCGGCCGCTGCTCTGGTAGGCTAGCTGTCTCGCACTCACGGCGTTCGGCGCGAGAGAGACGGACGGGCAGTGCGTGGCCGTCCGTCGGGTCGCGTCTGTCCCTCTCAGTCCGCCTGGAGCGCGGGGTCGCCGGGGTTCGCCGGGGTCCGCCGGGGCACCCCAGCTCGGTCGGACCAGAACTCTTAGTTTTGCTCGCGGGGCTGCTCTGGAGCCGGCGGATTCTGCTTTCTCTCCGCACTCAAGGAGCTGAAGCAGCTCTCGGAATGCAGGAGGACGACCATGTCGCGTACCACGGCGCCGCAGCGTGTCTGCGTGTGCCCTATGTCCCGCTCTTCATCCGCTGTCCAGCGCGCCCGCCGACGCACAGTGGGCCGGAAGACCGGCGCTGGCGGCTAGAGGTCTGGACGCGTTTCGAGCTCGAGTCGCTAAATGGGACTCTAACCGAACGTGTGACCCCACGAATAGATTTCTCGTTCAGAGAGCAATCCATTGGTGGGGTCACACGTTCGGTTCTAGTCCCATTTAGCGACTCTCGAGCTCAACTCGTTCGGGATTTTTGCCACCCCCACCGGTCTTCTGGCCCACTGTGTGCCGGTGTCCTCGCCACGCGTGACGGGCGTGGCGGGAGGGTCTGACCGACGCGTTGGTCGGCAGCGCGCCGGCTGGGCGAGGGGTGAGGTGCCGGCCACCGCCGGCCAGCGAGCGTCAACGAGCGTCAACGAGCGAGATGTGGCCTGCGGGGCTGTCGGCGCGGCAGCGAAGTATCTCTTTTTCGCTGGCGTTCATCGGACCCTTGAGGGTCCGCCTTCGGGGCCGGGCCGAGTATCACTGCCGAATTTCGCGGACCGTCTGCCGACACCCGCCCGCCGCAGCCTCTACCCAGGACCCCACTCCACACCTTGCGTTTTGTTCCATGTCCGCACCGTTCACGACGTTCGTAGCATTTCAGCGAGCTTCGCGGTTCACGGGCGTCCATTGATTTTGTTGGCCAGTCTTGTTCGGTCGTAATTACGCTGGTCCCACTCCTTGTTCAAGTTTTCCTCATGTGCGCCATATGCCACGTTACGCTGAACGCGTCCCGCAGCGCTACGCTGCCCCATTATCCGCCCCCCCCCCCTTACCTGCGCATCGTAATTAATAAACGGCTGCGTCTGAGGTTGTCGTGTTGTTGGAAATGAATCTGAGCAAGCCGCTCGCGGTGCTGTGAGTCTGACTTTGAGTTTGCTTCTGGCCTTCCCCCGCACCCCTTGCTCGCTGATTCTGCTGCTTTGCCTGTCGCACTCCGCCCGTGCCTGAAAGCAGTGCTGAGTCTGTTGCATAGCGACGTCTCGACGCCGTACCTGGCGGTGTCCAGCGCGCCCAGTGTCCTGTTGGATTGCGCCTGGTCGGCCGCTGCTCTGGTAGGCTAGCTGTCTCGCACTCACGGCGTTCGGCGCGAGAGAGACGGACGGGCAGTGCGTGGCCGTCCGTCGGGTCGCGTCTGTCCCTCTCAGTCCGCCTGGAGCGCGGGGTCGCCGGGGTTCGCCGGGGTCCGCCGGGGCACCCCAGCTCGGTCGGACCAGAACTCTTAGTTTTGCTCGCGGGGCTGCTCTGGAGCCGGCGGATTCTGCTTTCTCTCCGCACTCAAGGAGCTGAAGCAGCTCTCGGAATGCAGGAGGACGACCATGTCGCGTACCACGGCGCCGCAGCGTGTCTGCGTGTGCCCTATGTCCCGCTCTTCATCCGCTGTCCAGCGCGCCCGCCGACGCACAGTGGGCCGGAAGACCGGCGCTGGCGGCTAGAGGTCTGGACGCGTTTCGAGCTCGAGTCGCTAAATGGGACTCTAACCGAACGTGTGACCCCACGAATAGATTTCTCGTTCAGAGAGCAATCCATTGGTGGGGTCACACGTTCGGTTCTAGTCCCATTTAGCGACTCTCGAGCTCAACTCGTTCGGGATTTTTGCCACCCCCACCGGTCTTCTGGCCCACTGTGTGCCGGTGTCCTCGCCACGCGTGACGGGCGTGGCGGGAGGGTCTGACCGACGCGTTGGTCGGCAGCGCGCCGGCTGGGCGAGGGGTGAGGTGCCGGCCACCGCCGGCCAGCGAGCGTCAACGAGCGAGATGTGGCCTGCGGGGCTGTCGGCGCGGCAGCGAAGTATCTCTTGCTCGCTGGCGTTCATCGGACCCTTGAGGGTCCGCCTTCGGGGCCGGGCCGAGTATCACTGCCGAATTTCGCGGACCGCCTGCCGACACCCGCCCGCCGCAGCCTCTACCCAGGACCCCACTCCACACCTTGCGTTTTGTTCCATGTCCGCACCGTTCACGACGTTCGTAGCATTTCAGCGAGCTTCGCGGTTCACGGGCGTCCATTGATTTTGTTGGCCAGTCTTGTTCGGTCGTAATTACGCTGGTCCCACTCCTTGTTCAAGTTTTCCTCATGTGCGCCATATGCCACGTTACGCTGAACGCGTCCCGCAGCGCTACGCTGCCCCATTATCCGCCCCCCCCCCTTACCTGCGCATCGTAATTAATAAACGGCTGCGTCTGAGGTTGTCGTGTTGTTGGAAATGAATCTGAGCAAGCCGCTCGCGGTGCTGTGAGTCTGACTTTGAGTTTGCTTCTGGCCCTTCCCCCGCACCCCTTGCTCGCTGATTCTGCTGCTTTGCCTGTCGCACTCCGCCCGTGCCTGAAAGCAGTGCTGAGTCTGTTGCATAGCGACGTCTCGACGCCGTACCTGGCGGTGTCCAGCGCGCCCAGTGTCCTGTTGGATTGCGCCTGGTCGGCCGCTGCTCTGGTAGGCTAGCTGTCTCGCACTCACGGCGTTCGGCGCGAGAGAGACGGACGGGCAGTGCGTGGCCGTCCGTCGGGTCGCGTCTGTCCCTCTCAGTCCGCCTGGAGCGCGGGGTCGCCGGGGTTCGCCGGGGTCCGCCGGGGCACCCCAGCTCGGTCGGACCAGAACTCTTAGTTTTGCTCGCGGGGCTGCTCTGGAGCCGGCGGATTCTGCTTTCTCTCCGCACTCAAGGAGCTGAAGCAGCTCTCGGAATGCAGGAGGACGACCATGTCGCGTACCACGGCGCCGCAGCGTGTCTGCGTGTGCCCTATGTCCCGCTCTTCATCCGCTGTCCAGCGCGCCCGCCGACGCACAGTGGGCCGGAAGACCGGCGCTGGCGGCTAGAGGTCTGGACGCGTTTCGAGCTCGAGTCGCTAAATGGGACTCTAACCGAACGTGTGACCCCACGAATAGATTCCTCGTTCAGAGAGCAATCCATTGGTGGGGTCACACGTTCGGTTCTAGTCCCATTTAGCGACTCTCGAGCTCAACTCGTTCGGGATTTTTGCCACCTCCACCGGTGGTCTTTTAGCGCTCTGTGCTCTGGCCTTTTCTTGGGCCGTGTATGGAGGTGGAGGACTTCGCCTGCACCTCCCTGCTCTTGCAATGTGCGACCGTCTTGCTGGCGAGGCGGGCCGCACTCTCAAAACCTTGCGAAGAATGTGTTCGCATTACAAACTATTTAGTTTGCAGCTTGCAAAGAATTTGGCTTGATTGTATTACGAACTGGTTGTTCGTAATTTTGCGAACAATGTGTTTGCAATTTGCAAACAACCTGTTTGTTTTGCAAAGCACTTGTTCGCAATTTGCGATTTAGTGATTTGCAATACGGATGCGTTCTTTGCATTACAAACAAGTCAGATTCTTTGCAAGCTTACAAACATAACGGTTCGCAAGGTTTTGAGAGTGCGGGCGGGCCAGCTTGCATTTTGGAGCAGCCCCGTGCTCCGAGGGAGCGTCGAGAGCGCGCGGCCCTCTCTGCTGCGGACGGACGGATGGACGGACGAACTCGGCTGGGATTGGAGCGGCTTTAGGCCGCCTGAGCCGCGTCGGGGGCGCGCTCCGCAGGGGAGCTTTGGCGCGAGCACGTGCGTCTCGCTTGCTGTCGCTGCGACCTGTCGAGGCTAGTTACTAATAGACTAATTTCATCGCCTTTCTTCTCTCGCACGGGGCGGCCCATGAGACAGTGTGCCTCAGTGTGTGGGGGGGCATAGCCGGGCTAGCCGCGCCGGAGGAAGCCAGGGCGCTTAGTGGATCATATAACCGGCGCAGGCTGCTTGAACTTCAGTCGTGTTTTGAGCTCTAGATTCGGTAAATAGGACTCCAACCGAACGTGTGAGCCTGCCCAATGGATTTCTGGTGGGGTCATGCATTGGGTTGGAGTTCCCTTTAACGACTCTAGAGCTCAAAACCCGTCCAGGACTTTGACCGCCGTCATCGTTCTTTGGCCCTCTGTGCAGCGGCCGGGATGTTTGTCAGCCGGTTGCTTTTGACCGTGGGTTTCCTCCAGAAGGGCTTGGCCGGCAGTCCACTGTGTAGGGCAGGGGTGGAACCTTGAAACCACTGCAGACTGATTCATTTGCATCGTCTCAACCGTCAGAATTGCGTATCGTATCTGACGTAGCCTTCCAGGTATCATCTTGGTTTGATGGTGTTTGTAACGTTTTCCTTTCTGTTTGCAGGGCGTTCAGCCATGCACATAATGCAAGATCTTGCTGTCCAACGCCAGCAGCGCATCATCCAACTCCCTGGCACGGCGGTGCTGGACATTAATGCCTCTCACCAAGGTAAGCAGTGTCTTGATGCCGCGCGCTACGTGTGGGGTGTCCCTCGCTTACCGAAACTTATTGTTGCAGGCCTATATCAGCTCGTTGGTGCTGCTGCAGTGAACGCTGACGGTACTATGGGGGAATGGCGGGACACCGCAACGCCTGTCGGCTTCGCCCCTGTACGCGGGAAGATGCGGTGCATCTTTTGTTTCACACTGTTGAATTCATTCGCTCACTTTTCACTGCACGTGCGGCGGTCGTGCCAGGAAATGGACCTCAACAAGTAAGTCACCTGTCTAGCCGTGCTGTCCCTTTCCCCTGTTATTTTGTTGCTTTGCACTAAGATTGACCTGTCTGTTTCAGCGCGGCGAAAGTAGCCCAATTCAATTATATTTGTGCCTGGGTGAAGTTAATGTTCGGTAGCAACCTCACGACCTTGCCATCACCCGGCGAGGTGGACGAAGGTGTGGCCGTGAGGGGACTTCTCGACCGACTGAGCAAGGGCGATCTACGCGAAAGGATCGCCGACGAGGGGCCTGCCGACGAAATGTGAGTCTTGAGTGTGCCTGGATGTGCCTCCTGAGTGAGTAGCGTCTCAATTGTCCGTTCTGCTTGCAGCGCCGAGATGGAGGAGTCCATTGACGGGGACACCGAAGCGATTCTGATGTCCATTCGCCGCGGGGCGATTGGGGCGCGGAACGGCGACGGAGGGTGAGTATATCCGGTGAAGAATCAGTGACTGGCCCGTTGTGCGGCCGATCGGCCCCGAGTTAGCGCGTTTTAACTTGCCCTTTCCTTTCCAGCGTGGTGGCTTTCGAAATGGCGGAAATGTGCAGATATGCGGCAAGGCTGTCCACACAGATCAAGGGCCTCTGCACGGCTGTGCAAGGGTAAGCTGACCCAATCCTTTGCTAACTAATGTGAAGTTTTTTCTGAACTGGGTGAGCTGATTGCGTTTCTTCCACAGCATTCTAGGCGTGGGAGGTCCCAGAGGCCCAAACGCCGGCGCGAAGGCCGGCTGCAGCAGCAGCAGCAACACCACCACCACCGCTAGGGCAGGCTGCAGCAGCAACACCACCACCACCGCGAGGGCAGGCTGCAGCAGCAGCAACAACACCACCACCACCACCGCGAGGGCAGGCTGCAGCAGCAGCAACAACACCACCACCACTACCGCGAGGGCAGGCTGCAGCAGCAGCAACAACACCACCACCACCACCGCGAGGGCAGGCTGCAGCAACAGCAACACTGACAGCAACACCGACACCATCGCTGTTCCGAGAAGCGTGTTGCGGCGGCTAGCAATGTAAGTACTGCAGTGACTTCTTGGTGTGACAGTCCGGCCTTTACTAACCGCTCTATTTCTGTCTTTTAGTCACAGAAACGACCTGTCCAACATCGCCGTTTACGACGACAGCAGCGACAGCTCCGACGACGCTATGATCCTTGAGCTAAACGAAAAGGCATTGGACTTGACGGACCCATGGCTAGAGTAAGTTTGTCGTAAGGAGCTGTCACTGGCAAAATTCTAATAAGACCGTGGTATTTACATAGCTTCTTTGTTTGTGATTAGCGCGCCTTCAAGTCAGGGCACCAAGCGCCGAAGCAGCCCCGAGGGGTCTAGTCCAGCCAAGAGGCAACGCTTACCGACCGCACCCACCACGGACGACGGCAATGTTACAGATTATGAAGCCGTCGACATGGATATGAGCTACCCATGGCTGGAGTAAGTTTGTCGTAAGGAGCTGTCACTGGCAAAACTCAAATTGGACCGTGGTATTTACATGGCTTCTTTGTTTGTGATTAGCGCGCCCGCCGTGGCCACCAACGCCGCCCCCGCTGCCCCCGCCGCTGCCCCCGCCGCTGCGCCCACCAACGCCGCCCCCGCCGCTCCCGCCGCTGCCCCCGCCGCTCCCGCCGCTCCCGCCGCGCCCATCAACGCCGCCCCCGCCGCTCCCGCCGCTCCCGCCGCGCCCATCAACGCCGCCCCCGCTGCGCCCACCGCCGCACCGCTCCGGCGGTCGGCGCGCTTGCGGAAGCCGCCGTTGCGGCTCGGGCTTGATTAAGAGGTGTGGTTCTCCTTTAATCTTTTTTACCTTCTAGTTTCTTACCATCTTTTTCATTGACTCTAGATACATTGAAATATACTCGTAAGTTCTTTAATGACTTGGTAGTCCGGCCTTTGCTCTCTTTTTCTATGTCTTTCTTTTAGCTTTGGCAAGCGTATTTTTCGTATCATAAATTACACAATTAATATTCCAAAAAGGAATTAATATTTGTCTCCCTTTTGTTTAGGCCTCGCCCGCAGAGCCGCACCGCCCGCCCTCAAAGCCGCACCGCCCGCCCTCAAAGCCGCACCGCCCGCCCTCAAAGCCGCACCGCCCGCCCTCAAAGCCGCACCGCCTGCAAACTCGCCTCGCTACCAGAGCCGACACGCCACTAGAGCCGACACGCCACCAGAGCCGACTCGCCGCCAGAGCCGACTCGCCGCCAGAGCCGACTCGCTAGTAACCGGGAAAAGGTGCGTGATTTTCTTATGATAATTTTCACAATTTATATTCCAAAGAGGAATTAATATTTGTCTCCCTTTTGTTTAGGCCTCGCCCGCAGAGCCGCACCGCCCACCCTCAAAGCCGCACCGCCCACCCTCAAAGCTGCACCGCCCACCCTCAAAGCCGCACCGCCCACCCTCAAAGCCGCACCGCCACCTAAGCCGACTCGCTAGGAACCGGGAAAAGGTGCGTGATTTTCTTATGGTAAACTTCACAATTTATATTCCAAAGAGGAACTAATATTTGTCTCTATTTTGCATAGGATGAAGCCCTTACATCCCTCAACATAGAACAGGGAAGTGTTGATTTAAACCTTCAGAGGAACTTCTCCGTGTTTGTCTGCCCAATTCTGCCTAGCTTGATACGGTAGAAGAACCCTCAAGTTCAAGATATTCTTCTAACAGGTGCTTAAATAATATTCATACCATGCACATTGGTCCTTATAATGTGTCCTCTCTTGGACCAATGTTTTTATGGGTTTTCTCTTTTCATTTTGTTTTTAAATTTATTTTGCAGGGTTGTCTTGAGACTTAGTTGTTCCTATGACGCAGAACAAACTATACCAACTGAAGTTCAGCAAACAGCTGAAGCAGAAGGCGAAGTGTAACGAGAAGTTAAGAGGGTTCTCAGAGGTTTCCCAAACATCTGGCAGACACTCAGATTGTGACGTGTACATGTAAGTATGCTGTGCCCTATGTTTACCTTCTAGTTTTGTTCTCCATGGTTTGATAATTATTCTTCATTATATGCCTAGGTGCACGTATCCATCCTATCTGTGCCAATCACAAGAGAACATGGAGGGCTTCAGAAATCTGGTGTATTGAAGCAACGTGGTCATGTCCTGGGCCTGGGTGCTTCTGATAAGAAGCTATTCATGATCATACTCAATCAGCCTGTGCCAGATGCAGTCATCCTAGTTGCTGGATGCTAAGAGCAAAATTCTAAGAAGAAACTTGTCATTGCTCACTTCAATGCTGCAAGAGGAGTTGTAGGAGAAGACGGAGTGAAATCTGTGTGTGGCTTATGGTGGGGTCGCACTTTGAGAATCAAGTGTTGAAGCTTTTAACAGAACTAAGCTCAACTTGTCTGTCTATTGATAAAGTTCTTGTGATGCATGAAGATCAAAAACTGGTCTAGAAAGCGCGAAGCGTAAACTTAACTTGTTGCTGTAGTACGTTTGCGTGGTTGGTCAGTTGTCACCCGCAAACCGAACGATGCCTCAAGTTAAATATTTTGGTGATACTCACTCAGGTAGTTGGTTTTTCTTGATTCTTTACTTTGTTTGTTCTATAGTTGCCTGTATGTAATATCTCTCTTGTCTTTCAGATGCCCAAATTGATATGTTGAGTTTCCCAATGAAGGTGATGCACGTCTGCGTAGTCTGCGTAGCATGATATGGTAGAAGAACCCTCGAGTCCAAGATATTGCTTATACAGGTGCTTAAATAATATTCATATTATGCACATTGGTTCTTAAAATGTTTGCTCCCTTGGACCAAAGTTTCTGTGGGTTTCCTTTTTTCATATTGTTTTTAAATTTATGTTGCAGGGTTGGAGGGGAAGACAGAGTGAATCTGTGTGGCTTATGGTGGGGTCGCACTTTGAGAATCAAGTGTTGAAGCTTTTAACAGAACTAAGCTCAACTTCTCTGTCTATTGATAAAGTTCTTGTGATGCATGAAGATCAAGAACAAGTCTAGGAAGCGTGAAGCGTTAACTTAACTTGTTGCTGTAGTACGTTTGCGTGGTTGGTCAGTTGTCACCTGCAAACCGAACGATGCCTCAAGTTAAATATTTTGGTGATACTCACTCAGGTAGTTGGTTTTTCTTGATTCTTTACTTTGTTTGTTCTATAGTTGCCTGTATGTAATATCTCTCTTGTCTTTCAGATGCCCAAATTCCCAATGAAGGTGTTGCATGTCTGAACGCTCTGAAAGCTAAGGTTTTCATCAAGGGTTCAGCAAATTTTGAAGAGCTCTGTATTTATTTTGCATAGAAGACTGTCCTTTTCCAATTCTGTCCCAGTTGACATTGCCATTTTCCGGAGGTGCCATATCAACAAGGTAAGCTTCCAACATAGTGTGTATTTTGATCCTCTAAACCAATCGTAATTTCTTCTGGAATGTCATGTTGTTTCTTTTTCACAGGGACCGAACTCAGGAACTTCCTCCTTATCGGAACTTTGGAAGAAGTTTCTCCAGGACTTCCTTGAAAGGAAGTTGTGACCTTGACCTCTTCTCAGCTCTGAGGATGGGTTGGCATACAGCATACAAGCTTTTAGCTGAATTAAGCTCAACAAGTACTCTGTAATTATTCAATTGTTGAGATGCTTAAGAAGAGAGGACTTGACTGCTAGCAAGCGTGAAAAGGTGCGTGTTGTTCTTATGTGAAATTTGACAATTTACATCCCAAAGAGGCACTAATATTTGTTTCTATTTTGCATAGGATGTAGCCCTCACATAACGGAATATGGAACATTGAGGTGTTGATCAGAACTTTCGTGAGAACCTCGTTCTGAGCTTTGAGGATGGGTTGGCAAAGCCTCTGTCAATTGCGGAAGTTCTTGAAGCTGAAAAAGGATGAGGACTTGGCTGTCAGCAAGCGTGTGTGGCACTCAGAAGAACATCCTCCTGGTCTGTCTGTCTGTCCAAGTCTGCGTAGCATGATATGGTAGAAGAACCCTCGAGTCCAAGATATTGCTCATACAGGTGCTTAAATAATATTCATATTATGCACATTGGTTCTTAAAATGTTTGCTCCCTTGGACCAAAGTTTCTATGGGTTTCCTTTTTTCATATTGTTTTTAAATTTATGTTGCAGGGTTGGAGGGGAAGACAGAGTGAATCTGTGTGGCTTATGGTGGGGTCGCTCTTTGAGAAATCAAGCGTTGAAGCTTTCAACAGATGTTGATTTTGAGTTTCCCAATGAAGGTGATTATGCACGTCTGCACACTCTGAAAGCCAAGGTTTTCATCAAGGTGTTCAGCAAGTTTTAGAGAACTCTTGACATATTTTGCATAGCAGACTATCCTTTTTCTATCCTGTCCGAGTTGATGTTGATGGCACCTCCTGGGAATGACGGCAAGGTGAGCTTTTCAGTTTAGTGTGTATTTTGATCTTCTAAACCAATCTGAATTTCTTCTGTCATGCTCAAATAATATTCATACCATGCACATTGGTCCTTATAATGTGTCCTCTCTTGGACCAATGTTTTTATGGGTTTTCTTTTTTCATTTTGTTTTTAAATTTATTTTGCAGGGTTGCCTTGAGAGTTAACTGTCCCAATGATGCAGAACAAACAGGCCAACTGAAGTCAAGGAAACAGCTGAAGCAGAAGGTGAAAGTGTAACGAGAAGTTCAGAGGGTTTTCAGAGGTTTCCCAACAATCTGGCCTACACTAAGATTGTGACGTATACATGTAAGTATACTGTGCCCTAAGTGTACCTTCTTGGTTTTTTTTTCTCCATGCTTTGTCACTTATACTCCATTATATGCCTAGGTGCACGTATCCATCCTATCTGTGCCAATCACAAGAGAACATTCACTACAGTGAATGGTGGTGCAAACTCCTGGAGGGCTTCAGAAATCTGGTGTATTGAAGCAATGTGGTCATGTCCTGGGCCTGGGTGCTTCTGACAAGAAACTATTCATGATCACTCTCATCAGCCTGTGCCAAATCCGGTCATCCTAGTCCGGAAGCCTAAGCCTGGGGGTGCCAAGAGAAGAAACCTAAGAAGAAACTTGTCATTGCTCGCATCAGCTTGTGCCAGCATGCATCAAGCTGAATTCTACCTCTTTGTTGCTATAATTGTGAGTTCGAAAGTACTCCGTGGGATATTAGTCCAGTGTGTATTGAGGCAGATTGAAGGAGAGGGGTGTAGTGTTGTCCACGTCAAAACTGCATTCTTGTGCCCTTGATAACTGAGTTTGTCAATGTTCAGAGTCAATTAATTGGGTTGTGATCTTGAGCTCTGTCATTTTGTTATGCAAGATTTGTCTTCAACACGACCTCCAAGACATGAGAAGCAACGAATGGTTGTTTTCTGAACTGAATTTCAAGTTTGTAGTGCAGTTGTTCTAAGTTATTGCCTTTTAGATCCACATTCCCCTTGGATCAGTCTGTCCTTGATTAACCCAAGTCAATCTTTGTTCTCTCAATGCATTCTTTGTGTAGGGTGTATCCTGGCTGTTGCAAATTTGATTGGCAAAAAATGCTGGAGCAATGGTGCGAAGTGAACTATATTCAAACAGTCTCAGATTCACAGTTTGTGTTAGGGGTTAGGTATGTTTTCCTCTTGGCCTGTTGATGTCAAGAAATGAATCAAATTGGCAGATGCTGATTTCCCCCTCTTTTCCTCATCATTTTTCCGCTCTGTGGAATTCAAGTTCTGTCCATTTTCCCTTCTTTCTGTTAATGAGACGCATATGAAATGAATGCAGGTAACAGGTTGAGTCAGCCCTGAAATTTCCTCACTTTCCCTAAATGTGATGGTATTATCCAATATTTTAAGATGATGAATTTTGGGCTTTAGCACAGGTCTAACTCGCGAAGTAAGGAGATATTAGCCGAGAGAAAAGTAGGTGCGCTGTACACAGTGTTAAGGCTGGTCAGGAACTGGTGTTTTTATTCTTTTTCCGGATACCGTTTACTGGAGAATAATAGTGCATCATGGGTGCACAAGGAAGTAGCGTCTATGATAATTACATGATGACTCTAATTTCTCAGTATGAGAGACATACAGGTTATTCAGAGGTGGGATATAGAAACTTATATTTGACATATCTGTAGTGACGATTACTTATTTGCAGTATTTACAACAAACATCCAACACGAAAGGGCGCCCTTTCGTCTTGGCTACTCAAATTTTGGGAAGAATATTAAGCTGTGTTGTAGATGAATGCATGTGCCTCTCTGATTTTAATGATCTAGCTGTGGTAACCAAGTATGCTTGTATGTGTGAGTGTGGTGGAGACACAGTTGGGGCCCCCTGTGTTTGGTGGTGGAATTTGAAGGTAATTTTTTGTGCTTACATATTCTTCCACAAATTTGTTCTGGATAAGCGAGTAGAGGTATTAGGCGTTATTCTATTTATTTTCAATAGGCCTGCTAAATCTAATGCTTCTTAGAGACTATTCAACCTTTTTTTTCCATGTTCTTTTCATATGCTTCTCATTGACTCTGAGAAGGTAAAGTGGACTGAATGTGAATTCCACAGTGCAGGAAAATGGCTGATGCTAATTTACCTCTCGTTTCTTAATCAAAGTTAAAATTCAAATTTTATTAGGACCTTTCTTTTTCCCAGTATTTATCCCCCTGCAAAATCTAATGCATATTGATGATATTGTTCATAGGCCCCTAAATTTCCCCCTCCCCCCCCTCTCTTTGTCCTTTTCTGATCCAGGGAATGTTGGTCGGCATAGGCGTTGGGCGATTGGTTAATTTCAAACAGCATATAAGAATGGTTTTGTTGAAGCCTGTCTTCTGTTCACTATGACAGTACTATTTGTTTACTCCTAATAGTTCTTGAAAGGGACTTTCATTTTGTTTTGAAATGTTTCACGACTGAATCAGATAAGGAATTGTTCTTGCTATTAGCTTGTACTCTAACGACATCAATGCCAAGTTTTCATGCTGATTTCTATCTTGGTGTAAATGATTTCAATTTCTGCTGTTGGTTTGTCGATTGTGTTAAATGTCCAAGTCTTGATTTGTCTGTAAATCTGATGACTGCAAATATTTGGATTGTGAATAATCTCGTGACAATGCAATACTATTTTTGGAAGAATGTTAAAAAGAGTTCAAATATTTACAAAGTGTTAAGAAAATACAAAAAAAAAAAAATTATTGCATATTGTTTAAAAGTTAAAAAAAGAAAAGAAAAAATAACACATTGTCAAAGAATGTGAAAAAAAAAATTATAAAAGAGTATGAAAGAAAAGAAAAAAAACATGTTCGGAGAAAAGTTTTTTAAAGAGGAAGAAATTGTAAGGATGTGCCTTGTTTTATAGAGGTCTTCAAGGAGTTTCACAGACCGTATTATTAAAGTAAGTAAAAATTTTCTGTTCAGGCTTTATCCATTTCTATTGTTTGTGTAGCCCTGTACTCACCCACAACATTTTTGTTTCCTTCTAGTTGGCCACTGAACTTCTAGACTCTAATTTCAACTGGCAAGAATTGTCCCTGTACTTTGAACATGAAATGTTGATCGCCTTGTAGGCATGCCTTTCAATTCTTAGACGCCTTTTGCAAGATGTTCTTGATGATAATACTTCTGAGAGGTGAACAGGAAGAACCGATTTATCAAGTAAGTTTTATCAAGTTTTTGCTTTATCCATTCCCTTTCTTCTTCCCACTTTCTGATTGATTTTCCTTTTTTCTAACTATGATTATTTTATTTTGGTACAAAATTTACTTACCTCAGCTTTCTTTTACCTTCATCAGCTTTCTTCTTATTTGTATGCGAAAGACTTATTTAGAATCATCTTGTTTGCCAGGTGACGACAGAAGCAGGGTCCTTCAAAGTTGCGACGGAAGAACTGACCCTGAATCCAAACCTGGAACATTTTTAATTTAGTGTAAGATTTTTGTTAGCGTGAGGAGACGACGGATGGAGAAGACTATGTTTTTATTTTCTTGACGACGTGCAGAGGTGCGGATGGATCAATGCTTTTTAATTGGTATGATTGATTTTCTTCTTTACCAACTGTGATTATTTAATTTTGGTATAATTTTAACTCACCTATTTTTTATTTCTTTTTCAGCCGACAACAATGCAATGGGTGGCTTGTATTTTATTTTAATGACACTGACGGAACCATGGTAGACGAATCGAACCTTTTTATTATGTGGGTATAGACGTTTTGTTACCTTGTTGCTTCATCAGTTCTTCTAATTTGTATGCGAAAGACTTATTTAGAATCATCTTGTTTGCCAGGTGACGACAGAAGCAGGGTCCTTCAAAGTTGCGACGGAAGAAGTGACCCTGAATCCAAACCTGGAACATTTTTAATTTAGTGTAAGATTTTTGTTAGTGTGAGGAGACGACGGATGGAGAAGACTATGTTTTTATTTTCTTGACGACGTGCAGAGGTGCGGATGGATCAATGCTTTTTAATTGGTATGATTGATTTTCTTCTTTACCAACTGTGATTATTTAATTCTGGTATAAATTAAACTCACCTATTTTTTTTTTCTTTCTCAGCCGACAACAATGCAATGGGTGGATTGTATTTTATTTTAATGACACTGACGGAACCATGGTAGACGAATCGAACCTTTTTATTATGTGGGTATAGACGTTTTGTTACCTTGATGCTTCATCAGCTTTCTTCTTATTTGTATGCGAAAGACTTATTTAGAATCATCTTGTTTGCCAGGTGACGACAGAAGCAGGGTCCTTCAAAGTTGCGACGGAAGAAGTGACCCTGAATCCAAACCTGGAACATTTTTAATTTAGTGTAAGATTTTTGTTAGTGTGAGGAGACGACGGATGGAGAAGACTATGTTTTTATTTTCTTGACGACGTGCAGAGGTGCGGATGGATCAATGCTTTTTAATTGGTATGATTGATTTTCTTCTTTACCAACTGTGATTATTTAATTCTGGTATAAATTAAACTCACCTATTTTTTTTTTCTTTCTCAGCCGACAACAATGCAATGGGTGGCTTGTATTTTATTTTAATGACACTGACGGAACCATGGTAGACGAATCGAACCTTTTTATTATGTGGGTATAGACGTTCTGTTACCTTGTTGCTTCATCAGCTTTCTTCTAATTTGTATGCGAAAGACTTATTTAGAATCATCTTGTTTGCCAGGTGACGACAGAAGCAGGGTCCTTCAAAGTTGCGACGGAAGAAGTGACCCTGAATCCAAACCTGGAACATTTTTAATTTAGTGTAAGATTTTTGTTAGTGTGAGGAGACGACGGATGGAGAAGACTATGTTTTTATTTTCTTGACGACGTGCAGAGGTGCGGATGGATCAATGCTTTTTAATTGGTATGATTGATTTTCTTCTTTACCAACTGTGATTATTTAATTTTGGTATAATTTTAACTCACCTATTTTTTTTTTCTTTTTCAGCCGACAACAATGCAATGGGTGGCTTGTATTTTATTTTAATTACACTGACGGAACCATGGTAGACGAATCGAACCTTTTTATTATGTGGGTATAGACGTTTTGTTACCTTGTTGCTTCATCACCTTTCTTCTCATTTGTATGCGAAAGACTTATTTAGAATCATCTTGTTTGCCAGGTGACGACAGAAGCAGGGTCCATCAAAGTTGCGACGGAAGATGCGACCCTGAACCGAAACCTGGAACATTTTTAATTTAGTGTAAGATTTTTGTTAGCGTGAGGAGACGACGGATGGAGAATACTATCTTTTTATTTTCATGACGACGTGCAGAGGTGCGGATGGATTAATGCTTTTTAATTGGTATGATTGATTTTCTTCTTTACCAACTGTGATTATTTAATTTTGGTATAAATTTAACTCACCTTTTTTTTTTCTATTTCAGCCGACAACAATGGACTTGGTGGCTGTAAGAAATTTGTAAGCCTCAAGAGACTACTGAAGGAGAATGTTTTTATTTTCATGACGACATGCAGAGGTGCAGACGGATTAATGCTTCTTACTTGGTATGATTGATTTTCCTTTTTTCTAACCATGATTTTTTATCATATTGTTACCAATTTACCTCATGTTCCTTTTTCTTCCTTATTTTAGCTGACAACAATCGAGATTTTATGATTTGATGAATGTTCTAACATCCTGGGACGCTTCTTGACTGAAATAAAGGTGAATTGGTTTGTCTAATGTATTATTGTTGACAAAGTTTGAAGAATAGAGGCTATGTTTCAGAGGCTAACATATCAAAACAATTGTATCTCTCTACTTATCTGCATTCTTTGTTTTTGTCTGCAAACCACAGCCCAGACTGGCTTAATGTTACAAGAAATAACGATGACTTGACCTTGGCTTCATCATCCAAATTAAGTGGCATACATAGATCGTGTTGTAAGTGTGCTGTGCTTGATGCATGTCTTCAACGTTTGTACCCCATGCTTCGTGACTTATTCTTGATTCTTTGCCCAGGTTCAGTATTCACTGGCGTGCTGATCATGAGAAAATTCAAACTTCATTGAATGCTGCTCCTAACAACGGCTTCAGAGTTCGGCGAGGTGAAGAGCGATGCAGTCATCCAAGAACTGAGTCCCTGGCTGCTTCAATCACATCAGAGAAGAGAGTGGCGGAAGCATCACACAAACACCTGCTTGTTGATTGCTGGACCCATATTTGTTGCAATATTGTGAGTACTGTGTTTTCTGTAAGAGTGGAGGATATGAGTTAAATGAAGCCATGCCAACAAACTTGGATATGCAATGGGCTTGTGCTCTGTTAGTAGGTGTTTGTTAAGGGTTGCCGTCATATGACAGGCACTTGGTTATGATTATTCACGAGTTACAGTGACCTTTTAACTGCTTTAGTAATTTTTGAGCAGTTGCTAGCAAATGGATCTTTGTTCTTTTAAATGCGGTGTTAATATAGAAGCTGGTCTGACCGAGGAGGATGTTGCTGTTGCATTTTGTTAGCCAAAAAAAAGAATAATGAAACTGTGTGAAGTGCACTGTGTTCAAACAGAGTCTCAAATTTCCAGTTTGTAGTAGAGGTCGCGTATGTTTTTTTTTCTCTTGGTCTGATTTTAAGGAGAGTAGGAAATCGACCTTTGCCTATGGTTTATTTTCTAATCAGTTTTATTCTCCAGAGAGTTCATATTCAGTCCACTACCCTTCCTTATACCCTTAGGAACCCTTCAGAACCTAAACCCTTAAGAACAGTCTTGACCACTGGTAAATAAATTGAGTCAGCTCTTGAATTTCCATGAATAAAGTGTTCGTTTATTCACTTAAACCGGGCGCCCTTTTGCATTGTTACTATCATAAGCTAATATCAATGCAAAAGGGAGCCCGTTTGTCATGGCTACACTTTGCAAATTTTGGGAAGAATAGTAACCAATGTAGTGAATATATGAATGTAGAAGCATACTGCACATATGTGTGAAGGTAAGATTGCGCTTGTGCGATATGGTTGTGGTGTAGACACACAGCGGGGCCCCCTGTGTTATTTAGGTGGTGGGATTTAACAATTTAATGGTGTGTTGAGATATTCTTCCTTAAATTTGTTAAAAAATAGCAAGTTGAGACTTCTCTTTACTAGAGCTGATTTCAGTTTTCCATTTAATAATTCTACCAGTTCCACAGTTTTGCTGTTTGCCCATATGCTCCTTTATGCCACCCTATTGAGGTTCCCTTCATCACTTCCTATCTGCCGTGTTCCCACCCTTACTTAGGTCACCTAATGGCACTCATAATTCAAAGCAGGCACATAGTCTCTTCTTAATATTTGGCCTGCCAATCGAGCAATTTCAAACCTTTCCCATCAATTCGGAATTAAGACTCTGTTTGTTTATGATGCATTCCTCACATTTCCTTTTTCTGTACACTTGTGGTTTACGACATTAGATGGATAAAGCCTGTGAATTTTTTCAACTTCTCCTGGTCTACTGTTGATTGTGTTCAGAGATGGCTAAGTTGGAAAGTGAAGAACTGCATTTACTAAAGCTTGGGATATTTTTAGTGACCAGTTATATTTCAAATTGCAATACAAATTAGTTTTACTTATTCATTTGTCTGAGTGCTCAACAACTTGTACGTGCTCTGAGATTGTTTTAAATCTTGTAGTAGTATTATTGTATGTAAACTTTTGATTTAAATATTGTAGAAGTATTATCGTATGTGAACTTTTGATTTCTGGGGGGGGAACTCCAGTAGAAACTGATACTTTATCAATTCTGTTGAGTCTCCATCAATGTTTTTCAGTTTATGTGGCTGTTCCCATTATGAAAGGCTTTCTTTTTCACCTTTTTCATTTTCTTTTATTAATCTGTGACCAGTATTTTACTGCTTTAACTGACTAGCATCACCCTTTGATTTTTACGAGTTGTTTTTTTTCTTTTTTCTTTTTTCTGTCCCTTTGTCAAACTGACTGCTCACTAAGGATTAGGAATGGTTCTGTTGTATCAATATTTTGCTGAAGTAATGTGTTTTTATTTGTTTTAAATATATCTGAACCTGTCAGTTGGATTTTTTTTAAAATAATAAAGATTACAATTTCCGTGTTTGTTTTTGTTGATAAATTTAAAATAATTTCGTGTTTGCTCAGGCTCCGAAACGCCCGGAAGGGAATGCTGCTCCAAAGGCAAGCGCGTCGCACCGACACTGATACTTAAATTGTGACATTTGCTCGAAACATTCGTGAATTTCATAGCTATATGAAGAATATAAACAAATATAAACGTATAATCCCACGGCTTTCAGAGACAATCATTTTCACAAAACTTAATACAAATGGCAAGTTGATATAAAAATACATATAACCGATTCTACCAATTCTACTGTCACTGCAACACTTGGACGCACGATTGCCTCATGGCGGTACGTTAATGAAGGCTACGCGTTTCAACTACCCCTCGCCGCTGGGGACTTGCGTGAAGTACGGTGTCAAATCTCTAGCGGCTGGCCCATCATCCGTCACAGCACAGCACTCCGAGCAGCCAGGCCCGATCCTATGTCTCCCGTGTGCTCTACCGCCACCACCACCGCTTTTGAGAAGAACAAAACAAGAAGATGATTGGGGAGGGGGAAGGGGGAGTCCCAAATGGCGGGAAAACCAAAGCACTCGTAAATGGCGACGGAACGGCAGTCGGATCGGAACGTGGCTAAGATGTCAACCACCGGAAAGGGGACAGACAAAGGAATGTCAAAAATGCGACAGCGTTCGGCGTGCATGGGCGTGGCGTTCAAGGGAGTAGCGTGTGGCTGTTGAGTGTTATTTGTCGCACGGTTTGCGTGCCTTAAGGGAGCCGTGTCACAGGTTGCCACCTGCCAGGGGACTCTGCGCCATTGCGATTATTACCATTACGAAAATCAAGAGGAGATAAGGAGGGCATCATAATTACGGGGATAGATAATTTTGCTGGGCTATAAAGTTTTCCTCATCTAAGGACATCAAAAGCTGCAGACGAGGCCGTTGCCATTCAGTTGCACTACCGAACCGACTACACGACGGAGCGCAGCGCGCAGCGTTCGAACCATGTGGATTTATGCCGCCCTGTGTGTGCTCGCTCTGGGCTTGGGAACGCAAGCCAAGCTCAGGATCATGGTAGGTCGATCAAGACATCGCGCAGTTTCGTCGATGCTTACAAAACAATTCATCCATTTTTTTAAAATTTGTCGTCAATCATTGTACTATGAATATAGTTTGTACCAAATATATCCTGTCAAGTACTGGCGGCTCCAGGTAGTACTTGATGCTTTGCAACGGTGAGGAGAAAAAAAACTCATTCTGTCAAAATTTTATTTTGAGATAGTGTCAATAGCTGTGCTTGGATTCGAGTTAATGCATACAAGTCTGTGTCAGATGAACATTGTACTACGTAGTAAATATAGCATACATGCTATGAATACAGAAAATACTGGCGGCAACAGCAGACCGTGTAACGAACACGCCTCGCGCCTTGGCACGATCCTCCCAGCGCCGCTTTGCCGCTTTATGGCCGGCCGATCCGATCAAGTTACTGCAGAGGCAATCGCTCAATCAGGCGTGCGGTCGGCAATTAGCAGACCTAGAGTCCTTAAGCTGTTCGGGTGGAGAGTCCTTCACATTCATACTTCACAGTCCTCGCCTCATCCCTGGCCCTGTCTGTGAAGTGTGAATTTCCTGAACTTAGCTAAGGAATGTAGCCGGACCGAGTTGCCGGAGCCGCGGAACGGAGCTGGTAGGGAAGCCGACAAGCGCCACAATTAGTTATATACTTTTCCTGCAGGAGTTGGAGAGGACTGTGAACTTCGGCCAGAATGTGGGTGAGTGCGCCTGTTTGCAGAATGCACTTAATGGCACGGGGCTCCACTCTGAGCGCAGACAGACCTCGGGTCCGAGCACGCCCAGGTGAAATGTTTCCCCTCCGCAGGCGGCAGCAGCCACCCGTGCTACCGGCCGTGCGGCGAGCCGATGCAGTGCAACTACACCATGACGCTGTCGCTCTACTCCACCTGGAGCATGCGCTGCGGGGACTGCCCGCGCACCCGCAGCCACTGCAGCCAGCCGGGCTGCATCACGGCCGCGGGCACGGACCGCGTCGTGTACGCCGCCAACCTCATGGTGCCCGGGCCCGCCGTGCACGTGAGTGACTGCGAGCCCCTGGCTCCGAGCCCGCCCCCGCCACCACCCTGACGGCCTGGCCTTCCAGGTGTGCGAGGGCGACACGGTGCGCGTGCGCGTGGAGAACGCCTACCCCAACGAGGGCGTGACGCTGCACTGGCACGGCGTGTGGATGCGCCGCACGCCGCACATGGACGGCGTGCCCTACGTCACGCAGTGCCCCATCCAGCCCAGCAACGTGTTCGAGTACCAGTTCGAGGCCCACCCCGCCGGCACGCACATGTGGCACGCGCACATCGGCCTGCTGGAGACGGACGGCCTGTTCGGGTCGCTGGTGGTGCGCGAGCCGCGCGCCTCCGACCCCCACGCCGCCCTGTACGACGAGGACCTCGCGGAGCACGCGCTCATGCTGTGGCACTGGTACCCGCACCGCAGCGACGAGTACCTGCCGATCCGCCTGTACCGCAACCAGACCGTCAGCGGCGCCGGCCTGCTCGTCAACGGCAAGGGCGTCGGGCTGGCCGTCCGCGGCCTGGATGCGCCCCACGAGGAGATCCGCGTGGTGCAGGTGGGACGGCATAGAGTACCCCGCGAGTACCCACTTGTTGATAGGGCTCAAGATCACACTGGTCCCTACAGGGCAAGCGCTACCGCCTGCGCTTCGCGTTCAACAGCGCCGTCTACTGCCCCGTGCAGCTGTCCATCGACAACCACAACATGACGGCTATCGCCAGCGACGGCGCCGACATCAAGCCGGTGCAAGGTGAGCCTCACCCAACCTTTTCGGCAAAACCATGTCAATTGTACATCGAACGTCGGCTTTTCCTCGACTTGGGGTCACTAATTATCGACGAACAGTTTCTGACTGGGCACAGCCGATAGCGTGGTCAATCCCACCAAGTTCCGAATCTATCTTTATTGCCGGATGAGAGCCCTCGACGGGCGTCGGATCCATTGTCCCCGAAAGCAGCCTCTGCCATTAACGACTAACATTGCTGTGCTGTGCCAAGTGGACAGCCTGATGATGAACGCCGGCGAGCGCTGGGACGTGGTGGTGGCGGCCGACCAGCCCATCGACCAGTACTGGATACGCATGCGCGCGCTGGGCGACTGCGGCGAGACCAAGACCCGCGTGTTCCAGCAGGCAGCCCTGGTGTACGAGGGCAGCAACGCGCCCAAGCCCACCGGCCAGAAGCCCGCTTACCACAACAGCGGCCGCCTGGGAAAGGTTCTTGAATCGAAAACTCTGAAATCCATGTCGACCAGTGGGGCTTGAACCTGCGACCTTGACATTGTGGCTTTCCCTCCAGCTGCTGAACCCCATGCAAGTGGTGGCCACAGACTACTCCCAGCACCAGCTGGTCCAATTAATGGACCTGGAGA
This sequence comes from Stenchaetothrips biformis, assembly GCA_030522485.1. Taxonomy (NCBI): domain Eukaryota; kingdom Metazoa; phylum Arthropoda; class Insecta; order Thysanoptera; family Thripidae; genus Stenchaetothrips; species Stenchaetothrips biformis. The sequence continues at coordinate 7,793,998 of CM060098.1, forward strand.
ACGTGGAGCCGTCCGTCCACGGGGACATCTCCGGCCCCGCTGACCACATCCTGTACCTGACCCTCGCCTTCAACTTCTACGGTAAGCCAGCCGCGTCGAGTCGCTATCCTCAACCCGCCCCTCACTTGTGCCAACTGCCGCGCCACAGACGAGCTGGCGGCGCCCGGGCCGTACCCGCAGAACAACGGCGTCAACTTCGAGTACCCCGCGGTGCCCATGCTCCTGGAGCGCTTCGAGAAGGACCCCGACAAATTCCTGTGCACCTTCGCGACCGCCCACGAGCACTGCATCGGCACGTACTGCAGCTGCCCTCTGCGGGAGCAGGTGCCGCTGGGCGCGCTCGTCGAGATCGTCCTCGTGGACGAATGTGAGTTCGCGGAGTGGGTGACTCCGAACCTTCCTTCGCCGCTCTGTCCCACCTGGTTGCGAGAGAGGGCGGACGCGCGCTGACGTGCCTTGTCCGCAGCCACGGACCGCGCCCAGGACCACCCGTACCACATCCACGGCACCAACTTCCACGTGGTGGCGACGGGCACAGTGGGCGCCACCGTGTCCATGGAGGCGGTGCGGCGCCGCAACGAGCAGGGCGGCATCGCCAAGCGCCTGGACGCCACGGCGCCGCTCAAGGACACCGTCTCCGTGCCCAGCCAGGGCTACGCCGTGCTCCGGTTCCGCACCAACAACCCTGGTAAGTCCAAGGTGCCTTCTTTCTTTCAAGGACGACGCTCACGCCCCGCTCCGCCTTGCAGGGTACTGGTTCTTCCACTGCCACGTGAGCAACCACGTGCACCTGGGCATGGGGCTGGTGCTGCAGGTGGGCAACCACAGCGACATGCCGCCAGTTCCGCACAACTTCCCCCGCTGCGGCAACTACGTCTTCGACCCCGCGGCTCCCGACGAGTCCGGGTCCGGCAGAGCGGTGCCATCCTGGACGGCAGCGCTGCTCCTGGCAGTGGTGGTGGCGCGCTGCCTGGTGTAGGCCCTAGGGTCATTATGACCTTGGTAGGCCCTGGGCAGAGCGGGCAGCCCGCTCCTCGTCTAAAGCAGACTGCAGGCTCATTCCCTGTCTCTCTCGAACTCACTCGAAGAGAGCCAGTGCGGAGAAGGATGGACAGCAGCTGCAATGTGCTTGGAGCTGAGTGCTGCATTACGGGTGCAGAAATCTCAAAGTCGAAATGATACATTATGTTTGTAGTGAACCAAAAATGTAGTGCTTTATTTAAATGGAAACCTATAAAAACCACTTCATTTTCTAAATTTACTTTTAAAATTCAGCTTTTTCTCTTTGATTCTAGCCATCTTTCTGTCACGCTTCTCCTTCAGCATCTCCTTCATTTTTTCTTTACGGAGCCTCTTTTTAACAATTTGTTCCTTGCTTAAAAGCTCTCTGTCCCTCTTCTTTGTCTCCAACTTCTGATTGTGTCTGCCCCAGTGTGTGTTGGGATGAATAGCTAAAAAACAAAGAAAGCGAGAAACAGTCACATGCATGGTCAACATAAGGCGCAGCGACAAAAGCCAATCTAAAGCAGACTTCAATAAAGTTGGGTAAGATGCTAATGATAAAAAATGAATAAGTGTTAGACAACAATGAGTAACTTACACTTGGTCTTACGTTGAATTTCCTCTCCTTCATCATCATCGCTACTATTTGCCTTATCCTCAATCTTATTCTTTTCCTGCCACTTTTGATAACGGCCACTCCTAAAAGTGGATGGGATCCAATGACCTGATTCTGTTTTGATCATGGTAACCTTTTTATCCTGAAATAAAAAGAAACAAAAAATGCAATCATTAAGGTACAGTGTGGAGAGCGACAGGAAAGAACGCTTTACAAGCATGAAAGAAATGTTGTTTCCTTACCGGATTAACTTGAACCATCTTCTTCTTTTTGCGATCCCATTTCATTTGCTGCTTAGTGTGTCTCATCATTTCATGAGTATCACCAGTAAGATCAAGAGAAGCTGAATTTGCATCCTTGGTGAAATTGACCGACAATCTAGAGAGTAAGCGATAATTTAGTACAGATTGGCATCTACTTAAAGTAGAAGAAATAAATTGTTCTTACCCTTCCTCAGAGTATTTATCTGGTGCAGAATAAGGAATGTAGTGCTTCTCATCCTTTTCAGTTTTATTCTTCATTTTCTTAGCCCTTATAGTTTCAGCATCATAAATTCTTTTTTTAGCTGGGTTGATTATTGTGCGGAAGGTATCATCAATATCATCTTGGGTGCTGCTTGTCAAAGTTTGGGGAGACTCAAGACTTTCATCATCCGTTTTCGTCAAGAGCTCTTTCAGTTTGTTTTTCCCTATGCTGGTGTCATGAAAATCTCTTTTGGCTTTCATTGCTTTCGTTGAGGAAATAGCACTACCTCCAAGCTCAAACACAGTCTAAGAACAAAGAAATAAATTAAATGCTAATTACTTCCTTAATGCTCTGGTGAGCATTTTCAATTCAAATTTCATTGAACTAACCCCTTTAGGACGATACTGTTTCATCGCACTTAGCATTGTTTGTTTATCAGCTTCCAGTGGCAAACAATGAATTTTATTAAAAATTGGATGAGCACCTAGTTTCGAAAAATCAAGCTCTCTCAAGCGCCGCACACTCTCCACTGAAGCACCAGTACGAGTCTGTAGGTATCGAGAGTAAGCATTTTTGCATGTTTTTTTCTGACTCACCTGGATTGTAAGGAAAAAGAAAAATGAATCAATTCACTAGAGGCACACAAGTATCCAGTCACCTCCCACACCCAAATTTGCACACACCATGTCAATATACCGGGTCAGCATCATATCAATATTCGATTGTTCCTCTTCAATCAAGGGTTGTGGAACACAACCAAAAACTCCATCTGCCTCTTCGTCATTCTCATTCTCTCCATTTTCCTCCTTCTCTTTTTTGATATACATAGCTGTCTTTGCTTTCTTAATGCCTCGACCCAAAAATAAATGCAAATCAAGAAGGTAAGGAAGTTCTTCAGTGGAAACAAGGGAGTATGCTGTTCCACTGCGACCTGCTCGAGCGCACCGACCTGAAGCATCAAAGGCATTCAGTTATGCTGATATTGAATCAAAAATCTTGTACAGTATTTCAAACCAAAAAATGAGATAACACTGACCAACTCTGTGAATAAAAAGTTTGGCTTTCGCAGGGAAGTTGTAATTTATTACATTATCCAAGAGGGGAATATCAATACCGCGAGCTGCCACATCAGTCACAATTAAGACTCGGACTGTCCGATTTGAGAACTTAGCAACATTTATTTTCCTGGCTGAAGCATCTAGGTCGGAATATACGCAGGAGTTTGATATTCCGGCATTAGTTAGGAGCTGAAAAATAAAATGCACATTTCTTAAATGTAAAACCTCTTAAATGTGAAAAAAATATGACAAAAGTCTTTTCAAAATCATATAGGAATATCTTACCATGCTAACATATTCTACATGATGCTTTGTAGCAACAAAAATAGCACTCTGAACATCATTTCCAATGGCTTGCTTTAACAATACCAGAAGGACTGCATCCTTGTCTTCGGGTCTACAGTTCAAAAACACTAATTTCAAAAGCTCAGGCAGTTTTGACTCAACATCCAACCTACAGAATAAAAAGAAGGGGCGGATAACATACAAAAATACACATGAAATAACTAAGTTGATGTAATTTTTAAAGATTGTACCTCAACAAAACAGGGTCTGACAGTCCAGCTCTGGCAAATTCAACCAATACTTTGGGTAGAGTAGCAGAAAACAGCAAAGTTTGACGGCTATCCGGTAACCTCCCCAAAATATCATTCATTTGTTCTCCAAAACCCATTTCAAATAGCCTGGAAAAATATACAGAAACAGTTTTGCAGTTGTGTCAAAGAGAAACAAATGGAAGAGCTGTTTGAGCTGATCATGTGTTTTACCTGTCAGCCTCATCAAAGACTATGTATTCCACTGAATCAAGTTTTAGATCCATTTCAACACACAAGTGAAGAAACCGTCCAGGAGTCGCAATAACTATATCTGGATTTCCATGCATAGCTACGAATTGGTTTGTCATAGAATCACCTCCAAGGACACAAATTGATTTTAAGCCAGTGAAGCGACCAATCTCCCTAACAAATTTTAAAGTCTGCAAAACATAAAAAGAAAACAACCTCAGAGTACAGACAGGACTGAAGTAAATGTAACATTCACTTTTCAAATCAGATGAGCACAATACCTGAAGAGCTAACTCTCTGGTGGGTGAAAGAATCAAAGCTCTTGCACCCGCTTTCACAGCTCGCCCCTTCAGCTTTTCAAACATAGGAATCAGAAAACATGCTGTTTTACCACTTCCTGTACGAGCCATGGCCACAACATCTCTCCCACTCAATACAAGAGGAATCGTCTAGAATAATTGTAAGACAAAGAATTGTTAAGGAACACTATGGACAAAGATGTAACAATCAAAACACTAAAAACGGAAATTGAGAAATTAATTACCTTTCTTTGGATGGGTGTCGGAACTTTGTAACCGCGTTTCTTTATTCCTTTGAGGACCTCAAAACTTAAACCTAAACATTGGAAGCCTCCTCCCCGTTGAGATGTTTTCTTCTTTACTGGGAAATCTCCTTCATCACCATCGGTAGGCAAGGAAAATCCTACCACGTCTTCCCCTTTTTGGGAGGAACTCATCTGGGAAAAGATACAGGACAAGGGAAGACTATTAGTAGAATGACGACGAACCTTCAAATACTGAGGTTAAAAGTAGAACGAAGAAACAACAATTTAAATGAGTTTATTTTGAATGAGTGAGTTTCCAATGTATGAATAGACATGATTCCGTTCTGAAAATAAAATTCAATGCAACACTTACTGTAATACCAAGGCAAATTCTTGACAACTCATAAAAACCACAACTGCTTGCCTTAAGCCACGTTAATTTTGGAGGTTATGCTACCCTGGCCTGGAGTTGAAGTGGGGTACCGCCTTGCGCGAGGCTAACATCACTTCGAAGTATGAGAAATATTACACGGAGTGGCAAAAGGCGCGAGAATTCGAATGTGGAGACTGCGTCAAGGATTCATTATCACAACTCAAAATAAATTTCCTGGACGCAAGTCAGCGATTTATGTGTCTATGCAATGTTAGTTTCGACCCTCCCTTTCAAATCATTTCCTAGCCGAGGCTACTGTCTTTCACTTTCGTGTGGGGAACTCCTGTGGGTGCGAGCGAGACGAAGAACACACTGTGCGGAATGGAGTTAGCGCTGACCGCTGACGCCTCGCACCGCCGCCGCGCGCTCGTGCGGTCGTGCGCCACCCACTCCCACTCCCGTTTGGCACCCCGCTGGACAAACCCGTCAGCCCGTGAGGCGTCGGGCCGAGGCGCACACGACGCGTCCTCACACACATTCCGTGCCGCCCAGTCCGTCAGAGGGCGTCGAGGCGCCAGCACCTCACACGCCTGACCGACAGGCCGAGCTGACGGGCAGGGGCCGAGCCGCTGTGCACACACGGCCCGCCACGCGAGGCGGCGCCTGTCGTCATCCTGAAACGCGTCAACGCCGACGTTGACGGGGACGTTGACGGGAACGTCCCCCGAGCGTGCCGCGGCCGGGCAGGGCATGCCGGCGCCGCGGACTCCGCGCCGAGCCGCAGACCTGCCCTGACCGCTGGCGGCCCTGGCCCGGCGTAGTCCAGGACCAGCGCCGCCGCCATGCGCGCCGCCGGGCTCGTCAACTTCCTGCTCACGGGCGTCTGCCTCACGCCGGACTACGAGGTCCTCAAGAAGAACAACACGCTCAAGCGGGGTGCGTAGAAGACGCGCAGTATGGCGCCATGGCGGCCTGGACCCACCGCGCCCGGCCCCGGCCCGCACTGCCTTCAATGTCGTGTTGCAGAGGTGGAGCTGCTGACCGACGTCACCCACATCCCCCAGGACGTGTGCCTGCTCCCGGATAAGAATCTGCTAGCTGGGAAAAAGCTCACCATCGCGACCTGGCAGGCAAGCGGCTGCTGGTTACAAGACCATTAAGACTGGGGAGGGGGTGTAGAGTTCCATTTTTTAAATTTAATTTTAGTTAAACACCATCACCAGCGCCCGTTAACCCTGTAACTCCTTATAGCTACTCAAAAATATCGACCACCAATAACTCGACTTGAATCGCTGAGTTGGTCATGTCAATCATACAGTGTGCATGCAATGAAGGCAACGACCGAGCGAAGCCTGACTCGTTGCAGGACTGGCCTTCGAGCGGCACGCGCAAGGATGAGAGCGGCAACCTGGTCGGCGACGGCTTCGCCTTCGAGTTCGTCGACATCCTGCGCGAGAAGTTCGGCTTCTCCTACGAAATCTTGCTGCCCGACGAGAACATCCTCGGCGACGCCAACAGGGGCATCCTCGGCCTCCTCCACAGCAAGGTGAGGCGGCCGCCCTTGGAGGCCGTGACCTAGTCCACCCAGTCGGGCAGTGCGGGAGTGGAGCCGCGCTCCCATTCCCCGGCGCGCCATTCCGAGGGAGCCTTTCGTTGTTCTGTCTCTGTCGCTTTCATGAAGCTCGCCCCAGGAGTGCGAGAGAGACAGAGCGACGAAACCACTCTTGGCTCGGCTGGCTCATTTTGCGCATGACGAGTCAGAAAGGCCCAACGCTCTGTCCCGAGTCACAGTGTGAGTGCACACTGCACACGGACGGGAATCGGAAGCAGGACACCCGGGAGGCACCGGAGTGACCTACTCAGAGTGACTAATGATTGTTTCGGCCACTTCCAATATCCTTCTGTCGTGTCCTCGGCCTTACTCTATCCCATCCTTTCGATTTCTTGCGAGGCGCGGGCGCGGGTGGGCCTCAGCAGTAACGAGGTGCTTTCAAGAACCGGTCCAAGGTTCACAGGAAGACCTTTCGACCGGTTTCCTGTCGGTTGAGTGAAGACTACCGGGCGGCCTCAAGCGGGGTTCCTGTTTTCACCCTGCGGCTTTGCCGGCGTATGGCCGCTATTGCGACGTATCCGTTTACCCTCCGCGCCGCGGCGCAGCGGTCACAGCAAACATCCCCGTCGCCCCCTGGGCCGAACATGGGCGGACGGACGACACCGCAGGTCGCAGGGGAGGCCAGCGAAGATGCGGCGTTGTGTCGGGCGGAACCGCAAAGCAGCTCCGCTCTATGCAGGCAGGTGATGCATGGCCCGGCAGAGCGGCGGGCCGGCGGGGCGGCGCCCTCCCTTGGCCGTGGACAAGCTCCCCGCACGGCGAGGACGACGAGGACGCGTTGCGTGCCCTCCGCTTCGGCCGGTGGCTCACGCCGTTTCGCAGACGCGGTCGATGTGGGGAATAGGTTTAGAGCACCTCTTTGGCGCCAATGTGGTCTGAGGACGTGCCGTTAGCACTCCGAGGAGGCCCTTTCCGAGACCGTCCCCGCCGAACACGACGGCGACAGAGAGAGCGGTTGCGTCCCTCTCGATTTCTCCTAAGTGCACCCGTTTGGCTGCGGAATGTGGAGCGAAGCACTGCCACACTGCCGTGTCAATATACACACCGATATAATCTTGCGCACGTCCATTTGCCGTCCAAACTCGCTCAGCGCCCGCCCCCCTCCCGCCCACACGCGCACACAAGGCGCACCGCCGCGCTTCGATCTCATTGTGAGTGGTTCACACGATGCGAGATCGCATTGCGTCAAGTCGAGTCTGAGGAAATATCGACCGAGCGTGGCACACGGCGATGAGAGAAGCCGCGATAACCCGCGGTCGCGTGTTCGAATCCCCGCGGGGGGCGGCCGGTGTTAATGTACTGTTTGCTGTGTTTTTCCGCGGCCACGCGCGCGGTGCGGGTGGGGTCCGTTTGCCTGTTGCGTTTGGTGTGCGGCGGTTAGGCTGCGTGCGGTGCAGGGTCGACGCCTCCTCGCAGTGTCCGCTGAGGCTGCGAAGTGTGCGAGGTTCTTCTCCGATTGCCGAAGGCCTCCATGGGCCGTTCTAATGGCTCTAGGCGGCGGGTGGCGCCCACGCTCACGAAGCCCTAGCGGCCCGCACCGTCAGAGAGCCTCGGGCACCTCTTGAGGTGGGTCGATGCTTGTTTGGCGCTGGTCCTCATCGCGACGGCCCCATGGCCCGCTCTTTAGCGACTTGGCAGCCCTCCGTTGGGATCGGCGACTCAAAACCCCAATCGATGGGCACCTCACCGAGGCGAGGGTGTCGCTAGGGGCGGGAAATGCAAAGGAACAACGCGTTAGCGGCGCTTCCCGTCGCCTGCCTGCATGTTATCGCTTTCAAAGTCACGGCGTGTTTGCCTCTCTAGAAGGTGGACATGGCCGCGGCGCTGCTGCCCGTCACGCCGACCACCATGAAGCTGGCCAAGCCGTCCATTTCCCTGGGCGAGACGGAGTTCGTCATCCTGATGAAGCGGCCCACTGCGTCCGCCACGGGCTCGGGGCTGCTGGCACCCTTCACCACCGAGGCAAGTACCGCCTCTCTCGCATTCGTGGAGCATCCCGTGCGGGAGAGACAGAGCGATGACGTCATGTTGGTTCTTTGCAAGGTGTGGCTGCTGATCCTAGTCTCCCTGGTGCTGGTCGGCCCCGTGATCTGCGTCATCATCAAGATCCGGAACTACCTGGTGCGCCGGAAACGGCCGCTGCTGGTTCCGGACGACGACTCGGAGCCGGAGGACTACTCGCTGCCGGCCTGCGTCTGGTTCGTGTACGGCGCCCTCATGAAGCAGGGCTCGACGCTCAGCCCTCGCACAGGTGGGACTTGGCAGGCAATCAATGGGCAACGCGTCGGTGGCGTGGCGCGATGATCCAGATTGATCGGATCAACATGCCACGCTGTCTAGCCATCACGATGATTTCATCAATTATTCGACCCAACGAGCGCGCGCGCTGCCATAGAGATAGCAGTTTTCACTTTGCGGGCGTAACGTGGTTACCGGGAGCACGCGCGTGGAGTTCACTACGAAAACAATCTAATTTTTTCTTAGAGGGGATAAGGAAGAAGGAGAATTATTGAGTTATTTTGTTGAATAAATCAGCAGGCCTCGAACCAAGATGTCTGATGTTTCAGGAAACTATGTTTTTGAGCGTTTCAGCTTCGTTCTTTTCCACCTCGGGCTTTTTTTCCTTGACTAGCGCCCTTTCGAAAAGCGACACAAAAACGCATGATATGTCGATGTACAGTTCGATTTGCCCCCTGATTGATACATGTCCGTTTGGGGCTCGCTGACTTGGAAAATGCGACTTTGATGATTACAAAGCACCCCACTGCCGTTCGCCGTCCACCCCGACCGGGGATCGATGCAAAGCAAGGCTGTCGCGCGCTGTCGCCAGTCCGTGTGGTTACATCGCGTTTGTCACCTCCGACGGCTACCCCTCCCCTGCCTTTCGATAGCCCGCCGCGAGCCCGCCCGACAACTCAACAAAAAACCCTTTGCGCCTTTTCCGCTTTGTTGGCATGCCGACCTGTGTCATCTGCAGAGGGAATCGGCCGGCCAACACCTTATACTTTACTTGAGCGCTTCCTGAGGGATCAGGGTGTTGTGACGAGTCGTCGGCTCGTGGCCTCACCCTTGGCTTACGTTCTCCCCCTCCCCTTTGGCGACCGCCCGCCACCGCGCGCACGCCTGTCATGCACGACTCAGACAATCGTTACTTCACACCTTGCATAACGACGCCCCCGCCGCCCCGCCGTCTGACATTTTCCAGACTCGACGCGCATGCTGTTCGCGACGTGGTGGCTCTTCATCCTGGTGCTCACGGCCTACTACACGGCCAACCTCACGGCCTTTCTCACGCTCTCCAAGTTCACGCTGCCCATCACGGGCCCCAAGGACATCCCGAAGCGGTACAAGTGGTTCGCCGAACAGGGCAGGATCCTCCAGAACGCCATCTTGGTGAGGGTTCAAATTTAAAAAAAATTCCGTGTAATTTTTTTTGGGTGGGGAGGTGGGGGGTGGGAGTGGGCGGTAATTTTGTTAATTGTTCCGCGGCGCTGATTTGTGTTTTTCATTCTTAGAACGAGACTTACTTGACGGAGCTGCTGCCCGCGAGGTTCGAGCCACTGCCCTACCTCAACGAAACGCGGGAACAGAGGATCCTGCAGCTTGTCAATGACGAACGTGAGGACGGATCTCCACATGCTCCGAGAACGTGACCTTTCTTTTGTTCGCAAACCGATGGACGTGTCTCTCTCTGCCGACAGACCTGGTGTTCCTGGAGGAGAAGCGCAAGGTGGAGTACCTCATCTTCCGGCAGTACGTGAAGCTGACCGCGGCCAAGGAGAAGGAGGCGCTGCGCTGCAAGCTGGCCATGACGCCCAGGTCCTTCCTGAGCCACACGCTGGCCTTCTTCTACCCCTACAACTCGTCGCTGGTCAAGCTGTTCGACAAGACGTGAGTCGCGTCCGCGGTTGCCAGTATGTCCGCGCGTCGGGCCCACCTGATCGCAGCCTCTGCCCGCAGCCTCATCAGCCTGCTGGAGGCCGGCATCATCAAGTACCAGCAGCGGCGGGCACTGCCGCTCAACCAGATCTGCCCGCTCAACTTGAACAACAAGGAGCGGCAGCTGCGCAACGAGGACCTCATGACCACCTACAAGGTCATCGGGTCGGGCTTCGTGGCGGCCATCGTGGCCTTCCTCGCCGAGTTCGTGATGCAGGGCTGGCACCGGCAGCGCGCCAGGCAGCGCGCCGCGAGCGCCCAGCGGAAGGTGAGGCAGCCGCGCGCGCGCTCGCCGCCGGCGTTCGGCGGGCCGGCCTATGCCGCGGTTCGCAGGCGCTTCGACGCGCTGCCCGCCCCGCACGCTCACACGGCGTGGACTTAACCTGAAAAACCCTGGCTCACATATGATCCTCTGCTGAAGGTTTCGCGTTTCGCGCTTCGCATTGCACACCGCCTTGCCAGCAGGCATGTTCCGCAAACAGCGCTTGCCTGCCGCTGCCACCAATTTATAACGACGACGGTACTTTCGGAAGTAATCGGGCGCGAGTGGGATCAATCAAGACATTGATGGGTCGATATTTGACGCGATGCGCTGCCCCGCCCCTCCCCCCCGCCAGTGCCGCCGGTACCGACGGTCGCATGTGCAGATGACGCGCCTGCCCGGCCGCCCCTCCCGGCGCCACCTGCCGGCCGCCGCGCAAACGCTGCGCGGGGTATCGCCGGGCACCTAGTGCCGCGGTCAGCGGCTAACGCCCCTGTCGATACGGTTCCTCGGAGTATCGCCCCGTCCGTTCGGGGTAGCGACGCGCCTGTCTGTCTCTGTCCCTCCCTCAGCGTGTCTGCTTCCTGTTCCAGCTGCTGGGCACGCCGGTGGAGCGCACCCCGCTGCCCAGCCGGAAGAGGGTCCGCCTCAAGATCCCGGTGGGGCCGCGGTACCCCGGCGACATGTCGCACGTGATGGTGCTGCCGCCCGGCCACGGCATGGTGCCCGACAAGCTAGGGGCGATGCAGGGGGTGATGCACGGGGCCATGGGCCCCAAAGCACAGTTCTACCCGACCAACGCCCCGTCGCCCTTCGTCTTCCGATAAGCCCACAGACAATCTCAAACTATACAGCGAAGTGAACTTAATAGGAGTTTCCACGTACCGGAAACTCATTGAAAAAAAAAAAGGACCCCTAGCACTGTTATCTTTGAATGTTACGATCAGAGTGCTTAAGACTTAATCTGCGAATTTTTATGTTGTGATTACTATGTTGTGGAAGTCTCGTTTTTATTCGCGCCGCTAGATTTTATCGTGTAACTGTCCTGCTGGGCTGCCTTTAGACTTAAAGGTTAGATATAGGTTTTTATTTCCTGTAGATCAACTCCTCATTCCCGTCACATCATGTGACCAATGGTAATCGTCGACGGGAGGATATCTTTTAAAATTGAAGAATGGTTGAACCCCATGGTATATTGATTAAAACACAAACGTGCATTATGGACAATTGTGAGCTTTAATTGTTACCAAATATTCACAAATTTCATATGCAATTTTGAGTGACAACACAGTATGTTTACAAGAATTTTTTTCTAGTAAAATCAAGCAACAGAGGAGACATGCGTGCATAGGAAGAGGAATAGGAATAGAGAGCTTGGTGAGCGAGGCATTGACAGACATAGGGGCATGAATACTTGCCCTCGTTATCTTAAAAAAAAATAATCTTGGTACTAAGAATTGTCATATAAACGTGAAATTGAGAGTAAAAACAATATGAGGTAGCTGAAATGCGCTCCACCATTGGACAAGAGCGCACAATAATTATTACATTACTAGAACACACTTTTCAATTACTACACATTAAAAAATTCCCTACGACTGAATAAAGAAAGATTGATTTAATGGCAAAATGGATTTTGAGCAACAAAATTCTTTTGTGCATTAAACGCATTAGTCCTTGTTTCCCACAAATACGCGAATTACGCATCGCATCGTAATCCATATCATAATCTCAAAAAACAGAAAGAAAAAAAACAATTTTACGGCAAGAAAAAAGTGAGTTATCGAGAGCAAACAAAAAGGATGCTTATGGTTACTAGCACAAGTCTCAGTTCGTTCTACAATATTTAGTCTACTAATTAACAGAATCACATTAAAATCGTACATTCAGAGGTGGGAGTATCACAAAACAATCAGGGCACATACAGCCAAATAACTTAATCTATAAGGTTGGTGCTATTTCCACGGCAAATACTGTAGGTTTTCCATTTAAGAAGGCGTATTTTGTTCATGAAAAGAAATGATTCGATCTGAGTTTTATCCCCTAACATACTTCGGAGCCAGAGAAACCACGAGTTGAAGGGAGGTGTTTTAGCGGTAGTTACGCGCCTCTATCATAGACAGAAATAGAGAGTGAGAGAAGAGTGAGTTCGGTTTTTATTCGATCCTGAAGCAACAGCAGTACAAAAGGCAGACTTTTTGAGGTTTCCAACCATTATCTTGATCCCCACTTGGACATTACAATATGCAGATGGTGCACACTTACAAACGCTTAACAGATCGAATGGACCAACGTTATAAACTTATTTTTGCCGGGGCCGAACTGCACCAAGGATGCCTAAAAGAAATTAGCAAAAATTAAATAAATGGAATTCCACCAACAATACTACAGAGAGGCGGTTGTACTATGAAATGAGGAACACATATTTTCTACAAGATAGGAAGCACACACTGTACAGCTTGAATGGAATGCCAACAGATCACGTTTTCTTCGTGGCCTCTACTCTGAATATTTTAACCTAACACAAGAGACACAACATCAATTTGCCATAATGTTACGTCCATCAGATCAACCCATTTGGGGAGAGGACAAACGAACGCTTTAATAATATGATCACAAAAAATTGACATAAATTGACTCTTAGATTAAAAAAGAACTTACGTAGTTTTTCACACAATCGGAACAGCCCAGATGCATGTACATTAGCCACAAAGCTATATAGCGGTTGTAATTATCCACAGAAGCAGTGCGTGCTTAAAAAAAGTATTGTATGAGTTATTGCCATGATTTCTACACAGGAGAATCGTGAGCATACAGCAACACCTAGTACATGAACAATACACTTAGGTACATCGAAATGATTCATTACGAGATCTGGATAAGAGTGGAGGGAAAGTTAACAACTAATCTACATCATCCAAATAAAAAAAAGAGATGAAATTTGTATGGTAGTTAGACACTTACAAGGCAAATTAATTTTCCTTTCAAAGGAAAAGAGAATAAGGAAAAATCCGAACTCGTCTTTTTTTTTTCACGAAGAAAACTCTAGCGAACATTAAAACGGTAACTTATGAAACGTGAGAATTATTAGGAAGATATAATAGGAATATAATGCCTCAAATTTATGGGGGTTAACTTTCGAGCCGTTCTTTTGGGCCAAAGCTGAGACACCAGAAAGGCGCGGAAAACATGCTTTTTGGTTTCTACTTTGAAAGGAAATTGAGGACGCGGTCAAGACCCCACACGTGCAAAAAAGTTCGAGTAACAATGAAACGCCCGAACCGAAGGGCAGTGGTACGCGAGATATCCTTCTTGGGTCTTCTTTTAACACATGATGTACGCCATAAAATGCGTAGTTACATAGCTCATAAGTTTACATAATGAAAACAAGTGATTGTACGTTTGAGTAAACAAGCAGCATTGGCCCAGAAGAAAAATATATGCTACAAACAAAGAGCTGGTAACATTCTTTGGCACATAGCGGAACGTCATAATTAATGAGCAAAAGTTCTATAGGTAAGGTAAGTTAAAGGTTCTTAAGGTGAGTGCAAAAAGCACCAAACCTTCGAACCTACTTATCGGATGGAAATGTGAACATTAAAAGTGGCAAATAAGTGATGACGTGAAATAAATTCGAGGCATTACCACATCACATATTAGCTGCATAATTGAACTAACTTAAAAATAGTAGGTACATAAATCGGCCAATAAACTCCTCAGAAATATTCTTACGTTGCGCTTGAAAAAAAAAAACGATTATATATTACAACATATAAAACATACCTATATGGGTGCTCATATTTAATCTGTAAACACATGTATAAAAACGATTGCAAGAAATAAAGTGAACGAGAAAGTGAGACATAAAGAATGGTAAAATCTTTCATTAAGACCAGCTCATGATGGAGGTCACAAAGAAGCACGTGTAAATTATCACAACAGTAATGAGTCGATGCAATGAGCTTCTAGTTCTGACGTCATAACATCAACACCCACGCGTGGTGTTAAAAAAAGAAGAGACTGACAACACGACGAAAACAAATACATTCCCAGGTAAAGGTCACAGAAACATCATCACGATCTAAAACAGTCCTCTCAGTTCGCGGCGGTCGCGTAGCCAAAAAGTGACTACCACACTAATGCGACGCCCCTACAACCCTGAGCAACTTCTCCCTATCACAATCAGTATTGTCTTACTCCTAAGAAAAAACCCATCAGCCTTAAACAAAGTCTTCACCTGGGATAAGATTTTTCATCATGTCAGAAAAGTCGCATCAGGTAACTTTCTGCTGCATTGCAACGATTAGTCTTGCACATTGCTTAAGAAAAGAAAGGAAAAGAACATATCACTGACAGTTCTAGTAGAAAGCTTATCTCAATTTGTACACCATCTCTTTCTAGCACGTAACAAAATAAACTTAATCTCTGTTCAGTATATTAAAGCACGTTTCTTTGAATTGAATTGAATACTTTTGCTTTTCACATAATGAATATAAATAACTGCCTCTCAAAATTTTTCAGTGAAATGGGAAACTGTCGGACTTGCATGATTTCGCTAGAATCATGCGTCTTTTAAACTGACGTTCAGTCACATAACAGGTTCCTATCGCACTCGTATAATTATATAAATATAAAACAATTCAAATAAATAACAAACCTAACACTATAAGTACGCCTTTCTCGGCATGACTCCTAAATATACAAAAGTCTAAAACAACAAAAATAAATAAAATGAATAAATTAAAACAACTAAAATAAAAAAGGTTTGATCAATAAATAAATAAATAAATAAGGTATCGCTAAGTTACATATATATATATACACACACAACACATTCATAATTACATGCGCACAGTAAGCTATCAACTACAATATTAAGTTATTGCACAGTTATAAGAGCTTACATGGTGATAAAAATCACCATGTAGGTCGCACCATTTCATAAAGTACCCACAAGGGTTATCTTTTAAGTAAAAATTCGCAGGGAATCAGTCCAGATTCCTAAGTTCAGTCTTCAATCCACAACCACCTCCGTTCTGCCTCCAAATATAATATCACGTCACAATATGCAAGACAAAATATTCCTTGTCGCCGCAATAGCTACAAAGAATCCAACAAATACACATTCTTGGCGTTGGGATGAACTACACACATTATAACTAACATACACTTTTCAAAACACAATAATGGTTGGTCATTGCACCGAAGAATCAGATCTAAATTGGAGAGACTTAACCAGATCAGTACAGTAAACATACAGTTTCACTAAAGTTGCAATCACATCACAACACGGCCGTATATAACTCCAAAAATAAAATATACGCCTGTGTTTTCAAGATAGTTCCGTGCCTAAAACACACCCAAGTACATACACGTCGCATCACAAAATACGAATCAAAACCAGTCGTCTTAGTCCAATACAATACTCACAGTTTATCACAACCTTATCCTTTTACAATCCTTCCACATACCAATATTATAAATCATGCACAAAAATAACAAAGATTTCGTTCTATTGAGGTTTTCCGGTTTCTAAATATATCATAGTAGTAGCCTTATATTGCGTGTAGAAAAAACATTGTAATCTATTTCAAAATGAGGTATTGATAGGTACTCAGTATTATTTGCGAAGAGGGAAAGGAGAAACATCTTTCACAGATTGTAAAATCACACCGTCACACCCACAGACGCGGGGTACTTCGAAACACATTTGCCGTGGTCACAGTCGCTTCTACTAAAAAGTATTTTTGATCAACACAATTATCACACCCCCGCAGTGATTATAATGCGGGTAATATTCCTGAGAAAAACAACGGGCACATGGCAAATTACTACAAGTCGCAACATTTCTCTTTCCCTCTTCTAGGCAGTTGACCACAGAGCTTTACCTAACGAATTAATGAGGTAATAATTTGTGAGCTTCAGCTGAGCATGTCAGGGGCATAAATTAAGCTTTTGAATAAAAGTGGTGAAGGTGGGTTATTACGCTCAATGGATGTCTGACAATGAATACAGTGACGTTGGTGAATACCCAATTTTGTTCGCGTTGAAGACGATTTACGTGAGAACATAATTCATATTAGGTATGAAAATTGCCCGTCATGCTGCAGCTTCCAGTTAGAAATTGAAACCAATGCAACTATTGATCTAAACAGACAGGACAGTTAGTAAACATCGTACAGGCTTCGAGCTTCAGAAATTCTTGCCTCTAATACCTATGAACCACTCCACCACTTTGCCGTCTAATAGAGACACGCATCGACATAATATGTGACTACAAACATGCTTCCATGTATAAAACCCAGTCTTTTTAGGCAAGAATTTCAAAAGGAGATAAAAAAAAACAACCATCCTGCTGATTCTATTGCTTCTATTAAGTATATAAGGCAGTATTAAATCATTTGTACCGTCGATTCCATAAAAATAACCTTAGTTACTGAGTGGAGCAATGAATACATTGCAACTCAAAAGATTGCTTCGTTAAAACAAAATAAAAGTTGCAGGTGTGCACTTGCACACTTATGAGCTTCTGTTAAAGAATCATATAAAAGGAAGACATGTAAAATAGTATCCATTAAAAATTGCTTAGTGAAAAACATCTGACAGTATAAAAAAAGAAGAGGAACGGGTTTCCCACATTCATTGGTATCGTATCCTTTCACAAAGTCCATTCCTTCTCGTGTCTTCTAGTGACTGTAGTCTCTTGCTGCTCTACGAAGACGCGTCCACCTCGCTGGCTGCGCTGGCGCCGCTGGCGGGGCGCGGCAGGGCCAGACTCAGGCCCCGCTCCCGCTGCGAGTGGTGGATGTGGGTGGTGAGGTGCTTGGACAAGTAGTCCGCGCGCGCAAAGCACTTGCCGCACATTTCACAATGGTACGGCCGCTCCCCGGTGTGGATGCGCAGGTGGCGCGTCAGGTCCGACTTGCCGCCAAATGCGCGGCCGCAGAACAGGCAGACAAAGGGCCGCTCGCCCGTGTGCTTGCGCACGTGCAGCTTGAGGTTCTCCTTGGAGCGCACGCACTTGCCGCAAAACGGGCACGCGAACCTGCGCTCCTCGCGCTGCCGCAGCATGCTGTACAGGTTGTCCTGCGAGTTGCGGAAGGCGTCGGCTCCGCCGTTGGCCGTCATGGAGAGCGCGAAGGCCAGCGAGTCAATGGTGTCGTCCTGCTCCGTGTCGGACTTGGTGCCGCTGCCGCCGCTCGCCGGGCCGGGCCGCGACGACGGCCGCGCCTCCCCCGTCACGCTGCTGCGGCTGCCCATGTAGTAGTAGTCGTCCAGGGAGAACTTGTAGAAGTTCTGGTGCTCTATCTTGCTGACTGGCGCGCTGGACGCGCGCTCCACGCTGCGGCCCACGGCTTCGTTGGAGCTGGACACTTGGTCGGCGTCCGTGTCCACCGGGGACAGACTGGCCGTCGGCGGCGCGGTGACCCGGCCGCTGGGGTGCGGTGGCGTGCGGTTGCCGCCCATCATGAGCAGCATCCTGGAGCCGTAGTCGGTGGAAGACTCTGGACGGAAGGGCGGTGGCGTGCCGCGGGGCAGCGCGTCGCACTCGGCCGCGCTGGGCGAACGGGAGCGCAGCTTCTCGAGGGCGTGGTTCAGCCGGTGCTTCTTGAAGGACTTGAGGTACCGGAACTGCATGCCGCATACTTCGCACGTGAAGAGTTTGTCTGCGGGCAGGCGAGCACGGTGGTTCTGCTCGCGGTGCTTCAGGTACGCGGACCTGTATCTGTAACTCTGCCCGCAGACCTCGCATCGAAAGGGCTTCTCTTCACCGGCGCCGCCCGCCTCGCTGCCGCTGTCACTGAGCGCGGCGAGGGACGGGTACTTGCTGCTGTACGCGGCGTGCTGCAGCGCCATGTGCTGCTCCAGGAGCCAGGGCGATGGAAAGTTGGCCAGGCAGATGATGCAGCGGACGCCCCCGGTCGACGGCGTGGGCACCGCGACCGCCGTGCTCGAGTCCTCCCGTAAGTCCAGCGGCGGCGACGTCAGCAAGGTGGGATGCTGCAGCAGCGACAGGATGGGGCCGTGGCTGGGCGGTGCCGTAGGGCCACCAGGACCAGGGCCTCCAGGCCCAGGCCCCGGCGGGGGAATCGGCCCACCCCACGGGCTGAAGGCCGGGCCGAACGCCGGAAAAGGGAACTGGAACGGTGTGGACGAGCGGCTGCTGGGCTGCGACTGACTGGGCCTGGCGCGGGAACTCGACGTGCATGGCCCGCCGTACGTGGACTCCTGCGGAAAATAAAGGTTTCGGTTTACTACACTAATTCTTTCCACAACGCTAACTTCAACAAAACATTTGCAATGAGGTATCTGCTGTGTTGCTCAGGTGGACAACCACGACTCTCGCCGACTCCCACCGTGAGGCCGGGGCACTGGACGAGAGACGAGTACACTCTGTTTTCAATGCCCTGTTTGATTTTGTCACATTTCTCAGCGATTGACAGCGTACACCAAGCAATAGAGCAAGACGGTGACAGCTGTTAAGGCCATACGCAGCAAGCGCCCGTGTGTAGGCAACCGTATGGGCCGTCGGCAGGGCTGCACGATGGGTTGCCGCCCTCCCGATTCACAGGCGCTCTCCGGCAACTAGTGGCCGTGGATGTCAACGTCCTCGCGCCAACAGAGCACACGACGTGACAGGCGTGTTTGTCTGTCGCATGCAGCAATCAAGGAACGGACGCGCCAAATAAAATATGCTATGATATTGTTTCCAATTTTACGGTTAAGCTTTATTCATTACAAACAGAAGATAATGATACATGCTTTGTAATAAATAAAAAAAATAAAGGGAAATATTTCCTAGTGACTTTTTAAGTAATGTACAATTAGCAAAAGCCAACACAAAATAAGTGCGACCGAAGTGGTTGCACAATATAAATAAGAGGAACGACAGGGAATGAGCCGGCGGCCCAATGTTCACATCTCGTGTTCTTCTGTCATGCATTTGTACCAACATGTCATGATCACTCAACTGTACACTATTTCCGTGTGATGAATAAATTACGTGAAATTTACAAGCATTTAATCACAGACTCAACACAGATTTTATCTGTAGATACAAACATTGCCCTAAGAAAAAAAAGACAAATAATTTATACAGCGTAAAATAAAACACAAACGCCTTCCACAAGATCTCTACATTACAACAATCACTTGCATAACTGTCTCCCTGGAGAGAGAGGAAAAAAAACAATTGTAATTACAACCACACAAACACGTCACACCATGCCAACAAACATAGTGCCAGGCAAGACACAGCCAACCAATAATCAAAAATAAACATCACAACTATTTTACATATCAGCATGTACGTAGAATGCTTCAAAACAACGCAAACCAAGGTACTGGAATTGCCAAGTACCTCCCCTTTCCCTTAAAATCAACACAGAAGATACAAAATGAAAACCTCTACGATAAAAAAAAGAATTGCGATTACAAGGTTTCAAAGCTTGTTAACATTCTTTGGTTAATGTAACCGCACATCGGTGGTACGTCTCAGTTAAACTGCAATAAAGTGGCACGATTCAGTTTGCGTTATTTCAATGCAACAATTTTCAGCCATGCATCCTGATTAATGTGGAATGAGTTTCTCTATCAAAAGAGAATTGTTCCAAACGTAGTTACCGTTCAAAACAATTATACACGCACATGTCAACCGAAAAATACGATTTGGATCACAATATACCGGACAGTTCCTCCAACAAATCATAAAAATCAAATTTGCGATATGTCTATAGGTCTGTACTCACTACTGATAAGAAGCTTTGGTATCCAAAAGTCTTTGTGTTTTTTCATACACAAAATAAACACTGATAACGACAACAACGTAACTCTTTCTACAGACTTGAGAAAATCTGAGAGGAATATATATATAAAATCTGCAGCTTTTCCCCTTTGATATAATGAGCCTCAGGGCATTGCTCTGTTGTATCCACGAAACTCGAAGTTTAATAACAACACCGGCTTTACAGGAAAGCCCTTCAGGGCTTGAACAGAGCACGCCAAAAACCGAATAGGATAGTACAGTAGCACAGCTCTTCCACTCAGTGAGCTTCGTTCTTTAAGTGCCACCCTCTATTTTCTACATCGGCAATCAACAGTGCGTCTTTGGTGGTAATTGATTTCAAAATTTTCAGGGGTTAGGTTAGAACTACTCTGTTTCAGTTGAACAAAAGTTGAACGAAAAGCACATCGGTCAACATAGATATATTTATCAAGAATCAAATGGCGAGTTGCGGCTGCTTACCCTGTTACATTTTGATAACAACACGAGCACAGCCCGTCTGCAAGTGTACCTCGAAACAGTGCCTGAAGTAAGGTACTGCAATTTGAGCTTTGTCTCTGAAAAATTTAATGATGCTACTCACTTGAAAAATAATCCCGTGATAAAAACACTTTGTAATTTTCTGAAGGAGACGCAAACTACCTTATTTATCTGACTATTTATTTGTGAAATCAAAATTAATCTTTGGTCCCTTGATATGTATTGTACATGCTCAATAACCAATTTTATGCAAGAACATGAGGTAACACTTGAAACAGAAAGCGCGTTTACGTTCGATTCTCATGATAGATGAGAACCTTGTCTGACGAAACTTTGAAGCAAGCACGCGTTAGTAAAATAAAGGTCGACTTATTGAGAACAGTCCTTCAAGAGGAGAGTCAGGAAGCATGCCACTCATCGAACCAACGCACAACGGGATAGACAAGTTTGGCACCTATGCCTCTGAAGTGTGGGTATTATCAGAGAATGCATTAGACAAAAAAAAAAGAACAAAAAAAAAACAGCTGACAATTTTGAAATCTTTGCAACTGACCGCAACCACTGACACCAGGCAAATAATTTAGTTCACAATACGAGGCACATCGCACCACGGTCAATAAATTGATTCAGCTTAAATCTAACCGGTCTTTTTTTAGACGTTAATTAACAGCACTTACAGCATTCTAACAGACATTTTCACATTAACAACGGAACGGAATGTCTAACTACAGCTCTCTAACACATACTGTCGACAATAACATGGTAACAACAGATTTCAAAACAAATAATATAAGCTAACAAGATTTCTTTTAACGTTTTCATCGTTATAACAGTTAAGCAGCTACAAAAATACTCTGTCTCACCATACGTAACGAAACAACATCTAACGACATAATGCGCGTAGTAAGTGGCGCGAATATTTTACAGCAAAACATCAGTGGATCTTCAAAAATAGAATTACATTTCATATGAACGAATACAATGTATTGTAACAGTTATTGCTTCTGGTTAAGGAGTGATGTAAGGTTGATAATTTGTAGTGCATACTGTTCGATTAGCAAAAGTGCCTGTCAGCTTTAGCAAAAGTATAATGTTTATCATTAGTCCCTACAAACACTAAAAAACCTGTACAACAGAGGGAATCCTAAGAAAAAACCTTCCCAGTGGGCACACGCTTCATCTTTCACAACCAATGAGATATGTCTGCATCAATTATGGATATAAACGTTTAGAGGCTGCCGGAAAAAAAAGAAAACAAAAAAAAAACAAAAAAAATGAATTTGAGTAGATAATTTAATTACCGAGTTCCTGAACGCACAAGCACAAATTGCTGTATGGAAGTTAACGGAAACAAGAAATGGCGCAAACTTAGCCCTGGCGTCGAATCAAAATTGTAACTTTTGCTAAACGAAACCCCCAGTTATTTTTAAAAACAAAACAACGGACAGACCTTAAGCTACTTTAATCTCAATAAGTGTGCGGACTGGCGTGTGAGTGGTTTTTTTAATGGTGAAGTGTGGCAAAAACGAAAAGTAATCAGACCTCCGCGCTAAGTTGTACTTGGTTTGTCCGCTCAGAGCGGCGTTTGCAAAGTACTAACCACAAAACTATTAGTAGTATCACATTCCACTCGAGCTTCTCCATCCGCGCTCTGCCCACCACCCTATCGCCCCTAATACTGTTAACAAAAAATCTCTACAACAGAAAAAAATAAATAAGAACGAACCCAGATAGGACAGGTAATGGGAACCTCTATCACAAGTGAGTACAATGAGGAACACCTCCTACTGTAGGACCATGCACTAATGTTGAACACAGGTATCGACTTGATAATCATCATAAAAATATGGTGGGAATAACCAATTAAATTGGTTGTAGCTAAAAAGAAACTCAATTGTGAAGTAGAACGATTAACTTGAGATGTAACTTCTGCCAAGTGCGTGAGTCATTGTTACACTGCAAAATCGTGTTGCGGCACAAGCGCATGGTCCCTAACATTGGCATTATTACACACAGATGCATACACCTGTGAAGCGTAGTGCATATGTCACATAATGCATTCCATTCAATGTCTGGGCTAATTAGGCTGTTTGAAGCAAACCAGCCACAATTAGCACAATTTTTGTACCGACATTACTTAAACAACAATTAGATCTCAAGGCATCCAAGTGAATGCGTCTCAGTCATGCAATTTAATGCGAAATCATTGCAAAACATATAAATACGACAGTCAACTGTTGACATGTCACGCATGAGATTGTCAAGGGCGCGTTTTTTAAACAGGCGCCACAGAGGATAATTTAATGAACGACACAATGTACAAAATACGTTTTCTAAAACACGTTGCACTGTACCGTATTTACCCTTAAACAAGATACAAAAAGTTGGTCATACTTTTGGTAAACTACAAGACTTTTAGTGAGCAACATGACACCAACAAACAAAAGAAATAAAGGGGCGATAAACTTGCCTTTTTTTGGTGGGGGGGGGCATTTCAGCTGTGTTAAAGCGTCCATTCAAATAATAATGCTCAGCCAGCGAAGCAATTACTGCGTCGCCTGCTGATGCAGTTACCGACAAATAACAATTGACCTTGAGGTCATACTGAAATAAGGAGAGGATCTACACGTCCGGTGATCTTGAAAATGAGTAAATACGGTTCTTTTACTGGAAAGAACTGAAATGCCTTGACACGCACATCACTAAATCAACGCTCATTCTCTTTGCACTCTTTCAATTGAAACTAAACAAATATCGTATTTACAGAAAAATTAAATATGTATAAACATTATCACATAAAGCACTACTGGGTCTCTCTCCATTCACATTGTGAATACTAAACAACGCGGTCTCGCTACGATCCAGTGATTCACTTGGTTGAAAGCAGCCTATATGGTGGGATTTTATCAAGCTCTAGTTATCGGGCCACATGTGTACAAACTATTATTGGGTAAGACGAATATGCCAAAATACATTACCTACAAAGTTTCCTTCTATATTTGTTTCAAACATACAAACCTAAACCAATATATAACCACGCATAAAGATGAATGTGTTTTTATTTTTAAGAATGATTTTATCCTTCATATAAATATTCTATATCTCAGTTGAGGACTAGATACCTTCGAAATGATGCAGCTCTTTTGTCGTATTGTACACACAACCTGCTCGTGAGCTAATCACCACCGCTAGCACAAATCGTAACATATCCTAACGTTTTGTTAAAGCACTCGAGAAGATGAAAAGCGAGTTTGTTTTTCATCACATCAGTCTTTTGAGACAACCTTCAGCTTCGTCGACCCGCGCTCTGAAGCATGAGTCATGTGTCCCATCCAGTCTTAATGAATAGTCATCATAATGACACTCCCATAGAGGTGATGATACCTTAACATTACACTAGCCTCTCGTAGGAACAGCGGGGGAATAGTGTCCCGATTCGCAAGGAACAATCCCAAAAGGCAACGACATAAGAACATGACGTGAGTTTAAGTCGTATACATTCGACAGGATATTTAAATTTCTCAAAATTGGGATTGCAGTGTAAATCGATGCATTATTACACGTGTGCCATTGATTTGGGACAGTCTAAAGTTGAGGTATCGTTTTGAAAACTAAGGAGATTCCAGTTTTCTTAATAACTCGAACATCTTTAACATTGACGCTCCTTTGTAATTAACCCGCCACACTTTGTGATGATTGATGCACTGTTTCGAGCAGCAGATGGATTTAGTACGCCTAAAACGCCCCCTTGGTAAACAACAAAACAACCTCTCATCATACGTCCACAGCAAAACATTCGATTCAAATTTACGAATCCAAGATTTTCGTTTAGTCAGGCGCCAGCTTTAGCGTCTCCTACATGTTAAAAAAACAACTGCAAGGCATACAAAACTACCAAACTAGTTTTAAATGCTGCTTATAAATATTCCAACTATCAGTACTGCATTTCTCCTACATCCTACTTACACATTGGGTTTAATATATGTATTGACATTCAACCTTATATGGTTTCTATAAAGTGTAAGAACCCTGGTTCCTATCATATTAGTTTATCAAAACTACCAAAGCCTCATATTGTGATCAATATCTTTTAAAAACATTTATCCATGTAATATATAAATAATTTTTCCTACGCCACAAGTAAACCTGACGAACATTGCTAATATTATATGGGTTATCCATCCTTTGGCGAAAGGCAGAATATTGTGATCGCTACATTGAGCTCTGATTAAAAAAACGAACAGTTTCTTGTAGGTGAATGTATATAAAATACGATTTTGTGGCCTTTGAAAGATTTTTACCATTTTTCGAAAAGAGAAACAAAAGATTCCCGCCACGCGGATTTATCATTATTCACAGACGATACTAAGTGTATTTATTGCTGAATTGGTTCCAGGCAAGCTGGTCTAGGTGCAAACAGGGGGTAGAGGGGTGAGGGTGGTTTTAAGTCGCGACGAGTAGAATACTGTAGCTCAGCCAGGGACGCGATGTAATGTATCTTTACACAGCGTCTTAAACACAGTCCCTTAACTAAGCGTCGTTACCGGGTAAACTACAGGCTACTCGTGGCTCTTATTCTACGCAGCAGCATGCACGGTTATTGTAAAAATTGCCTTCGTTTGAATTTTTGGTATGAGAAATATATAGCAACGGAAAATACGGTTTTGTACGGAAAGAAAGAAACGAATACAGATTTGACCTACCCCCTCTCTTCCCAACAACTTGTCCTTCTAACAATTTTTTCCCGATATGTAGCTATCGCCGAGCCAAAGGGCAACGGTGCAAATCAACACTGGCAGAAACCTTCATCGGTGCATGGAAGCTGCGACGAACACGTTACAAAAAAAAAATCAGTTTCCATAGGGGAATCCAAAGAAAAGTAACTTTGTAGCTATTAGCGCTACACTATAAACATCTTTAAAAATATTCTATCACATTTGTCCTTAATTTTTCTACTAGAAGCTCCATCGCCCCAGGGTCATAAACAGCTGAACAGTCAGAAAGCCGTAACCAACAAAACTGTTCATCCACGAAAAAATTGTCACGACATTCACTCTCTCCCTCTCTTACACGCACTGTGACACTTTCTCACACACATGCAGGCACACACACTAACACACTGGAACGGGCGCACTCCAGTCCCTATTGAGGCTGTGCTTGCGCCTCCTCCGCCGCGTCCACAGGGCTGCCGGGTGATGATAAGAATTTGCGGACATACTTGGGGTAGTGCGTCTTCTCGTGGGCCTTGAGGATGGTGGACCGCGAGAACGTCTTACCGCAGAGCGTGCATCGGAAGGGCCGCTCGCCCGTGTGCACGCGGCAGTGGTCCTTCATGTGGTGGCGCAGCTTGAAAGCCTTGCCGCAGTACTCGCACTTGAAGGGCCGGTCGCCCGTGTGCGCGGGGAGGTGGGTGATGAGGGAGCCCACGTCAGGGAACGACTTGCCGCAGAACTTGCAGAGCACCGCGTTGGGCGCGGAGCCGTCCAGCTCCATGATGGGGCCGTCGTGGTAGTGCGACACGCTGGCCAGGTGGTTCTCGATGAGGTTGAGCGGCTCTAGCGACGGCGGCAGCAGCCCCAGCCCGCCACCCAGGCCGGGCGGAGCCTGCATGGCCAGCTGCTCGCGGAACTTTAGCGTCTCCAGACTGTGCGAGAGGATGTGCCGCGTCAGCTTGCTCTGGTGGGGAAACGTGGCGCCGCAGTACGAGCAGAGGAAGGGCCGGGGCGGCGACGACGAGCGGTCCGGGCCCTCCCCACTCCCACCCCCTCGTCCCCCCAGGCCCTGGCTCTCCTGCAACCAAAAACAAAAAGAACATCAACTTCTTTTTCTTTTTACTATTTTACGGTGAATATTATGTTATGGTGATTAGAATTAATGACTCTTGTCTTATAGGCGTAACGTTTCCTCTTTTTTTGGTGCAGCTACATTTGGTTTGTCACAAAGCAACAAGGAATCTTGCGACCAACAGTGGAGGTCAGACCGTATCTCTTTCCAATCATATCTCAAGTGCAAAGAAAAAGTGAGGGGTTTCCAAAATATCGCCCCCTGAGCGAGTAGAGTTCTAAAAAAAAGGCATTAAGAAGTTGACGTTCATTTTGTTTTTGGCAGCAGAGGCGGGGAGGTTTGCTTTGGTTACAGGAAGCTCTCCTACGACCCCGCCCCATTCCCGCGCTCTCAAATCTCTCAATCTTCTGCGTTAATTTAGATTACATAGCTATGAACCATGAATCAAAAGAAAAAAACTAACAAGAGAAAGATAAATGTAAGAGCCAAGAGAGAGAAAGAGAAAGAAAGGATAAAATAATTTAAATAAATATTAAACAATCAACGGCCAAAAAAATGAAGGTCAACTTCTTGAAAAAAAGCAAGACAGATTAATTTTCCAAGAAGAACATGCGTGCAATCACATATACATCCACTCATACGTCCACTGGAATCAACATGCATTTAGTTCTCCAGCGGTCATCACCTCTCAAAAAAATAATTGGATCTCAATTTTTTTATGAATATTGGAATGGCTGCACCTCTGTGTCCGTTCTTAGAGAAACCTTTTTTGCAGGACAACTACTGTGCGACGGCGGGTACTTTATTTTCATTTTTGTATTGATCGGAGGTCTACTTTTCTAGGCAGTCAAAGGGGCATGGGAGGCCTACGCACCGGCGCGATCAATTGATTTGGTATCATGCCACTCAGTTCATTTTGTTTGTTTTATTATTGACTCTTGTCAGGGAAGCATGGTCTTGCGAAATGGCGTTTTGAGTGGTCTGTGCTCCGGGGCAGCGTAGATTTACTTCGATATTTCTACTAATAAAAATATGGTGAAGCTAGTAGCAATTAAAATGCAAGTAGCAAAATCTAAAAAAAATAATAATAAATGAGCATTCAAGCGACTAAAAGTAATAATATACTGTTGTGAAATTATGGCTCTCTCGTAAATAAGCTCGTAAACTAAGACTCAAAAAATTGAGAGAAAATATGAAAATAATAGTAACAATAATAACAACGTATTAATCGTTCATGCAAATGTAAACATGCAATATACAATACACAACAGAATAAAGGACGTGTCGATAGGTAGGCGTGGGTGGGGGAGGTCTGGGGAGTCACAGTTACAGACACACTGTTTGTGCGACGAAGTGTTAACCTGGGCACTAGGCCTCTTCAAGCAAGATCTCG
Organism: Stenchaetothrips biformis; assembly: GCA_030522485.1. Classification (NCBI taxonomy): domain Eukaryota; kingdom Metazoa; phylum Arthropoda; class Insecta; order Thysanoptera; family Thripidae; genus Stenchaetothrips; species Stenchaetothrips biformis. The sequence goes on from CM060098.1 coordinate 7,822,095, forward strand.
GGCAACTATCCCGGCCTGGGATGACTAATGCATGCTGTTCCATTCCTTTTGAACGTTTAGGGGTTTAGGACAAGAAAAACAAGTGTGTTTAATTATAGATCGGAGGACTATTTTTATTCAGAAAATGCTAATATGCATGGCACTAGGATCTAGGACTTGGTTATTTACCTGTAGGTCATCTATGAGTAATTATTAACGCAATCTATGGGTCTAATTTCCGGGAAATCTAAATTATTGACAAGATACATATTTGTGCTGACGCTACTTCTACGCCTCGCTCTCTATCACATTATTTGCTACGAGTGCTGCCCGCCCTTGACCCCGCCCGCCTCGCCAAGTAGCCGCCATAAACTCGGTCACGTAAAAAGGAAACTCGGTAGATTGAAGCAAAATCAAATAATGAACCTACGGGAGGGTGTTTCTGTGTGTGCTTCGTGAAAAAAAGGTTGGTCCTTTCATTGGACAGGGTCTTTCCGATGCCTGCTTTGTGTAGGCTGCGTTGTAATCGAAATGTAGTAACAGCACTCACCGAGTCTGGTGGATGCCGACTGTAGTCCGAGGGGCTCTCGCTGGTCCTGCTTTTGTCGTCACGGTCCCCTCTGTCCCAATCCACTTCCTTCTTCAGCGACTGCAAACAGAAAAAAAAAGTCAACTTTGCAAAACTGAAACGACAGTCGGTATTCGAACCCGCCACTCCACTCACCAGAGGCACTTGCTGCACAGGCGGCAGGCCGGACGGTCCTGGGAGGGGGCTCCCAGTCAGGGTGTGGGGCGTGCCCAGAGGCGTACCCAGGGGTGTGCCCAGAGGGGAGGTGAGCCGGCTGCTGGCGGACGAGCAGGGCGGCTGGACTAGTGAGATGGGTGAGGAAGGCAGCCCGCACACGCCCGGCGGGCAGCCTGAGCAGCCCGCCAGCTGGATGCCGTTGTTGTTGTTATTGTTGTTGCCGCTGCTGTTGCTCGGGTTGCTCAGATTGGTCGCCATGGTCATGTCGTTGGGCTCCCCACTGCAGGTGCTGAGCGGCGAGCTGGGCATCATGTCCGCCTCGTCGGCCGAGCAGTCGCCGTCGCCCTGCCCGCCGGGGTCGGGGTCCTCGCCGTCCGGACTCGAGTCGACGCGGTGGCTGATGCGGTGGAGGGACATGCGCTTGCTGGGCGGCAGGCCCGACGACGGCGAGAGGCTCCGGCTGTGAGACGGCGGCCGCGGCGGCGGCGGCAGGCTGGGGGCGGACAGCGGCGGTGAGTCCGGACTGCTGTTGAGCAGCCGCGAGTGGTGGTGGGTGAGGGGCAGCGGCAGCTGCATGGGGTGCCCCAGCAGCGGCATGCCGTGGTGCAGCCCCAGCCCCATCAGCTCGCCGGGCTCCAAGAGGCTGACGCCGTTGGCCGAGCGAAGCGGCCCCGGCGACGACGTGGACGGGCTATGCCTGTGCCTTTGTACTAAACTCTGTGGCTGGTGCTGCGGGGGTTGGTGCCGCGTCTCCTCTTCCTTCTTCACCTCGAACCGTGTCTCGTTCAACTCCCTGTCTTGCTGTTCACTCCGATCCCGTCTCCGGTCCTTGTCACCATGATCCCGATCCCGCTCCCGTTCCCTGTCCCGTTCCTGCTCCCTGGTTTGGTCTCTGTCTTTATCCTCCCGGCTCCTCTGTTCCCTGTCCTGCTCCTTCTCCTTGTCACGATCCCGGTCGCGATCCCTGTCTCTGTCCCGCTCCCGCGACTCGCGGTCCCGGTCGTCGCCGTCCTTGTCCGCGCCCAGGTTGGTCATCTCGGCCAGACCCTTCACTTTGAGGCTCTCGGCCGTCTTGAGCAGCGCGGACAGACGGCAGTACTCTACATTCACCTCCCCCTTGTACATGAACTCGACCAGTGTCCGCAACTCTCGGAAGCACACGTCCTTGAGGATGACGATGGGGTGGCGCGCCGGGTGCGCGACGAAAAGCGTCTGGAAGTAGGACGAGCAGGCGGACAGCACCACCTTGTGAGCGCGGATCGAGTGGCCCTCCTCGGCGCAAGCGAGCGTCACGTCCACAAGCGAGCCGTCTTCTAGGAGTTGACTGAACACGCCCAGCAGGTTGCTCTGATGATTGTTCCACCTGAGGCAGTAGTGCTCCCCACTGCCCATGTCTGGTCTTCTCACCCTGCAACATGACAAACAACTTCATCAGCACTAGCAAGTTGCGTCAGAGCCGAAGGGTCCCAGGGTCAGCAGCACGGCCATTTGCTCAAAATTACAAGATAAAAAGAAGAATAAGACAACTAACGTGGCCAGAAAACTGCCGAACTCGGAAACCTTTGACTCGATTCGAGCGGCCGCGGCCTCTTTCTGGCCGAAGCGCCTCAGATTCCCCAATCCGCTCCATCGACCCGAGTCGCGCCATCGTGGAGCTGATTGGCTTTATTGAGCGGCAAATAACTAGCAGCCCCGTTGCGTGCCTTTCATACTTTTTGCGTCTCGGGGATTAAGAATCGAGCGGCGTAGGCGCTGCCCGTGCCCGGCCAGCACCGCCGCCAATGCGTCGGTCAATTATTCACGGCGACCCCGTTGCCGCCGCGCCGAGCTCATCAATAAGTGCAGCAGCATCGACTGGAGACACTTTGTCGAACTTGGGTATCCGGTACGGGGTGCGCCGAGAAGGCGCACTCAAGGCCCGCCGGCCGGGCCGCCAGGGCGCCTGGCGGGGTAGGCCGCCCGGATGCAGCCGCGTCGCCGGGACAGCCGAGGAGGCACGGCTGGAGCCACGCGACTTGGCGACGCGCGGAGGACGTCGCCGCCCTGGCGCCCTGCCGCCCGGACTTGAATCCAGTTGCTCGGACGCAGGGCACGCAGGGCGCGCAGGGCGCCTCGCAGACAGGCCGGCCAGTGTGTGACGTGGGCGAGCTGGCGCGCGGGCCGCGGGGGAGGATGCGGACAGCAGCTAGCATTCCAAACACACAGGAAAAGGTCTACGACGCATCGCTTTGCAATACGAAGAAAACTGAGGCATTCAAAATCAATGAAAATCTATGCGGGTACTATAAAGCCAAAATAAATTTCAAAAAAAAAATAATAATAATAAAATCTGCAGCAAATGTACAGTGCCTTTATTTCCTTCGCAGTTACGAAGCATCGTAGACCTCTTTGAGTGCAGCGATAAGCCGCTCTGTCTCTCCCGGACCTATCGGACGCTCCACGCACACGAGAGAGACAGATATGCAGAGGAAGGAACAGGGGTCTCCTCGGGGGTTCGCGACTTGCAAGCAGCGCAGCGCGGGGGGCGGCGGGGGCCGTGAGGGGGCGGTGCGGGGGCGATCCGCACTACTGTACACCCTGGCGCGCACGCGCGCACGCAGGCGGCGGGAAAACTGCGTCCAATCCGACGACCTGCAGCACACTCGAAAAAAAAAGGATCGCCTGATGAAATACCAATAAATAAAGAAACGCGGCTCTGTTTTGATGATCGATAAGCGAACGCCGAGACACGGCATGGCACGGCACGGCCCGTGCCCGCGCAGCACACGCAAATTAACTCTTTGCACGAATGCGCCGCGCGGGCACGCACGCACGCACACACGCCCACCCGCACGCACGCACGCTACACGTTCGCAAACGACCGCACGCAACCTCTCGCTTCGTACACACACACACGCGCACACACACACACACACACACACACATGCGCACGCGTAGACCGAACAGAACAACACACGCAGCAGACTGGCACGCACGCACGCACCCACACACTCACAGACACTGCGAGAGCGCACACACAGTCGCACACACGCACGACCTCATGTCTTCCGCTCGGCAAACAGTCGTGCCGTGCCGCGTCGTTACGTTTCGGCGAACTCCACTCCGCCAACGCGACGTCGCCGTCGGCCGCCGTCGGCCGCCGTGGGCTCACACCGAGCAAAGACACACACGTGCCCGAATGCGTGCGACCGCCGCGTCCTTGCACTCGCCTCGCGACAGCGCGCCGTCCGCCCGTCCCTCGCGCACGCACTGTCTCATTTACTGCTCGTTCTGGGCCCCTCTCTCTCAGGCCCGCGCGGGCGGGGCACGCAGGGCACGCCAGATAGACACGCAGACCAGGCCGTTTGCTGTTGCTGTGCGAATGCCGGCGGGCGGCGGGGCGAGGCGTGGGGAGCGCGGGCCGAGGCCTAACTCACTGCGCGTGGCGCGCCGACTCCCGAATCGGACGCATCACTCCTTCGATCGTCGCATCGCCGTCCGCGAACACTTCCTGCAATGTGCCTTGGGGCCCTTCGGGCAGAGCGGCCGGCCGGGCGGGGGCGTGTCCTGGGCCATGCCCTTCTCTTCTCCCCTTCCCACCCGCCTAAAGTACAGTACCGAACAAGCAGGCCCCTCACGTAGCTTCCCGGGCGACCGGCACTGTACAGGCGCGCGCGCGCAGACACACACACACACACACACTCGCTGTCCCTCCCTCCTCGCACCGGGCTTATCACACTGCCCTCTAATTCTTGCTGTTTAGCCTCCGTCAGTGTCACCTGGAGCAGGTCTCACTCCCTCTCTCTCACACACACACACACTCACACACACTTGTCACTGTCACTTGCATCACTTTAGAACGTCACTTGACACAGTCACTTGGAAGCACTCGTGCTCGCCGACACTTTTTGCACAGACACTTGTCGCGGTGTGGCGCGTCGCTGAGTTGACCCAGTGCTTCGTCCCATCAGCTGATTCGTTTAAGTGTGCCCGCGGACTTCCCTGCCGCCACGACGAGACGAGCGGCGGCCGGCCGAGTCCAGCCGGGCCGGGCGCGGCGCTTTGACAAGTGCGGCGCCGAGCCGAGGGGCCGGCACGTGCAAGCGACGCATCACACACACAGACACACTGGCGGGGCACGGCGCGGCACTTGGCGACACAGACACGTGGCGCGCACACCCACACACGTGCACCCAGTGACCTTGACCATGCCGCTATCACACACTGCCGGACACAAGGCCGGCCGTCGTACGAGCGCCAGCACGGCCGGCGCGACGGGGAAGTGCGAAGGCGGGCCGCCCCCGCGAGATGGTCAGGGTGCGGGGCGGCCGGCGAGGCGCGGTGCGGCGAGAGGACGGGGCGGGCCGCCGCGGCGAGGGCGGGGCGCGGCGCGACGTACGCAATCCAAGACTCATTTACCTTCCTTCATGAAATAGAATAGAGGCTCTCCCTCAGCGACAGCACACAGGCACAGGGCGTCCGGCCCCCAGTGACGTTGCCGGCCGACTGAGCCTTGCCGCCTTGCCGCCCCGGCACAGCACGGCGGAGCGCGGAGCGAGCGCAGCGTGTGGCCGAGGCCCAGGCGCGGCCCTCGGCTCGGCTCGGCTCGACTCGGCTCGACTCGATTCGGCCCGCGCGGCGCGGCACGGCGCGGCGCGGCTCCGCTCACCAGTAAAGCAGTCAGTTGATAGTCGCGGACCCCGAGTCAAGATGACGTCCGTGCGGTCGCCGTGAGGGTGCGTGGACTTGTGAGGACGTCTTGTAAAATCGCCTCCCCAATTTAGAAGCACGCAGAAAATCGTTACGCGCCGCCAAACCGGATTTAAGACGCGACAACCGCCGCAGTCGCTCGCTTGACTCGCGCGTTGGCCGTCGCGGCCGTGGTGGGGGGAGCGGCGGGTGGCGGTGGGGACGCCGGGAGCGAATCGTGAGCCGTGGTGGGGGAGGCGCGGTGGCCGCGGTGCGTCCGGGCCGTGGATGGCGGGGTGGTGGGGGCGGGGGCGAGATGCAGGATGAGGCCTAGGATGCAGCAGGACAACACGCGACGCGGAGGCCGCCCGCCCGGCCGCTTTCGCACGCAACGCGATGCGACGCGATGCCGGCCGAACGCCATGGTAACGAATTGCAGAGCAGCGGAGCTCGCTTTTCGGCGGGTGACATAGACACGCCGCGCCACGCCGCGCCACGCCGGCGGCGCGCTGCGTCGTCTGCTCGGTCCAGTCCGCGGCGGGGCGCCGCTCCCCTCCAGCGTCTCGTCGCGGCCGGCGACCAAGTCCAGGCGGCGCGGCGCGGCGCGGACTTGACGGCGGCGGCCCGCGACGCCGGCGACAACTTGAACGGAGACTAATTGCCGTTCCCGTGGAAGTCGATGCCAACTTTGGAGGGGGCCGAATGCATTCATTCAGTCAAACCAGCCAGCCAGGCAGCGGCTCCGTCGCGCACAAACAGCGCCGTCGCAAAGTCCTGCACAAAAGTTGGAGCGAGCCGGGCGGGCTGGCGGGGTCTATTTTTGTCTGCTGCGCCGGGTATCAACTTGACGCTTCAATCGATTTGTGCTCCGGGTTGACAAGGAGGGAGGGGGCCGGAGTGTGGGGCGGACCCCCACGCACCCCGCCACGCGGCGCCGCCACGCAGGCCGCCTCGCCACGCACAGCCAGACCGAGTCGTGGAGTGGGGCCCCGGCCGCCGAGGGCCCCGCGAAGGGCCTCGCAAAACAATGAAGCAACGAAGGGCATGCGGGGTAGGACGGGCGGCGCTCATCAATATGCGTGGGAGACGCGACGCATTTCGGCTGGGAATTGCAAATTGAAAAGCTGAGCCGGCGGTGCAGTTGCAGGTGCACTGATGACTGCGCTCTCGAGCAGAGCGCTCTCTGTCTCTCTGGCACTCGCGGGGCGTCCCGTGGGTGTGAGAGAGACAGCGAGACCAGGCTGCACTGAGCTGATCGCTGCACCGGTGGGACGCACCGGCCGGGGCATCGCTGCAGCCCGGCTCATCTGCATTTTGTGAGAACGCACCCCGCCAGAGCCGCTGGTCGTGATTGGAGGAAACCGGAGGAAACGGAAGGGACTGCCGGCGCCGTGATGGCATTCCCTCGTCCAGCGGAGTTACTGGAGTTACAGGGCGCACACCGCATTCAATTGGTGGGGCGGCCCGCGCGCCGACAGCACCGTCGCTCTGTCTCTCTCGCACCCCGCGGGTCGGCCCGTGAGTGCGAGAGAGACAGAGCGAGCAAGCAGCTTGCCCGAGGCGTGCCGGAGGAGGACGTGGGGCACGACGACGCACGACACGCAGGCAATCCAGCGGCGTCGTCGTCGTTCCAAATAATAAGAAAGGATGACTGCGCCTCGCCGTCCGTGTCCGTCCGTCCGTCCGTCGGTCCGTCCTTCCGTCGTACGTTATTGTCCGACCTAACCGTCGATGCGGCGGCCGGGCGGCGGATAAGGCAGCCAACGCGTTTGGCGCCAATTCCGATTTCTCACCTGCGAGGCGGGGAGATGCCGCGCCGCCCCGTCGTCGGTCACGATCTCGGAATTTCGCAATTCATGCGTGCGCGCTGCGCCGTACGCCCGACTGGCCGGCCCGGGCTGAGGGCGGCCGTGCCGCGGCATATTCCTCCCTCACGACTTCGGTAATAAAATAAGAGCATTATTGGAGGCGAGGAACAGGAATGCACACGCACCGCCGGCCCGCCCGCCCGCCCGCACCGCCCGTCCGCCCGCACCGCCCCGCGGCTCAACAGCATCATTAGTGCCCGCGGGGCCATTGTTGCGGGTGTGCCCGTCCGACGCGTCCAGCACTCGTCCGGGACGGCGGGGTGGCCGCGCCGTGCGTGGTCCTGCCTGCCCCGCCCGCGCAGAGCCGAAGCGCACGACGTAGTTTTCAAACTCGCACCCGCGAATCTAATTGGAGCGGGCCGTGCTACTCTGCGCTCTGGATCAAAAAAGTTGGGTCCAATTTCACGGCCTGCCAATCAAGGGCGCCAACATCATCATCGACAGCAGCGCCACGCCTAACGAGACTGAAGCACTGGACTTGGCTCTCCGTCTGCACCTTTGAATTTATCTCATTACCACCTGACGTAATCTGCGGCGCACGGCTTTTAATTAGAGCATATTGGAGGAGGGCAAATACGGAGGCAGTGCGGACGGCGCGGGGTGGCGGCGAGGGCGACAAGTAGCGGGTCGTACTTCCCGGGGCACTCACGCTCATTTCTATCTCGCTCTCTCACTCACTCACATACTAAACTCGCCACGCGGAAAAAAAATAGAGTTACGACCAGCAGGATCGAGGAGGCACGCGGCGCGCGGGGGCGACCTGAACACTCGTTCCTGGAAGAGCGCGGGAATATAAGAAACGGATGAATAAGAAAGGAAATAATAACGACCGGAGGAAAGCGAGAAAAAAGTGCAGCGGCTGAGTGTGCACTAATTATCAGCGTAGCGGTGGAGGCGGCAGCGGTGGCGGCAGTGGCTCGCGGTTTGCACCCCGGGCAATTAGGACTGCAGCCGGCGGGACTGGCCGGCCGGCGCGCGGATCACGGACTTACAGGTACCGGCACGCGCGGCGCCACACAGTGGGCCAGAAGAACGGCCAGAAGAGTCTCTAAAAATGACTCGAAACGAACGTGACCCCACCAATGGATTCTTCGTTCGGGGGGGCAATTCATTGGTGGGATCACACGTTCGGTTCGAGTTCAATTTAGCGACTCAGGAGCTCAAAACGCGTCTTGAGTTTTGGACGCCTCCACCGGTCTCCTGGCTCATTGTGCAGCAGGGCGTCCGGCAGCCTGAACAAGCGGGGCCGCGTCAAACATTCAGGGCCCAACACCGCAGCCCCGTCATCATGCACGCCCCGCCAGGAACCAAACCGCAGTCTAGAAGCGCCGCTGATCGCGCCCTAACCCCGCCCCGCCGCGGCGACGCTGAAGCCACGCAAGTCCGCGGCAGGTTCCCAGCGCTGCGCCGCTCTTGCGGTTCCTTGGGTCCCTTCGGTCCCTGCGACTGCGGCCTGCGCTGCATAATGTGCGCTTTGGCCGTGGCGCGCCAAACGCTAGAACGCGAGGCGGGTCGGGGATCGATGGGTCATGCGGCGGGGCCTGCCTGCCTGCCAGCCCCGCGGTGCCTCGCCCCGTGGGCTTTGCCGGCGTTGCGTGACGGCGAGGCGATATGACGGCTGCACCGCAAGGCAGTGCGAGTCACAGGATGCACGCGCGTGGACGGACGGACAGACGGACGGAGGGGCGCTGAGGGGCCGCAGTCGCGGCGGTTTTAGCGCCACGCCGTGCGTCGGAGGCCCCGATCTGACAGCCCGGAGGCCCGGCACACTTTTGGCAGTCTTTTGGCAGGACATTGGCAGCGCCTCGGCGCGGGGCGCGTGATTTGACGGGCCGCGCGGTGGCGGGGCGCACGACGGCGCGACCAGGCACGACCCGGTGGCAACACGCTCTGCACGCTTTGCTGCATGGCCCCGGCACGGCGCGGCGTTGTTCTCGAAATGCTCCAGTGCTCGGCCCCGACTGACACGCCCTCCGCGAGCACGAGCCGCAATGAGCCGTGGCGGGTACACTGGGTACACTCCCACGATGACCCCCGCGGCCCCGCCGGCACGCTCTCTCTCTCTCTCGCACTCATGGGCCGTCCCGGCGGGGCGCGACAGAGACAGCGACGCGAGCATCATCGCTCGGAATCAGCCCTCTGCAGGCAGTGCCCTCCGCGAGGCAGCACCACAACCATCACCACTGCGCGGGTTTGAGCGCAGCGGCCGTGTTCGGCCGGCAGTAAATCGTCAAGGGACGCGCGGGACGCACGCGTGACACATGTTGCTGGTAATCTGGGCGGCTAGGGTGACAGCGCCGACAGCGAGAGGAATACGAGGCAGGGTTCAGGACAACGCATTGCGACGCTCGCACTGTTAGGTCGGAGCGCGAGGAAGGTGCTAGCCGTGGGCTGAGGATGTCTCCCTTGAGTCCGGAGGCAAGGCAGGCAGCGGCAGGGCGTGAACGCGCCGCCAACGCACAAACACACGCGCGCACACTCTCTCTCTCTCGCACACACACACACCACACACATTGATGAAGTGTACCTAGGTAATTTGCATACTGTCTGTCCCGCCCTCGCGGGCCCAAGCGGCGGCTGCTGACCCCCGCCCCGCCCCGCCCCCACCCAGACCAGACAGGGGTGGCGGTTTGTCCATGGCCTGCCGGGCCGTCGGGGCGAGGCGGGGTGCGGCGGGGCGTGGCGGGGCGTGGCGCCGCCCAGACAATGATTATCGCGGCCCTGCGTGCTGGAGTGGCCGTGCGCCCTGCGTGACCCTCGCGCTGGACTCATTGGGGCAGGTTATGGCCCCACACGCCCTGACTTCGGCCCTCGGCCAGCAAGGCGGCCACCAAGACAGCCTGCAGGGCGAGGTGCGCGACGCCCTCGGCGACGCCAACCTTGCCGAGGGGGCAACCACTTACTATGTTTGGGGACACACGATTTCATAAGGGGAGAGATTTCGTCGAATTTCGCTAGATTTCGGCCGATTTTACGCCCAAAATTTGCTTGTTTTTTTTTTTCCTTAGTTGGGGGGAAGATTTCCATAGAGATTTCTGGCGCTCTAGGCGACAGATTATTTCTTGAGTGGTCGCCCCCTCGGGCCTAGCGCTGCCAGGCTGCCCCGTCTCACCGCAGCTCCACTGGAAAGTTCGCCGCGCCCGAGGCGAGGTACCCTTTACGCAGAGGTCCGGTGGCCGTCATGCTCCGCGGCGCCCTCCAGGACGGCCTGCCGCTCCGCCCGCTCCGCCCGCCCCGCAGCCGCGGTCCTTGAGGCAGGTCGCGCCCTATTGTTGGGGGAGACACGCCCAAGGAAGGGCCCCGCGCCCCGGGCCGAGAAGGGCACGGGGGAGACGGTCGCTCGGCGGGGCGGCGGGGGCAGCGGCCGTCGCAGTGAAGGGGGGACCAGGCTGATCGGGGGCAAGTCTGGCGGCGAGGGGCGGGGGGCTCGAGACGGGCAGTAGACAGGGGGTGCGGCGCTGCACTGGCCCAGCGAGCCAGGCCGAGCCAGGCCGAGCCAGGCCGAGCCAGGGCGAGACGAAGCGCCGGGACCGCCACGCCGCGCCGCGCCGCGCCGCCGGGCCGCTACCGAGTATTGATCCGGTCTCATGTACAGTACCTGCACTCACTGGGCCGCGCCGCGCCGCGTAGGCCACCCGCACAGCGCCGCCACACGCACATCCTGTGTACACTGCGCGGCGCGCCCCGGCCCACTGTACGTACTGCACGCCGGCCTTGGCGGCGAGGAGCAGCAGCAAGAAGAAATGCAAATGCACCGCGAAGTCGGGAGGCCGGGCCATGATAAGTGTCGACAGGTCAAACCCCCAGCACTGCGTTTCCTTCCTGGCGGCACGGCGATGCGGCCAGTGGCGTCCCGTCCTCTCGCTGCCGGTTCACTATAAAGAAGCCCGGCACGAACTTTTGCAACGACCTGCCGCCCGCTTATTAACAGCAAGCTTCCTCCGCCCCGCCGCGCCCTCCAGCGGCGCCCTGCATCGGAGCCCTTGCACCTTGCAGCGCGGCTTGGCGCTCCTGGAGAATTATAACCCCAGCGCTATTTCCATACAGGCTGGTTGCGAGCGGCGCTTTCGTCGCCCTGCCTCTCTCGCACTCACGGGGCGCTCCGCTGGGGTTCGAGAGAGACCGCGACGAACCCGGGCGAGGGCGAACCCCAGTCCAGCCCAGACCGGCACACGCGCGGAGACTACAAAGCATGCCTCTTTTTCTTTCAGCCAACCAGCTGCAAAGCTCTTTTGCGCCCTCCACGAGGCCCCTACTTCATCCAGCACGAGTCAAGGGGTTTCAACTTCACCCCGTGAGTGATGCCCACGGGCCTCCCCAGCCTGATGGCCCCAGCGATCATACGGCGGCAATGAGAACGACGGACTCGATAAGCGGCAGGATAGTGTCACACGGCGTGGCGGGAAAAACGAAAACAAATTCAAGCGCTTGCCCTGAAATATGCACTTGGCGACACATGCGGCGTGCGGCACTGGCAGGTGTTGATAATAAGAGGGGCACGCCACGCCAGCCTCGGCGCCTCGGCCGCCAGCCGTCACACTAACTAGGGAGATAGCGCACGGAGCGACACCGCGGAGTCGCGGTGCAAAGGCCTCCACGGCCCCGGCCTCGCCTAACCCGCTCCCCGCCGCGCCACGCGCCACCCCGCTGGTGTCTCCACCACCGCCGGGCCACGGCCCCCTCCCCAGGATGCACCGCGACGCGCCCCCTGCCGGGGTGCAGCACACCTTGACCTCAATACCGACACTAGCACCCCACTCCGCCGCGGCGCCCACACGCTTCATGTGGTATGCTTCTGGCGCCACACATGACGCCCCTCTCCGTCTCGCTCGAGTCCCGCTCGTGGCGAGGCGGCCGGAGGAGAAGGAGCGAAAGAGGAAGGAGAGAGGGAGGGAGAGATGGAGAGAGATGGGGGCACGCACGCGAGGGCTGGGCCGGGTATTTTCAAACAGCAGGGCGGGGTGTTCAAAGTGCGGGACGCAAAGTTTGATCCAGGAAGCGGAAGAAGGGAATAACTTGACTTATCTCCAAATTGAGTTTTTATTTTATTATTGTTCCTCAGGATGGTTAACATCAAAGTACAGCAAAGATCACTCGATGCTGCCAACATAATCACGATCCGATTAGGCTTGCTATGGTACCGTGGATCAAGTGCAATTCTACGCTAACAAGTGTGGGCCAAAATATGGTCCACGCCTTTAGGAATGGACTTGCTCCACACTTGGATTACCACTGAAGAAAATAAAAATTACAAAATGTCACGAAAAAAAAGAAGACTCCAAAACTTGGATACGAACTTGTCACCTCCATGTTGGCGACGACATTCTCACGCCACTCGGCCACCGGGGGTGGCGAACAATTGGCACGGGAGCCCCCGGGCCGGTGGCGGCGACGTCGTTTGCAACGACGATGGACGTGGAAGGTGCGCGGTGTCGCCTCATTATCCTGCAGCTAGGCGCCCCGCCCCGCCCCGCCAGGCGCACCCTTATTCGCGCCACCTCGTTTGGGGAGCTCATGATCGGCCGAGCGCCAGATTGCGTGCAACCGCCGCGCCCGCCGCTGATCCCTTATTTTTATCCCCTTTTGTTTCTCGCTCGGTCTGCCCGCCCGGTCTGCCTGCGCGGGGCTGCACGCGGGGCTGCACGCGGGGCGGGGAGGCAAAGCCACGATAGAACAGGTGGAGGGACGGGAGGGAGGTGGCGCCGGCGCGGCCCCGCGTCCTCCGTCGCCGCTGCGCTGCGCGCTGCGCACCCCGTGCCCCTATTTGGCTGGATTCTGCCCACTCACCCGGACCCTCGCGCCGTTCACCCACGCGCCGCCGACCGCGCTGCCCCCGCCAGGCCCACTCCTAACCTACTTTCGTTATTTGGCCCTGCGTCCCGGCCTGCAGGGCTACAGCGCCCCGGGGCGTGGCGGGGCGTGGCGGGGCCGGCGCGGTCGGTAGTTGCGAAGGGCCGCAAAGGGCTGCGGGTGCGAAAGGGTCCAAAAGGGTACCGGGAGGAAGGCGTGGGTGGGGCGGCGCTGCCTGCGTCGCGGCGTCGCGGCCAACGGGGCCGTAATATCCACGGTTCATCGACGCGGCGGCGCGCGGCGTGGCGGCGGCCAACGAGGCCAATGGGGTGCTCCGCTCCGGCAAGGGCTGCCCCAATAAGGGACGACCTAAAAACGGCACGCCCTGAAAAGGGCCCCGAGAAGGGCTCCCCGGGGAGGTACGGGCCGCCCTGCCCCGCGCGCTCGCCACCCCCTTGACAGGCTCGAAACGTAATCAGCGGCACGTCAAAACACGCGTCCCCCTGAAAATGGAGTCGTGCGAAAGGCTCGAGACGAAGTGCGCCGACGGCCGGCAGTGGGCCAGACGACCTTCGGGCCTGTTCACACCAGCCGACAAGGCTCGCTCACACTGTTACACTGCTGGTACTCTGGTGCATTGTCACACTGTGCAGCGCGACCAAGGATCCCCAATTCGGGCGGCAGTTTGAACCGAGTCGCCGCGCCGCTCCGAATACGGCGTCGCGGCGCCGCGGGGAGGAGGGGGGAGTGGAGTCGCATCGGGGGCGCAGCGGAACGCAGCGGAACGGAAAGGGAGGGGGAGGGGGCACTCCGGGGCTACATTGAGGATCTGGCCGGGACGCCCAGAAAAAGAGGAGGGGCGACGGGACGTGATATTGGGGCTGAAAAGGGGGTGAGGGGCAGTCCGGAGAAATAAGAGAAGAAGAGAGAGAAGGAAGGAAGAGAGAAAGGCGAGAGCGGCAACGAGCTGCAGGCCGAGGGAGGCCGGGGTCCCTGCGGGGGCGCACGGTGAAAGGGGGCGGGGGGAACCAGGACAGGAGGCCCTGCTGGGTCTCGGCGCGACAGAATGCAGTGTGCAGCACGGAGCGAAGCCTCTCAGGGCGGCACTGTCAAGCCCTTTTGCCTTGTCCTGGTCTACGCTTCAAGCGCGCACTTCGTCCAAACCCCCAAAGGGGCCCGACGCTCGACGGGGGCGGGGTGAAAAGTCCAAACCTGGGTCCTCAATATTCCACGCAGTTTCATTCTCGGTCTCTTCTCGGTAGGGGTGGAATGGAATGTCAAAACCCAGACCCTTAATATTCCGCGACCATTTTATTCAGTCTCCCCCTTCCGATGGAGCGAATATTCGACCCACGCGGTGCAACAGAGGAACTCAATTAAGCGGGTGGTGGAAATATCAGGTCACTTGGTCATCCGTTATGAATATATGCCCATGCTTATTGATGCGACGGGGAAGCCCGGTGGGTCGCAGTCGCCATGCTGCGGACATCGAAGGGGTAGAAGACGGACACACGGTGAGGTCACAGACGACAGGCTGCTCTGTGACGCACGCAGTGGAGCACTGCATGCAGAGGAGCAGAACATACTCTTTCTCCCCTCAAAAGGACTGTCGGGCCAGTATTACGTTCGCAGGGCTCTTTAGCCCCGCGAGGCCACGCCGCGCCGCGCCATTCCAAAGGGCACTCGGCTGTCAGGGGGTGTCGTCGTGTCCATTAGGTCCTGACTGGCTGCAGCCCCGTGCCCTGGCGGTGCCCCGACCGGCACACTATGCCCCGCGCCCCCCGCCGCCCCCCGCCGCCCCGCGCTGCGACGCCCCCACCGCGTCTCCGCGTCCCCGAATGCGGTGTCCACCCGGATGGCCAGGCCGCCGCCGCTGCCGCCGCTGCCGCCGCTGGCCGCCGCCCCCACTCGGAACAAAGGCGAGTCGAGAGGGCCGGGGTGGAAGTGCAGTGCGGTCCCCGGCATGCGATTAGCGCTGCAAGGACACGTGGGGGCACGTGTTCCGTGCGCTGCGTGATGGGCCGCTCTAATCATCTCGCCGCTGTCTGCCTTCAATCAATATCCGCTCGCGCAGCCAGAGAGAAAAAAAAAAGGCGAGAAAAACAGGGGAAAAAGTGGGGAAAAAAGAACCAATCTCTGCGTGGCGTGGCGCTGGTATTCGCCGCGAACCCGCGGCTCGGCGTGGATCGGGGTGGTTCGAGAACCCACTGTGCAGAACCCGGAATACGAATGCTGCGCACTGGGGAATTCCGCGTTGCCGTTTTCCCTGCGTGCCTGGCCGCCCGGAGCTTGCTGAAGTTGCTGGAGCTTGCTGGAGCCGCGCGGGGCGGTGCGTGCCGCAGACAATCCCACTGGACAAGCTGGCACCAAACTTGCTCAAAACGTCGCATCCCTCCCCCTCCTCCGCATTGCCTTGGAGTGCCTCGAATGCCTCTCGCCATGTCGCCCTACCCACAGTGCACCGCGGCGTCCCACGGGGGCGTCTGCCCCAATGCTCCACCCCGGCCCGCGCCGCCCCCGCCGCCGTAGTGCAGTGCTCGCAGGATTGCAGGCCTGCCTTCCCCGCCGCTTACTCCACCCTCCCCCCGCTCACAAAGTGCAAACTCGGCGAAGCAGCAAGAGCCAGGGAGTCTTCCAGCAGGGCAGGGGCTGGCAGGGCCCGGCCGACGCGGCCCGACGCCGCAAGGGATGAGGACTCGGCTCGCCCTTTTCCGATCGCAGCCCCCCTCCCCCTTCCCTGCACCCGCCCCTGGCCGTGTTTATAGGCCATCGCGAGGGCGGGAGTATTCTCTGTCCACGCCACTCCGTTGTCAGGTCACCTGCCCGCTGGCCTGTCGCGTTGCACTCTGTGAGACTTGCCGTTCATTTTTTGCATGTCTTCTCTCTGTCTCTCTCTTCCTT
The DNA here is from genome assembly GCA_030522485.1 of Stenchaetothrips biformis. Classification (NCBI taxonomy): domain Eukaryota; kingdom Metazoa; phylum Arthropoda; class Insecta; order Thysanoptera; family Thripidae; genus Stenchaetothrips; species Stenchaetothrips biformis. The sequence continues at coordinate 7,838,046 of CM060098.1, forward strand.
TCTCTTCAAGACGTGACTGCAGAAAGGACGCTTACGCGCGCTGTTTTTTGCCGTTTAGCGGAGAGAGAGAGAGAGAGAGAGAGAGAGAGAGAGAGAGAGAGAGAGAGAGAGAGAGAGAGAGAGAGAGAGAGAGGAGGGCCGCGGGGGCCACGTGCCCGCGGAGCGTGCCTCTACATAACAATACTGCATCTAGGAACCCCCTCCGCCCGCCGGCGGCCTTCACCGACTGGGCGGGCCGCGTCTTGTGCGTTCATTACGCCCTTCTCCTTGCACCCTCTCCCTTCCACCCCTTCGATGTCCGCGTCCGCCCCGGACGACGAATCGAGTTTACGTGAGTTTCCTTTGCAGGTGGTCGGCGCGAATAACTTCCCCTGACGCCCCTCCGTGCGGATGTCCCAGGCATTGTCCCTCCGCCGAGTAATTTACGGTCGATAGAGACCCTTCCGCAAGTTGCGCACACGCGCACACTACCTCTCTTTCACACACGCTGGCCGAATATTGGGAGGAATCCTCGGCCTGCGTGTCGCGTAACCCGCACTCCCAACCTTTCTCGGCTCGCGACCCAAAAATGTCTGCCAATTAGTTTCTACGTAATGACCTTTCTCTTGCAAAAATTTACTTAATTATTTTTGAGTTGAAGTTAGCCTTATGACCTTGTCCCAGGATGAGGTTTTTATTTTTTATTTAGTCTGGCGGCCAGACTTAGGTAGCACTTCGCGACCCCAAAATATTTCTCCGCGACCCTTGAGGTACTGCCTTAGGCGCCGCACACGTTTGGCGACAAGGCCGGCAACGTGATCCACCGGTCTTCCTTCTGCGCTTCCCCGAAAGCGAACAAGAGCCTCCTGTCCGAGGGGCCCGACACTGTCACGGCAGCGGCGCGACCACACGCAATATTGCCTCGGCCCCCGCGGCGCCTCTCTGTCTCTCTCGCGCCGTTGCGGAGCGCCCCGTGGGTGCGACTGAGACGGAGCGGAAACGCTCGGCAGGCGGCATCGCAACGTGGCGCCAGATCGCCGGACCGGCCGGCACGTGGGCGGCGCACAGCCACCGCCCCGCCGCCGCCAAGACTGGGCAGGATGCGAGCGCGGGGTGGGCCGGCCGGCCGGCTCCGATGAATGTCATATCGTGTCCAATTTTTCGACTCGGGCCCACACGAAGCAGGGCGCCTGGACGGAGGGCCACGCGGATGAAGGCCCTAATCAGAGCATTGCGTGCGAGCCACCGCGACACCGCCGCGACGCCGCCGCCACGCCCCCCGCGGGGTTGTCGCCCTGCTCAGTATGCAGCACTGCACGGTCACGATTGGCCGCAGCAACGCCACGCGACGCACCTTGTGTGCACCAATCACGTAACGGTGCCAGGTGGCGCCCGGGGCCGTCGGCCTGGCCGAGGCAGGTGTCCGAGATGGAGAAGGGCGGGCCGCCAGACAATGAGATTGAGACGCGAGGGCAGAGTTTGGTCCGCAAGGGGCGGGGGCGGCTGGCAGCCAGGGACCGAGCCCTGCCCGACCCGAGCCCTGTCCGACCGGGCCTCCAAGCTAAGCCGAGTACGCCCAGCCGGTCTGGTACGCCCTGTCCCGTCCGATCGATTTTTGAACGTGCCACCCGCACCCGCCACTCGCCATACCTCGGGGAGCCCCTTCCCCACGCGGCCCTGCGCTGCCTGCCCGGCTGCCTACCACCCCGGGGCCAGGCCGCCCCGCCCCGCCCCGCCCCGCCCCGTCAGCAGACGCGCCGCGCCCCGCCGTCTCGCCCCGCCGTCTCGCCACCCCCTCTCCTCCACGGTCTCCGCTCTCCACTCCACGGCGCGCCACCCCGCCGCGCCCGCCGCGCCCCGTACCTCGTTACCCTGCGAGTCCGTCGTCTGGAGCCCCATGCGGACCGCGGAGGCCCCGACGTGAGCAAACCGGGCGGGAAGGACGACGGCAAACAGACGCAGCCGCAACGCCTTTATTTTCAAGCATTCCGAATCTTACCGCATCTACGCCGCTGTCCTCGCGGCGACCCCTCACAGTCCCCACACGGTCTGGTCGTGGGTGGCGCCCCCCGAGGCACGCCCAGCACGCCGCGCAGCTGGGCGGGAATGTTTTGGCGGGCCGAGGCGGCGAACCCTGCCCGTTGTTAGGAAGGGGATGAACGGTAATGGTTCATTAAGGAATTCTCGGAAGTGCGCGAGGCAGGGGATGCACGGGCATGCGCTTCCGCCTGACCCAGTTCCGGCGCCAAGAAGCAAGCCCTTTCTCTCGACTTGGTTCCCCGCCAGGCGCAGCAGGCCGTGCAACGCACCAACGCACCGCCCTCTCTAACCAAAGCCCCACTGCGACGCATTCAGCCTGGTAGCCACACACTGTTATTCAACGAGTGTGAACTTAGTCACTTCGTTCGTTTGAATACGAAGTCACATTCGTTTGAACGTGACACAGCCGTTAAATTAAGTTGTCACATTCGTTTGAACGTGGGTCAACATTCAAACACGGGGCCCGATCAAACACTGTGACGTGTAGGACGTGAGTGTGTACACGCACCCGGGGCTGAGCGGAGGGCTCGGGGAGTCGACCCCACCACCAACCCATCCACCGCGCCGCGCCCCGCCACCGGATTCCATCAAACTCTCCAGTCCACAATACGCTTCCGCGTCATTATAAGTTTGGAAAGGCAGTTCATCGGGCGGCGCTGCCCAGCCGGCCTGCCTGTGGCCCTGCAGTGTTTGCTCATCAGCCAAGTTTTCAGCCGGCCCACCAGGCCCCGGCCCTCCAGGCCCCGGCCCACCAGACCCCGGCCCACCAGGCCCCCTTCCCCGATGGTCCGTAATCTGGCGCGCTTGTCGGTCCGCGATTGTCTCGCCGGCCGGGCCGGCATCCCCTTATCGGGCAGCCAATCAGGGCTCGCGATGGAGAGGGCCGGCCGGCCCGGACCAATCAGGGCTGCGCTTGCTGCGCCTTGGCCTGGCCACGCGGCGGAGCGCCCATTTCCGGCTTTTTCGTCCGCAGGAACCCTGGCGGCGTCTCCGGGGAGAAGACGATGGGTCTCGCAGCAAACAAGAAGGGTCGCTGGAAAAAAAAAATAAAAAAAAAAATTGGGCGCATCTTGACTACAATATCTCCGGAAAATTTTGGAAAGCTGAGGTTGCCGGCGAGGACGCTGTGTCCTTGACGCCGTGCTCCAAGCGTCACCGTGATGCTGGTGGTCGTGTTCACGGGCGTCATTAAGGCGCTCCGCCCACGGCGTGATGCCGCTGGCCCGGCAGCACGCGTCCCTGGAGGCGGCGAGCCGCTCTCTGCGCCGACGAGACGGCCACTGCGGGGGATGAGGCGTTGGCACTAATGGCTGCACTGAACAGGGAAGCAACTTTTAGACAAGGCCGTAGTGCGCGGCCGGGGCGGAACCAGGGCACGGCGGGGAGGGAGGGGCCGTCCCCAGGGCTGGTCTCGGCTCGCCCCGCTGTCAAGTGAAAGCCGGTCGGTGCGCGCCATTGCACTTTTAGGTTAGCTAGCTACTGCACGGAGGGTATAGATTCTGGGCTGCGGGGGCAGGGGAGGGGGAGACGCAGTGCAGGGGTAGGCAGGGCGGCAGCAGGGCTAAAGTGCAAGGGTCCTCCCACCCCCGTCCGCACTCGGGGCTGGCTTTTTGTGACGTCAGAGACTCGACGCCGGATGGCAGCTCGAACCAGGGACGGCTCGGCGACGTGCCCGGCCTCGCCCCGGCCTCGCCCCTGTGGATTGCCCCGCAGTAAGCCAGCGATGAAAGAGGCCGAATTCGAGCCGAAAGTCCCGTTTTAGAACCATTTTGTCTCTAAATTTCAGCGGGATGGCGGTCTTAATCGATCATTTGTGGTCCAGCCAGCAATAGCATCGAGTGCCCGCAACACGCAGCGGTTGTGGCGGGCTTGCCACTTCCAACTTTGCGCTGTCACTCTCATAAGGCTCAGAGGCACGCCAGCAGCGCCGCCCTTATTTCGGCGAACTCCCACCACATTTTCCGACGTCTAGGCCAGGCAGGCGTGCGCAAGTGCCCGGCCAGGCCGCCGCTGCAGCATCAGCTCCGTGGTCCAATTCTGCAAACTGGGTCAGGCCCGACACAGGCACGGACGGCCCCGCCCACATTTTAAAGGCGCGTGCTGGCCGAGCCAAGTGCGGCGCGCCGGGAACACATTCCCCGATGCGTCGTCCTAGGACCGACCCCGCCCCGCGCCGCCACGCCCCGCCCTCCCAGCGCCAGCCCCTCCCTCCCTCCGAATTGGCTCGGCGGGGTTGGGACGGCGCGGCACGCAGTTCCGTCCCAGTGCCCCGCTGACCCGCTGCCCCCTCCCCGCGCTGCTGCCTCGCGGCTCCAGTGGAGCAGTGGGGCCGCGGCGGGGGCGTGGCGGCGCGGGGAGGGCCCAACCCTACTGTACGCTCGCCCTCCCTTCCCCCTCCCTGTCCCAAGGACTTTTGGCGGACTACGCAGAGAAGCCTAACGGAGGGCTGGGATGTTGGCATGGTGCGGGCCTGCCTGCCGGGGGTTGGAGGCTGCGGGGCTGCCGGGGCTGGTGGCGGGGCGGGGCGAGCGGGAACTGCGTCACAGCCCCCATGGGTTGGAGGCTGGAGGTGCCCCTCCCAATGCGGCCCGCCGCCACACTGCCCAAATTGGTGCGCCGATTCGGCCAACAATTAAGTGCTTCATTTATGGAACACTGGCGCCGCGGTGGCCGAGGTAATGGAAGGGCCGTGTCGCCGCCGCGGTGCTTGTTGGGCCTGTCGCTGCAAGGACGGCCATGGCGCAGTCATCGCGACGCGCAGCATCAATAGTTAAATGCGAACGGCGCCCGTGTTCTGAAGGCCAGCCCGACTAATGGCAGAACGGCGTCCTCCCGGTGTTCGCGTCCTGCCGCTGACGGGCCACGACGGGCCGCCGGGACGGAGGCTCACTTCACGCCGTGGTCGCGGTCAACTCGAGCTTCGGGCGGGTAGCGCGGTCGCGACGGGTCAGCCTGCAACTAGGCCACTATGTACCACGGGTCGGGCAGGCCAGGCAGGCCGTGTAGGCCAGGGCTTGGTCGATACACGGCGATGCGTTCGTTAATAAGTCACCGCGCCGCTGCAGCTTGGCTTGCTCGCCACTCGAATATGCGATGCGCGCCGCGACGACCTGGCGACGCACGGCAAGCAGGCCAGGCCAGGCTAGGCCCGGCCGCCATGGGGGCACATGCTTTTCCCCGACCATTCGACCTTCACCCTCGTCAACCGCGGCGCCGAGGAAACAAAGTTTGGAGGTGCTCATGGAATTTATATGGCGGAGTTTGCACGCCCCCTCTCGCATTCTTCGGGCGGCGGGGGCGCTGCAAGCGGTGTCTACTGCCACGCCGCGCCCACACGCCAGTAAAAGTCCAAAATCGGCTCATGAAAAGACGAAAAAAATGTCGACAAGTTGATGGCGCTAAGCGGAGCTGCCAGCATTCAATAAATTAGGGCCGACGGGTGAGAGGGCCTTCCTGGCTTGGCCCCGGAACAGCCACCCTGGAGCCGGCCGGAGACGGCCGCTGGTTGGCGAGCAGCATCCCTCGCCGCGCCCCTCCCTCCCCCAATCTGACACAACCCCTATAAACTATAAGCGCCGCACCGCCTCCCCTCCGCCGTTACGCCAAGGCCCTCCCCTCCCCGCCCTCCTGCCCAGGCAGGCAGGCAGGCAGGCCCGCAGTCCGGACCAATAAACCTGTGGTTTTCAGAAATGTGGCCTTGATCCGCGCTCCCCACCCACCCCCGGCCTCCGGGTTGGCACGCCGCCCCCGCTGGGCTGGCCTGCTGGGCCCTAGCAACGGCAATATCGAGAGGGGAGTGCGGTTTGGCGCGGAGGCTCGTTGCGTGCCTGATGAGGTCTAGTCGGTCTAGTCTCCCACCAGGGCCGCGTTAGCCTAGGCGGTGCGGCGCTTGGCGCACCGTCGCCGCGTTCACGCCTAAGTGATGCGCGGTCAAAGTTTGACACGCGTCCCCTCCGCCCCGGTCCGGTCCCCCCTTGATGCACGGGGCGCCACCCCTCCGAGGGGAGCGAGGCGGGCGGCGCCGCCAATGGGGCGGCTAACAGCAATCGGAGCAATCATAACACTATCAGCGCGCAGTGCACTTGTGCATGCACTTGATGGCAGTCGTCTGTCGATATCTCATTAATACTCGCATGCGGTTTTCAGAACTCCCGGGTTTTCCAATCCCATCCCACATTTCCGTCAACACTCGACAAAATTCGACACGAGGTGCCATTGGCGTGAAGAGTCAACACATTGTTGCCGAAGGTTCCGTGGCGAGGGGGAAGCAACTCAAAATTTTTGTGTACGTTTAACAAAATTTCTTGAATTTTTTGAAATTTTTAAATTTTTTTAAAAATTTTTAATTCTTAGAATTTTTTTTAAATTGTAAGTTTTTTCAAAAATTGCCAAAATTAAAGAATTTTTTTAATTTCTTCAAATTACTCATTTTTTTCACAATTTTACTATTGTTCGGATGTGGGAAACGGTGTACCCAGGCGCTGGCGATCGTGTTTAATTAAAAGTAAATTTAAAAAAATGGAACTCTACACCCCCTCCCCAGTCTTAATGGGGAGGCCTCCTGCTTTACTTCGGTGTTCGGGATGGGAACCGGTGCTATCAGGTAACTGGGGTTAATCCGATCCAGCGACTTCGATATCGTACGCCGGGGGACCCAGTAGGACCCGAGGACGCCGACACGCCTCAAACATGGGCAGAGTAGAGTAAGGCAGAGACGATAGAGAGACAGAGAAAGAAAGAAAGAGAGAGAGAGTAGTTTTGGGAGCTTTTGTTTGCGCAGGGTGGTCGGTACCAAGTGTACCCCCGCTGTCCGGCGCTCCCAGACCCGAACATGCAGTCAGTGGGCCAGCTTCAAAGGACTTATCAACTCCATCCGACGAATCGGAATGGACCCACTCGCGACCAATCTCGAGTGGCTGGCTCGATCGGGGATCGAACCAGTGCCGAGGCCAATCCGCCGAAGCGGACTGCTTTTTAGACACCCGGGTGTAATGGCCTGGATTGAGCCTAGACCACTACACCACCCTGACTTGCACGTCTGCCGAGTGTTGGACGACGGGTTTGAGTCGCAGCGGGAGGAAGCCAGTCGAAAAATGAAAGGAGTTACTGGGATTCGATCCCCGAACCTCACTGTTGGGGTCGGACGCCTTAACGCCCTCAGCCACCACGGCTCATGCCTGATGCCGATTGAAGCGGGTTCTTGACGCGACAATGAGCAGCGGTCAGAGGAAAAAGTTGTCAAGTAATAGGAATCGAACCGCCGATCCTCATACCGGGAACGTCGCGTCGACACATCCAGCCACCACGGCAGATGATAGTTACTGCGCATTGCTGTGGGTTTGAAGCACACTGGGGAGGGCAGTAAAAAATGCATTTTGCGTAATTTTTTTTTCAAAAAAATCTTCAAAATTTCTAAAAAAATTCAATAGAATTTTTTAAATTGTTCTATAAAATTTTTCAAATTTTTCAACAAAATTTTTCATATTTTCCAATAATTTTTTTCAAATTTTTTGACATTTAAATTTTTGGTGTACATGTATTTGGCCAGTTGTTTCCCCCTCGTTCCGTGGTCGCAGAAGTAACCCATTCAAATATTACTTAATCTTCGCGACTGTTACACTCGCTAGCGTCTCTTCGCAGAGCCCCTTCCGGCCTCTCCTTCTTCCCCTCTCCCTCGCAGATATAGGGCACACCTCGCTGCAACAACAGACTGAGTGACTCGAGTGGCCCTGCACCGCCCTGCACACATGCAGCCTCGCGAGCAGGTGACAACATCACGGACTCTCTGCGCGGCCCCCGGGGCCAACGGGGGTGGGGCTGCCAGGGGCGGCCGGGGGGCGGACACGGTCTCGCGCTTCATGAGGTCTCAGAGCGCAAAGAAAGCCAACATCACGCACAAGTCCTCACGGCTAAACAACCTGACACCCGGGGCACAAACAGCCCCTCGACACAGAGAGCGCGAGCACACTGCGCTGGGGGAGGGAGGGTCTCAGAGACACAGGGGTGCGTGGCGAAGCATGCATGCGCGAGGGGAGGCCGCGGCAGGGTGAATGGATGTGTGTCACAACACGGAATTAGGTCATGCAAACAACATTCATTATTCCGGCCATTTGCTGGGCAGGCAGTGTTTGCGGCGCACTATCTCCACGGAAGTGCATTTTCAATCTCGGCCAGCATCCCCCGCCGCAACCCCAGCCAGGCTGACTGCGAACGCCGCTTTCGTCGTCTCCCTCGCACTCACGCGCTGCGACCAGTCCGGAATCACGCTACTCCACTTGTCGCCCTCCCCCGTAACAGACCATGAACTGCCACGGTCTTCCAGGCTGAAAAAACGGCTCGACAAAAAGGCCAACGGGGGAATGCTGGCACATTACACGGCTCCACGCTCGCAGGGGACTGACGGCGGCAACGCGCCAAGACGGGCTGACGGACACTCGGACATGCATGCGGCACAGTGTACTGCACTTGACTCGCCTTGGCGCGACCTTTGCAACAACAACTGGTCCACTGCGCCGCCCTTGACCTCCAAGTACCCAGGACCGGCCAAACCCACCGGCGCGCAGCGCCACGCCGGACACGGCCAGTGCAACCCGACCCCGACACCTCGGCAGCACCCTGCAGCCACAGCGCACCGACGCCGGCGCGGCGCACTCGACAAAGCGGCCGGACAGGAGTTCGGCTGCGTGCCCTTGGTCCACTCCGCGACCGGAGAGTGGCGAAGGGCCTGCTGCCGGCGAGACTCAGCGGGAACGCAAGCAGACAGGCGAGCGGAACAAATCCAATCGGGGAGGACCAGTAGGGCCGTGACAGGTAACACCGGCGCCTGTTCGCGTCGTTTCGAGTCACACCGGCAAGATGCAAGCGGCGCCTGTTCACAGCGAGGTGTGACTCCAGCCAACACCGCGACCCTCAAATTATAGGTTTTGGAACCGACACATGATGGGACCGGCGAGTTCCTCTTCAGGAGGGCGGGAGGCCCTCATCGCGGGATTGATTGAAGGACTGTGCTGCGACATGCCTGGCGCCTGACAGCTCATACACACGGAGGCTCATTTCTTGTGGGGCTCCGACACTGACCTGGTGGCGCTCTTCGATAAGCCGATGCGGTGTGCCCACTGTGGTGCCCGCCCTGGGTAATTATTTGTCACTCGGAAGGCCGACCCAAACGGCCAGGGAGTGAGAGACCCGACGGCGGAAAGTGCGATTCGGAAACAGTGCCTGACCTGAATCTCTCTGCACTCACTGCCGGCTGAGCCCGGCGGAGCCCGGCGTGCGTGCGGCCGGTGCGGCGTATGCCTCGCAGCACAACAGTACGCGCCGTGCTAATAGTACGCCGAGCGTGCCAATAAGCGCGGGGGCCTGATGTGGCAATAGGGCAGCGCACGGGCGTGCCAGCGTGCCGATGGTGCCAGGGGTGCTGGGGTACAGTGCGGCTCGTCCTGGCACCGCGTAGCGCAGCGCCGGCTACATGTGGCGTGAGCGCCGCGGACGGCAGCGGGAGGTGAGGGGGTGGGGGCAGCAAGATAAAAATGCGAGAGGTCCGCGCGCAGCGAAATTCCGCGGTCCGCGTCGGCGTGTCTCGCGGCGTCGCGGAAGCGGGGAACGTGACGCGCGATGCGCCGCACAGGGCGCACAGTGGGCCAGAAAACCGGTGGAGGCGGTCGAAATTCCAGACGCAGGTTTTGAGCTCCAGAGTCACTAAACGGGACTCGAACCGAACGTGTGAACCCACCTATCGATTCCTCGTTCGGAGAGCGATCGATTGGTGGGGTCACCACGTGCACCATTTTGCGACTCTGGAGCTCTCCGGGCAGTTGACCTCCACCGGTCTTCTGGCCCACTGTGGGTCGGGGCGGAGCCCGAAAGCAAGCGCAGGTCGCAGAGACATGCCGTTACCTCGGCCAGGGACACTCCTCGCTAGAGGCGGTGCGTACGGAACGCGTTACCCTACAATTAGCGCTGCCTCGCCGCGCGGCAGGCCGGCGCAAAAAGTGTGGGAACCGCAGGCCGCGACACGCGTGCGCAACGCACGCCGCACGCAGCGCGGGGAAACGAAACGGCAGCGTGAGATTAAATAAAACTTTTCGACGCCCAAAGAAACCTCAATTACTCGGCGGCTGGACCGGCAGCGCGGCAGTGGCAGCGCGCGGCCTGCTTGGCCTGCTGCAGCCCGACGTGCCCTGAATGCGCGCCCCCGGCTCGCTGTGTGTTTATGCCCGTAATAATACCGACCGTAATCATTTTTCATATTTTCTTTTTCCTATTTCGGCGCGCGCGAAAAAGAAGTATAGGGACATGCGTTGCACAGTGAAGGGAGCCAGGGGGGGCCGCCGGCCGCGGCTCACTCCAGTCGTCGCTCCAGCGCCGGACAAACATTTAAAGCCGTTCGCGGCGGCTTGTGTGTCCCCTTGCTGAAATGTTCACACGCAATCTGGAGCCTCCACAGCGAACACGGAGAGCTGGCCCCGCAAATTGGATCAATCGGTGCCAAGCGATCAAGCCGTGCCGTGCCGCCGGCCGTCTCATTTGATGAGCACTGCAATCCCCGCCCGCCGGTCGCGCCCCCGCGCGCTTTTTTCTTGTCATCAGCGCTGTCGTTTTAAATATCCCGCCCCCAACGGCCGGCGTGGCTTCCTTGTTTTTTGTTTTGTTTTTACGGCCCTTTCTTTTGGGTCCTAACGCACAAAGGAAATTAGATATACCGGCTTGTGCGCGCTCTCGCTCGCTCTGTTCGTGTTGCCTTGCCTCTCCCTCCGCCCATTGGCGCCTCGAGTCAAAGCCCACTGACTCCGACACATCTCTCGGCCGACACTGGCCGAGACGCAGCGCGGGCCGCGTCCGAGGCGGCGCCCCGCGACGCCGTGCGGCGACGGCAGACTGGTGGCCGCCGCGTCTCGGAAGCAGCCCGGGCTTTCTAATCACCGCCAAGCCTGCTGCTTCGCGCAGCCGGGGCCACCGCCCCGCCCCGCCTCGCCCCGCCCCGCCCCGCGCCGCCGTAGTACATTGGGTGCACTTTGGCCCCTGCGCGAGCACGGCCAAAATTAAAAACGCCGGGCCAGCCGCGCTGCCGGAGTCTTTCTCCGTGAAAATGAGAGGCAGCGGCGCCATTGTCGCGATGGAGCGCCGCAGCCAGAGAGAAGACAGACCGAGAGGTGGCGGCCGTGTCAATACGCCGCATAATGCACGCGCCGGGAGATTAACGGCCGCGTTAAATAATCGCTATGCTGCCGCCACCGACGACAGATGACCGTGTCGGCGACTGGAACCACAGCCAAGTGCAGAGTGACGCAGGGCCCCGTCAGATCGCAAACCAAAAATACTCTCTTACGTACTGTTGGTGCGTCGAGTAAAATTTATAAAAATTTCAAAATGGTTTTTTTTTTATTTTTTTTATTTCAAAGTTAAAATTTTTGGACACAAGGAATTGAAAAAAAAACAAAACTTGAGGCAACTTTTGATGGATTTCTATGGCAGATCTCCACCACGCCAACGCCACCGGCCGGGGAAAAGCAGCTTATGGCAAACAATTATTGCAATTGGTGCGCGCAGCGCGGAAAATCGATGCTCGCTGCATTTACGTCCGTCGAGAGCGGGCGCGTGATGCACGCGGCTCTTGTTGACACAATTTGGTGCCCCAAGAAGGCAGCGCTTCTTTTCCATTTTTTATGGAATGTCCGTCCGTCCGGCCGACCGACCAACCGACCGGAGCGGCGTGCGGCCTAGAGGCGATAGACTGCCGCGCGTTATATTGACGTGCGAAATTCGCGCGCGCACTCCTTGCGTGGAAAAACGGGGCGCATTAAAACCTGACCATTCTCACGAGTATCCCTTCAGATCCAGTGCGATAAGCCCGTATAGCATTTCAGTGTAAGGACGCCTGTTCCCTTTTCATTCTTTTTCGGTCGCTCTTATATTGCTCAGCGCTTTCCCTGAGGCGCAGCTCCCAGGAGCAGAGCGCCGCTTTGGAGGCTTTTTCCAGCACACAAAACTACTCACGCACTCTCACACACATGGACAAGTAAGGAATCCTCGTAAACGCTCCTGGAGTCTCTGCACTCTTCAACGGGACAAATGAAGCGACTCTCCACCGTTTACATTCCCAACAACTTTACATTAGTTGAAGGAAGCTCAGTTACTCGGGTGAAGGGAATGGCAGAGAGTAAGGGGGAGGGGGAACAAGGAGGTGACATGGAAGTGAGGAGGGGAGGGGTTGCGAACTGCAGCACTGCACCGAGCCGTCAGGGAGACATGACCTTTCATGTTGGGGTTCGTGAGAATCGCGTGAACGCATGCAGCCGGCAGGGCCGAGCCGAGCCCAGGCGGAGCCCAGGCGGAGCCCAGGCGGAGCCCCCACCTCTGTCACTAGGCCAGAGCGGCTCGCATGTTGGCGGTCTTCCTGGCGTCGAGGCACAGCGGCGCGGCGGCCCCGTTTTCGTTTCAAGCAGAATATCGGGGCGCGTCATGTCTCACCGGCGTAAAATAGTGATTCGCCGGCGGCGGGATTCGAACCCCGACTCGTTCCCAGGCATTCGTCAATCGGGCGGTGTGCGCCGCGTACGGTGCCGCTCTCTGTCGGCTTGGCAGTGCGGCCGACGCGACGCCCCGCGCGGTGCCCTGGTGTCCCGCACTGCACGCTCCGACCGACGCCCGCCGACGCCCGCCGACGACCGGCGAATGCCCGCTCCGATAACCTGCCCCTTAGCGAGTCACGACCAAGCAGCAGTGCGTACCGTATAGCGAGCGCGTGCGTGCGTCTGCTGCATTCCTCGTGTGCGTGTGTGTGTGTCTCTGTGTGTGTGTGTGTCTGTCTGCCCAGGCCACGACTCTGCAGCGGCACTTAGAATCTGCAAATCCGCCTCGAGCCGGTCGAAGAGTAAATCCTCCTTCCCCTCGCGCGCTCCCAATTAAAAACTAAGTAAGCCCACCAATCCGCGCTGACTCTCGGCGGGGCGGCAACAATTCGTTTGTTGTGGCGCGCTGCTGGGTGTGCAGGGGGTGGCAGGCAGGGCGGCGGCCTGCAAGTGAAAGCGGCCTATTTGCGCGTCCGCCTCCCCCCGCCTATTTGCATCTGACATTGACTCGTCGGCCTCCACAGATGCAGCGCCTGCGTGCAGCAGCCTCCCCGCCCAGCGCAACGCGTCGCGCGGCGTACAGTAGAGGCGGTTCCGTTGTTGGCACCGCCGCGCAGGTGTATTCTTACTCGCCGCTGCGACACCTCTTGAACACAACACAACGCTCTGACGGCCCTCTTGTGAGTAGAATCCAAGTGTGCGGAATGGGCAACTGGAGGAGGAGGAGGAGGACGTTTTTTGCCAGTGCAGAAAGCACTGTCTAGGAAAGGAAAGCCTTAACTGCGTTTGGAAAGCCTCTTTTTTGTCCCGTTGGCGGTGACTAACGCGGAGCAGGGCATTTCGCGCGGCATTGCTGCCACCGGAGGCGGCCGACGAACATGCACACGCTCTCAGCCCCCAGGCGCGTGTCACCGGGTCAGGGCGTGGCGTAGCGGAGCGTAGCGCGGCGCCTTAAAATTGCACCAAGAAAGCAAACATTTACACGTGAGCGGGCGCAGCCCCGGCGGCAGCAGCGATCACGAGATGGAGAAGCTCACTGGCAGGCAGGCCCTGCTGGGCCCTGCCGCACCAGCAGGCCACGAATACATTGAGTAATCAGGCACGCCGAGAAAAACAAAGTTTCCTCTTAATCTTTTCTTGTTTCTCTGATTTGACGTCCGTGCGTTTACACACTCCGTCTTCTGCCCGGCCGGCCGCCACGCGTTTGTATGGGCCTCTTTCATGTCCCCCCCCCTCCCCCTCCCCCTTCCCCTCCTGGCCGCCGCGGCACATGCCCTAGGCACGCCGCCAAACGTCCTACACAGGGTCAGGGGTGCGAGCCGCGAGCGAGACAGAGACAGTCCCCCCTCCTTGACGGATGTTTGCGCGGCCGGCGCTACGCGATGCGTGCGGACACACACACACTCACACACACACAGCGACAGCCGGGCAAATAGACAGTGCAAATCGAGCAGCGCCCAGTGGCGCCACAGCGAAAAAAAAAGGGATGAGGCTCGCGAACCGACTCGGCTGGTAATCAGCACACATCTCACTCTGCGAACTCGACGGTGTACTCAGTACACTCCCTGCGGCGTTTACTCAGGAGTACACTCCCGGGACGGAGTGCTCACTCAGATGAGTTAAATACACACTTTTTGCTGCCTATATATTGCCAGGCGTGCTTAGGTGTGTACTCATCGCCGAAGAGAGAGTACTGAGTATGCTGATGAGTTTGCAGAGCGATGTTAGGGAAAACAGGGTACGAACCGTTTCCGTATACTCGCAGTGGGCACGTCGGGGAACCATTCAAACCACAACTGTGGATTGTGATTGGGCAGTGAATATGTCCGTGTGGTGGGTGTGGCGCCCTGGCCGTCCATGACGGCGGCCTCTGTGCAGGCCGGAAAGCGCAGCAACATCGCACTCAACAGCCGGCGGCGTGTTGCAAAAATGTTCGCGGTGTTAATGTTGTCGTGACCGAATCACTGCCCAGCTGATGCGAATCAACCTTGTTTTTCGCTTCGCTCGGGCCGGGCTCAATTAAGGGGGCGAGCAAAGGAACGCCCGCCGGGTGCGTCCGTGCGTGCGCCAACTCATATGGTCAGCCAACTTGTCTCTCACAAAATAACACACCCCCTCATGAAAAAAAACTCCTCTTTCGCCGTTCAAACTTTTCCGGCGCGGCTTTTGGGGGCCTCGCTGGCCGCGGCAACGTGTAACTCGGCGCGCTGCTTGGACGAGCCGCTGTCCAGCGCAACGCGACGCGGCGAGTGTCGCAGGGCGGCGCACTCAGAGGACGGTTGCGTCACGAGCCGAACGCCACCGACTACTGCAACACAGGCCGGGCCTTGAGTCCTTGAGTCCGCAGGGTCAGCTCGCCTAACGGCCTAACGCCGCCACACTGTGGTGTACAGGTTGGGAATGGCAGCAGCATTGCAGCGTTCGAACGCGGGTGGCGAAAGCCTCTCGGGATGCTGCCGCCTCGCCGCCGGCACGCCGTCTCCGCCCCGCCGCGTGTCCGCCGCGGCCATGCCCCTGGCCCTGCCGCCTGCCGTCGCCTTGGCCGTGACTCAACGCGCGAGCCGCGCGCGGCGGGGCGGGGCGGGGCGGGGCGGGGTGCGGCGGGGCGGGGTCAGTCGGTATGCATTGCGGCCCATCCCTCCACCGCCCTTCTAATGTTGCAGGCGAAAGTCAAAGGGTGGCAGAGCCCACACGTGGCCGGCCGCCCTGAAGACTGTTCGCCGCACAGTGGCCTGCATAGGCACGGCCGGGCATGGCCAGGCACGCACGCAGCAATAAGTAATGACCGCACGCTGCAGCGGGTCGATGTTCCAGAGGCTACGCCGTGCAGTAAGTCAAAGTGGGTCACGCCAGGCGAGGGGATGCAGGACGCACATCGACCCGATTGAAAAATAATTAACAAGTGCGGGTCCGCGATGGCGGGTGGCGTGGGCGCTTGGCCTGGTCCACCGCGGCGCGGAGCTCGTTGGAAGTGGTGTGCAGCCAGAGGCCCAGCCGGCCTTCCCCACCACGCGCTGCTACGGCATGCGTGCGCAGAGCCGCGCAGAGTCACCAAGGCCGAGCCAGTCACGTCATTAGAAAAATTTGGCGGCGGCATGGCGGCATCGACCACGCAGCGCTTTGCCGCACACAGCGGTCGGCAGTCATTCCGAGTGATTGGCGGGGCGACTCCGGTCCGGCCAGCCCTCGGGCCAAGCCCTCCCCTCGCGCCGGAAATGCGAACCCCGCGCGGGCAGCGCCACGCCATGCAGGGCACGGCCAAGGCCGCGTTCGGGCGAGGGGCCATAGCCATGCTGCCATGGGCCATCCTAGGCGACGCTGATGAAGAATAGCACGAGGGACGCGCCGGGCCCGCCGCCAACATGACCCCTGGCACCGCACCCCCCGCCCCAGCGGCCTGCCCCACGGCACACACTCGGGCCCCGTTGCAACACAGGCATGGCTTTCTTTCGAGATTCGCACGGCGACGCGCGCTGTCGGCACTCTGCGGTCGACGAGCGCCACCGCCATGGCCTCTGCCGTTCCGGTCGGCCGCGCATCCCGAACCCAATTTCCTCAATTATAGTCGGTCACATTTTTCGCGCCAGCCTCCCCGGCGTCCGCCACGCGTGTCAGTCGGCGTCACGGCCAGCAGCAGCCCTCTCTGGCAGCCCGCCGCCGCGGCACGCCGAGCAACGCGACGCCCGAAGTGGCCGAAGTCACACACACAATGGCGGTTCACCGAGATAGGCGATTTGGCGCCCGCATCGTAACGCAACCGCCTCCCTAGTTTACTTTAGAGGCTGACGCATACGCAAATCGGCCGCCCGGCCGTCCGCCCGGCCGCCGCTGGCGCCGTGCCCCTGCAGCGTCGCGGCGCGTCGCGGCGCGTCGTTCCACCCGAGCGGCTTGGCGCGCCGAGCGACGTGGAGTGACGTACGCAGGATGTGTGTGTGTGTGTGTGTGTGCGCGCCGGTGAGTGAGTCTGTGTGTGTGTGTGTGTATTCGCGCGCGTCCGTATGTATTTGTGTATTGTCACTTTCAGCCGGCCACATGTGACAAGGTCGTGGCCAAGGCGTCGTCATGGTTACCAAGGACGCACCGCAGCCTCTTCGGAAGGGGGCGTCGGGCGGCGTCGGGCCGCGTCGCGAGGGAGTGCCTCAGATGAAGACAGATGGGGTTCTGAGACGAGGGCCTCAATCTTGGCGCGCACACTCACAGGGGAGAAACGGGCGCGATCAAAAACGCAGAGTGGCGCGGCTGCTCGGGGAAGGAGGACTGCGACTTCGGAAGCAAAATCGCGGTTCGCTTCGGCGGTCGGTCGGTCGGGTGGGACAGGACGCGATTTCTCATTGCCGACCGCCGGTCCGAAGTGCCTCTGTGACAGGGGCTATCTAGCGGGCCGCCGGCCTGTGGCCTGTTCGTCCGTCACTCCCTCCAGCCGGTGGCTCTGGCCGCTCTAGCCACACAGCGGTCACTTTGAGAGCACAACGCGCATGCAGATCTGTATACAAGCCTGCCCAGTGGTGGCGCACCGTGGTGCACAGTAGTGGCGTGTCGCTGATCGGTCGCTCTATTTC
Source organism: Stenchaetothrips biformis (assembly GCA_030522485.1). NCBI lineage: Eukaryota > Metazoa > Arthropoda > Insecta > Thysanoptera > Thripidae > Stenchaetothrips > Stenchaetothrips biformis. The sequence continues at coordinate 7,855,195 of CM060098.1, forward strand.
ATTCGGCGCTGCATCGGCCCATTCGACGGGAACGCACCCGGTCGACCTTCACCCGCGCGCCCATTAGACCTTTGGTATCCGCTGGGCCGCCTCATGTGTGATGGGCGTAGGGCGGCCGTGGGGCAGGGCGTGGTGCAGCGGCCAATCGAAGCCGTGCCGGCAGCGCTATTCGTCGCTCTGTCCCCCCTTTGGGTGGCCGCACGATTGCGAGAGAGACAACACGGCGACGCACAGCTCGTACCCGGCTGCTTCTGCACGACATAGCGGATGTTTACTTTAGGGGCGCCTAGCGATCGACCGGTAGCGGTTCCTGCAGAATCGCGCGCCACCTTGGAGACGCCGCACGCACAGCGCTGCGTCCACGCCCCCGCCGGAGCGGTGCCTGCTGGCGGGGGCGGGCCGCATGCCCACCCTTCCTCCCCGCCCCAGCGGCGCAGGCAGTGGTGCGGCATGTGACCTTTCGCAGGCCGCAGTGCAATGCGGCGAATCCTGCCGTGGGACGACAACGGCAACGCACAGGCCGCGCGGGTCTCCGGCAACAGCACCCGAAACAAACAGCCTCGTGCTGCGATCGCGGCGCTTGTATGGCCTCGTCTTTGACGCGGTTCCAGGCCAAGTCGGTCGTCCTTGCGGGGGGCGGCCCGCACCCCCAACCCCGCGGCCCGGCCGGCTCACGCAACCTGTTTAACGTTATTGCCTCGCTGTGCGTGCCGCGCCGCCCTGAAGGCCCTGAAGCGTAGGCCGGCAGGGCGCGGCGTGGCGGCGGTGCGGCACGGCGACCACCAACCTTGCCAATCTTGCGACCCGATTACATGACGAGGGGTGGCGCGGCGGTCGAAGCGGCCGGGCGTGGCGGAGGGGAGGAACGTGTTTCTTGAAAGGGTTGAAACGGGATGCGCGGTGGCGCGGCCTGACCCGGCCCGCGCGCGTGCGTGCGGCAGACTACCCCGCCGGGGGCCCATCCGTTCCGATATTGCCCATAAGCGCCCCCCGGCGCTTCCGATCTAGCGCGCATTTTCACGAATTTATTTTTTTCGAAACAATCGTCGGAGTGGCGGGAGGAAATGATTGGCGCGCGGTACCGTAAGCCAGCCGATACCATCGCGGCGTCGGGGCACGCAGCGAGACGCCCTAACGACCGCTGCGTAAACAGTTTTCGCGGGTAAATACCTGCCTAGAGCGGTCCTCACCTTTTTCCTGCCTGCCCTACGCCGGCTTGCCCTACGCCCTGCCCTTTACCCGCCCAATGCAGTCCCTGCCCCCACTCCTCGGCACTATCTCGCCTCGCCATTCTTTCCGAAGGAATAATGCGAAAATCGTGAACGTAATGAGTACGTTAGCACGGGCAGTACGGGCAGTACGGGCCGCACCGCGGGGCATTGCGCTGCACTGACCCTGCCGCCCTGCCTCCCCCCTCGTGTAATAAACGTTCCGAATTCCAGCGCGACACGTTGCGGCAGGCCTTCCCGTCCGCTTCCTTCCGGCATCATTTCAAGCCGCGGTAAGACAGGATGTAAGTCGCACGACACTTTCCACTGGCATCGTGGCTGCCAGCCCCGGAGCCAGCCCCGGAGCCAGCCCCTGACCTTCCGAGTCAGCCGCTGCAGTGGCCCGCCCGGCGCCACCCCATTGCATTTTGACACATTTGGGACACGGGATTGGCGTGGACGAGGCATACAGGCCGCGCCGCCCACACGCAAGCCCGCCCGTGGCGGCGCCCAGGCACCTCTATGGCGTCCCTCGGTGCGATGATGCGGCTCGGCGACTAACTCGCTGGTTGACGGAGTCCTCGCGGGGATGTTCGGCGTGGCGCTGCACGTGGCCCGAGGGGGAAACGACAGAGAAATTTTGTGTACATCGGATAGGGATAACCCCGGATAACCCGCGGATTACCTCCGGATAATATCGAAAAATTTCCAGGATTACCCTTGGATTACGCCGTATAACCCCGGATTACCTCAGAATTTCCCCGGATTACTACCGGATTACTTCGAAATTTCTGGTTATCCGGATTACGGATAACCAATTTGCTGTACACCGGATAACCGAAGTCGTTTCCCCCTCGACGTGGCCCCTGACGCAAGCCTGCAAGGCAGCAAGCCTGCAGTCAGCAAGCCTGCAGGCAGCAAGGCTCCCAAAGGCAACGGCCGGCGCGCACCCACAGAATCGATACGCAGCGCCGCGTGGGCCGAGGCCGGGCTGGCAGGGCCTCGCTGGGGCCGAGGTCGGGCGGGGCGGGTGCAGCACTGCAAGGCGGGGCGAGGCGGGGCGGGATTGGATCAGAAAGGGGGCCAGGCCGACTCAAAACTGACCTGACCTCACTCACACCCTCGCTGGCCTAGTCAAGCCGCAGTCACCCCCTCCCCCGCGGCGCGCGAAAGAAGCCGCGCGGGCCACTTACCTCCATCATTATTATGCACACCAGGCCATCCCAGTGCGTGACTCGGCCAAGTAAAATAGAAATGTGTGTTTACTTTCAATTTGGGCCCTGGCCGTCCAACCGGGCTGCGCCACGCGTGATTATCCACGAGGAAAGTCAAACACGTTTAAAACTTACACGGGGCGCCGCTAATCAAGGCGAGAGGGCCCCGGTTTCTCATTTATAAATACCTCGGCGTGCGCTGCGCGACCGATCCGCCCGGCGGAATGAGCTTGTCCACACAAAAATCGCTTCATTCCGCTTCGTCCACTCGGACTCGCGCTCCACGCCGTGCCTTCAAATTCAAATATGATTCACCTGAGGCATCAGAGATATTCGGCAATCAAACAGAGGATTCTTTTACGTAGCACATTTTCGAAATCGATGCCTTATTGAAAGTTATATCGCGAAACGCTTTGGTGGTTGTCATGATAAACTGAGTCCTATGGCAACGGGCAGACAGACAGGCCCGGGCGAGCCCGCGGACGGCCGGGCGGCGCGCTCAGGCCGCGCGGAGCACGCATGCGGCGTGCTGGGTCCGATGGGCGCCCCTCACGACCGCTTGATTCATTATTGGCGGTGCAATTGCAATTACGCTGCACCCACGTCACCGACGCGTCACCGCGGCACCATGCGTCAGTGGCAAGTCGGAACGGAACAGAGGTTTTCCAGCGCAGAGAGCGCGCTATGGGCATTGACTGAAATCTGCTGCACAAATCAAATAGTGATACATCTCACCATCTGAGGGGTGAGACAGAACTGTCTCACCGAAAAAGGGTGATACTAAAATGTATCACCGTAAAGGGATGATACAAGCCCTGGAAAACAAGGGCCCATCTCGCCGATATATCTTACCTTTTTTCGGTGATACATTCGTGTTCGACTTTTTTTCGGTGATACTTATTGTATCGCCGAAAATTAGTGAGATGTCTCACCTTTTGAACTTAGTGTGTAGTCGACCGTGCGGTCAGGATTGTCAGAAAATTCACGACAATAACTCAGACGGCAAGAAATCTCTTTGCATCGATCAAATCGACGAAAAGTTCAGCCTCATTTTGGTATAAAGCGGCGTGGTTGATGACAGCGGCACAAGGATGGTTGTGTTAAGGATATCGTGATAATGAATTGGCCGCGGTGGCGTCACCGCGGCGGGTTAGTGCGTGGTCGTCATGGCGGGCCTCGCGAGGCTACGGCGCGCCGGCCGACCGCAAGATGCCGTGAGTCGTCAAAAGGAGATTTACTGCACTCGAAATAATGTTGTCGGTCCACGCGCCGCGAGCCGCCGCGTCCACCCGGAACTCGAAACGGAGTTATTAAGGCCGCAACACGGCGGCATCCTTTCAGCCTCTTGTAACAAAAAAAATAACACATTTTATTTCACTGTTGCAGGGTACCCTACTGTGCCAAGTGTGACATTTGTCCCGCAGCGAGTCACGGCACGCTGTGCTGCGCGCCGCGCCGCCAAATCGAGCCGTGCCGAGGCGATCGGGCTGAAGGTGCGTGGCGCGGCCGGCTGGCTGTGGCGCGGCGTGACGACCCGATCGCTATCGCAGTCACGTCACGTCACGCCCGACGCAGTGTGCGTTTGCTGTGACCTCGATCCGCAAACGCGTGACGCCATTATCGCTCTTCAAATATCGACAATGTGCCTCATTGGCCTCATTTACGCAATCCGCCCAGGAGGAAAATGTTCCAGAACGCGCGCGCGGTGCGCTCAGGACTCCGCCGGCCACCGCAGCGGCCGCGACTGGAACTGAGTCCCACTGTGCTGTCCGATTTTGAGAAAGCAAAGTTTGCCAGAGCATTGCGAGGTGTGGATGCAGTGGTGACAGAAGACGGACAATTTATATCCCCCCCACACCAAAAGAGAGAGAGTGAGAGAGAGAGAGAGAGAGAGAGAGAGAGAGAGTAGCAGTGGCCTCTGCGTTCCTAGGGAAGGCAGCGCGCTGTGAACGCGTGACTGTAAGTTTCTCAAGCTGCCGCCGGGCTTAGCCTATGCCGGTCTCTGCTCGCGCGGGTTAGCTATTCGCGTACGCACTTTAACGAGCAGCCCCGGCCGCGGCGCGCGCCTTGTTAAAAATGTTGGCGCCGAACAACGCGTCCCTTGCTGCGCGCTCAGTGCGTGCGCGCGTGTGTGTGTGTGTGAAAACGGCAGAGGTAGAGTGCGGGAGCGAGACGCAGAAGGATAATTTTTACGTGTACATGTGTGTCTGGTACATAGCGCTCGCCCGCCCTGCTCTTGTCTTTATGGCACAGTGTGTGTGTGCGTGCCCGTGAGGTGGCTTAATTAATCAGTGTGTAAAGATCGGAATGTGATAACTTTGTGCGTGGCGTTTACAGACGTCTACTTCCCGCGGCGCAGCGCAGCGTGAGCCGTTGCCGCACGCGTTATAAGTTCGTTCGTTAAGCGCGGCGTTAACGAGTGTGTACAAGCAGTGTGCATATTGGTCAAGGACTGCAGAAAAAAACGGCGCGCTGCACTCGTTGGCCGCGGCAACACAGTTGCGTGTGTGGGCGACTTTTTCGCGCGGGCCTGCTGATAATGATAAAATAGGACCATAGAAACAGCGCGCATGTTGCACTTGACTGGTGAGCGCACTCGAGAGTAGCTTTCCGCTTTTGGCTTTGCAGCGAATGCTACAAAATAGGAGCTAAAGGGAAACAGACAGGAAAAGAGGCATGCAACTACACATATCAGTTAATCTCATGATTTTCAGAAGTGGAAGTACCACAATGGTCCCTTTTAGATACCATTTTTATCCCTGGGACAAATTAGGGAGTTCGAGACAAATCCGAGATACCAAAGAAGTCCCTTCCATACTGAGATCCCTCCTGAAGTTCCAAAGGAGAATGAAGTTTCTCCAAGAGCCAAACATTCGCGACCAACCACCTGCCCCCGCAAAAAAATAATTGTTTATTTTGTACCTATTGAGTGAATACAGTAGCTTTGGTGAAAAAAAAAACAAAACAAACAGAAACAGCGGGTTTTGAACCCTAGAACTCCGGGGTTAGAATGCAATGTCTGTACGCTCTCGGCCGCCGGTATCGCAGTGAATGCGGCGACTACAAAGTCTAACATCTGATGTTCGAATCCTGCCACACGCACTCTGTTCGGATCCAGCCTTTCAAAAGCACCGCTTCACCCGGGGCGCTGAACCCAGAGTCCGGGGGACCTGGGTTCGACACCCAGTGCGAATGTCATTTTCGACCGACTGTCCCGGGGGAGCGACCGCCAAATTTTGGGTCGGCGGACGCCTGGGAGCCGGGCCGCCAGCTCAGGCACATGCCGGCAGCGGGCACGCGCGCCCATTGTCGATGAAATGTGTGAGGATAAAAACACTCGCCGTGCGCGCAGCTGCAGCGACATTGTAGTGCAACCTTTTTCCATCTTCAAAAGCCTCCATTAAGTGACGACGTCTTGGCGGCCGCCGGCGTTCCGCCACGGCCCGCCTGGTGGAGGGGGTGCCTAGCGACTGCGGGCGTACAGTGCGTGGCCGGCCGCACGAGTGGCCTGCCAGCCGCGGGGAAGGGGCGGCAGGGGGGCCAAAGGGGGCCCGCGAGGAGGCCTGCCAGTGCACTGCGATGCGGTGCGGTGCGACGCGCCGGGCCCCCGCGCCCCGGCTCCCCGCCCGTCTCGGCTGGGCTCGCGGCGCAGCGCGGCTCGACTCGGCTCACAGCAACGCAACGAGCACCACACGCGGCCTTGACATTGGGCTGCCCGCGCTGCTGGCTCTGGGGCGCGGCGTGCGGGGCGGGGCGGGGCGGGGCGGGGCGGCCAGGCGGCATGGCGGGACTGCACGCGCGACTCGCCATCCGCATAGGCCTATACACGCTGCACCGCCGCGCCGCCACGCCGCGCCACGCTGCGCCACGCCGCGCCACGCCGCGCCACGCAGAGCTCACGTAATAGCGTAATGGCAGTCACTGCGCCGCGCCACCGCGCCGGGCCAGAGGGGGCCGGGAGGGAGGAGGTCCAACACCTGAGCGAACGCTTCGCGAAGATTTGCAGTCTCGGTCGGCGCGACGGCCTGACATTGGCACAAGGAGACACACTCACACAGGCGCGCTCTCGGCACACCGACGCACGCACAAGTGCAAGTGCTCGTAAGGAGAGGCAGTTGACTCGCTGCAGGTGATTGGCACCGCGTGCGATGCAAAGCAGTGACGTTGTCCTCGACAAGCAGCAACGCTGTGCGACTGGGCCTGTCGAATCGTTCAACCGCCTGCCCGTCTTTGCAATGACTCTGGCCGCGGCAGCGCGGCGCTCGCTCTATTAAAAGCTCGCAACGGCGGCGTGTATGCCAGTGTATGCGCACTCACGTGCGTGTGGTGGCGCGCCTGTGTACAGCGTGCGTCAGAGGCGAGGGGCCCTAGGGCCGCGGTGCCCGGCAGCACGCGGCGGCACGCCCAGATGAAGGTTAATTTGGCGAAGGTCGCCGCACCACAGTGTACGTACGCCGCGTCGCTGCGTCACACAGTCACGAAGTGACACCAAGTGACACGCAGTGACACGGAGTGACGAGGCTCCCCATTATCGACGACGCGTGACAGGGCCCTAGTTCGGCCCGTTCGCCTCCTAATCAGAGAGACGAGGCGGCCCCGCCTCCGCACTCGGCCCAATGTGCATCTCTGCGGTTTTTCCTGTTGCCGCGCGGCGCGGAGGCTCGGTGAGTCGGAGCCGGGCGGAGTCAAACCGCGCCGCCGCGTCCGTTTTCGGCGTAGAATATATAATAATGTGATTAGCGCTCAATTTGCCACCGTACGCTGCCGAGCGCCCCGCCAGCACCGCGCTGCCCCGCCCCGCCTGCCGTACGAGCCCACGGTGCAGGGTAAAGAGAGTGTACGCGGTACGGGGTAATCGCTTCAATGTTGACTCCGCATGCAGGAACACCAGGGCGGCGGGCAATAAAGAAGAAAAGCCCTGCCGACGTTTTTGCAGTGCGTCGGCCACGTGGCACGCACCGAGGCCTTGGGCCGGAACGTCACACTCCGTCCGGACGCCAAATGTGAGGACTCTTGTCGGTCACGCCGGCTGGGCCGGGCGTGCGTGGGCGGACAGCCGTCATGCCGCACGCAGCGACGCACGCAGCGACGCACGCAGCGACGCACGCGCTGCTTGGAGCCGGGCGCCGTGCGGCCTGGCGTAGGCAGGCCCGTCGAACAAGGCAGCGGGCGGCACTGCCACCAGGCGACAGTGCCCTTAAACTTGAACCGGAGAGGCCAAGTTTACAAAGCACCTTCCAGGGCAAAGTTATTATTATTTATTTTTTTATTTTTTTTTTAAATCACTGACACTAACGTCCGGTGAACATGTTCACCGGTCACTTTTGACTGATGACGTGAGCAACCTCACCTCCGCCAGCACGTGGCGGCTAGACAAGGCTTGAGCGCTAATGCCACTCTTTCGGCTGCAGCGCTGGTGCGTGCTGACGGAGCAAGGCGCGTGCGGGGGCCGAGGAAGGCCGGCAGGCACGCCGCTCGGACGGACGGAAAACTGCCAAAAATGCGAGGCTCTCTAAATAAGCGTCCGTCCGCGGGCTGGCCGCGCAGGCCGCGCAGGCCGCGCAGGCAGGGCTGTACAGCGCGACGCGGTGCTGTGCGCGTGGGCGTGCTGCAGGCGCGGTACGCAACGCGCGTTGCGGCCAAGGTCACGGGGACGCGGCTGCTCGGCCCGGCCGCCGTGCCAAAAACGCGGCCACGTCAAATTAACGCAGAAACGCGTGGCGGGCGAACTTATTCGCAGTGGTCGTTATAGTAGGGTCTCCATGAACAGGGCAGGACTGCACGCCGCGGTGACGCAACCAATGGGGCCGGAAGGAGGTTCAATGGGACACAATGGGCCCCGCTCGGCGAGGCGGACAGCGGGAAGGACGCGCACCTTGGCCCACACTGGACCGCATCCTTTGACAGTCGTCCGGCTTTGTTGCGAGCCGTTGCCATGGGCGTCTTTCCGCACTCATCGCGCGTGCCCCGGGAATAAAGATCGTCAAGCGGAAAGCAATGGAAAAAAATAAATAATAAATTAATATTAATGCGAGAGGCAGAGTCCGTTTCGGCGCGTGGGGCAGTGTAACGCGGCCGCGGTGTTCTCATTGACGATGACGTTGTCGTCGAGGGGAAGCCCTTGGACACTTGATCGGCGGCAGTGGAGTCCTTTTAAAGCGCTGCGCCTCGCGGCTGGCCAGCTGTCCGTGACGGCGCCCGAATCAGCGACACGACGACCACGGGCCAGAGCATCGCGGATGAAGCGTGCTGCGTCGGGGACGCGCGAGTTGAGGCTGATCTCGGCGCAGGAGAGCGAGTGCTAGACGCTGGGCGGTCGGACCTTTGAACGAGGGTGCCCGTACGTGGTCGCGGAACGCAGCGCTGGCCGGACACACATTCCACCGCGACAATTAACAGTTACGGCTTTCATTAAACGTGTCATGTTCCCAGCGCCGCCCGCCGCCACAGGGACGCCGCCGCCGAGGGACGCGACAGCGACGCGGCAGCGACGCCTCCCTGACGGCTCTGTAGAGCGGCGTCGGCTTTGGCGTCGCTCCGGGCAAACTCCGCTGCCAGCTCATCCGGGTCGACGACAGTCCCCCGCCCCATCCCGCCCCACCCCGCCTCGCCCCGCCGCGCACCACCCCACCCCGCCCCGCCCCGCGAGCCCAACGGACGCAGGGTAAGGACGGAGTGTGCGTGCGTGCAGTGTGCGTGGGAGTGCGAGCGCCGCGAGTGGGAAATGGAGGCGCGCTACGCCGCTCTGGACTGCTCAGAACGACAGACCACGTTTTTACGGCCCCGCGTGTGTGAGACTCGGAGGCGAAATTTTCGAAATACTATCAAAACGCACACGGATTTAGAGTGAATGCAGGGTCGACTCGCTGTGCCGCGTTAGCGGGAATTCCCGCCGCCCCTGCGCCGTGGCGCTTGTTTTATAGACCCTGCCGAAGGAGTGTTGTGAATTTGTTGCTGCTAGTTTCTCGCACGGGTGTGTCTACCGACCCTCGCGAGGCATCGGCGGGATATTTTCGGCCAATGGCGAATTGCGAGTTCGGTTGTTAGGCCGGCCCTGGGCCTAGCGGCACGCACGCCACTGCACGCACGGGAACGGCGCGCGCGATAGGCTTCAGTGGCGGAGCCGGAAACACCACCCGTTTTTTTTTTTAACTTTTAAACACTGTCTAATCAAAAAAAGAAATTAGATTGCTGCGATTGCCGGCAACGTCACTCAGACGGCTAACACTGAGCGCGATTCGGTTTTTACACCAACGGTACGGCTTACACTAACCCGGCCGCGATCTCCATGGTGCGTCCAGACTTGGCACCATCGTGTAATTCAACCGAATACAGCAATCGCAACGCAGCGGGACACACGCAAAACAAGAACGGAACGCGGGTTGAGCGCGCAGCCAACATGCGAACAATGCATTAGTACTGCAGCACTCCCACCGAAAAGGCCGCACGCACCTGTCCGATAAGTGGCGACGGCCTCCGCGGGGCGCCGCGGCGTAGGGCCCGCTCGCTCCACTGCCAAGGCGCCGAGGGGCTTCGAGCCGGTCCAGGACACAGTGACACGGCCCAAGTTGGGGAGCACTGCCGTCTCGTGAGACTTTGCGAAAACAAACCCCCAGTGTACCCGGAGCCAGTGGCACAGCGTGGCACAGCGTGGCACAGCCTTTCGCATTTCCGATTCCAAAACGAACGAAAGTCGCGCAGAGCGAACGCCACGCCACGCCGTCGGAATAAAAGGCAGGCCCGGGGCCTCGCCGGGGCCGAGCAGGTCACATGCAAAACGGGGCGTTGAGTCGCGTCCTCCCCGCTCCAATCCCGAACACCTCCTTTTGTTTTTAACAAGATCGGGAATATGCGATAAAATGTGCAGCTCTACATACGGTGCGGTGCAAACGGTGTGGTCCATACTGCACTGTGGGAGCGGGGCCAGGCTTCTGCGAATCCCCGGCGCAGGCCTGTACTAAGAGAAGGGCATCGTGTGAGACACCCCGCGCGGGCCCTAAAGGCAAGCCCTACGGCAGGCCCAAACACACGTGTAGGGCGTGGATTTGAATTTGCCCGCGCGCCGATCGAGATCCCACGGCACCCGCAGCGGTCGTGCCAACCCCAGACATGCACGTGACGGCCCCCGCGCGGGAGCGGTGGGGCAACGCACCGTGCGTCTAGCCAGGAGACGAGGATCCGTCACAATCGAAACTGTTGGCGCATGCTTCGTCGTACGCCACGGCTTCTTTTCGACTAACGATCTTCCGCTGTGAATCGCCACCTCCCCTCCCCCTGCCCCTCTCGGCCACACCACGGTTCCCTTGCCCATTAAAGGGCGAGTAAGCGGAAAGACCTGAGAGATCACGATGACTGCATCACGGCGGGGCGTGGCGGGGCGTGGCGGGGCGGGGCGGGGCGCGCCGGGGGAGTTCCTGGGGGCTCCGGGAAGTCTGGCCCGCAGCGGGTCCTCCTGGACCGTGGGGACCAGCGGGGACCCACACAGTGTCGCCGGTGTCGCCTGTTGTGTGTCCTTGTAGATCTGGGCGTGATGGCTGCCCGGCCAGAACCAGTCTCGAAATAATTAATTGAAGCCTATCTTCCCCGTGGGGGCCGATACAATGCCCGGTTTACAAAGTTAATGCGTTGTCTCGCTGCGCCACCGAATCGCCATTTTTGGGCGGGGATTACGTCCGGAACGCTATTACGCGCAACAACAGGCTTTGGCGTACCAGAGTGAATACACAGGTCATGCCGACACAGGCGGCCCGCTTAGCACAATTATCCAAAATTTTCCTGTTTCATTGGAGGTGAGCCATGACAACTTTCATTGGCCGCCACGGCTTCTGAACTACAGTTCATAAAGCGGGTGTGAATTTCGCACAGTGACGAACCTGTGTCGACTAAACGGCTTTCACCGAAATAACCCAATGTCGTCCGTTTGCAGCCTGGCACTGCCGATACTGCCGGGCCGGCTGCGTACGAACAGCGCCTCCACCCGGACGCGGCACTCCCGCCGATTGATGGAAACGCGACGCACATTTCGGGGGGCCGGCCTCCTCCAACGCCACGGGGCAGCGCACGCCGACACGCAACGCGCCGCGCACGCGACGCACGCACGCACCGCACGCACGCCCACGCTGGCAGGCCCCAAAGCCGCTGGCGGCCGCAAGCCCTGTCCTTATAGTTCGAAAGTGGCAATCCCGAGTTCCTCTCAATTCCCATATCGCCCCGAGCCCGCCGCCGCCGCACGCACGCCACCCGCACACACTCAAATAACCCCACCAAAGTTTTCCCTGGAAATAAGTGTGTCGGCGAGCCGTAGGCGAGACTTTGCCGCTTTTGGAGCACGCCGCAAAGTGCCAGAAGGTGAACGGCTCGGATATCGTCGCCCTGCGGGGATGACTGTGTCATGGCCCAGCAAGGAGGTCGCCCAGCCGCACACCGCCAGGGAAGCGCGCGGGTTAGTTTCGCGAATCGGAATCGGCGAGCAGAGGCGTGGCCAGGCGTGGCGTGGCCAGGCGTGGCGTGGCCAGGCGTGGCGTGGCGTGGACGGGAATCGGGGGAGGAGAGGACCGGACTGAGCATACTGGTCGGATTCGCCGAACCACACAGACACCCAACAGCTTGGTCTCCCTGCCCTACGGCACGGAAGAGGAAGGGGGCGAGGGGGTCCCACAGCAAGGCGTGCGTTATCCTGCGAACAAGACGTCGAGGACGGCGGGCAGGGCAGGGCAGGGCCGGGCAGGGCAGGCAGGACACTGTGCAGTGCAGCCATCCCGTGCTGCAGCTTCTGCTTCCCAGAAACGATTGCGAACAGCGTCTGGCTGCAGGAACACGGCCTGCATGGGCACGGCGCGGTGCTCGGCGCTGCCCGCACCCACGAGGTCCCCGCTCGGACCCGGGCCTCTCGGGCTGGCCAAGGTTTTGCGCGCACGGCTCCACTCCTTCCGCGTGCTGGCCAACATAAGACTCTCACGCAGCTTGACCATAAAGCACCGACGCCAGCGCAGCGCCGGCGCTGGCCTCAGCCGAGGGATGCGTCCGGAGAGGGTTTACCGGAACTATACTACTGGGATCAACCTCCTAGATCCTAAACAAACGCTAAGAAGAAAAAACGCCTCTCGAAACAGCCAGGATTAGTTTGCACCTCAGTAAATTCAGAGGAACTTGCGCCCCTATCATATAATTTGCCGGTCCGCCCGTCCGTCCGTTCGTCCGCGGCCCGTGTGTCTGCGCGTGCCATGCATCACGCAGCGACCCGGCGAGCCATTACGCTGCGTCCTGCGTGCACCACAGTCGGATAGAAAAAAACAGAAATAAACCAATTTTCCGGCGACGCACGATTCCGTAAACAGCTCCCACGCTTCATCCGCTCTGACCACACAGACACACACAATCTCTCTCTCTCACACACACACGTGGAATTTCCGACAACGTGTATTTCTCTTCGCCATGGTGCACGGCTTTTATTTTTTCACGTCTAGCCGCCGCCGGCATTGCATACTTATCGGCCATGCATGTTTCGCCGGCGCCGTTCCGGACCGGCGGCCGCGGAAAAGAGTGGCGTGCGACGCGTGCGCGCCGCGTGATCCTCGAGCCGCGTTCAAAATCACGTCCCTTGCGATAACAGCCGTGTAGGCGTTGGCACGTGGCCGCGCCGCTACCTACGGACCCACTCCGAACACCGGTCCGTCGCCCTGCCTCTCTCGCGCCCGTGCGGAACACCAAACGGGTGCGACGGAGACGGACAGAGCACGGCCAGTCTTCTCTAAACCAAGTCAATTATTTTGTCACGCTGACCTAATTACACAGCCGCTATGAATTCTGTCAATCAATCGGCCTCTCAGCCGTTTAGAGGCCCGATGCCGCGGTGCGCAGCAGGGCAGCCGACTTTGGGCATTGGATTAGCGCATGCCGCGCGGACGCCGCCGTCGACATCCGTCGACACCCCCGTCACTACCTTGTCAGCAAAATACGTGACCTGCAGTCCGGCCCAGGTCAACCCTCGGCGGATCCAATTATTGCGTTTACCATGTTACCCAGTTACGTACCCCCTCCCCCTTCAGTAGCCCTTGCACTGTTGCGTCGCCCCGACCCTCTCTCTCTCTCTCTCTCTCCCCCTCATAAAGACGGAGTACGGGACGGGGACGGGTCGGGAAGCCTGATGGTGTCGCCGAGGTCGCCCATCAGAGGGCGCGGCTTGGATGTGCCCACGAGTTTGGAGGGGACGGCCGAAAGTCAGAGCCGTCAGAGCGGTGCGCGGCGCGGCCGGCGAGGGGAGAGCGGGGCCGCTCGTGTGCATCGGTAACGCATCGCAGAGATTTCGGGTATCAGCGCTATGCATCTCGTGTGTTTAGAATAACGAGAAACAATTAGTAGGATGCGGATTTAAAATTTAAGTTGCCCACAGCATGACGTAGCGAGCTGCCGTTTGAAAGACAGAAGCAGGACTTGGCATGCATCTTTTGGCCTCCAGGTTCCAACAAAAGTTGTTCGAGCTTTGAGTAGGCTATAAACGAAACGCCTAGTATCGTCGGGCGTCGTTCTGAGGCGCAGTGCGGAAGGCGGTCAAGAGCTGAGCGACGCCGGTGGCGGCCGGCGGCACGGTGGCAGTGACGAGATGGTCGGGCCCCCGCCGCTCCGGTCAACTGGGCACGCAGACGCAGCGCCGCGCTTCGCACCTTGCTCCAGGCGGACCGCGACGGGGAAAGGCCCTCGAGTGTCGGATGGAAACGAAGCGAGTCGCGGAAAACGGCGCGAAAAAAAAGGATCGCTACTGTTCCAGGAACCGCGTCGTGGACGAGCTGCGCCTCGGGTCGTTTTATCTGCCTCCAAACCCAGGGTGGCCCGGTAGTGGCTGGTCGACAAACGGAACGCGAGAATGGACGTTCGCTCACACTGCATTAATTCGAGTAGCAGCGCATCTTCTTTCCTGCGAGGAATAGACAGCGCTGGCAATACTCCACGCTCGAAGACCGCCCCCCCAAAAGACTGACTTGAGAGACTCGCGGCGGTGCGGGGTAGTTACGCAGGGTCAATAATCTTTTCGTTGACACTAAGGCAAAACTGTTGGCTCTACTCCGCGGCCGGTGGGGCGTGGCGGGGCGAGGCGTGGCGGGGCGAGGCGTGGCGGGGCGAGGCGTGGCGGGTGGTGACGCTGCCGATCGGAAGCCGTATCGTCGGTGGAGACGCGGCCCGCCCCGCCACGCCCGGTTCGGCGTCGATCCGCTGTGCTCTGCAAGCCCTGCGCATCCGAGCGCATCGCATCTGTCCCCGCGCCGCGCCGCGTTGTTGCGGCGGTCGCAAACAATGCCCCGGCCGGCCGAACCACGCCGCGTGAGTCCGGGTTACGTCAACCACCGCCCAACACGCGTCACTTCGCCGACTTCCGCGCGCAGGGACCGGAGCAACGCACCGCTGCAAGTGACCCGGCACGATTGCACCAAGAGGAAAGATTTTTCGACACAACGCCAATAACCGTTGTCGTAGAGATTTCACTTGAGTTTGAACCTACCTGGGGAGGTCTTATTTGCACCAAATAAATTTGTATTTGGCTCTGAACAGGATTACCGAAGCCAGAATTAGGTAGAGTCCTTAAGTCCTTAAGCTGACTCTAGAATTAGGTGCTCGAAACGACATGAAAAATTTAACGCCATCTGCGTGATCAGTACCCATTCCTGAAAGCTCGTAGCCACATGTAAAGCGTCTCGGTGCGGCTGCTCGCGGCACGCGCAGGAGGCCTTCATTCGACCGGCGGCACGTCGAGCTAAACAGGCCGACCGGCGGCGTCCTCGAGCGACACTGAGCGCCCTCTTTGGAGCGTAATGCCTCAGTGACGCCCAAGGTCCGGGTCGACCCCCGCGCCCCACCGCCGGCCCTGCGCGACGATGGTCCTGCTCGGCCGCGCCGCCACCTGGACCTACCCCACTACCCGCCTTAACGCAGCCTGGCGGAAGCCCGACCCGGAAAAAAAAAAAAAACTCCTGAGGGAACTCGGCGCGGAATCGTCACTGATTTTTTCAACATTCAGTCAAGTTGCCGATTCTTTCACTCGCGCACTTTGTACCATCGGATCGCACAAGCACTGCCAACCTCGCACTGTAACGGTTTCACTACAGCATCCCTTCTGGACCAAACTCTACAGCAACAGCTATTTTTTTTCTGTGAAACGGCTTGAAAGCAAAGAGAAAAAAAAAGCGCGTTAGAAAGGTAAAAGGGGTGGATGGGAGGCACGGCGGCGGTGCGTGGGAGGCGCGTCGTCTTGCGAAGCTCCGGCAGGTCGCGTTTTTTTGGCGGTCCTCTCTGTGGGAACCGAAGCAGCACCGCGCCGCGACGCCCTGTGAGATCATGCGGCGATTCGGCGTCGGATCGCCTGCTTTGTCTTTTCATTCTTTTCACTTTCTTTCGTCTCTCGTTCAACTGAACGCACTTTTGTCGCAGACCGGAGTCTAACGGTCGGGCTACAGACGGCGGACGGGGGATATACCCGCAAGTTTGTTACCCAATTTCTAAGTTACTGAACGCATTCCGACATGGCCTGGCGATGGAAACAATACGGACGCGAAGGCGAGTCGACTGTAAACAATTCATAGCTCTTTAAGCAACCAAACACCACAAAGTGCTGCCAGCAGTACATCAACAGATCTTGCAGAATTTGCATGAATATTATTACTCCACGCCGCCTTGGGGCGACTACACAACAGCAGCAGTTGATGGAAGACCAACACGTTGGGTGGCAATAGTGATCAAATTAGCACAAGCTAAAGCGGGGAAGGAGATGAAGGGTAGCCCGAATCCAGTAAGGAACGCCAGCACCGCGTCTTGGGTGGAAAGATTCCCCTTTCTTGTCCTTCTATCCGAATCAACTTTGACCCGTCGCACAATGTAAGTGTGGTTTAAGAGGGGTGAGTAGGGTGGTGGGGTGCGCCGGTCGCACTCCGTCGCGTGTAACACACTCACACACACACACACACACACACACACACACACACACACACACACACACACACACACACACACGAAGCTCATCGGATCGGTATTATAGAGCGCAGTGCAGCAATTAGCGGCAAACAGGTTTGGCTCGACGAGGGGTGAAGAGTCAACACGTGATCGCTTCGGGGACGGGACGGTCTTGTCATTCCGATGTGTCTCACTGCCCGCCAGATTACACGCGTTTGCGCTGCTGTGTCGTCCACGAGCACGGTCTCATCAGTCAGGGTGTTTTGCCCCGGTCCCCAACAAAAATTGGGGCTTGGGTGGAAAACGTTTGAACACGCGGCATCTCGTGGAAAACGCAAATACCTTCGGTCCAACGGACTAGCAAGTTTTTCATCTATTATGAGGCTCGAGCTCTCGGTTTGGGGAATCCCAACTTTAGGCTTTGATGCCACGTGATTGAAGTACAGTAACACTGCCTGGTCATGCCCTAATCGAATCTGCTGGAACAATCTGGAGCGGCCCGTCTGGGGCATCACTTGATGCAACCTGCCGGCCGGCCGGTCCCGCCACACCGGGCGCGCCACGCCTCCGCCTCGCCGCCCTCCCCAGCGAACCGGTTCCGCGTCCCCAAGCGGTGCGTATCAGCACAAAGGGTTCACTTCCGCAACGCTGTCGTGGGTGGGAGCGCGCCAAAGATTTATTCTTATATTCAGTTTTGCAAAACGCCCGGTCGGTAGGCCTCTGCGTGTGTGTGTGTGTGTGTGCGGGGAGGACTTGCCTCACACACAGAGGGACATTTGGCGGGAAGGACCAAACCGGCCCGAGTCTCATCACGACAGTAAATCATGCAAGTCCGAGTCGCGGATTAAACTCGGGCGACACTACGGTCTCCGCTAAAGGCACGACCATACGGTCACCAAAGACACAGCCTTTCTCGTCGTTTAAATTTGCAGTGGTTGGATTTATTCAAAAGACAGTAACAAACGCACGAACTTCAGACGCGCCTCGCAGTGTCTCAAAGCGAGAGCACGACAAAATTGGTATCAATTGCGTAACTCCTTTAGAAATTTCATTTTGATCACTGAACACGATGGCCATGAGACAACCAAACGCGAATAAATGGGCGAAGGCACGAGAGCCTGGTCGCATGGGGGCCATGGGGGCCAGCATCCGGCGACGAGGCATTGCGGGCAGAGATAGGCGTAGCTGCGTGTCGTACTGCGAGTGCACGCCGCTGCACCAAACTAGTCCCTCTTGCGTGTGCTGGCTTTTTTTGCAGAGAATATGAGATCCCTAGCACGGAACGCAACAGCAAGTTCCATGCCAAAAAGAAATGAAAAATTCTATATCAAGCATTTTCTTAGACTTGGGATGACCTCGCCCGATGCGTCTCACCCTTTCTCATGCGTCGTCTTGAAGGAGAGGCAGCCGCGCTGTCCAGCGTGCCCAACAAAGGCCGTGCAAAAAAGTGCAAGCATTCAATTTAGGGAGCATCGCGTTAGTTTTTTTATTCGCCGCCCGCATTGGCCATGCACGCCGGGCGAGGTGTCCGCCGAGAGGGGAGCGCGGGGAAAGGGGAGACTCACACTGCACCTTTGCGGGGGAGGAAAAGTTCCCATCATCGAGGTTGCGTAAACCTGTATTTGCGTCCCAAAAAACTTGCAAGATTCGGCGAGCGACAAAAAACCTTTAATGTCAAGTGAGTGATTTGGTGGGAAAGAAGTCCGGCAGAGCCACTGGTTGCGTATGTTGTAGTGCGGCATATGCAGATCCACGGAGCCATCACACGTGTGTGTGTTCGTGTCTGTGTGTGCGCGAGGGCGAGCAAGCAAAGGGCGCAGCAGTTTGCAAAAAGTGGAAGTTGATTTTCTGTCGCAACGAGGGACTGCCGTTATAGGTCAGTGCTGGCCTTTTCATTACAACATGATGCATATCGTTTTGAAGATTTAAGTGCAAAAAAAGAGAGAGGGTTGTGAGCGCTTTCTCGCTGGCCTGTCACACTGCCGTACCTTTCACCTTTTGCGAAAGGGTTCCGTCGACGATGAATTGGAGCTGCGAGTTTTGGAGAGAGCAGAGAAAAACGACAGCCTCCGGAGAAGCAGCTGGCTGCACGTGCCTAGCCCCTTCCGTATACACTCCGCTGCGAGGAAATGAATCATGCAAGATGTCGTCCACGCAGAGTTCGATTTTACTTTCAACCCGACCGTTGTGCATACTATCGCCGTGCCAAGTCCTTCCTTCGCCGGTCAAAAAGCAAAACGGATATTTTATTTCCTTTTCTTTTTTCATTCAGCGCCGAAACGGCCGGCCGCGTTCCGTACAACAGGACGGCCGCTTTGCTCGCGAAAATGCACTCGTCTAACAGCCGCGACACGCCAGCGTAATGGAGCCCCAACGAGCCACTTTGCGCGCGGTCCTCGTTGAGCCGATGCGGATCGTGTCTCTGCTCACTGACACGCAAACTTATTAAAATCGGCCGGGGCTTCGCGCTGCTTCGCGCGGCCGGGCCCCGCACAGTGTGCCAAAACGCACGCGCGGCGCCGGTGTCCTTGCCATTGACTCGGCGACTCAACGACGAGCTCACTGCTAATGAAGCACGTACGCACGGCGTGGCGAGCGCGCGGTGTCACGTCTACTCTACATCGGGCCGCCACTCCGGCAGCCCAACGGCAGCCCAACGGCAGCCAGGCACGGCCCACTCAGCGCCTTACAAATTCCAAGTGGGATAACCGTCACCTCAAAATAAGCCCACGTCGGAATTGGAGTAGGCCATCCCCCGGTTGCGCGTATGAGGTCTAGAAATACGTTGCGTCCGAAGGGACAAGCGCGGAGGTGTGGGGTTTGGAGATTTGAAAGGCGGTTGCGGACGCGGCCGGCGGGGACCAGGGCGGCCAGCGAAGCGTGTTCGGGCCCGGCCGGCCGGCACGCATGGCATAGGGAGGGGCGGGAGCGGCAGGGCCCTGTTCGGAATAATTCGTGCGCGGGAGGGCCCCTCTTAAGCCGCTGTAAACACGCCACTTATTTGCATCGACTGTTTTCGCACATTCTCGTCGTCCGCCTGCACCTCGCCCGGCGCGGCACGGCGCGGCACGGCGCGGCACGGCGCGGCCGGCACGCTGAATCCGAACCGCGCTTTCGACGTTGTCTCTCTCCCTCTCGGCAGGCGTCCGTGGGGAGGCGAGAGAGACAGAGCGACGGCACTGCGGCGGCACTGCGGCGGCCCCTCGGCCCTCGCGTCCTCCATTGTCTCCGCCGCGCGCGGACCACGGTCCCCGCGGATGCCGAGGGAGAGGACAATAAGAGCGTACACACTCGCGTACGCAAACGCGCCGTGTTTGAAGGTCAAACGGATAAATTCGCGTTACGCAGCGGTTTCGGCTGCCGTGTCTGGTCGTGTCGGTATGTGCGTGCGGGACGTGCGCGCGAGCCTCCTAGCGGCGGTACCGGCTGCAACTACAGCACGGCAAACAACAGAAACAAAATAAAAACGAAGAAAAGATATATCTCTCTGATACGCGCTAAATCGTCATTCTTGCCTAATTGTCGACTCTGTGAGACTCGTGTGTCATGCTGTACAGATGCGATCATGCATGATTCTAGGACTTCCCCGTATCCTGTATTACGCGCGAACGCGTGGACGTACGCACACTCGCACGCGCGCGCGCGCACACACGCATCCTGATGCCAAATGAGACGGATGCCATAAGGCGCTGCCGGCCAGCGAGGAGCGATGCGAGTACCGATGCCCCCCCCCCTCTCACCCGGATCCCTTCCCCCTCTCTCTCCTTCCCAACGACCGTGCCACTGCCGTCCCGCGCTGCTCAGCTGCTGCTCCGCTGGCTGCAGAATTGGGTGACCTTGGCCTTGAGGAAGGACTGACTCAATGGGAGCGTTTGTGTGTTCGCTCGTATGTTTTCGCGCGCGGGAAAGAAGCGGCCCGGGCTCAAAAGAGGAGAGGGGGCATTATATCTCGCGGGGCGCCATCACGCGTAGTGTGTGTGTGTGTGTGTGTGCGTGTGTGCGCGCGCGAGCGTCAGGAAGCACATGACTCAACGCACACACTCAAAGAGCGCCCTGTCATTGGCATCGCCATGAAGGCGCGGAGTCAATCAATCCCCAATGAGTCTACGCAACAGTTGACACACACACATACATACATTTAAACACACACACGCACAGACTTGTGCGCGTGGCGTCATCTGTCTCCAAGTCGTGGGTTTAAATATCCGCACACTGTGCGTGTTTTTTTCCTTTCCGCGTTTCTATACGCGCCAAACGCACTCTCACACACACACACAGGCAGGGTTAAATTGCGTCAGAAAAAGGCGCGGCCCCGCGCTGTGTCCGCTAGCTCCGAGAAGCGGGCGTGTGCATCTCCCGGCACCCGCAGCGTGACTCCGGGCGTCGTCCGACCGCAGAGACAATGCCGGAAGAAAGGCGCCGGAAAGGGGGGAAATAATTCGCGCGGATGGAGCGCGGCAGCACGCACCCCGCCGCACGCGCCGCCGGCAGCGAGATCCCTCCATCATGAGAGCGCGGGTCAAACACTTGGGCCCCGAAACTTGCGAGATAAAAGGGGGACGCGAAAAGGCAAACGCGTTGCGGGGCACATCTTCGCGACGGCGGCGCTATCGGCGACGAATGTGCAGCGCGCAACAAGGCGGTGCTCGACATGTCGTGTTCGTCACGTATTGGACGCTGCTCGCCGCGCGGCGTGGCGGAGAGGAGGGGTGCGCGTCCGCCGGCGCGGCCTGCAGGACGGCCTGCAGGGCGACCAGCACCTCCACAGTACAGTTCGCCTCGTCTCGTTGCGTGGGACTCAACTGCAAGACGTCACGTCACGCCGCGTCGCCTGGAGGTCACCGCCAACGGCGCGCGGCGGGCGGGGCGGGGCCGCGAGCGTCGTCGGATGAACGCGTGCACGTGCCCCGCCCGCGCCGCCCGCCCGGCCCCGCCGCGCCGCGCCTCGCCCTGCCGAGCGAGCCGGGACGTAAATTGGAACAACGTGTAACGCATGCGTGTCCCTAATGGCATGTGCGTTCGCAGAAATGGACACGTCACCAGGACGCACACGCGCGCCCGCGCAGATGACACGATAGGCACAAGGACAGGTGACGCGGGGCGTGTCTAGGGTTCACTCAAGTTCACCTTGTCACCGCAGTCCGGCAGCAGGGGCTTTGCTGCCCTCACCCTCCTCAGGCAAGGACTGGTGCAAAAACATGGCGGCATTTGACGTGTATTTTCTGGAATGGCGACCAGACCGGTCAACTGCACGTCACTCGAATCCTGGCACCGAGTCAAAAGGGAGGGGGTACACCTGGGTGTGTGCGATGCCGCCGCCGTCTCCAGGCCGCGTCTCCAGGCCGCACAGCTGATGTTGTTGCCGCTCCCGCGATGACCCGAAGACGTCATGACAGCCGCGAGATGGTGGCGCTGGAGGCGTTGGCTGCCGTGGCGGGCGTCACGAGGACACGCCTTTGCTTTCCTGCGTTTTCACGTATGCACAGGGACCTCTGTGGTGTCATTTGGCTTCAAACGCACGCAAACCGCGGGCCGGCCCAGGTCTCTTCGAACCACACTGAGCCGTTCCAGTGGTTTGGCCGGCATAGAGACTTGAGCAGCACGCGCGAGTCACCCTGAGATGCACGCGGGCAAGCACGTCGTGACGGTGCGGGCGCTATGGGCGCGTGGCTAGGGCTAAAGCCAGCTGCTGGCAGCGCCGCACCTCACCGCGTACAGTGCGTCGGCAGGGCGTGTCGGCGTGCCGCACCGCCGCTGCATAGCGCCGAAGCACTCACTCCTTCAGCGGTCGCACACTTCACTGTTGCGGAGGCCCACTGCCAGATAAACAGCTGACACATCCAGGCGGTCTGGGTCCCGGATGGGTCCTATGAGCAAGGACAGCTATGCTTCGGGCTGTTTCAACAAAGACTGCCACCAAATGACCTTTCTCTTGCAAAAATTTACGTAAATATTTTTGAATTGAAGTAGCACTATAATTTCGCCTCAGGATGAAGTTTTTATTTTTTATTTGTCTAGCGCCGGTGAGAGGTGCACTCGCACCGCGGCACGCAGGGAGTGATAACGCTCTGTGACGTCACGCTCGGCCGGCCGGCGCAGCGGGGGGCTGGGCCTGGGCTGGGCCTGGGCTGGGCCTGGGCTGGGCCTGCCGGCCGGCAGCGTCACAGTCCCAGCCAGCGGCGAGCCCCTGCCGGGTAGGCAGCCCGTTGGCCGGCCCTGCGCTGCCGCGCGGCTTGCGTCTGGGCGGTGCCACGCCGCGCGCACCGACGCCGACGCCGACGCCGACGCCCAACGCCATGCGGCTGCGCTCCTCCTCTCGCCTTCCGTGGCCATTCTGTTCGTCACACAAACCGTAGACGGACGCTCTTGTGAAAAACAACGTTTGACTTTCAGGCGTCATTGCGGCCCGGCCCGAACGTTACACCTACGCTAGAAGAAATTGCCCCGGCCTATTCATATTGAGTATCATTCTGTCATTCATTCATTCACACACACAAAAACGCACACATACACAAACCAACGGACCTCGTTGCATTGCCACGCCGAAATAACTTTGCTGAATAGGCGGCTGCCCAGGCACCAAACCAACCCTCTCCCCCAACGATTTTTTAAAAGTTTTTTATTTTATTTTTGCGTGCTTCTCTACTGACGGACCGGTTCGATCTGCATCGAAGTGCACCGTACACCGCCATGCCCAACGGCGTGCAACTGCTGAGTGTGCATGTGTGTGTGTGTATGTGTGTGTGATTCGGGTGGGGGATTTCGTTCGACTGGACTCAACAGCCTGGCGGGCTCTACTTTGTTTCCTCTCGCGGTTCGATAAGGCCCAGTGGCTGCCGAGTGGTTCCGATGAGTCGCTCTGCCTCTCTCGCACCCCTGCCGGGGCCGCCCGATTCGTGCGACGGAGTGACGAGACGATGACTCTTCGGACGAAGTCTTGCTGCAGCTGCCGCGACGCCTCGAATAATCGCCGCCGAGTCCGTCCGCACCGCGATACATTTTCGCAACGCGGCACGCTGCAATGGTCTCTATTGGCACGGCCTGCAGCGACAAAGGGGTTCGCGTCGTGCTGATCCATCGCCGCCGCCACCCTCCGCGTCCGGTCCGAAAGGTGCGCGACGCGCGCACGAATCGCAGCGTGATGGCGGGCCAGGCTGCAGCCCTCGGCGCGTAACCAATGCGAAAAAGAAAAACGCGCGCGCACACACACAGGGGAAGGGCAGGGTGGGGGTGGTGGACCGTTTAGCAAGTTGGATGAGCGCGATGCGGGGGCGGACGGTGTCGCAACGGACCCTGTGCTGGTGGCAGCGCGCCGCCCTGGCCATCATCAACATGCGTGGGAATGCCTGTGCGCTCGACTTGCAACGCAGCAACGTACGTACGTGTTGCGGAACGCGGTGACCAAAAAAAATGGTGACATGAACGGGAGGGGGAGTTTGCCTGTTTTTTCCCTTGACCCCGCCATGCATGGAGTTGCTTTGATTGAGAAAAACGGCGCTTGTAATACGCGTCGCGACGCTGCCTGCGCCGCCGCGTAACGGTCTCGGCCGTTGGCCGACGCGCATTGTTGCGACGCTCCGTTTGGGTCGGATTTGATGCTAGTTTCGATTTTATGCCGGGGTAGCTTAATAACAGCAAAAAAAAAATTGAATATTAAAAACACAACTGTGAAATTATGTGGAGCTTCGTATAGGTGTTTTCAATCGTCACGCCGTTTTGTTTTGTTCATGTATCTTGTTTCGAGTGCCTGTTTTCAACCCTGGAGGCGATGTAGAGGCTGAGAAAAGACCGATATTTCCGAAATTACATCAGCCGATCGAAAGGTTGAGGTGGGAGGGCTCGGCGTGCCACAGCCCCTCGGGGCGTTAAGGGCCGAAGCGCCCCGCTACGTCCAGGAGCCCCGCCAGCGCCGCGCGTGGCATGGCGCTGGCCCGACCGGCCTCGCCCCGCTGGAGGGAGGCTGGAGGCGGCGCGGTGCGTTGGGGGGAGGGAGGCGGAGCGTAGCCGAGGGGGAGGGGTGTGAAACTGGGCCATTGGGCCACGCTCGCCACGCCGCGCCACGCACAGTGGGCCGCGTTCACGATGGGCGGTTCCTTTTCGGCTCGCTGTCCCCATAGTGGGGTGCGAGGGAGGGGAGGGGCGGCGCGGTCCAGGAGGGGAGGCAGACCCAAACCACCGCGCCTACGAGAGGGTGCGCTCCTCGGGAAGGCGGGAAAAAAAAATGGTGGATTCTTTATACGCGCGGTCTTTGTATCCAAGCTCTCTGCCGCTTCAAAGACTTTAATCCGGACCCGCAAAGGACGCCGGAGGGAGGCGGCTCAGATGGCAGGGTCATGTGGTCAGTGCTAGGTGAAGTAAAAAATAATGTTACCACGGCAGACCTCTTAAAAAAAATAAAAATAATGATGTGATTTATAGTGGTAAATGCGTCAACATTGTGCTAGCTGAGTTGTCCTCGTCAGTAACGTTTTTTGAAACAAGTTATCCCACCCCCACACACAGTCAGGGATTTGAGTCACTTGACACGCGCTGTTGATAAGCCCCCTCGATTCTTGTCGCGGCGCAGATAAGATATTCCCGATTTGAAGGTTGCCTGTGTCATCGCACGCACCCGACATAGCGGTAGTGTCCAGGGGCGAATGGACGCTTTGCGAACGTCTCGAGAAGCACAATGACAACTACTGCTTCCGAAATACGGGCACGCCAAAACACGCCGCTGTGGCGCGGGGCTTATCATTAATGTTTTGCTCGGCGGTTTTGAACGCCGCAGAAGGTCGTCGGCAACCACGTCCCTTGCGCCCCACGTGTGGCCGCGCGTCCCGACGCCACCGGTGAGTCCCCGCCAAGGTGTGGCAGTAGCCGCACTGGCCGCGGGGAGCAGCACTGGCCACGTAGGCCTGAAGCTACGAAGCCCCGCCAGCGGACTCACTAAGGCGAACCGGTTCGGTCTAGTGACCCTCCCGTGAGAGATGCGCCAGACCATCGAAAATCCGGCGCTGTGATTGGTCAGGTGTAAACCGCTCGGCCGACCCTCGAGAATGACCCTGTGCGAGGCTACGGTATGAGAACGGTGGTCTGCGGAGTAGTCGTGTCGTGAACGTTGAGCAGACAATGAAAACAATCAAATACCTTTACTTTTTTTCTTATTCTTGAAAAACTAAAAAAATAGTAGTATAATCTTCCATCCGTTCGATTTCCACATCCACTGCTCAGCCGCTCCTGCCTACGTCTACGTCACATTCCGACCCGAACTCCTCACGGTTTTGATTCTCATACCTAGCCTCGCACGGCGTGCGCGCAGACCACTTTACACCAGGGCCAGTCCTGGCGCATCTCTCACGGGAGGGTCACTAGTTCGGTCCACCGCCTGACTCCGCCCCACCATGTGAGGCTGTGCGGCGCTAGCTGATAAACCGATAGCAGCGTGGCGCGCGCGGCGACGTGGAGGTGCGGCCCACTTCACTTTCTAGCCAACCAATGTCAATGCCACCGACGGCCAACGACCAAGGAAAAACAAAAACGCAGTGTTGAGGGTGCCGCGCACGCCGTCACTCGTTTTTTTTTATTTGGCTGCGGCACGCATGTCAGACATCGCGGCCACACTGGGAGATCATTTTTGAGCTGAGAGGCAAAGGTCAAAGCAGTTTTAACAAGGGACCCCAATTTTTTCAAAACGATTGAAAATTTTGAGCGGGGCATGACACACTACGTGCGTGAAGTAAATGTTGCGGTGGTGTTGTCAAGCAGTTGATGCGGGAGTAAGGGGGAGGGGAGTGGGGAGGGGTGGCACCGGGTGGCACCCACGATAAACGATGATGTGTACGTTCGTATCGAAACAGGAGTACAAGAGAGCAAAATAAGGAATAAAAACTCCACAAAAACAACTGCGAAAGCCAGTAGCCGTGATAAGACGAAGACAAAAAGAAACTGTTTGAGTGCGCTCATCGTCGTGACTCCCCCGAATTGCCTTCCGTTTACGACTGGCCGTGCCGGTCGTAAACTTGCTTCAATTAGACATCGGCACGATCAATTGCTTTTTTTTTCGGCGTGGGTCGTGTGCGTCTCCCAGCACGAGTTGTTGTTCGGGACGCGACGCCACCCCGCCATCCCAAAAAGCCCCGCGCAACGTCCGTCAACTCGCCAGCCTCATTTGCACCTGGCTTGTACGCGTGCATGTGTGCGTTAGTCAACTCTCCTGTTTACTCATTTGGCAAACTTCCAGAAACGCGAATTAGTAGAGCAGCCGCGCAGCATGCGAGCAAGGACGTTCCATCTGCGGCGCGAGCCACGCGGAGCAGGCCGCGGCAGTCCTAGAGCGGGGCGTCGCTGCCTCCCTCCCTCTCTGCACGGTTTGCACTAATCCGCGCCAAGCCAGCCGCCGCGCAAGATTGCAGCGTTTCCTCCCCTCGCGGCGAGGCGTCCAGCACGTGTCACCCGGCCAGGCCGCCGCCGGCCGCCGCCACGCGGCGCGCTTCTTCATCGGGAGCGTTTGCCTCGGGGGCAGTAGGATGCAGCCGTGGAGCTGAACAAGTTTTTGAAAGCCTGAGTCGTTTTCGTCCGGATGCAGGATGGACGCCCGGTGCTTTTCGCCGGAAAGGCGCACGGGGGCGCGTGGGAAATGCACCACATAGCACACGGGCACGAGAACACGGACCACGATCACCTCAGTGGCGCAGCGCGGCGCAGCGTGGCGTTCGAGTGCGATTAAATTTACGACCTTCCTTCGTGAACTCTGAGAGGACAATACTGACTCCACAATGTTTTGCGAATAAAGAAAAAATCTATATGAGCAGCGAGCCAATGCATAAGGTTCTCACGGGCAGCGCTGCAGAACGGCGGGGCGCGCGGTAGAGGGAGAGAGGGAGAGAGAGAGAGAGAGAGAGAGAGAGAGAGAGAGAGAGAGAGAGAGAGAGAGAGAGAGAGAGAGGAAACAGCGAGCGCCGAAGAACAGGGCGCGCGCACGGCCCAAGTTGTGCGTCGCGTTCTATGAGGTCCCAAAAGCACGTGTGCACGCTTTACGCGCCGCGTCTTTGTGAACTTTATTCTAAAATGGCATTCAATTTCGCCGCGGAGGCGCCCGGCCCCTCACGCTACGTGGAAGCGAGACGACTCCCTCTTCCTCGCTCGCTAGCACAAGGCTCTCGCGTGGGTTTATTTTCAAGACCAAATCATCTGATCTGGAGGGCACGGCGATAGTTCTCGGAAGACTAAAGGGCTTTATACGCTCGGACTGACTTGCCATTGCGGGTGGCGGCCTGCGAACAGGGTAGCTCAGACACGACGCGGGTAATGAAGGGCAGAGCTAATGACGCCACGCCAAATTTTTACCTTTTTATTGGAAAACAAGCTTTTGCCGAGAAATGAGGTCCAATGTTGCGCTGCACTTCAAGGGGGGAGGGGACGACTTAAGTGGTTATACGCCACGCAAAGTCGGTTTGAAATTTAATTTGAAATGTCATCAGGCAAACATTGTCAAGCTATTCTCAAATAACTAATGTTTTATAAATTGAAAACAAGAGAGAAATATAAGTCGACAATTGATGGAAACATTATTCAACACTAACGTTTGACGACAAAAGAACCGGTCGTGTCAACACCGATCGGCGGCCGACAATGATGTGCGTGACACTGCCAAAATAAATACTACCAAGCGAGCTGCTGATATGTGCTTACGCGCACCGCGGCGGTCGATATCTGTCCCGGCACGCGGCGGACAACTGAACCGACGGACACGTCAGCCTGCGAGACGCGCGCCGTCGCGACAGAGACTGTTACTACCCGATGCGTGCGCGCGCCCCCGAGGGGGCTCGGCTGCTTGAGGCTGGAAATGGAGGCCCCTACCAGATTGATTCACCAATACCCAGGTCCTTCCTTTGTTGCGATTAAGAGGTGACATGGACGAGTATTCACTGTCGCATCACCAGTTTTCCGTCAGTGTGGCTTCGTCCAGAGCCGAACATGAAACCTGCTCAACCCATACGTGTGATCTGACGTCAGCCTTGAGGGCCTTGCAGTGAGAGAGCAGGACGGGAACTGTGTGTCTCAATTCAGGGAAACGGAGTTTGAGTACCCTCTTGACGATTAGCGAGAAACGGTGAACTAGAGCATTGCCGCCCACTACCAGCGGCACCGCGTCCTAGAGCAACCGCGCCATCCTCGGCAGATCCAATAATTTACTTTCGATTGGCAACGCAACAACAGGCGCCGCGGAACACGCGGCCGCCAGAAAAGAACGTGCCAATTAAACGATGATATCAGGCAAGAAAAATGAGGCTGCTAATGTGTCAGTACAGCGGCGCGGTGCGGGTGATGTATGCGGGGTAATCACTTACTATACGCAGCTGAGTGATACAGACAATGGCCTTTGTGGCTGGCCAGTGCAGCAACGCGTCCTATGCAAAAAGATGCAATCTTTGGCCCGTAACTCAAATCGCGGCCAGAGGGTAATGGGACAGAGACCGTCATCGCGGCGACCTGCAACACGAGGCGTCGCGGCGCCTGGGGACGCCACTCACGCGCTGCAATGAACGCGACAGGACGCATGGCGCCAACGAGCTGCCAGCTTCACGCGAGCACCCGCTGCGCAAAAATGTTTTGGCGCGCACTTTCTCAACCATCTTCTGACACCAACACACTCGCACTCACATACACATTGCCACTGCGACTTGTATGGAAATGAGATATCAGACTGAAGATATGGCGATTCGTCCGTGGCCTGTGGGGCCACGTTGGTCGAGGCCGCGCGCTGGGGCTGCTGCTGGAGAAGAAGGCGGGTGGCGTGATGGTCCGACCGCAGACTTCGCTCGTTTGGGGACGAACACCAAGTAGGTATCGACCCCGATGTGTTCCGACCCAAAAATGGCTGTCAAACATTCGCGACCCCAATCAACCTGCCCCCGCAAAAAAAAAAAAATTGTTTATTTCGTACCTTTTGAGTAAATACAGTAGCTTTGGTGAAAAAAAAAGATACCGAAACAGCGGGTGTTGAACCCTAGAACTCCGGGTTCAGAATGTGACGTGTGTACGCTCTCGGCCACCGGGGTCACAGTGAATGCCGCGACTACAAAGTCTCACATCTGATGTTCGAATCCTGCCACACGCACTCTGTTCGGATCCAGCCTTTCAAAAGCACCGCGTCACCCAGGGCATCCCATGTAGCACGGTGGCCGAGAGCGAAGAGCCACCGAACCCAGAGTCCGGGGGACCTGGGTTCGACACCCCGTGCGAACGTCAGTTTCGTCCGACTGTCCCAGGGGAGCGACCGCCAGGTCGGTCTAGAATAGGGAGGTCTAATTTTTGTCGGTCTACTTTAGGTAGGTCAAATGATATAGACACAAATGGGGTGTGCGGTCTGAACCGCATATTCCGTTTATTTGTACAGCGCGATAGCTGCACTCTCCGCTGGAGCAGGAGACAGGCAGACTGACAGCAGCACCGCGGCCGCACCGCCACGATGTCGCGCGGCTATCACGTCCAGATAACGCGCCGTCTCGCCGTGCAGTGCCGTGCCGCGTCGCGGCGTGCGCGTGCTGGCAAGCCAATACGACGCGTGTGGACGGCTTCGCTTTACGACGTGTCTGGCGCTGTCTCCGACACAGGGCGCGCCGCACAACGCGCGGCATCCCGCGAGCCAAATAGTCGCAGCTGCCAAACGTTCCCACCGTGACCGGAAACGCGTCGCGGCGCCTGGTTACGGTGCCGGCGGCCTAAAGGCCCGAGGGCGGTGGGCAAAAAACCAGAGCCGAGGCTCGGGGCGTTTAGTGCTCCGCGGGTAAGAACCTGTAATTTGGGCCATAAAGCACACACTAAAACAAACACAGACCTCTCGTTTTTCCCGACGGACGGGACGAGCTCTCACCGGGCCCGTTGATGTGGCTACACGCCCCCGGTACTTGTCCTTAGCAGTCTGCGGATAAAACAAACAGGTGTATGCAGATGTGGGCCAACGGGCGGCCGCAGATTTCATTTATGCACTGACCTAGCAATGTTATCAGAGGCGGTTCTGCCTTCTTCTTGTGCCATTGATCAGTGTTTTTAGTGGCTTCAGCGGCAGGCGAAGAAGAAAGGAGCCGACAGGCAGGAAAGGAGATGGAATTCTGGTTCCGGCAATCTACTTCCCACTGCCGTCACTAAAGCGCGCCGAACAGTTCCTTCGACCACGATCGGACCTTTCCCACTGCAAAGCGCGGCGATCCCGCTCCCCCCCCCACCCCGCCCCATGCCGGCGGCGGGGTGCAGCGCGAAAGCACGCAGCCCAGCAGGAAACAGCTTCACCGCGACCCTCCCTGTTGTTTCCTGCCGTTCTAATTGCACAATTAGAATAAATACCGCACAACACAATTACAATGCTCTTCTCTAATCCCCCGATGTGCGCACCGAGTAGTACCGCGGTGGACTGGGCGCGAGCACCGGGGCCGCGCCGCCGACGCCAGCTTGTCGGTTGCAGTGTCTTGTGGCCAGTCACAACTGCTACTATACTGGCCAGCGGAAGAAAGCAAAGTGACAGAGGAACACTTTGGCAGTCACAGCGTAGCAGCGCGGCCATCCCGAGGGTAGGGGGGTGGACCGGTGCACGATGGGCTGCCTACGCGGCACGGCGGTCCCACCCCGCACGCGTGACGGACACGCCGCCCACAGCGCGCTCTGCGGCGGACACTCGAACTGCGGGCGCGCGTGGTGGCCGGCGGACGCGAATCGCGAGGGGCTTGCATAGTGATTGTGTGGGAGGGGACGAGATCTTGTCTGCGAGAGCCCCCTCAGGGGGTGCGATCCATTCAAGGAGCGTGTGCGTGTGTGTGCGTGCGGCACGCCTCGTACAGTCACGCATAAGAGTGATAAACCCCACCGCCTTGCCGTTTCCCCCGCGGGGTTCGTGCCAGGCAGCATCCGCCTTGCTCCAATCACGCCCAGCCGCCTCGGACAACCTCCGCGTAAAAAGACCGCAACCGGCCCACTCGGCCCAGCCGCCGCGGCCACTTGCGTGGGTGTGGCGGTGAGGCGGACCGCCTTCGTGTCCAGCCCGACGCATGCGTCGCTGACGGGACGTACCGATCCGATCGACGCATGGCACATCAACAGCACGGCAGGCAACGCCCACGCATTTAACTTAGCAGCGGAACAAAAAAAAAAAGCACCAGAAACAAAACGAAGAAAATATACTTCTGCGGTGCGAACCAAAGTTTCAGCAGTGGCCTAACAGACAGTCGCCGAGAACAAAGTACCGAGAGTGGCAGCAGCACCAGATGACTAAATTTCACACAGCTACCGGCTTTATCGACAGCGCTCGGTCCTTGTTTGATTTTCGGGTCCTGCGGGACCCTTTGAAACCCGTCAGACCGTCCGAGGGCCCGTCTGTCCGCCTGGCTGCCTCCGTGCGTCTGCCCCTCCCGCGCAGCGCCAACCCTTCGCGCAGAACAAACATCAATCCAGGTGTGAGTTGCCGCCAGCGTGCTGCGGGGCACTATGCACGCTCCAGCGGCGCCCGGCAGTTGGAAGGGGAGGGGTAAGAGAGGGGGGCGTTACGCACGTTGCAAATAACGCCCAATTATCACATTCTGCGAGTGCAGTGCTCGCCGGGGCAGGGTCAGGGGCGCGTGGGACCGGCGCAGCCTATACGGCGAACAGCAGAGAGAGAGCGAGAGAGAGAGAGAGAGAGAGAGCGATTCTGCACCAGAACATAGGGCACTTGCCGGCAGATAGGCCTGGTGCGTCCGACCCGCGCGTCCCAGATGCGTCCGGCGTGCAACGCAGCACGTCGTGACTCCGGAGCACCGCGTTAAAAAGTCTCGGGCTAAATACACACCTCTGAGTGAGCGGCTAGCCGCAGGGCAGCGCAGGACCGATGACTCATGCTGCGCTTCGCGGAAGGAGGGGGGGAGGCTGTGTCCTGCACTCGCTGCACTGCTTTGCATGCTCTGTATTACGGAGTCTCCTCGTGGGAGCGCTGTGCGTTATTCGCAGATCGGGGAAACAACAGCGCGCGGCACTGCAGCACCGACTGCGAGCTAAAGCCGTAGCGTGTCCGGCCGTTTGTCAGGAGGGTCTCCTTGGAGGTGCGTCGGAGTGCCGTGGCGGCGCGACGTGTCGGGGGCACGTCCCGGCGCCCCTCAAGGCCCCCGGCGCGCGCTGACCCGGACGCCCCGTCAACGCGGCCGTGCCCGGCCGTGCCAGAGCGCGCCAGCGTGCCGACGCATCGCAGCACGGCCAATGGCGGCTCAACGAACACCTCATAGAGCAGCGGACACTCGGGAGAGGGGGAGGGGCGTCGGCGCGAAGGTGCGAAGCGAAACGAGGCGGAAAATAGCGCCGAGTTTGTTGAGCTGCTCGTTGCAAATCACGTGCGATACGCATCGAAGGCGGGAAGGGTCTGACCGCCCGCGCTGCACGGTGTGAAGGGCCGTGGTGGGCTGAGGCGGGGCGGGGCGGGGCGGGGCGGGGTGGGACGGGGGCACGCAGAGCGTGCACGCCTCTCCGGTGCGAAGGCATGCCCTCGCTGTGCACCGATACCTCTCAGCGTCCGCGCTATCAACTATCAGCGATATCTGCAACAGACAGCCGCGGCGGCTGCGGCGGCGCTGTGTTGGCGGGGCGGGCGGCGTGATGTACTGCGGTGCGGTATGGCGGGGCTAACTTTGACCCGCGACGCCACGATCACGCTCTTGTTCTCCTTGCTCCTTTTTCGAGTGCCTTGAGGCCGCGCCATGGAACCATATCGCCGGGCGGAAGGGCCACGGAATCGCGCTATCTTGGCCGATACCGATGCGACGTTACCCGATGGACTGCGATTAAGCCGCCGCCGCCTCCACGCACCCACGGGCCGTGTTCTAGAGGACCTCAACAGGCGACAGCGTGAGCCGGTTCACGACGAGACGAACAAGGAATTTGCGCCGATTCATGGCGAAAAGTTTCCCGATTTGCAGTCTGATTGCGGCAGATTGCCATTGTTTCCGTGTCCGAGCAATGCTGTGCCGTACCGCGCAATGCGACGAGACGCACACATCTCGATGCGATGCTCCCAATGACCGAGTCGTGCAGGAAACTGCACATTATCGAGGTTGGCCCGATGGGATGGGCAGGGTCGGCCCATTGCACGCCGCGCCCCGCCCGAGGCCCCAGGCGGGCCCTTCAAGTAGTTAGTACCCGCAGTCGCCGCCGCGCCGCGCTGACGTCCGTCCCGGCCGGCCGCCAGCCGGAGCGGGCCCCGCCAGGGCCCCGCCTTGCGCACTGCACTGGTCAGCGCGCGGGTCAGGCGTGCTGCACCGATACTGCACCATCACGGCCGGCCGCCCCGCCAGGAAGTCCCCCGTCAAGCGGGCGAGGAGTAATCAGCGGCGGAACCAGCTGGGTGGGAGCGCCTGGGACGTAGGCAGCAGTGACAGCCGCCGGGCGCGGCTGCGCGGCGGGACTGCCTAGCCGACGCCCCGCACGGCGCTCCGAGCGAGAACGGCAAAAGCGACGGAGACACTTGTTTTTCGGCGGCCCTCGGCGACTGTCGGCCCAACTTGCCGTCCTCGCCAGCGTGGCGTAGTGCGCCGCACGGCGCGGCGTGTCCCGGGGGACTCGTCACGTCGCGCGGCCCAAACCATTACCGACGTTGAGGCTGTGGCGGGGGGGCCGGGGAAGGGGGACGGGGAGGGGCTGGGCCCATCGGCGCAGCCCGGCGAAGCCCTCCCAGACGTTAGCAAAAGAGGATCAAGGAGAACGAGACGTTGGGCGGAGAGGCGCGAGCGTGGAACAATGTTTGGGATTTCGAGGCTGATAAAGAACACAAAGCGCCTTCTTTGGAAGCAGCAAATGAAAGCGTGCTGGCTGGCGCGCGCAGGGCGTGGCGTGGCGTGGCGTGCCCCTTGGCCCGCGTGGCGTGCAGCGGCGTGCCGTACAGTTCTAGGGACAGCGGGGCTGCGTCTGCCTGCGCTGGGCCCGCTGGGCCTCTCCGTCGTGCTCGTGCCGGGCCGGCCAGTACCTGGCGAGGAGCGACACCGTCCCGGACGCGTCCGAGCGGCTGCACCGGCCGCCGGCCCCGCTGCAGTGCAGCGCCGCAGCGGTCCAGTCGTGGAGCGCTCAACAGGGCGCCCCGGGCAGGTCGGGACCAACAGCGCCACCCACGCCAGTAAATACTCACAAAGTAGACCGGGGACTCCGGGGAATCGCTCAGGGGTGGGAATGTTTTCTAGAGCGGAACCGCACGTCGAGGCGTCATCTAAGGACTACTTACCGAGACCGTAAAACGTTTAGCGGCCGCTATCGGCGCGGCCATGCCTGGACATTGCGACGACGCGACACCGCGTTCACCGCTTGCTCAACACGGTTGCACACTGTACATTCAGCACGGCGCGGCGTCGTTCCGGGTATTTCGCCCCGGCCGCCGCGCCAGGCCAAACACCTCACAGTCCACGGCGAGGGCCTGGCCGAGGGTCAGCAGATAGTGCGCAAGGATTTCACGGAAGCTCAACAAGTATACGGCAGCAAAGGGGTCCCCCCATGGAGTGTTGAACCATGAACCGCCCTAAACCACCGCGCCGTCGCACCTCAATCAAAGTCACATTTTTCATTTAATGGCATTTTCCTGTGGCGCCGGTCAGTTGAGCGCTGCGGAGTACGGAATAGTATGGGGTCGGGCAGAAGGGCCGTCGGGCTGTCCGTCGACTGGATCGGAATTATTCACAGAGCGGGAGGGGGCGGCGGTGCACGCCAGCGCGGACGCCACGGACCCAGCCCAGTCCGTGGCGTTCCGTTCCGTACCGTGTCTGGTCCTGCGACGTCTCTGTTTAGCGTGTTCGGCTGCATGCAATTATTCTGTAACCAGCCGTGACCTGCGCAACGCCGTCTCGCTTGGCGCAGGTCCGAGAAGGACTGGGCGAAGAGGCGAGGAGGCGAAGGAGAGAGAGGAGAGGGAGGACCCCAGGCACAATGCCTTTCGAGTGCCACGGAACCGTGCCGGGTAATTATTGACAGAAATGCAAGGGCCTTGGCGCTGCGCGAGGCGCGCGCTGCTCGTGTCCCCGGACCACCCTATAAGGGGAGCGCGCGCAAAAAAGCAGCGCGGGGCTTTGGCACGTTTTCCGCCGCTGCCAAAGACGCCGAAAAATGTCACGTGCATTAAGGGGATTCGAATCCACGTCCCGGCAGCATATTGCGCGCGCCGCGGCGTCCTCATCCCGCACACGTACGCCGCCTCGCCCCTCCATGCGGCCCCGAACGCGAATCGCCGTGCACGCGACGGTCCATAGAGTCCCCGCCCCGCCTGCGTCGGGCCAGGACGCAGTGAGGTGCAGCTCCTCAGGGCGTCATCGTGCTGCTCACATCCGGTGATCCTCGGGCGCCGTGCCGCGCCGTGCCGTCGGGCGGGGCCTAGCCGGGCGTGCGCTGCGCGGGGCGCGGGCCGACGCCGCCCGGCCGACCCGACCCAGCGCGTCCTGCAATGATGTTGTCCGTCAGGAGGGTAATTGCAGAAAACAGCCAAGACGCTGCGCTACGTGCAGTGCACTGCCCTGTCCGTTGTATCAATCACGGCCCAGTCGAATGTGCAGCAGGCGGACTGGACTCGCTATTCACTGACTCATGACGCGCTCTACTGCGTTCCCACGAGCCGGCCTCTAGAGCCGGCCAGCCCCGGGGAGCGGGTCGCTGCGGGTCGGACGCGGGTCGGCGGGCCTCAAGGACCCCGGCGCCCTTTCCTGCCGCCGCGCCACCCTCGCAGTACTTAGAATGGGCAAAACCTAGCGGAGCAGCCGGCGCGACCTGAACGGCGGGGTATCGGCGCCATAAGAATAGCGCGGTGTATCGACACGCACGACGCCGCTGTCGCGGGGCACCCTCGTTGGCAGGTCGCTGGGTGTGCGTGTGTGTGAGCGCGCGCGATACCAGCCTGAGGTGGGTGGCATTTGGGGTGGGAGGGGAGGCAAGGGGTCGACCGCACGAGGGGCAATGCCTGCACTTGCGTGAGCCGGTGCCGCCCCAGGTACCCGGCGGTACCCGCGCCGTCGGACGCCCCTCCCTCTGTCTGCGCCCGTTGTTTTCAGGGCCGTTGTCCCGCTTCACGCCGCGCGCCGCGGACGATGCGACCGACGCCACACACACCACCGCCGTGGAGCAGCCGCGGAGCCATTGGAAGAAGCGCGAAGCGGCCCCACGCAAAGGGCACGCCCTATGTGAACCATCATCAGCGTCGTCTCTTTTTTTTTTCTTTCAGACCGGGAGGAGGAGCCTTCAGAGGGGCTTTCGTTTCGGCCTTCAGAGAGGCTTTCGTTTCAAGAGAGCCTCGTGGAATGCCGGAAAATGGTGCGCGATTTGGTCCGATCGTCGCATACGGCCAGCGGCGCTGTAATGGGCCACGGCGTCGTGATCCGCGGGGCGTGGCGGGGCAGGGCGGGGCAGGGCGGCCGAGACTGCATCGGCCGAGGGAAGGGTCCGCAGGGTCCGGCGGAACTGACCTACCGCACCGCAGCGCCGCGCAGACAGACAATGCACGGCTGCACGAATTGTGAGTTATGTATTCCCGTGCCATGCCGTCCTGGGAAATTATTGCGAGCGGTTTTGTGAAGCGTCGCCGCAGCGCCGCGCAGCGCCCTGTCGCGGTTTTATTGCGGTCCGCCGCGGGTGCTGTGCGGCGTGGCGGGGCGTAGTGCGCGGTCAGGGATTTTTTTTTTTTACTGACAATTACCAAGCGAAGGCAAGCATATCGAGCTTTTGCAAATTGATTGAATGATTTCCCCTGCGTCGCCGGGAAATAAATAAATATTACGATCAGCGGGAGGGCGCTGGTGTCTCGATGGAGTCAATAAGGCACCGTGTTGGGGTCCTTTTGGGGCCTGGCCCTCGTCGGCCGCACTTGTCGCGCGAGGTGAAGAGAGCCAAATGGGGCCGGCATAAAAATTAATCAGGTGGAAAATAAATAACGCGTGAACCCTTCACGCGGAGTTCAAGTCCAGCGGGCTTGCATTGAGTGTCTCTCTCGCGCGGGGTAGCGAGGGGCTGGTTCCACCTCCACTGATAGCAGCAACAGCATCAATCACGCATGCCGCCCGCGGCGGTGTGGATGGCCACCTCAAGCACATCACCGTGCCGGCAAATCCGCCCACCTCTTTTATCCACACTTGTACACTAACCCCCCTCCCTTCCTCTCCACCTCTAGCATCGGCCCCGGGGCTCGTCGTGTGTCTCCCTAGATCAATCTGTGTTCGGCGAGGTGCTGGCTGGCCTACCCGCGCGTGCCCGTGGCGTGGCGGGGCGCAGCGTGGTCGTGGCTGCCAAGTCCAGAGCACGGCCCGTCCGCCTGTGGAGTGCGATGCTGTGCGATGCCGGCCGATGCTAG
Organism: Stenchaetothrips biformis; assembly: GCA_030522485.1. Classification (NCBI taxonomy): domain Eukaryota; kingdom Metazoa; phylum Arthropoda; class Insecta; order Thysanoptera; family Thripidae; genus Stenchaetothrips; species Stenchaetothrips biformis. The sequence goes on from CM060098.1 coordinate 7,892,871, forward strand.
CAGCCGCTTCTCACTGATCGGACCACGGCGATAGCGCACGGGCCGAGTAGGGTAGGTTAAGGTGGGACGAGATTTAACGTGGACCGATCGGCAGGTGAGGAGTGCACTGGTTTGAAGTCAGCCAAGGAGGACGAATTTTCGAATTAGGGCTTCTTGACTGTCTAGGTTATTTCCATTCGAAGCAAGACAAGCCGACGGTGGCTGACTTGGCTGCGAGACCCGTAATTAACTGTGCTGTCTTCTGCCTGGCTTGAGTTCAACTCCCAGCGGTAGCGTCGTGGACAAGTACCTCCCGAACCCCACACTTTGCCCATTCATCATCAGGTAGTACTGGGTTCGGTTCTGGCCCGGAGGCACTCTATGTCACTTCGATCATTTTGAACCAATGGTTGAGTGGCGCTTTTAAGTCTGGAGACCAGCTACGACCAGAGAAAGGTCGTGTCCCCTGCAGTGAAGAAAGGATCTACTCATGCAAATTTCTCTGCCAATAATGTGGCCATCGCCACCTTACACTACACCGCGTCCCGGCGGGCACGGCCTGACCCGGGTGAGGCTCCCGTCAAGAGCACAACAATGAGTGCTTATCACGCGGCAGGGCCAGGCAGGGCCAGGCAGGGCCGCGTGGCGTGGCCGCGTTAACCCTCGCAACAAAACAAATAAATCTGCCTCGGCTGTACCTACAGCGATCACGTCGCGTCCGAGGCGTGCGGCGCTGGGCGGCGCTGGGCGGCGCTCGTGAGGCAGCGTCCGTGCCCCGCCGTCCCCTGCGCTCCTCCATGTTAAATAAACCCCCTCCGCTGTCCTATGATATGCGATATTGCACCTCTCGAAAAAGCTATAGAAAACCCGAGCTGGCCGAGAGGTCAGCCAGCCGGTCGGCCGGATGGATTCCGTGAAGTGGCGGGGACCACACAACACAAGGAAATTCCCGTGAAAGGGGGCCGGGGTCACGTCTTTGCAAGCAAAAAGGAAGCGGTCGCCTGTGGCCGCGCCAGATAAGGCGGGGGCCCCGATGCCCCGAGGGGCGGGGGGCTCATCGCAGTGTTTTAGAGCTTGCCCCTGAATGGGCTGCTGCAGGACGACGCCAGTGCGCGCCTCCATCTGGCACTGCCTGACCGCGACATGGCGCCGTGATTGCAATGAGAGCGCACCGCGTTGCGTTTACGGGAATCGAATCGTACAAAACGTGGTAAACGAAACGCAGTGCACACCGACCAAGCGGCACCGCGGGACCGCACAGAGACGTGCGCATAACGCCGGACCTCTGCTGCAGGATCACTTTCACGACAAAACGCTTGACGTCTGCGCTCCAAATTGAACACATGGTTCGGATGAGTTAACTCTGCCCATGCCTTTCGTTTCCCTGGCTACTAATTCTAAATCGGAAAGTAACAACAAACTTTCCAGTTTCAGCGGCTATGCCATAGAAACCACGACGCGAATAGGTTGGAATACTGTTTACTTTTTCCTGGAAAAAATTCTCTCGGGATCTCTGTGCACAACTTGTTCTGCAATGGGAACGCCCACACAAACACAGGTGTGGACAAAATGGAAAAAGTTAAGGGAAACATTTCCCGCTCTTGGTACTGCCAAGTCGGCCACTTGGTCGAAGCAAAAGGCGTTCGTAGGTGCGTAGGGCACGATGTGGTAGGAGTGTATTTATACGAGCAGCCACCAAGAAGCATGGGCCAGAGAGAGAAAGAGAGAGTGACAGAGAGACAGAGGATGCGCTTTTGGCGGCGTTCCAGAAAGATGCTCGGTCCGGGCCAACTCCGTAGTTTACACCTAGGGAGGTGCGTCGCGGATTTAGGTCGCGGCGGGTCAGACCCCGGCAGTTTAAAGGCATGGAAAGTAGTGCGGCGCCAGCAGGGCCCTGATTGAACAAAGAAAAAAAAAAAAAAAAAAAAAAACGAGAAAGAACGGAAAACAAAACAAGAGTTGCCGAGGCAAACTTTTTCGCGAGCAGCACAACACGCGAACATCACGTCTGCGTGGCGTTTCCCCGTTCCCCCTCGCCAAATCGGAGGCGTACTTTGCGTCCGAATCGAAGCAGTGAGTGCAGGGGGCGGGGCGGGCGCGGGCGGCAGGGCGCGCGGCGGTAAGGTGAGGCAGGCCAGGACGCGGCGCTGTGCCTGGCTGTGCCTTCATTATTTCGGCTTTCGTTGTGGAGGGTCGGCCCTCCAGTCCGGAGGCTCCAGTCGAGGGTCGAGCTGGCGGGGCTCCGGGTCTGGCAGGGCCGCGCCAAGGCGGGTCGGCCGGCGTGTTGCATCGCCGAGGCGCGGGGTGGGCGTGGCCCCTTCACGCCCGCTCCTCGCCGCCCCGCCACGCCCCGCCACGCCCCGCCACGCCCCGCCACGCCCCGCCTTTCGGCGTTATAGTGTTGGCAAGCACGCAGCCCGCCGGGATGGGCCAGGCCATGGGTGGGTCAGTGCAGTGCGGGGGAAAAGTTATGCCTCATTCATACGGTCCCCGCCGTGAGGTTTTAGATGAGGAATTATTGCGGTGGGGGGTAACTAGCCGTGGGGGGCTGCAGGGCGGGGCCGGACAGTGCACTGTCATTACACGCGGCGCTGCAAGTGCATTTCGGCCAGCAGGAAGGATTGGGGCGGCGCCGCGTACTACACCTCTCTGCGCCGGGCTGTTGTCAATACGGCAAATGCACGCGAAAGCTCACCGTCCCGCCTTTTATTAAAGACGAGTTGGTCTGCGCGATGTGCACCGCTTGGTGCAGAAGCCGGTGCGCGAGGCCCACATTACAGGAGATGAGCATGGCGTTTGGAAACGGAAGCTACGGCCGGCCGGGGCTCCGCGTAGAGGTCCGGCGCGGAGCACGATTCCAGCCTTTAATATCATTCCGAGATGTGTTTCATGTAATCATCATCTCTCGTCGCCTCCACTACCCGCCCCCTGTCCACCCTGTGTGTGAGCGCGCGCGCGCGTGTGTGTGTGTGTGGCGGGGCGGCGGCCAGCCCGTGTGTGAGTGTGTATGAGAGTAATAGGCGAGGGGGAGAGAGAGAGATAGAGAGAGGGATAGGAGCAGGATCATCACGAGCCATATATAGACCACAATTAAGTCGACAGAGACTATTACGCCAAAGGCAAAATACGAAGCTGTGCGCGACGGAACTGCTGAGGACGCGCGCCGCCGTGCTGGTGGCGGCAGCGGTGCTGTGCTGTCTGCCGCCGTGAGGTCCACAAGTAGATAGATAATAGAATAGACAAATTTCACTCGGGGGAAATACATGTATAGAAGTCAAAAGGACCCTACTCGCACACTCACCAGCACAGGCGCGCGCGCGCACACACACACGTATACTACACACTAAGACACAAAGATACACTCACACACGCACACACATTCCCTCACGCAGACCGTTTAGGAGCCCGGGATATCGCAACAATAATTTAGGCCCTTTGCGGACGCAATGTGGTGGGCCATACGGACCGGCGGGCGACCGCTTGAAGGCTGCCGGCCGCTCCCCCGTGTGGCCACTGGCCTGGCCTGGCCCGGCCAGTGCGTGCCACCAGGTACTACTGCAAAGGCGGCGCGGTGTCCGCAAGCCTTTACTTCATTTTGTGGTCGGCACAAAACGCATCATACAATATCGTGGCGTGCGGCGGGGCGTGCAAGGGTCCGGCCCGCTGACCGCTGTGTGCAGCTGCGTGTAATTCACAAGACAAAAATATAATAATAACTCGGTGGAGGGATTTACTTTTTTGTGTTGTTGCTTTTCGTATGTCTCGCTCCTGCCAGCCTCCAGAGTTGCGTCGGCCGGTCGCGAGCGCGGCGGCGGCGGCCCCGGAGGCTGGCAGGCCGGCCGGCCGCAGGCAAGCAGCAGAGGCGCTCATTTACGGTAATGTGTTATTACGATTCTAATTCCATTTCACGTTAGGCCAGCCACGACTACTCGCCGACCTCCTTCCCACTTTTTGCTGCGTTTGAAGATGACCCACGCGGCGGGGTCGGGGACCCCGGCGTGGGCGTCACGCGCCGTGCGGGCCTCGCGGCAGTCAAACGCAGCGCAACCGTTAGACCCGAGAAAAAAGAGCGCTCCATATACTGTTCGTCACCTTCCACATGGACACCTGCTGGGTCGGCAGTGGCTGACGCACATTTCTCGCATCACATTCTCCCTTTTAAATACAGCGTACACAAACTGAGATGGCGACGTCACCTGTCAGGGCCGGTCTGAAAGGGTTAAAGGGGCAAAAGAGTGGGGGAGGAGGAGAGGGCCCTCCTAAACAAGCCCGCTGCGGCCCCTGCCGACAGATCAACGACCCCTAGGTCGCCGCCGGCTCCACCCCAGCGCGAGCCAGATCAACACATTTCGGCGATGAGACTGGTGGCCGCCGTCCCACCCCTCAGGCACCGAGCAGCCGAGCCGCCACCCGCGAGCAACGCAGAACAATCGGCCCGCCAGGAGCACCCGGTAAGAGGGCCGAACCGGCGGCGGGCAAAGCCGTGCGTATACCATACCGGAGGCCAAGCAAGGACGCCCCAGGATGGCACGGTGAATGAGGGAATTCCATTCAGAATATTGCTTCCGGCCTGAATCAAAGACGGCGGCGGCGGTAGTAGTGCGTGAGAGATGGGCCGGGGCGTGGCGCGGCGTGCCGCACCAGACACTCACCTTTCATTAAAATAAGCGGCCGCCGCCGCCTCTGGCCGGCTCGGCAGCCGCGGCGCCTCAAGGCCCGGCCCGGCTCGCTCCCACTCCGCGCTCGACTCGGCTAATGATACGTGCCGTCCTGCTACTGTTATTGCCTCCGTTTAGAGTGGTCAGGCTCAGGCATCGACCGGTCCATATCAAGCCGCCGCCGGCCGTCGTGCGGTGCGTACGGCCAGCCTGTCAATGACACCTCACGACGAGAAATGAGTTTCTCCTCTCATTATAAATTAGAAAGACGGTTAAATTGAATCTGGAAGTTTGCACCGGTCAAAGGATGTTACACGAAATTTTGCGAGGAGTGCCGATTTCAAACTCGATTAACCTATGATGGGTAAACGAAAAATTGGCAAAGGTTCCAGCACGCGCGTGACACGATGGCGCGCGGCGGCGCGGCCCCGCTCGGCCACCGTAATGGCCTGCATGAACACTTCCGCCGCTCTTGGAAATGGCGAGGATGGAGGAAGGCGATACAGGATAGACGTGCGGCGGCAGCCGCACAAAGACTGTCACGTAGCGCCCTGCGGCGGCCCAGGCTGCCGGCCGCTGTGGGGGCGGCGGGGCGGCGGGGCGGCGGGCACCTGACCACTCTGCGGACGCATCTGCGCGGCGATGCCGCCGGCCGGCAAATGGTAAGATGCAGCCAGGTCCATCAGGACGCTGCGCTGCGCGGCGTTGCCCCGGCGCCACGGCCACTTCACAGCTGCTTAGGTGGCGGGGCGTAGCGCGCGGTAAGCGCCGCCGAGCGCGGCACCAGAACAAACAGAGCAAAAGGCGTAATGGGAGAGGAATAACTAGTTTTGCGGATGCCCGCTCTCAGCAGCACCGTCGGCGCCGCCTTCTTCCGTTACACCTGTGGAGCGCGGCGGCGGCGGCAGCCTTCCTCGTCAAAAGCGATCCGGTTCACGGGGCGTGGCGGCGCTGCGGCGCGTGCGTGGAACACGTGTTGACAACGCCGCCACGCCCCGTCATGCAAATGGGAAGAACACACACGCGGCCTAATTGTTTCTAATCTGTTGCCCGTGTAGCGTTTGAGGGAAAGGTGTGCGAGAGAGACGGTGGAGTCTCGCTACGGTATTAGCATGCCGGTGCGCGCAGTCTGCGCCAAACGTCCGTATGGGGCTGCTGCCGGGCGAACACCAGCTGCAGTTGAACCAGTCCATCGAGATGCACCGCACGGGTAAAACGACAATAATTGCAATATTTGCGTCTGGGAGGGGCCATGCTCCGGGCCGACGAGTGACTGCAGCTCGCAGTCGGTATCGCGCCGCCGCAGGACAGCCGGCCGGGACATTGTATGGAGATGAAGGCAGGCGTGGGGACCATGGCGGGGACGGACGGACGGACGGCGCACCGAGCGATGTCACCAGGTCGCCGGCCACCCAGGCCGCCGATTGTTGCGACCCGCAATTCGCGTGCGATATTATTAGCCGGTCGATAAATCAATCACGGTGCGTAATTAATGTAAATTAAGTGATGAAAGCTACTTGAGGGGCATCGCCACAACAGGGGCCTGGACAAATTACCGGGGCAGTTCTCCGTCCCGGCAGCACAACAAACTTGTCAAGGTCCCGCTCGAAGGCACGGAGGGCCTGTCCGTCTTGAAGCGGTGCGAATCCCTTTATGCCTGTCTGTCCGTCCGCGTCCCTCCACCCGAGTGTCCGTCCGTCCGGCCGTCCGCGCTATCAATATGATCACCGTTGTGGCCCCATCTTCCCTGCGGGTCGCACGCCATGCCATTAGGCGCTGCATGCAAAACGGCCAAAGTGCGTTCGGGGAAGGCGGCGGCGCGACACCCCAAACCCATCGCCGTCTTGCTCGCACGCGCCGCGGCAGCCACGAGAGAGCGAGAGAGACGGTCACCGCCTGCGAGAAGGAGATGGTATCGGCGCCGTCGCATGCGGTGAGGCAAGGCAGTGCGTCCTCGCATCCTCCGCGGGCAGATGCAGATGCGCACACCTGTTTGCGCCGCGGGGGTGGCGGCCTGTCGGCCTGTCGGCCCGTCTGTCGGCCTGGCGGCGCGCGGCGTGGAGGCGTCCATGCGTGTATGATCGGGCGATGGTGCCCGGAGCATGTCAGGTTCCCGATGACGGCGCGGCAAACGACTTCCTCCCGGGCTGCCGGCGGGGTGGGGCGCGCAGACATACGTACCGCGCTAATTGTCCGTACCTTGCGCATGCTATTTCGCGGTGCATTACGGCTCCACGCCATTCCCTTTTTCGTTCGGCGATTTAGAAAAGATTTATTATTGCGCTTAGCACATTGTGGCTGGAGCATTGTTCTCAGACGCGCCCTACTACAAGAGCAGACAAGGCTCATCTTCACCACGTCTACAAAAAAAAAAAACTCGCATGTGACTCTCTTTAGGTTCATGAAAAAAGATTTACATGTTTTGCTTTTTTTCCATTTTGTAAAATTTTTTAAGATCTACCCAGCTGCAGTAACAAGCTATAGCAAATCAAGTCAGTGACCCTATGACGCGATGTCAAGTTACTCGTGATGACTGAGCACTTAATGAATGAAGCTTTTCCCGATTTTTGCTTTTCAGATTAGTACCTTGCGTGTCGGCACCTCGTCACGACGAAACTCCATCCCTACTTCCGTTGCCAGTGCTAGGCGCTAATTTTGCCAGCCTGTTTCCTTTTAACTCCGCAGCCCAAGGTGCCTCAGGGCATGCCTCCACGCCGTGGCCCCCACAGCTGCAGGTAAAGAGGAGCTGCTACGTGACAAAACGCTGCCAGCGCCGTGCCTTGCCGCGTCCTGAGTGGACTGCCCTGACAATCACTTTGAAACCTTTTTCACCTTCGCAGACTCAGTCGAAAACTCCGGACAGAGCGCCAGGTGAAACCTTGCACAAACTTGCCTTCCCGATATAGCCGGGACGCGGAGGGTAGGCCGCCCCTCACACTTCCGAGCAGCTGCAAAATACTAGTTTTAATTTCAACTGGGACACGGGGCATTCCTGTCGACGCAGTAGCGTTGCAGATCACGGCGCGGCTGAGGTAATAATGCTAATACGGGACGTGTCACTGCCATACAGTGCGCTTCACTTGACTCGGCCATTTACAGGAGACGCGCGCCGCTTTAGGACACACATTCATTACGTGCACACGGACGTACAAACACGGCCGGGATGTGAGGCGGGGCCGGCGCTGCACATCCGCCGCCACACGGGGGAAAGAGAAACACTAAAAATCACTAATAACATGAGCCAAGTTCCATCCCGCATCCCGCATTGAAACGTTTCCCTGTTCCGACGGACGTACCCGTTCGCCACTGCATCCGTGCATGTGGGATGGATGTTGCACACGGTGACGATGCGCGTATGCCCCTGGCTTCTTACGGTATGATTGCACATCTCTGTGGCAGTCCCATGTGCATTAGCCTGATTATATATACGACTGCTGAGGTTTACCAAACTCGACCTGGGAATACATGCGGTGTGACCTGCGTCCCACAGACGCCCCGTGTCGGGCACACAGTCAAGAGAAATTAAAGAGAAATGTTACATTGGCATCGATTTTGAGAATGCACGATGTTCACTTAATATGCAGCACAATTATGACTCAAACTATCAATGTGGTGGGTCCAAGACAAAATGCATGCTTATCATTTTAAGGCGTTACAATGGATAAAGAAAAATATTCCAGGACGCAGGGAAAGCCCTGTTCTCGGCCAGAGGTGTCGATGATAAATGATTGCTGGTCCTGACGAAACCACCGCCACGGACATGAATGGGCCCGGGTGATGGCTGTATCGGCGGCGGCCCAACGCAACCGCCGTGCTGCGGGTCAGAACCACTCCTCATGAGAGGCCGGGCGGGGAGATGATACCCAGATCGGCTCCCGGTCTTGACTCGGGATCCCATTGAGCCAGTGCGGTAGGTGGGCACGGTAGCCGTGCGTACGGGCCGCTACGAGAATGGGTCGATACCAATTTACCGTCATTACGACGGGCTCCTCTATCCGAGTGATTACTGCCGGCGATGTGAAGATGCTTCCCCAGCGGGCAAGGCTGGGCACGTCTAGGCACTCGCCATGAATCACTCATTCAGGGACTGCGAACACCTGGCGGTGTCTCGTAGCGCGGGGACGCCGGCAGTGCGCGCCGAGAACGCGGCGTTGTCCCACGAGTCTCCCGGGCCGCGGTTGCCTGGATGCAGACTGGCTGCAGTGACCCCCGGGGCGTGGCGGCGTGGTCCGCAGGCTTGGCGTGGTCGCGCATCCCATCAGCTGGAGACCACAGCGACGGTGCCCATCCGCGTCCCACACGCCCCCGGCGGCCCCCGGCAGCCCCCGGGCGTGGCGGCGTCGTGGCCTCGTCGTAACAGCAGCAGCACTTTCCACTCAGGGCGCGGCTCGGCGGGGTCATCGGGCAGGTAATGCCCGGCGGAAAAACAGGTGGCGGCTTTCGAGGCGACACGGCACGCCTAGCCTTGCCGCAGCACGCCAAAAACGCACCGGCCACGTTTTGGGCCGTCGTCCGAAACAGGAAAATGCGTCCGTTTCCAGGCCAGCTGCCTAATGGCAGTGGCACCGCCAGGACCCCGCCCCGCCCCCGCCACGCGGGCACGCCGTGGGTCTTCGCGGGTCTGCACGGGGACGCGGCGGGGTCCTGGACCCCTCTTGGGACAGTGCCGCCTCGTCTCGACCGCGGACCGAATCGTGTCCCTTGCCCCAAGTTGAGAGTACATCTGTGAAGCTGGCGTGTTGCGGTGAGGCCCGCGCTCGAGCCCGCGCCGTGGAGTACACAACCAATCCGAACAGCGCCGCCGCGCCCCGCAGCGGACCCACCTGCCACAGACTGCGAGGAGGGCTTTTGTACCCTCGCAGGCCTTCGCCCCGCTTTGCTCCCATCCCTTGGATCCGTCCCCTCTAGGCACTTGCAAGCGAGATTGCACTCGAAGCGAGACTCGATGCGAGGGGCGAGCAATCCGAGCATCCCCTCCTCGTTGGCTGAGAGCTGTTCGGTGTGAGCCACAGGCGTCCGATACTCGTCGTGTCAGAGAAAAGCCACAAGTGAATTACAGCGGAATGTCTGCGAATTGTCAGAGGGGCCCAAATCGACTTTTTCCCGCGTTTCGCTCGCATTCGATGCAGGTTTCGCAACGCAGTGCGATGCGCTGCTGCAGTGCTTTCTTTCGACCGCAGAGCGACGCTGGGGCAGTCTGGGGCCGACGGTCTCACCACAGGAACGCGCGTCGTTTTTCGCATTAATGACCGGGATGAAATCAGTCCGGCTGTCGCGGCCTTCTCAGGATGACTCATCTCAGGGAACTCGCTGCCAGACGCAGCGAGCACCGTGGCTGCGACGGTGGTTGCCAAGTTTTTAAAAAAATGAAAAAAATATCCTGAAACAAACAAAAGAAAAAATAAGACATTTCCTTGTGTTTTAAGAGCATTGGGACAACAATCTCTGTCACTCTTCGCGTTTGGCCACCGCCACCACAGAGGCTGGACACACGTCAACTTCCCTCACGCAGTGGGCGCCGTTTCACGTCCGGCGCCAAAGTTGGCGAAAAAAAGACGACAGCGGTGAGAGCGGCGTGAGACGGAAAAAGAAGAGAGAGAAATGAGGAGAGCTGATAGTGCGCCGCGAGAAGTAATTATAGAAAGCCGCACAATAAGCGCCATGAACACGTTTGCCACTTTTGAGGCGCGGAAACGCAATTACACCTTTACCGTGTTCGGGATCCCCGCGCGAGGTCCGGCACGGCCTAGAGCGCCACGCAGGGACCACCGGGACACGACGCGGGAGGCTGGGCGGCTCCTCATGGAGACACTGGAGCCCAGGTAGGGTTCAGGCGCCACTTGCTTTAGGTTGACACGTGCCTGGAAAAGTGCGCAAACAAAAAGACCAAGATGCCGGCGAAGCTGCTCGTCATAGTGTCCACAGCACTGCGGCCGCGGGCACGACTCACCGCCAGCCTGCCCTTTCGCAGGGCACTGACATACACGCTTCCAGAATGAAATGAAAAGAAAACAAAAACTGAAGAAACAGGCACAAGCCATGCAACGCAGGACAAACCGAAAAGTCATGTATCTGTGTGAGACATCACGACGGCGTGGGTGTCGTGTAAACAAGGGTGCCGTCGATAACACGGAAATCGATGGCTGGCCCGGGTTCGGGTTCGAATGGCACGGTGTGGTCGGTCGCCCCAGCGCCGCCAGCCAGACTCGTTCCAGGAGGCGCTAATGAGGGAAGGAGATACTCACAGATACTTACCTCTCCCCCCTGCGCCTTACATCATTTCTCCGGCGGTGCGTTGGTGATGCTCGCTAATATCTCACGCGCCCCGGCCCGGCGTTGCCAGCCTTGCCAGCAGCAGGTACCGTGTTTGCCCGTGCCCGCCTCGTCTCCAGTAGCAATTTGGGATTCATGACCTATCGGATCCCAATCCACTAACAACCTCGTTATTTCCCTCTCGACTCCGGTTTCTCCAAAATAATCAGACCAACACACACCGCGCACAAATGTCGATGCTTAAAGAAAAAAAATCCTATAAGGTATTTTTTTTGTGTGAGCGACAAACTGTTTGCCGACAACAATGCGACGAATCGAGCATCGAAATTCGAGGACCTTGCTGCAGCGATATTGGCAGCCTTGCCATTTATTTCGATTATGACGCTGCGTCCGTTGTCCTCGACAATAGTGAACAATGAAATGCACGGCACGGTGCGGCGGGCCAAGGGGCGCTCGGCCGAGCAGGCCACGGTCCGGACGCAAAATAAACCTCGGTGACGGGACCTGCATGCTGCCGTGTGGGAACGCTTTCTGCGAAATCACTCCCGCTGGCGACAGCTTTGCTGTATGCAAATTCGCTCATCCATCCGGCCTCCGCCTTCGTCCCTCTGAATGTGCCTCTGGCTGCCCCTGGCTGCCGTGCCTTTGGATGCGGCTGCGCCCTCGGAGAGACGGGTCACCGACGAGTACTTCAGGGTGCAAGGTCACCACGCTGCAGCGCCACCTTGCGCTGCACAACAACACCATTGCGGCTTCCAACTTCTTCTGGCGATCTAATTACACCGAGATTATCCCTTCGGATTGCCCGACGGCAATACGAAAGGGAGCAAGAGAGAGAGAGAGACAGAGAGAGAGAGAGAGAGAGAGAGAGAGAGAGAGAGAGAGAGAGAGAGAGAGAGAGAGAGAGAGAGAGAGAGAGAGAGAGAGAGAGAGAGAGAGAGAGAGAGAGAGAGAGAGAGAGAGAGGGGGGGTTGAGAGGGAGAGACAAAGAAAAACAATAAGAGCGCGAGATCTCCGGCAGGAGATTAAAAAGAAACAGTAATGTATAGAAAGGGAATAAAAGAGCGAGTGTATGGATTAAAAGCAGCAAAGCGCGAGGCATTATGAGACGAAAATAGACGGAAAGCGCGCCGCGCTAGGTGAGGCGAACACGTGTCGCCCCACCAACAAGACGAGTGCGTCTGCACGCGAGCCCCGCCCGGCAGCCGGGCCCGACGGAGCATCGATGACAATTTACGCGTGTCATCGTCGCCCAGGCCGCCGCGCCGCCGCCGCTGGCAAGCCGGGCCGCCACACACGCCAATCGGAGGGCCGCGTGCCTTCGCGGCTGCTGCCCGCGGCGCGCCCCGCAAAAACTTGCAGCCGATCAGTTGGCTGCTATGCGCGCTATGCGACTGCAATGTTCCTCGCCGATACCTTGCCGGCCGTCTCGGGCACGGCCGGTGTGAACTGGCGTAACTTCAATCAGCCCTGGCCGAGTAACGTGCCTGAGGAGCAGCGCGGCAAAACACGTGTATCGTGTGCGTATACGCGTTACGTAAAGCAGGAGGCGGTCGGATGAGTCTCTTTGGGCCATGCCGTTTGCCGTTGGCTCCGAACAAGTGATTCACGTCTGTTTTTCTCCATGCCTCAGTTTTCCTTCCTTTTTTTCCGGTTTCGACATGATAAACGCCCCGGCGTCACGAACGCTCGCGCCCGCCGCACGGCCCTGCCGGTCCACTTGCAACTGCGTTTCATTTAGGCGTTTAATCACGCCGCGAGATGGCGTTGCATGCCGCCCCATTTCCTGTGGCGGCGTCGCCGTGGACGCGGCCACACTCACCGGAAAGCCTGCTCGCGGCGCGTCGCCGTCGTGACACCGGCGTTTCGAGAGCCGCACCGGCCGGCCTCTTCACCCAAATTGTTTTTTTCTGGCGTTGCTTTTTCCGGCCGCGCGCTGCGTCGCTGCCGGTCGGTTTCACCGGCTGGGTCACGAGGTTTGCGAGCGTGGTGAAAGAAGTCGCGGTGAATCTGCCTTGGAGGTGGTGAGTTTCACATCGCCGAAACGCGTCAACGTTCTTGAGAGGAAGGGGGAAGCACGCGTCTGCGCGCACGCGACCATTGTCCATACGAAGATTAAAGGGCGCTGCCTGCCCCCCCCCCTCACACACTCGTCACTTTGTGCGGACACCGGCCAGGTAAAAGGGCAATTGAAAGCACCATAAGTCGCATGACGTGTCGCGGTCGGACAGAATGAGGAAGCAAGGGCCGCGCGTGCACTGCCGAAAATGAGACAGCAGTCTGGCTGTTTATTGTTTTGGACCAATCAAGTTACACACAGCATGTTCTTTTTTTAAATTTGGGGAAAACTCTGCCTGCCTGAAAAATATTGGTCATAGACATAGATCTAAAACTTTTTACATCATTGTATATAATTGTAAATAATTGTGCTAGTAGTCCGTCGGCCCGTGCGACGCACACGGCCTCAGAAAAAGGTGTTCCGGTAAACGCCGCGTAGCGCCGCCCGCCCGCCGTGCCGCTGTGGTCTCTGCATATGGTTTGGCGGGCTGCCTCGCCCCGCCCGCTGCGGGTACCGTAAGTGCCGGGATTAAGACGAATCGTGCCACGAGTCACGAGTGACCAGGCGCACCGGGGGCACGGTGGGGCGGGGCGGAGCGCGGCCCCGACGCCATCCACGGCGTGCACTGCTTAACATTTTCTGGGCAAAATAATAGTATTTCTCACACACCGAAAACAAAACATCGAAAAAAGGCGGCGGGAGGCAGAACTGTCGACAAAACCTCGAGTCGAGTGTGCGGCGCCTTTACGGCCGTCGAGGGGGTGCACTGCAGTTCTCTTGAGGAGCTGCACGGCGGGCGCAGACCCGCTGGCTCCGCCCTGAGGCACTAGCGGCCTCCGTCAGTTTTAAGGAAGGCGGTGCGTGGCGCTGCCGGGGAACAGTCGCACAGGTCGAGGGCCCTCGGCTTTGGTGCCGCCAAGCGCCGCTGCAGCGGAAAGGGCCGGCCGAGGAGGGCCGCGGAGGCCTGGCCCTACAACGCCGCAGGGCAGGGCGCCGTCGGTGGAGTGTCGCCGAAACTCCACGACCGTCGCCCCGCCACCTCCCGGGCCAGCCGACGAGACAGGGAGGTACTTTCCGGCGCAATAATGCAGTATGGATGCTGTAACGGAAGCCTCTTGCCGACCCCAGATCGCCCGGAGGGGACCAACGAGCACAGCGCCACCGGAAGCGTCCAAAAGGGCTGAACGGAAGGTCCTACCAAATAATACCCCCCGCTGCCCCAGCCTGAAAGAAACTCCTGAAAGCAGCCGGGGGCCCCACCCGGACCCGGAGGAAGGGGGTGCTTGGTACCAGAGTGTCGTTTCATTTCGGCTCTTTGGCAGCGAGGGGCGGGGGCAGCAGGCTCACCCAGGGTGGCGCGTTCATTACAGGGGGCTCAGAGGAACGCGGTTGAAATACGTAGCCCCCTTCCCCCGGTACTCCCCGCGCGGTACCCGCTCTGGCATAGAAGGAAACGAAGTGTAAGGGTGGAGTGTCGACCCAGACGTCTAATTACAAAGACTCGCTGGTCCAGAAAACAGCAACAACAAGCCATTAGCCATCGACTTGCCCAGGCCCCGCCAGGACCGCCGCCAGGCAAGCCAAGGGCCCTGGGGCTGCGCTGGGCTGCCCTAGGCCGCGGAAGGGATACGAGGCAGCCCGCCCAACCCGCGCAAGCGGAAGGAAGACACAAAGCGACGCCGATAATGGCGAGGCCCATGACCTGACAAGGGGGTCTCGGCCACCTGTCTGCCTTTCGGCGTTGCGCAGGATGCGTTATCCTATGCGTTATCCTTGTCCCTTGGAACGGATTGCGGCTCAAGCGACGCGGTGGCGCGCGGTCACACCGGGGATTAATCCCGAGTAACGGGATTCGCCGCCCTGCCGGCCTTCCTCGGGGCGCGTGGCTGTAATCACGTCCGCTTTTGTGTTCGGCCAGACGGGCGGCGCCAAGCCAGCCAGCCTCTAATTACCACATCGCCGTGTGCAGACAGCCGGGATGGAAACAACGAGCACGGCGATAATGAAAACATACAACGAAAAAGACAAAAGACTCATCGGGTGCGCGGCAGGGGTGGCGAGTAGCGGGGCCACCCCCAAACCAGCACCTCCAGCACGGCGGTGATGGCGGAGCGACGGGCTGTGCATGTAGACTAATCGGCCCTAGGGTGGGCTTGGGGCCGCCCGAAGGGACAGCACCTGGGCGGCGGATCACTGGGACCGGGCCCCAAATGTACACACAGCCCGTGGGCCGGGCCAACCGGGCTGCACAGCTTCCTTGTTGCTCGAAGGAACTAATCAGAGAGTCATCGGGGCCCCCGACGGGCCGCGGAGGCTTGCAGCGCCGGGCTGATGAGGGAGCCACCCCTGGACGGCCCATCCCGCGGGGCCAGCGGCCGTGCCCTCCCGGCCAGGACGGGGTCGGGGCCGGTGCAGTGTGCTGGGGAATATCATCAAATTAGCAAATCAATAATCGAGTCCCTGGCGGTGGCGAACCCCGCCTAATGAGCCGCTGCGTCCCACTCGGCCGCCCGCGCAGAATGCGTGCCCCGCGGCCAGCCGCTCCAGGCTCATCCCGTGCTTCGTCGCTGCGTCTCTCTCACGCCCCTACGAAGGCCCCGGAGTGCAAGAGAGGTAGAACCACGACAGCGTGTGCGGATTCAACCTGCTGCAGCCCGTGACACTTCGTGACTCATCGTGAATCCTCGCATTGCGCATGTCCTTGAGGACTGCATCTGGAGTGCAGCCCGGAGCAATAGCGACCGCAGGGCCCCACGGACGGGGCACGCTGAGGCTTCATGATTGCCGGGGCACCCCGCCAGCCGGACCCGCCTGGGGCCCCCCTTCCCCCTTTTCCGTCCTTGCCCTTCGGGCCGTGCAGCAGCGCGCTCTACCGCCGTTGTTTTAATTTAATGGGTAATCCGGTGGCTGTGTTCCCAACGCTCTCGGCTGCTGTGATCGCGATGGGTGCATGGCCGCTGGAAAAAGGGGGGGGGAGGAGGACTGCATCCCATCATTACAACTGCGCTGCCCGGCCCTGGACACTTTTCGCATTCTTTCGCCGCGAGTGCATTGCTGCATGTGGCGCCAAGACGGTCAGTGCGTGCGAGTCGACTGCCTGGGCCCTCCAGAAAGAGCGGGCTTTGAAGCCAGCGCCTAGTCACTCTAAGATGGTTTATGTGGACCAGTTTTTTGCCAGTGTTCTTGCATCGTACTAAAAAATACCGAAAAATTGGAGAAAAAAATAAATTAGAAAATATTGGAACATTAAACAGAAGCGGTAACTAAGCCCAAAGCATTATCAAAAAAAAACAATAATAATTTTTTGAATCACTTGGTCGAGATTTTCTACTGTGGCTTTATTAAAAGCCCCGCCTGGCAAAAAAAGAAAAAAAAATAGTCCGATGCAACTGATTCAGCATAGTTGATTCGGCCCTGTCTGCCCGCAAGTCAAATTCTGTAGCCGCTACCAATTTGGCACAGGACGAAGGCACGCGGTGCGGCGGGTCGAGCACTGTGCCGTGCCTCTGCGGCTGACCCCGCGCATCGCCGCCCCGGACTACGCCGTGGTGGACTACGCCGTGGCTCTACTCAGAATGGGGAAGCAAATTGCACAGCCCTTCTCGCCGCAAACCGCAGAAGCATCGCTGCGCCGTGTCCCTTGTCCCGGCTGCGCGGCGCTGTGCAGCGCTTGCAGTGGTGGCTGCCTTTCCTTCCTGCTTCCCTCGCATTACGTCCCGTGAGAAAAGGCTGTCGTCGCACTGCCGTGTCAAGGGTCAACGGCTCCCTGCCGAGCGAGGCGCCGCGCCGCTGGGTAGGCCACCCTGCACAAACGATGCAGTGGCGCCAACCGGGCTGCCTACTTCAGCCCGACGGGCTGAGGTAGGCAACCCGGTTGGAAGCGGTGTCTCCCTGTTGCCTACCGGCGCGGGGTTCCGACGTGTTTGCATGCATTTCTGGGCTGGCGGGCAGGGCGGCCGTCTAGACGCTGGTCAGGTGGCTCAGCCGCAACGCCGGCCACACCAAAGCGGGCAGCGCGTGGCACCCGCCCAATGTACACCATCAGCTGAGTGCAGGGCCACCGCAGCGCCGCCTGGCCCGTTTACACAGAACAACACAGACGCCGTGGCGCACCCTGGCAGCCCTGGCGACAGCGTCTGGCTGGCTGGGTTGAATGCAAAGTGGATGAGTTTGGGTCCGATGGCGCTTTGACGAGGAATGTCATTCAATTTGGATGACGCCGGCCACTGCCCCGCCCTCGGGACCGTGGGATAACCGCAGCGGAATCGCAGACCCAGGCCGGACGCTCTCTTAGCATTATAAAGGCGCGGAAAGAAACAGGAGAAAGTCTAGGCGGGAAGTTATTTATGCGTTTTCCAAAGAATATTTATGCGTTTTCCAAAGACATGTGTATATTTGTGATTTTTACGTTTGGGTGCTTGCAGAGATGGTCTAAGAAGTAGAGTTTACCGCTGAAAAAGAACTCGTGTTTTGGTAATGGCCAACGCACCAGGAGGTCCTAGCTTGGCGCACGGTGGCGTTTGCTCCACCATTACCACCGTATCTTCCGTCCAAGTCGGCGCTGCAAACCTATTTTCTCGTATTTTGCAGGACAGCTCAAGCTGGAGCTCGTTACGCAGTCACGACAGACAGACAGACAGGCAGACAAACCATGGCTGTGTAATGAGATGACACTTTGAGGCGGACACACTTTACTGCGACACGCGGGATCGCACGACCGCAAATCTAGTCATTTCCCTGGGTTGACATCGTTGCCGCTCACAGAGGACACTGCGCAGTGCGTCTAGACGCACAAGGTAGGGATCGGGGCGCCGCCGTGTCCAATCAAGGCGCACTCCACCGCAGTCCTAAGGGCGGCGCCGCCCGCACCAAAGGGTGGTGACTTCATTAGTGTGCCTGCCTCTGGCGCGGCGGGAGCCGGGTTCGATTCCCGCCACCGCGGTCCAACGCAAAGACCTCGCACTTTTCTCTAAACTGGACGACAACGCCAGGCGGTCTGACAGTCGTGTCCGCGGTAAAGTGCACTGCAGCGCGACCCGTCGGCCCATTACAAGGTCGGGCTGCCGCGACGGTCTGAGGAGGCGCGCGGCGTATTTATGGGCTCGCAGTGCACTAAGTGCGTTTGCCGGAATCACCGGCCACTTCTCGGAATCGTGTTTCAAAAATTTAACGCCATCAGCGCTCCTGTGATGGCCCGCGCCGCTCCGGGCCGCACCGCTCCGGGCACTGATGGGGACGCAGCTCCGGCCGGCAGGCCGTTTACTTTGCAGGGTCGGTCGTCAAACGGTGTCGCGGCCGACGCGCTGCCCGCAGTAGCTACCAGCTCAGAGAAAAAAAAATGAAAATAGGATTTTCGGAAAGACTACACCTCAGCGGATGGCGTGTCTTTCGCAAATCTTTGTTATTACGTCTTCATAGCTTGACGTGCGCTGTCGCCCCGCGATTTCCCTCTCCGCGGGCTGACTCTCAGTCCGGCGGGGCGGCCTCGCCGACACATGTGGCGTTACGGTGGGTGGCGGCGCGGGGCGGTGGGCCTTGGTGGGGCCGACCACACACAACAGCCCATAACTAGGCGCACAGCCACCTGTTGCGGCCCCACCGGCCTACGCGCCACGCCGAGCGGTCCACGCAGTCATTAAAATCTTCCACCCTGTTGGCGCGCCCCCGACCGCCTCCAGCAGGCTCCAGGCCCGGCTCGCTACCGATTCCACTAACGAGCGTACGGATGGTAGCAAGAGAGACAAAGCGACGAAGCGATCCTTCGGAATCGGGTGACAGAGCACTGCCGCGACAAGGGCCCTGCAGGCAGACTTCAAACGGTGGCTGTATCTGCTTCTCTCAGTGGCGGATCCAAAGGCGGTCTTGGGGGGGGGGGGGCAGCACTTTTTGCCTACTTACAGGGGCAAAGTAGCCCTTTTTGCGTACCTTTCAGGCGGCTATCTAGGTCCTAGGGGGAGACCCCTTTGCCCCCCCCCCCCGTCCCCGCGCCTAGCTTCGCTCGCACTCATAGAGCAATATACGCACTCCGAGACTACCTCCGCGGTCGGACACCACAGTAACGCCGACCCGTCTCCACGCTGTCTGCACCCACCCTCCGCGTCCTGGAGTCGCCGTCACGTCCCGCCACTGGTGTCGGGCTGTTGCAAAGATGCACTCCGCTGCCTCTCCGTGACCCCTGCACGGCCCTTCAGCGCATCGCGCCGGCTCCTCCGCCTTGCATGCGCCTCGCGAGCGTGCAACACTTCGTTTCCGGTCTAGTTTCACGGGTTCCGCCGCTCCGCCGGCGAACAGAACCTCGCTCGCTCGCCCCATCCCTCGCGCTGCCCTCCTATCACGGCGCGTGCTGTGCTGACCTCTTGGTAGGGAAAACGAACTGGTAGAAAAGATGGCGACGTACAAGCAGCCGAAATGCTGCCGCGCCCGACGAGAACGTGCCACAGCGAGACA
This sequence comes from Stenchaetothrips biformis, assembly GCA_030522485.1. Taxonomy (NCBI): domain Eukaryota; kingdom Metazoa; phylum Arthropoda; class Insecta; order Thysanoptera; family Thripidae; genus Stenchaetothrips; species Stenchaetothrips biformis. Next base: position 7,912,287 of record CM060098.1, read on the forward strand.
CACATACACACACCGCACTCGCCCCGTTTTCGCAGCCACACGAAGCAGGCGCCACGGCACTCATTGCTAAATGACGCGCCCCACTTCGGTGGCATCGATGACGCGCGCCAGCGGAGTGGAGTCTCGGCGTCTGCTGGATCGCGTCGGAGTCATTTTTTGATAAGGTATGTAGGTTACTAGGGGAAATGTCTGAGTGGCGATCATCAATATTGCGAAACGCGCGTACGCACACTGCATAGAGAGCGCGACCGTCACGTGACACGGACAGACATTTCCTCCACCACGCACACAACGCGCCCTCGAACGCGGCCAGCGTGTAGTACAAAACAAGCCTCATTAACGGGATCAGCGAAATGTGGAATAAACGCGGCGCCGCGGCGACCCCTCCGTGACACTCTCAATGAATCATGACAACCTTTCAACCCGAGTATCATTCGGCCCGGGATTTACATCACAAAACGCTCCCTCGGTGTTCCAGCCGGCCGCGCAGAGGGGGGGCTTGGGAGAACAGCCGAGTTCCGAAGCGTCGTTTCATCGATCTGCCTCTCTCGCACCCCTACGGTGTTCTTTGAGAGCGCGACAGAGACAGAGAGACGAAAAGACTCTGCGGAATCAGCCTGCAGAGAGTTGTCTGATTAATCCCGGCAAGCAAGCAGTATTAGAAGTGTCTCAAAAGCGTCTCAAAAGCGGTGCGGCGGAGCATTGGACGGGCGGAGGGGGTCCTAGGAGTGCTGGGGACGGGGAGGGGTGAGTGACTGAGCGGCGCAAACGAAAGGAGATGTGATGATAGGCAGGGAAAGAAACGGTGAGATAATGAGGTGAAAATGCAATAACCCAAGACGTGATGGCAAAGGCCGGGCAGGATGGTACAAAAAGGTCCCCCGGAGAAGCAAATTTGGAGGTTTTGATTACACAGTGAAAACTCTAGACATTATAATTTTGACGAAAACATTACATTTTTATCACAAATCTCAAATTATTTTCAAAAAATTTTCATTTTTTTTTTAATTTCAAGGATTTTAAAAAGTTTGATTTTTTTTAATCCATTTAAATTGGTCGGGCTTAGCCATGTGTTATTTCCTTGCAGAAACGCACAAAGGGCCTCGCTCACCTGGATCAGGTTCGTCTACGCTGACACCTTGCTCGCCCCCGGTGCCGTTCGGCACTCGCTCGTCGAGGGCTCCGTGCTGCGCCGCGCCACCCACCACCCCTCCAGACGGCCTTTGTCTCCACATCACTTTGTTGTGCTGCGTCGCAGGAAAAGGGAGCCAAAAAAATATACGAGGGGCGGGGGAGGATCAGGCCTGCCTGGCTGGTCTGGCCGGTCGCTCCCAGCGGGTCCTTCCTTTATGTCCAGCATCCCCCGACTTCGACGCTTCGCCCGTCCGCTTGATAGGCGCGCCGGGGGTGCGGCGCCAGGGCCGGCGCGTGCGTAGGGCCGACCAGCGCGTCACGACTCACCAAAACAAGAGCCCGTCCGCCAGTCTTTTTTACGCTGCGCAATGTTCGCGAGCACCAGGCAAGGGAAGGAAAAGCTCGCGCATTTCAATACCACCTCTCTTCCCTTTTCCATTTCGCCTGGGTCAAAGTAAAAAACGCGCGCATGCGCTCACACACGCCGTGGCACGCGCTCTGAACAATCCGACAGCCAAAGTTGGCTCCACTGGTTCCATTAGTCCAGGATCGAATGCTGCAGCCGATTCGTCCGGTTCGAGTGTCACAGCCCTGTCGAGGCAGGCTACTCCTCTGGGGACCTGCGCCCGATCCGGAGCCCTTCCCCCTCCTCGACTTCTTTGCTCTGGCATATTGCTTACTGGTGGGATGACAGTGCTGGTGTTTACCCGGGGCGCGCGGCAGTCGCAGCACACAGGCTCAGTGTACACTGATCGGGTTGTGGGGCGGCCCGGGCCCTGCGCTGCTGTCTCGAGTTTCATACTCCGTGTTCCCGACCCACCCCTATGTTTGCCGCCCGATTCAGCGCGGCATTGTTACAAGTCCCCGTCGGGAGAAACCACTGCTGCCGGTCGGGCGGCCCGTCGAGCCAGGCAGCCAGTCAGGGCAGCCAGTCAGCCAGAGGGGAGGCAGCGACACGCAGGGGGCACGCTCAGGGATCATCCCCTCGACCGGAGGGGCGAAGGGGCCCGATCAGAAGGTCATCAAATAATGGCTGGAGGAGGGAAGAAAATAGAATGTGCTCGTAGTATTTGAACGCAGGACCTCTGGCGCCGTTACCTTCCTCCCATCGGCCTGTTGGCAAAAGCCCGATAACGGACGTTGGAAGTTTGCGCCGGGACCTCGGGCACAACTCCCAGTGTCTCTCTCAGTCGGTCCGCCTCACTGCCGTCCCCTCCGGCTGCCGCGAGGCTTGTGCGAGGCTTGCGCGAGGCTTGCTCGGCACATTTGCTGAGCTCAGCGGCGCCCCGAGGCTCACACGAACCGCCACCACGCACCGCCCCCGGCCGCCCCCGGCCGCCCCAGCGCCGCCACATGTCGGCGGCAGCCGAAAGACAAACAGCGCGACTGCCCCGCTCAGCGCCGCCACCCACATAATGTACCGCGCAGCGCAGCGCGACAACGGAGTCGCGCGAAATGAGCGAAACGAGCGGAAAAGCCGGCTTGTGTGTGTGACTGTGTGTGTTGTGGGTGAAGCTCCGGTATGCGCGGTGGCACAACTCACGTACACGTTGTGCCCCACCTGTTGCAGTGAGGTGTCGCGCCTTGTAAGCAGCATAACCATACTCTCGCGTGGACCCGCGAGGGAGCGGGCTGGCCTTGCGTCGCCTGGCGACACTGGCAAAAGACGAACGCCGACCCGCACACCGATTCCGAGCCGCAGTTTCCGTCTCTCTCGGACTCACGCGGCGCTGGGCGCGAGAGACAACGACGCTTTCCGGAACCACTCCTGCTCAGTGATAGGCGACGGTGCGCCGGTGACTGGCTGCAAAAGGCCGAGAGGCTGGGGCAGGCAGGCTTGCTTGGTTGGCGGCGGCCGGGACCAGAGAAGGCCCGCGGCCACCCGCACGCTCGCCTGGCCGTCCGTCCGCCGTCCGGCCGGCCGTCGATTCGTTCTTTCACTTCGTGCGACTTGCTCGCTATTTCACGCATCGCTGGCTCCCTCCAGTGAGGCGGGCGGGGGCGGTCGGTACGTCAAGCGCACGGAGTACGGAGAGCCCTTACACTACCATTAGTCTGCATTGGCGTCAAAGCCACACCGCGCGCTGCGCTGCCACTGTGCCTGCCATCACGTCGCCGGACAAATGAACACGATCAAGCGGCGCGGTCGCGCACCAGCTCGTCGGACTTTCGGCACGGCTGGAATTTTGCGGGTAGCTTTTGGCGGACACTCCTTACCACGAAGGCGGCAGGATACTTGCACTGGAAGTGGGGGAAGGGCAGGGGGAGGCGTTCTCTGCGGCGTCACGGTGCCAAGTGCCCTCCTCTGGCCTAGCCTCCCCCACAGGGTGCATCCCGACGTAACGACCCGACCCGAGGAGGCACGGCGGCGGGGCGGGGCCGGCGGGGCCGGCGGGGCGCAGGGCTCCGCAGACTTTATTTTGCACTTCCTCCGGCCCTCATCTTCCGTCGCTCTCCACGTTTTGTCTCCAGCCTGCGCGCGAGCCCCTCTGGCTCGGAGGGAGGGGGCTGTCGACAAACGCGGTCAAGACGGGCGAGTGCGCGGGGATCCAAATGGGAGTGGCGCGCAGCGGCCAGAGAGCACCATCGCCACCGACGCCTAACTGCGGGTGGCGAGGCCGGGCCACCGTCAGCGGAAAACTTGGCGCGCAGTTTGGGGTGCATTCGGGCGCAGCGTGGACTCCGGCCTCGGCAGCCACGGCCTCGCCCAGGGCGGACATCCAACTCATTTCCCTTGTTTTCCATACCACCCCAAAAAAAAGCACGGCAGGACAAGCAGCTCGTCCATACATCACGGGGTGTAAGAGCGCGCCAGGGGCCGGCGGGATGGCGGGGTTATGTACCGTACGCCTCCCCAACCTCCTTCCCCACGTACTACACGGGAGCCAAAACGAGCACTGCAAGGCGACCCCCTCTCGCCCCCTACCCTTTCCTCGTTCGTTCGGCCCCTCGAGGCTGGCCCCGATTTCGCAACGCCGAGGCGGGGGCGTGGCGGGGTAGGGCGTGGCGGGGCTCGGCAGGGGCTCGGCGGAGCCCAAACTGCCCCTCCTTATCAGGCAGGACCTACTGCGCCCCTCCCGGAGGCCACGGCGCTGCATGCCCTGCCCGCCTCTCCCCTTCCCCGGAGCCACTTGCCGGCGCCCGCCCCCATACACTTCGCTGAGCCTTACACTGCCCTACCTCCGCCCCCAACCCGGGCCCCCGCTGCGCTCGGCTCTTGAGAGGCTCATTGCTCCAGAAGATCCGCAGCTCGGCGCAGCTCAGCCCTCGAGATGCTGCCGATAACAGCAGCTGCGCAGCTGCAGTGCGCCCTCATCCCCGCACTGCCGCCACCCCCGCGGCGCCATCTCTCTCGGGATATAACGCAGGTTCCCCTTCCCCTGCGGCCGGGGCTGAAATGCTCTCTGCTGCGGCGCGGGCCGCCCTGCACCGCGCTGCACCGCCCGGCACCACAGCGCGTACTCGGGGACGCACACAAAGAATCGGGGTCTGTCAGGCAGGAGTGTTTCCTGCACGCCTCTCGCCCCTCCCCCTGTCCCGGAGCGCTCACAGCGCGCCCCGCCGCGCCCCGCCGCGCCCGGCGGACTGCAGAGTGGTGGGCTGGGACGCGCGACGAACCAAGAGAGGTCCGGCGGCGCCGCCCTGGGCTTGCCTGCCGCATGCCCGCAGTGGAATTGGCGTCTGCGCTCGCCTACGCCTTTCACTCCCCCTACTCTGTGGCGCACTTCATCGACGCGACGGCCGTGTTCAGCGTCGAGGCGGCAGCGCGCGCCGCGCCTCGCTCCGATTTAAAAAGTCACGGTGCGCAAGCAGCACGGCACCCACGCACAGAGTACAACGAACCGCTTCTCTTTTTATTCAGCCTTCTTTTTCTTTTCAGCATGTCGGACAATGTGTTGCCGGACGGATTATCGCTGCGTGGCGCACAGCGTGACACGGCTACTCGACGCAAAAGGAACACACGGCGGGCGCGGCGGTGGCGGACGGCCGGGCTCGATAGCACGTGGCTGCGGGGCGGGGCGGGGCGGGGTGCACCGGTAATTAAACGGAGTGACAGCGCGACGGCTCAGTGCGGTGCGCTGCACGGGTTGCGCGGCGGGGCGACCAGCGGTGCCGGGCTTTAGCTTCCAGCCGCTTCCAGCCCACGGCGGCGGGCCCCGCCAAATGAGCCCCTAACACGCCGTGATTGACACGCGCGGCACGCCGGCGAGAGGTAATGACGCAATTAAGGGCCCCGCCACGCGTCCGCTCGGTGCGTTGTCTCCGAAGACGGGAGGGGGACAGGCCTGACGGGGGAACGACGCCCAGGTGCGGAAACAGTCTCAGGACAATTCTACGCTGAGAAGGCTTCGTTCTGGTCCTCAGCAAATGGCGTCTCTCCTGACACTTTTACAGTTTCTAGGGACAAGAACATAATATGCAGGGAGAGTAAACTGGTTTACCCAACAACACCTGTGCTGTTCGATTGCGTTACCGTTTGCGGATTTTCGAGGGCGTTCCGCGGGACATACTACATAGGGCTATGCTGTGCAGTAAAAATTGTCGTTTTTTAAAAAATTGATTTTGGGCTCGTCTGTTTTAGCGTCACCAAAGGGCCGACGTAAAATGTGGCACTTCCGGTCGAGAAAATTTTTTTTTAAAAAATCCTCTTGATTAAAATAGTTGTGAGTTGGCGGCGGTCACCACACGCATGGTGCGGTTGTGGGTCATTTCCGTGCGCCGCGAGATTAGCTGTCGTGCGCTGCTCGCAGCGGTGCGGCCCCACGACAAACAACACGTGCGGCACGCTGCACGCGCACGCGGCCAGATCAAAGTGTGTCCGGTTCCATTTCCCTCCGTGCCCCTCGCCGGCATGAAGTGTGAGAATCATTTCGTCTAATGCCCGTCATACACGTCAGCATGCCGGTCTTGTTATTCGTCGACTCCATCGGCCCGCTGCCACCAGCGCCGTTTTTCGGGAGGCAACAGAGCAGCAGCAGCATCAGGATCGTTTTCATTTCTCCATTTCTTTCGCGATCGGACCGGTATATCGCTGAGCAGGACTCTCCACGAAAATAAAACTGTAGGCGTTTTTGGCTTGGGAGGCTGGGTGCAATGACAGGCGGACTTTACTGCCGCAATCACGGCGTCACGCGACGGCACTGGAGTCGCCGTCTCGGTGCAGTCGCCGGCTGGGCGGGCCGCGCGCCTCCACCAAGTGCATCCCCGGACGTGGATCAGCGCTGGGTGCAGCAGTGGAGTTGTGATTTGGGCCGATTTCAGGCAGCCGGTGCGTCCCATTTAGGCACTGAGAAGCCTCATAGTGGTTTGTCAGGTCCTCCGACAACCACAAACACGTACCACATTCACACAGACGTGAGACCCCGCTCCGACACACGCATCCCGCGCGTGCAGTATGCGAGATGGCAATGGCATTGCACGCTTCAATATATCAGTCGGTACCCGGTGGTGCACGCAACGCGTGTTGGTGAGCGTGCACACGTGTGCCGGCGGGGACGGGTGGTCTGGCCGTCTCGGACCCCCGCAACCTCGGGCCGGCGACGCCGACGTTGGCCCCGCCCCGCCCCGTGCGAGGTGCAGCGTCCCCGCAGGCGTCGCCGCGGCGGTGCCACCGGTAGCCCGCAGCCACATTCCACCGCGCCGAGTCAAGGCACGGGATTGGAATATAATCGATAAATGCGTCGGCGATAAACAATTTGCAGGGCGAAGCGTTTTTGTCAAGATCCAATATACGTGGCCGCGGGCTGGTAACAGCATTACAGGTGGCGTGTACGCTGTGCGACGCTGCGTGGATGGCACGCGGCGTTGCTTGGCACGGCACGGCCATTCCCACGTAAGAAGGGCCCCGGTGTGATGTTCGCATTCGTGTTTTCAGACATTGTTTGTTTTCGCGTTCCGCTGCAGCCTGCTCGGCTGGTCCACGGCCTGGTGGCGCCACGGCAGGTTGGCCGAATCGTATTGATCTTGTTATCGGCGCCGTGTGTCCCCGCCTCGGCACGCACGTCTCGGAAAGCGGCGAGCTAGGGACACCTCGTTTCGGGGAGCTAAGTATACGGCCTTTGCGTTCGTCATGAATTTCGGGGTGATTCGTCAAAACAGCAGCAAACCATCGGCATTTCTAACGCTGGTGACGCAAAAAGGCTCCCCCAGTGCAGCGGCACGCGGCTCTCGCTGACACTGCAGTGCAGACAGACAGACAGGCAGGCAGACGAACAGACGGAGGGGCTAATGGGTGCTGGGGGTGTGCTGACAAGTGGCCCCAATCACGGCTCATTGTCGTGTGGAAGCACGCCGCGCCTGGCCGCGGACAACGCGATACGTCAACAAAGGGCGGGCCAAGCGCCACACCCACGCAACTGCGGCGCAGACGCGGGCCTGTTACGGCGCCCCGGCCGGACTGGCGCGAGGATAATTTGAAAGTCACAGTGGCGCAGCTCCGCACTGCGTGCCAGGGTTGTTAACATTACTTCAAAAACGTAACGCGTTACTGTTACTTTTTTTCTGGCGCTTATTCGGTAGCGGAATGCGTTACCCGTTGCTACTTTTAGAAAACGTAACGCGTTTGTCAAGCCACGTTGGTGACGCGGTGACGCCGTTACAGGAACGCCAACAACCCTGCTGCGTGCTGGAAGTCTCCCCCCACCCCACTTACAACTCCAAACGCGTCCCGCGCAGCCTGACGGCCCGCGGCGTGGATAAAACGCACCAATGACTCCGCGTCCTGGAGTCCTGCAGTCCAATTGGGCGCCGCGTTGCGCGGCTGTCCACACGGCGGGCCGCACGCCCGGAGGGTGTAATTACGAGGAGAGGGTAAAAGTAAACAATAATGTCCAACAAGCCAATCAGGTTAAGCGCGTCGTGAGCACAAGCAGAAACCGCAGCTAAATATTTCCACGCCAAATTTAACTTGCCCGCGGAGGTCAATCTGCACACGGGGGTTTTGCCGTGCACCAGCACCAGACTCCGTAGGTCACCCTCTAGTTACCTTACGTCGTGGCGGCGACGCCTCTCGCCCACCGCCACGCCGGATCGAGGGCCATTTCGGGAGCCTCTCGAACACGAACCTCGCCCACGACTCGAGGGGCTGCACTGGTGCGGACTGACCGACGCCGCCTACCAGTGACTGGGCCACTCCGTCGGTCCGAGCTTGATGGGCATTAGCCGGCATGAGCCGCTGGAGAGGTCTCTGCCGCACCTCCTGCACCGCGCCGCGCGCGAAGAGCAGAAGACAACTAGCCCAAAAAAAAAACAACAACAAAAAAAAAACTGGAAGATTGATGGAGAAATAACAAATATAACTTAACAAAGAAAGGGTTTTGTTTCATAAAGTTTCAAGTTGTTTCATCCTCGAGCACCACGACAAGAATGCCATGGACGGAATGTGCGAATAAATAATGGCACGCACGATTGGTGAGGCGCGGCGCGTGACGGCGGGCCGATCCTCACCGATCGCATCGGTCATTAAACTGGATCACTTCATCGCGCTGCATCCTCGCCTCGAGGAGGCATTTCCCGGGTCCGCGTTATGGCGATATAGCAGCCGCGATAGCCCGCATTTGCTTAGCCTCGACGCACAACTAGACAATATAAGCGCACAGTCGTAATTTTTTTTTCTTTCTCTTTTACTGTGGTGAAAAATTAGAAGAGCGGTAATACAAAACACCTCGTGCGAGCGGCGTGGTGACTGCGCGGGCACAATTCATCCTGTCATCGGATTGGATTCCCCGGAATGGAGTCGCGACCAGCACGGAAAAGAGGGGGAGGGGGGAACCCGGTGGTCAGTTGGTCGTGGGGGCCAGAGCGGGATGATTCCACGAAAGCCACCTTGGGACACGAGAGTGTCGCTGCTTCATTGAGCACACCGGCATTGTCGTGTACTACACCTTACAAAGTCGCAATGGGACTCAAACAATCATTTAAGAAGAATGTTGTATGAATAAGCGCAAGCTTCGAATTTCTCCCTGAGAGTTTTCACATTGCACATTTTCTTCTCGGGAACTGAACAAAGATCATTTTTTTCCACGTTTGTTTCTTCTAGAAAGTTCCCTATCGTGCCATCGCGTCGCTGCTCAGCCTTTCGAATAGCGTTGCGCAAAATGTGCCGACATTTGGAGCACACTCGGTCCGGCCGACGGAACCCCCGCCGCAGTCTGGCTGTCTCTCCGCCATGTCCTTCCTTGACAAGGAGGGGATGCGCTCTGGCCGCAGCAGCAGCCGTCCGTAACGACGTATTGTTCACAAAACGCTGCGTCGCGTGTGTCGGGGCCCAGACGCCCTCCTTGCGCCCTACGCCTTGCACAGCAACGCGAGGACCCACTGGCAGAAGGGACAAGCACTGCAGCAAGCAACCAAGACAACGGCGGCGCCGCCACAGAAATCTTGCACCAAGTTCAGGCTGGCTTCTGCACAATCCCCAATTTCGCGTGGACGTTCGAAGGGGACGCGCGCATTTTACGAGGCGGGGGCCCAGCGGGGGCCGTGGTGGCGCGGGGCGGCAAAGACGACCCGACGGCGGGGGCCCCATAAACACGCGGCCGATTTAAATAATTAAGTGCATAATTTATTCGCTGCGGAGCCACGCTGTCCGACACATTCTTCCCTTTCTCCGTCACACACACAGAGCCGTGCAGGCTGGACGATAAGAGAGCGTGGCTGATCCACAGCACTAATGTCGTCACGTGTTTCAGCGCCTCTCCCAGCGCCGCCACGCCCTGCAGCGAGGCTAGTTTGGAGCGGCCGCAGTGCCCGCTCAGCCCTAGGCGCTGCGCCGGCCCGCAAGGAGCCTGCTATTTGGCGGAAATTTGGTTACGGGTCGTCGTCCGTAGTGCCTAGACGGCCGGAGCACTGTGGAATCAGGACTAAGGCGGCTCGCGAGTAGTTTTGAGACACGTGTTTACCGTTCGCACGAAGTGCCAAGAGTTTCCCGCGGTAATCTCAGATCGAAAGGGCTAAACAGCTACTTCCTGACAAGGCAGGGCAAAAGGGCGGAGCTCCGGGGGCCCTGCGCGCCGCCCCGAGGGGAGCGGGGGGCCAAATCGTGTTCAAAGCGGGCCGGAGTAGTCGCGGCTCGGGTTCGGTCCCAGCCGGGTGTTTCGAAGGTCTAAACGGAGTGCATAAGCTCCCCGTGGCGTGGAGGGGCGGCGTGCGGGCCAAGCCGTCACGGCACACAGCAGGGCTGGGCTGGGCTCTGGTCTGGCAGAGCAGCAGCTCTTAATATTTTAGTACCAGCCACCAACATCAGCCCCAGCAACGGCGTATATAAACTTGGGACGTTTGACCTCTCTCAACGCCACGGGAGTGAGCAAGGACGGAGGGGCGTTCAAAGAGTACGTGTCAATAGGCGAGCTGTGGGGGTTGAAAGAACACCGCCCTCAGTTGGAACTCAATTGCTTAGCACTCCGAAAAGCATGGCTACCGCAGCTACGCCCGCGGTGCGCCCGTCGTAAACGAAACGGATTTCCATGATTTGATTTCGAGTTCGGTGGGATAAACGTAACCTCATTACTGCGTATAACGGGGTGGAAACCATTATACGGCAAGTAGCAGCGCGGCGTTACACTGCCACGCTCGGCTTTGGGGCCCACGCCGTGCCGGCCGGGCGAGCGCAGCGGCACCGTCGCGGCGCACTGCTTGGAGGGCGCGGGGACTCGGCCGCCCTAGATTACACGCGGCCAGGATTAGGGGGGCTTCGCCTCCACACGGCCCTACATCGCGGCGGCCCAGACTACGCGACTCAGCCGGCTGCACAGTCCCGAGAATGTCGGGGGCCTCGATGGAGCCCTTTTCATCAGGCAGACGGAACGACCAAGGGCCAAGGGCGGGCAAAAGGACCGAGCAGTCTCAAAGCAGAGATCCTTGAGAAGGGCCAGGGCCGCCAGGACTGCGAGGACCCTCACGGCCACACTGCTACAGGGCGCGGCGGCGTGCAGGTGAGCCCGATGAGGAACGTGGAGGACGCCCGCATGCCGTCGAGAGCGCCGCGGGTCGGGCAGCCCGCAGCGTACGCATGTGGCCGGGACTGCCGACGCTCCGACTGCCAGGGTGCTCGACGCCCGCAGCGGGGCGTCGCGTCAGGGTGCGACAGAGCGCTGTGCGGAATCAGACTACAGCGGGCCACTGCCAGAGGGCAGCTTGGTCGAGAGGCTTCTGTGCGTCGGTTTGGCCAAAGGACTTTTAAACATGCGCGCAGCACGGGGCCAACCCACGCGGCGCGGCTCCGGGGCCCACCTGGTGCCCGCCTGCCCGCTGGGAGGAGATGCGAAGAAGGCGTAGCCAGGCGTAGCTGGAAAGGAAGAGAGCGTGGCCGCCCGGGGCGGGGTGGGGCGGCGTGCTGAGCCTGGGGATGACGGCAGGCTGGTTGGGAGTTGGGAGCTTCGCGAGCCACGCCACTCGCAATCTTCACATTGCGTACTTCAGACTTCAGCAGGACAAAGTAAGACGTCTCGCCTTTGGGCGCGAGGCAGGAGGCAAGGAAGAAAAGGCAAGCGAGTCCAGCCAGGCGCGTTTGAACGGCCGGCGGGCGGTGCAGCGGGACCTCGTTGCTGCGTCAGGCCAATGCCGCGGGCAAGGTGATTCCGCCACGCAGCGTCGGGCCCGGTCCATCACGATCCATGACGGTGTGACAAACGCGACCAACGCCATCCCAGTGTAATGGCGTCTACGCCACTGAGCGCCACGGGCATGTCCTGCAACGCGGCCCGGCCCGCCTCGATAGAGGATGCCCCTCGATAGGATCGGAGAAGGCGGCGCGATACCATCTAACCGCTGCACGGCCGTGCCGGACCGAGCCTCACCGTGCCGTGCCCTGCCTGCCCCACGGGGTCCACACGACTGCACGACACGCCCCTCGTGCGTACCAGTAACGCGCCGAGGCAAATTAGCAAAGCCAAACGCGTGCTTGTGTGTGTGAGAGCGTGTGAGTGTGTTGGCAAGCGCGCGAGTGCGCGGCGCGGCACGTCACTGCACCCGGGCCCTGCGAATTGACTGCAGTGTGACGCAATACTCCGTGCGGAATAAAGAAAGAGGGAGAAAAGAGTAAACAAAAACAATAAAACAAAAAGAATAGTTGCGGTGAGGGTTGATAAAAAGAGAGGATGAAGAGAAGGGCGGAGGCGGGGAAAGCGCGTCACACGAACGAGTGGCGTCGACGTGGAGCACCTGACGTGGCGGTTGACCCGTCACCCCTCCGGCCCCTCGGCGATTCCAAATGCCGCATGGAGAGCGCCGCGCCGCTCGAGCGGAGCCGAAACGCAGCCCGGCCACGGCGTCGACAGGCGGCATGCGCGTTGCAGGCGAAACAAAACGAAGCGCGACATGCGGGGAAGAAATTGTGCAAAAGGAGAGAAAGAGGGGGAGGGCATCGCCGCGGCCAGGAGTGGGACGCTTCCCTCTCCACCTGCCGGCTCCGCCGCCTCGACCGCGGGCGTCAGTTGGGTTGCCTGCGTCGCACGGCGCCGCCCGCCCGCCGCACAGTGGGACAAAACGCGAAAAAAGCGATGATAATTACAAAAGGTTCCAATCTTTGCTTAAATCTTTATTTTGGTGTTTTTGAGGGTGAGGAACTGTTTTCTGACAGTAACACAAGGTAGGTGCTTCGCGATGTTACGCAAGTTCTGCCAGTTACGCCAGGCGTCCACACCTACCTTCGCCTGCGGCGCTAGCCTGCCTTTAGCAGCCTTCTTTTTAAACCATCGACATACAAATCGAAGTGTTATCAAGTCCAGAGAGCATTCGTGTTTTTAAGTTACGATGGGGGGCCTCCCCGCCGCCGAGGCGACGCCGGCGGCGCGCGAAAAAACGCATTTTTAAAGTTGATTTTATCAAAACGCGGAGCATTGCGGAGCATTCGGCGGTATGGGCCCGAAAGTAGAGAAGCTGCTCTGTCACGGACATTTTTCCCACCCGTGCGCAAATGTGCGCAACTCGACTTATCTCAACGTGAAAATCGTCCAAGACACGATTTTACTCTACTTTCTTTGGCTTGTTACTTCTGATAGGTTACTCAAAATTTAAATCCGAGGAGTGCGTTAGATTCGTCAAGTTCTCAGCTTTCCAAAAATATATAACATGATGAGGTTATTTAAAACGGCACGGCCAGTAGAGGACAAACAGTACACCCCTGACAGTAAGTGCGCGAAAAACCGGAAAAATGACCAAGTTCGGCGCCCCCCCAGGGCTCACACGTGTGAAATATTGACGAACGAAGCAGTGTCCCGTGTAGCCCAGACCTTTCTTGCAAATGTCTGATAGTTCGTTGGACCCCATCGCTAAATTTTCAAAAATCCACTTCTCACCGTGTTTTTGGCGTTTCGTCCCACTGTGCGCCGCCGTCGGGCTGATAGGGCTGGTCGTGTCGCGCGCTGCAGCCAGCGATGACTCCAAACAATCGCTCTCTGTCTCTCCCTCTGGCATTCCACGGACTGGCCCACGCGTGCGAGAGAGACAGAGCGAACGAGGCTGCGGAGCGGGCCACATGACGAACGTCCCTTAGATTGCCGGACGTGACGTGGACGGCCAAAGAGGGCCGCAGCCAATGTGAGGCGAGTGCGCGGCCAAGACGAAGGGCGGCCTGCATTATGGAGACGCGCTCTGATTTTGCAGAGAAGCCGCGGCGGAAACAGTGCGGCCAGTCCATCCATGTTTCAGTCTTCCAGTCCCGACAGATGTGAACCGAGAAATTCACAGTTTGAAAGGTTTAAAAAAGCGGTCAGGAAACAACCCATGCGGCCATGTTATTTTGGCGTGGATACTCGGCAGCTGCGTCGCAGCGCCTCTAGAATAAATATAACTCTAAGCTTGGGTCGGCCTGACGGTGCCGGCCCTCAGCCCTAGGCCCTGCCGGGGGTCATCTCCCTCCACGCAAAAGTGGGATCAGTAAAACGCAGGCGGCGGGGCTCGAGGGCCTCCACACCCACCCCACTGCTGTGCGATGCGACGCCAGTTCCGGGCCGAAGAACACCGGAAGGGACTGGAACGGACACCGAACCTCCGGGTGCGGGTCACCCGCTGCAGACGTGTGCGTCATTGTTTTTGATTCGGTAGGCGCTCTGAGACGCGGGCGGGAAGGAACCAGGACGCAGTGCGAGGACGCAGGGAAAGGGGATTACGGTCGTGTTGTGAGGTAGTTGGCGCCTAACTTTTAGGTTGCGCCAGGTCAGTTTACATTGCCCCCGCTTGCACCACTTGCTGACAACGTCTGCAAGGGAAGCAGCCCCGTGTCGGTGTGTGTGGGAGGACGCCTCTGTGTGAGTGCGCGTGCGCGTTTTGCTCACTGCGCTCTGTGTTTCCTCTCAAACTTTTGTGCTACATTTCGCAGACGCCTTATCCTGGGGATCCTCCTTCCGCCCGCTCCGCGCTCCGCCCACTCCCGGCCCTACCTAGCCCCGCGGCCCCTACGCCAGTGGTTCCCAACCCCGGGGTCGCGACCCCATTTGGGGTCGCGGAAAAGTTTTGTGGGGTCGCGGCAAGCTACCTGGGGTCGCGTGGGGTCGCCTGTTGGGTTCTGAGGGTCGGTCTGCGGGGAAACCGCTTGTACGAAAATACGGAAAAACCTACGGATGTTTGGCGTTTTTGGTGCTTCCAAGCCACGGCGAGGGCTAACAATGCAGTTTCACGTAAAACCCCTCGGAAGAGGGAGAGGGATTAACTCCTTCCGTTGGTCTTCAGGTACGTACGGTGAGCCTCGGTTGCTCTTTTGCCACCATGCCCTTGCCTTTCGTGGCTCCTCATGCGGCCGGAGTGGAGAGCAGCAGTTGCAAATGTCGTAGGTGTATCGTTGGCCCCATGAATGGCCCCGTGACTGTGGCACTCACAAAGCTCGTTTTTAAAGTTCATCATTTGGAAAATAATAGGACTTATTGCAAATTACGGCTCGCTGTTTTAAATGCAGCCCAGTCACCGAAATGGGGTTAAAATTTAAAATTTGACGGTTGAATTTTGAAAAATCCCCCCCCTTTAAAAAAGTGGGGTCGCATGGGGTCGCGTAAGTTTGGTTTTGGGGTCGCGAAAAATTTTGGAAGCTAATTTGGGGTCACGAGCTGAAAAAGGTTGGGAACCGCTGCCCTACGCCTTATGGCGCCGCTGGAGTCCAGGACCCCTTGCACCAACACGCCTCCTTGGGGAACTGGGTCGGGCTGCACTGTCCCCAACGCCCCACCGCGCTCCGCCACGCCCCGCCGGGGGGCCTGTGCCCCTATTTAGCATTACTTTCACACCGCACCCCCGCCCGGCATGTTCCGGCCCCGTGGCCCGGGCCTTGTTACTTGACGGTGCCGGTTTGCCGCGCCCGAGGCGGGGCGAGGCGGGGCGAGGCGGGGCGAGGCGGGGCTGCGCACAGAAGAAAGGACCGGCGTCATCTAAGCCTGCGACCCACATTGCAAAATCTTTTCACCACGCAGAGGGCGGTTCTCGCCTCACCCTCATCTTCAAAATGCGCGCCGACACTTTTTCCCCTCTCTCACTTGGAACATGAAAGAATGGAAAACTTTTGGTCGGGGACTGTACTCTCCGTTTTCGGCGTCGTCAACCACCTCATCGCGCAAAGAGAATAAAGGATGCCTAGTCGTAACAGGACGGACCACTCGCGCAGTAAAGACGACGCTAGTGGTGCTAAAGCAGGCCGGAGCGATCCTACAAGGCCGCAGCGCCGCAGCGCAGGGGTGGCATATTCTCTGCATTTTTCAGCAGGGCGAGATGACCCACGACCCGGCTGATGAAGACGGACCAAACCAAGGACTGCAATGGAGTGACGACGCAGATCGCCACCCACGCGCCCTGGGAACTCCCCTGGTGACTTCCCAGCCACAGCCTTGACTCTTTGTGAAGTGACTCGTAGTGACTCTCCTGTAAGTGACTCAAGTGTCCCAATGCCCAGCAGATCGCGCTTAGTGTGGCGTCGGGGAATCAGACACGCAGCCCGACGGAGAAGGCGAGGATGCGGACGAGTGCAAGAAGGAGGAGAGGAGGCGGGCGGGCAGGGCCAGCAGGGCACCGCATAATAGCCGGTCAAGCATTGTCTCGCTTCGCTTTTTGTGGTGCTATTATCGAAGCTGTAAATTATCGCCAATTCTGCGCTTGTCCGCCAACGAGGGCTGTAAATGGCCGAGAAACTTTGCAACAAAGTACTTATACGTTCGATCATGGCCCGGCGCGGCGACGCAGGCGGGATGACGACGCGCCGCGCATCGCCGAGGAGGTTTTAAAGGGCAAAAAAGGGTGATTTTTCTTTTTACGGCCGCGAGGGCCGTATTAGGAGAGGCGTGTGAGTGCGTCGAGTCGATGGGGCGGGGCGGGGCGGGGCGGGGCGGGGTCGCCGCGCCACGCGATGGACCGACCGCCCGGAGAGTGCTCAGGACTTTCCAACAATCGAAGCATTAGGATAAAGCAGGCTTTGTGGTGGTTTCGCCAAGAGTTAAGTCACAATTTCATCATAGCGGCAGTGCCCCGTCCAGCAAGGTTGGATCAGAACACTCTCGGACGTTCCTGAAATCCCTTAGGTTTGGCGATTTTTTAAATTATTACTTTTTTATTTTTTGCATCACGACATTAGCACTTACCAGGCTTTTTGAAGGCGTTTTGAATCCATCACTTACCTTTTGAAAACACAAATTTCAAAACTCGATTCGTGCATACATACCTGCGTGCTTGGAGAAAGGGGGAGGGGGGGGGGGCATCGCGACGGAGCAGCTCGGAGCGACGCGCTCCGGAACGCAAGTGGCGCATAAATCATGACCAGCCTTCACTCCGAAACAATCAGCCCGAGCCTCGGCCCGAGCACGCGGCGGTGCCTTGCTGTCCATCGGCCGTCCATCGCACGTCCCGTTTATGACGAGCTTTAAGCGCCGTGTTTGTAGTTGTTTAATATGCGTTGTTAATTCCCGAACGCAACTGAAGACATAAAAGGCGAGCTGCGAATCGCCGGCCCGGCCAGGAGGCAAGTGTTGCTGTGAGCGAGGGCCGCCGGACCCGCAGGCTCGCTCCGAGACGGTGTCAGGCTCTGCAGGTCGAGGACGGCGACGGCCTCCCTTCCCGCTCCCCGTGACGTCCTCCTCGCGGCCGCGTGCCCGGCCATGGCCCGGCGTGTGCAGTGCAGCCCGCATGCACGGCTGCCGGAAATTATTGGCGCAATCGCAATTCCGAGAAGCAACTCGCGGACTGCACAAGAGGACTGCCATTTCCGGGCTCGTCAGCAGCCGGAAGGCAACTGTTTCCCGCGCGAGAGGGGCGGGGCGGGGCGGCGATGGGGTGTCCGTCAAGAGCAGGCGGCTGCCACGCGCTGCGAACCACCCCTCACTTCACTAGCCGCGGCATTTAAGAGCGACGAGCAAGAGGAGCAAAAACCAAGCCGAACGAAAAAAGCAACTACGAACACAATTCCTATCAAACTCCGCCGCGCCTGCCCGCTTCCTTTTTCTTGCCGCGTGCGGCGCCGCCCACTTTCATTTTTCATCGAAGACCTCATTATTTTTATGGCCTGCTGTTCCTCGCGAAAAGTGCATCGCCAGAGAAGTGGCGGCGGGCGTCGCGGGGCGTCGCGGGGCGTCGCGGGGCGGCCCGATATTGCCCCAGGCGCCTCCAGGACGCGTCCACACAGTTTGGCGGGCTTTGACCCGCCGCCGCGTCTGCCTCTGAGCCAGCAGCCCAGCCCAGGCCACCCCGGCACAAGGCAGTCCTACCCCGGCAAGCTATGACGCCGCCGTCCGGCCCTAAAATCATTCCCCCCATCTCCCCCCGGTCCCTCCCCTGACTGGCGGCCGGCAAGCCGACGGCACGGCATCGACTGCTACTCCTATCATTTGCCTTACCCCCCTCCCCTCCCCCGGTACCCAACATTCCAGACCCCCCCCCCCCCGACTCCCTGTTCCTTTACGCGATCATTTACATTTATGGCCCCCATTCGATATCCTCGCGGAGACACGCAGCTAGGAGAAAGGGACTTATCCATCGCGTTTGCTCTCCCGAGGAAGCGCTGCTGCCGAAGAGGAAATCGACGACCTTTCTACTTCTTTTAACGTCTTCATTCAATAATTTGTACTTGAATATAGCACGACACGGAGAACTCACTCGGAGCACATTCCCAATTTAGCTTCCCTTCAAAAACGACCGACAAGTTTTGACACTTTTGTCATTAAAATGTTAACAGTTGAAACGATGAAAGTGTCCCACTGTAATGAAGATGAGGTCCACCGTGCTACTCGGCTGTTTTGGTGTACGCGGACAACACTCGCACTGTCTCGCTCCTCGATTTATAGTGCAAGAAAAGCTACCTCTACAAATTCGTGCGCGCCCGAGTGTGCATGTGTGTGTCACATACACACACTCATCCTTGGGAGGGCGGGGCAAATTTGGCCGCGCTGATGTCCTCCCTCCCTCCGGCGAGGACTTAAGGGCCTGCCTCGCTGGCCGCGCGGGGCGTTGCGTTTTGCGGGGCAGGACACGGCCACGGCGCGGCGGTCCCGCTGGTAATTGTGTCCCCATTCCGCGGGCGCACTCGGCACTAAATGAACTTTCCGCCGTATCGGCATTTTACGGGCGGGTGGCTCGCTCGGCCAGTCCGAGCATCACGCGCAAGGAAGTGGCGGCCACCGCCCGCCCCCTCCCCCTCGCGGAGGCCGACTGCTCCACGATTGCAGCCTCGCGGCAGCGCATGCGACTTGGCGTCGGCCGCCGGACTCGCTGCTGCGAAACTTCCGCCAACTAATCGTTTTCACTCGAGTTGCTCGCCGGCTTGGCATTGGCGCGCCATCCAGCACCGCGACGCCGCGACTGGCTGGGACCAGAGCGCCTGCAGCGCAGGCCTCCCAGCCGAGCCGCCGTGTCGGCAGCGCGATGGGTTGCCTACTCTCCGAATGACAGGCGCTCCCCGCCGCCGCCGACCCGCCGACTTGCCAGCGCCGCTCCGTCTCTCTCGCGCCCCCACTGCCCCCCGTCACACGACTGACCGCGTCCGCGCTGGCGGCGGTGCGGCGGTTTCCCTCCCCGAGTTTGTTATTGGGGCCGCTGACGTGCAGGCCGCGCTCCGATGCTTTGCTGTGGCGCCGTCATTTAAATACTCCCTGGCCACGGGGCGCCGCGCCGCGCGGCAAGACGAGGCCACACGGCCCGCATTGTCTTTCATCCATGCCGCGGGCCCTCAGAGCCGCCCTCGGCCCATGCCCTCCTCCACCGGGGTGGCTGGCTGGCCGGCTGGCCGAAGCCAACTACTATAAATATTCAGAAAGAGCGCGGCACCGCGTCGAGTCCTCTTAGATGGAAATGTCACTGGCGCTGACAGCCGCGGCGGTGGCCCTCGCCGTCACAGAGTCACTAAACTAATTGGCAGCCCGGGTCCAGACTGAAGGGGTGGACGCGCCCCTCTTGTCGTCCTGGCGGGTGTGCATGTCGTCCCGCCCATCCCCGGCAGAGACACCGCCGCCGTCGGCGCGACGCCGCCGAGGCCCGCCCCGCCAGGACTCATGGCCAGCTACCTGGAAATCAGATCGTAACGCAATTGCTCAACTTTGCGCTCCAGAGCCCCGACCCGTCTCTGGAAACGCGCTGCAAAATATATGAGCGAACGGCGTAGGGATAATTTAGCTGGCGCCGAAGTGTTGTTCGAGCCAGACCGGGGCGAGCCGAGTCGAGACGAGTCGAGCCGAGTCGAGACGAGTCGAGCCGAGTCGAGCCGAGCCGAGGCACGTGGCGTCTGCTAAGCTGCCGACCGCCGCCTGATTTATAGTCTGCACCGCCCGGCTAGACTTGGGTAGGCAGCCCGGCGCACCCCCCCCCCCTCCCCTCCCAACCCCGCACCCGGAGCCTCCACGATTGCGTTTCATGGTCAATTAGGTCCGTGGAGCCGGATTTTGGGTGGCAGGAGGTCAGGGAAAGACGGGCGGAAGCGGGGAGGGGATACACCCCTTGTGCCCCGTGGGAAAACACCACCAGGCGCATCATGCGAGATGACCGGCCGGGGCGTACTGGCGCGAAAAAAGGAGAGAGAGAGAGAGAGAGAGAGAGAGAGAGAGAGAGAGAGAGAGAGAGAGAGAGAGAGAGAGAGAGAGAGAGAGAGAGAGAGAGAGGACATCGCCCCGTGGTGGTGAGCATGGTGAGGGGCATGGCGGCAGAGGACCGCAGCGCCACGCGGTGGATGGAGTCGGTCTGGATGAGATAGCAGCAGCACGCAAGTAAGTGCACAACGGAAGTGGCCATACAACAAGGGGAAAGAAATGTGCAGAATGAGCTCAAAGTAAGTGGATTAGTGCGTCTGCCCCGCTGCTGCGGCAGCTGCGGGCAGCTCCAGCCAGACCCCGGCAATACTTGTGGCAGACGATAAGGGAACGGCCGTCGCCTAATGAGTGGACGCTGTTACGGCCACGGGGGGCTCAAGTGCGTAATTCAATCCCCGAGGGAGCCGGGTGTGTTGAACTCGCAGCTCACGCGAACGCCCCCGGGAAGTCGACGCCAGCAGCCAGCCGGCCGGCCGGCCTGCTCGGCGACTCGCGCGGCGGCCCCGCGCACTCCGATATTACGTCCTGGGACGACGGCGCCACGGCGCACGGCGTGCTCGCAGCGAGACAATTTGGGCGAAAAAAGGGAGCTTTTGTAGGCAGGCGAGACACCGTGAGGCGCGGCAGCACAATGAAGAGACGCTGCGACGAGGCGGAGCGAAGCGTGCAGCACAAACAACGCCAGACAACAAGCGCCGCGTGGGAGCGTGCAGGCACACGTGGCGACCTGCTGCAACTACGGAGAACCTCCTGAAAACTTTGCCACTTCCAGTACAAAGGCAGGAATATGAATATTAATTTTTGAAAACTTTTTTTTTTTTCAGTTTTACACAGTTACAGGTTTATAGAGTTATAGGTTCAACTTCCAACATTTATTATTTTTCACTCTTTCCGCCAGTGTGCTTTAAACCCACGGCAATGCGCGTCTACCTTCATGCGCCGTGGTGGCTGGAGGTGTAGACGCGTCAGATTCCCGCTATGAGGATCGGCGGTTCAAATCTTAATACTTCACAACTTTTTTCTCTGACCGCTGCTCATTGTCGCGTCAAGAACCCGCTTCCATCGGCGTCAGACATGAGCCGTGGTGGCTGAGGGTGTTAAGGCGTCCGACCCCGACCGTAAGGTCCGGGGATCGAATCTCCAAAGTTCCTTTCATTTTTCGACTGGCTTCCTCCCACTGCGACTCAAACCCGTCGTCCAACACTCGGCAGACGTGCAAGTCAGGGTGGTGTAGTGGTCTAGGCTCAATCCAGGCCATTACACCCGGGTGTCTAAAAAGCAGTCCGCTTCGGCGGATTGGCCTCGGCACTGGTTCGATCCCCGATCGAGCCAGCCACTCGAAATTGGTCGCGAGTGGGTCCATTCCGATTCGTCGGATGGAGTTGATAAGTCCTTTGAAGCTGGCCCACTGACTGCATGTTCGGGTCTGGGAGCGCCGGACAGCGGGGGTACACTTGGTACCGACCACCCTGCGCAAACAAAAGCTCCCAAAACTACTCTCTCTTTCTTTCTTTCTCTGTCTCTCTATCGTCTCTGCCTTACTCTACTCTGCCCATGTTGGGCCGTGTCGGCGGCTCGGGTCCTACTGGGTCCCCCGGCGTACGATATCGAAGTCGCTGGATCGGATTAACCCCAGTTACCTGATAGCACCGGTTCCCATCCCGAACACCGAAGTAAAGCAGGAGGCCTCCCCATTAAGACTCGGGAGGGGGTGTAGAGTTCCATTTTTTTAAATTTATTTTTAGTTAAACACGATCGCCAGCGCCCGCCACATTTAATGAAAACCCCCCACGGCTGTCCGAAGAATATAAGAAGAATATAAGAAGAACCTAACCTAACCTATTTTAACAAAAAGTCCCGCCCGCACGTCCGGGTGTCAAACGGTCCGGACGAGATTATTCCATCCGCGCGCAACGCACACGTCAGAGCGCGGGCTCGGCCGGGCAGTCCATCAAGGCGGCGCAGCTGTCGATATGCAGCGCGGCAGCGGGGGGCCGGTGTCACGGCACACGTGCACTCCGACACACAGACCGGCCGACGGACAGGCAGACAGACCCCCGCACACACGAGGGCAAGACAGACGAGTATTTGCTGGGCGTGTCCGTCTCCCTCCGAGCGCTGTCGATAGCAGGGAGCGCAACATTTCGAGTGGGGCTTGGCTTTTCGCCATCGTATTTTGGCCGGCTGCGTCAGTCCCAGTGAGGCCGCGCCGCCGTCAGCTTCGGCTTCGGCCGGCCGCCATTTGTCGGGTCGACCTGAGCGATGGCGCGTCGGGCCGCCGCGTGCCCCATCCCGTAGAGCGGCGGTCGACGGCAAGCCCACGGCAAGCCGGCGGCCACCCCAGCAGCACGGCGTCGGCGACGAGCAAGGCCCGCGCCACCAGCAACGCCGCGCCGCGGCAGGGTTGTGACTTTGCGTGTCGTACAGCTTCACCACGTCGGTGTTTGGCGTCCGCGGTCGGAGCCCGGCACCCCGGGCCAGGGAGGCGGCGGCGTCATATGAACAAGTTCCTCGGCGCCGTCCCCACCCCACCCCACCCCATCCTCCGCAGCCACCGCGGCTCAGCTGTCTAGACGTCCAACAAGCTAGACAAGCTGGTGCGCAAAGTCTGGGCTGGCTGTCCGGCCTCGACAGGCGCCCCGCCCCACCCCGCCCCGCCTGGCGGCCCCACCGCCCCTCGGCCCGCTGGAAAGACGCGGATGTGGCGGCTGACTTATTGGAGTGAGTGAGGGGCAAAAACTCGGCTAGGCTGCGTTAAATCGTCCGAGGCGGTGAGAGGGTGGAATGACGCCACGCCACTGGGCCCCCCGACTGCCGTTCCACCACCGCGACGGCCACATTCCTCCGAGCGTGTCGTGTTCGTGTCAATGTGAATCCGTTACACGCAGGCCCAATTAAGCATCGATTCACATTGAAACGACTGTGACAAGCTATTCAAACAGGGCGACACGGTTCGCGCTCCAAGAAAGACGTTCCTGGGATGGCAGAGATCGTTGGCCCCATTCCATGATGGGCGGCGACGAGACGAGTGATGCGGGCGCTGCGGGGCCAGACGTGGAAGCTCGATTCGGAACACTGCCCTCGTCGCTCTGTCTCTCTCGCACCCCCACGCGACGCCCCGTGAGTGCGAGAGAGACAGAGCGAGACTGCCGGAGGCGCAGGCGAAGCAGGCGAGGCAGGCCCGACAGGAAGAGAGGCCTGCCTCACAGGCCTCGGCCCCAAACGGTACGGCACGAGACGGTGGCGGCGCGCAGCTCACTATTGATTTTTCCCGAGAACAAGTAAAATTTGAAGAGTAGAGAGCGGCGGGCTGGAGCAGGCTCGGCCCGGGGCTCGGCTCGGCCCGGCTCGGCTCGGCCCGGCTCGGCTCGGCTCGGTTCTTCGGCTGCTGCGGATAAAAACAAGAGACAGGAGGCGCGTGTTCCAAGACGGGGATGGGGCGCGCCGCCGGGCCTGCGGGGGGCGGTCGCGGGGGTGAAGAGGGGGAGGCGGGCTTCCCACGCGGCCCCCGAGGGGAGGAGGCGCGCACTGCCGTTCTTCGACCAGGCCGGCGGACGGGCAGGCAGGCAGGCGGGTAGGGGAAAAGGACGACACTTCTGGGCGTCGCGCCGTCGCCAAGGAGGGCGTGCCGTGGACGGACCACGACGGCGTCAACCGCCACGCGTTTGGAGAAGTCTGTCCCGCCACTATCAGCGCGGCACTGGGTCAGTGGTGCCGCGGCGTTGGGCGGGCCAGGCGCGGGGCGTCCAAGTCGGCGAATGACCAACGCACCCATTACTTACTGCGCTGTGAGGGCCGCTCGCCGATCTGGAGTCGGGCGGCAATCAAGAGGCGATTACAGTGTGGCCGGCGTGCAGCGCGCCGCGTGCAGGGCGGCCTGCGTGCGCCGGGTGGCGTGGCCGCTACATAACTTGCAGACTTTGTCCTTGGCGGGCGTTTATTTGGGCGCTGCACTGGGTGGGGCTGGCGGGGCCGGCAGGCGTGCACCTCGACACACAGTGCACTTTGCGGCGTCAGGGCCCGCCCCAAGCCAGCCACCGCCCTAAGGGTGGGCAGACACGCACGGCTCCCACGGCCACAGCCAGCGCGGCTGGCGTGCAGACAGGCTGCAACCCTACCGCCGCCTTCGTTCCAAACTCACCCAACTTTGTAAATACCCCGGCGGACGGGGCCGGGCCGGGCCAGGAGGTATTAGCGTCCGTCCGGCCAATGTCATCTGTCGTCAGCTCGTCAACGTCGCCGTCCGCAGCAGCCCGCATTACCTCGGCAGCCCCGCGGCGCAGCCGACCAGCGCGCCGCGGCGCCGCAGTTACCCAGCGCCGCAAAAAGCCACTTTCTGGAAGTCGACGCACTTTGTCCTGTCGCTGGCCAGGGCCGGCCGCTGCAGACGCGGCCACGTGACCCTCATAACCCCCTCCGCTCCCCCGGCACCGCCTTGCACTTCATTCCGCTCCGTCCTATCACCTTATCTACCCCAGCAACTACCCCCAGCCCTGCCTGCCTTCGTCCTCCTGCTTCCAGATTAAGTCGTCCCGGGTAGCCGCTGCGCCCCGCAGCCCCCGCAGCCCCCGCCGTGGACTTTTGGTCATTGCAATTACTTGGTATTAAATGAAGGTTTCGCTCCTCCGTGGACTTCCTTATCGCGTCCGAACCGCACTCGCTGAATAAAACATTGTCTTTTCTTCCCGCTGACCTGCCGCCGCTGCTGCTACTGCTGGACAAAAATAGTTGCCGGAGCTGCCGACTTTGTTGTAGCTTGGAGGGTTGCGTCGTCAGCCTGCAGTTTACACAACTCTGCACACGCACACGAACAACGTTCTGGTTCCACCTTACCCTAATGCCGTTCTCATAATGCAATGCCGTCTTCTCTTTTACTTCGCGACTGTCTCTACAACAAGACAGGTATGCCGCCGACGGTCAGGCGTCTATACGTTTGGCGCGTCGCGCGGCCACGCCCCGCCCACCGCAGTGACAACCAGGTTAGCGCCGCCGCGAACGGTGGGCGAGCACGCGGAGCACCCGCAGCACGCGCCCAAATGCACCCCCTTTCATCTACAAAATGCATCGCAGCCCTGCCCTTACTTCCCTCCGTACTTTCTTTGTCGCCGTTGCGACGAAAATGGACGCACAGACGAGACCCCCCCCCCCTCAGTTTCAATAGATAAAACTTTCCAGGGACTGGGGTCGTTGCTTCTTTTTTTTTTTTTTTTGCGACTTGTCCCAGTGCCACCGCCCCCACTCGGCAGGTCGCGTCGCAGAGGCCCCACTCGAGGGCGCTCGCATGCCGGCGTTGGTCGCGCCGAGTATTTTGGCACAGCTTCCCGGCCAAGCTGGCCAGGCTGGGTCCGCCCGGGCCGGCCGTCGACGGCAGGGTTTCAAGCTCCCTGGTGCGAGAGGACGACGCTGACCAGCACACTGATTACGAACGGCGCTTTCGTCGCTCTGTCTCTCTCGCACTCATGGGGCCGTCCGTAGGGGTGCGAGAGAGACAGAGCGACGATGCCTGCAGCAGCCGCGCTATTCACGTCTCGGCGCGTAGGCGCGGGGCACGCCCAGGTGGCCCTGTCGCACTCACGGCGCACCGCCACACGGTGCGAGGGGGAGTCTCCAGCCTCGCAGCGCGCCGCGCCTAAAGGCCGCCGGCCAGGCAGCCCCGCCAACAAGGAACCAGGTCTTTTCCGCGGCGAGAGAAATCGCCAGGAAAATGATGGTGTCACAAGGACGGCTTGGCATGCATTGCCGGCCGGCGTCAAGTAGTTTGGCGGTCGCTTCGGCGGGGCGGCGAACGAGGGCGGGGCCGCCTGCCTTTGTAGGCGCGGAGTCGCGCCGCGTCGCTCGCCGCGGAACTTGTTAATATTTAAAGTGGTTACGTCCCCGACTGCGTTGCGACACGAAAGAAAAGTCTGGAATGTTAAACCGGAAACGAGAAGAACGGCGCCGCCGCGACAGAGAGGCCACACAATAATAATCGAAACAAAGGACCTCTGGTTTTCCCTCTTGTCACCGCGGCCGGCGCGAGATGAAAAAATGCAAATGCCCCGTCCCCTCTTCTCGTCACCGCCGCAGCGCCGGCCGCCCTTCCGACTCTATTTATTGCCCGGCGCGGCGGGGGCCTCTCTGCTAGAATCGCAATAACAAGGGAATGAAAATCCGTCGCAGTAAATGAAGAAGGTGTGCGCGGACTGGAGAGAAAGGGATCCCCTCCCCCTCCCCCGGGGTGGCAGGGCGACCTTTCACTCGGCGCCTCTTGACTTGCAAAGCGGTCACTCAGCCAACCCACTCGGACCGAGACGCGGCACCAACAGCGGGGACATGTGCGGGACGCCCGACGGGACGCCAGAGACCAGCGCGCCGCCCTTCAAAAATCTCTGGGCGGGCAAGCCACTGGGTAATGTTATTTGTTTGGCGGCGACCGACCACCCACCCGCCGAAAAAGGTAATATTATCTTTTATGGCGCGTCGGCCGGCCGCACGCCGAAAAAGGTAATAGTGTCGCGCGCAGGGCGCCACCCTCCTTTTCGCATTAGACAGACAGCCGCCTGGCAGGAAGGCAAAAAACATAGCTTCAACCCCCCCCCCCTTCAAAAATATGCGAGTACGCCACTGGGCCGGTCCTCACCTAGGTGGCTGTGGCCGGGATGCCCAGCAGACGACGTTCGCAAAGCGTGCCCGGCGGAAGGGACTCGGGGTGGAAGCAAGGGACTCTGGCTGGCTGCTTGCGCGGGAAGGCCCCGTCGCTGTGGCTCGCTCGCACCCTTATACACCGCGACGCCCCTTGAGTGCGAGAGAGAGAGAGAGACCCCCTGTTCGGAGTAAGCCTGCAGCGCCGCCAGGGCCTCGGCAAGACAATGGGGGAAGAAAGTCTCGGCCGGCGGCCGGGGCGAACGGCCGGGAGGCGCGGCGCCACCCCACCCCCCAGCCACCCCACCCCAGGCACCCCACCCAAGTCACCCCACCCCCGGCCTAGGTCAAGCCCGAAACGCAGAGCCTACCAGCCCGCCACCCACACCGCCCGCCCCGGCGCACCCCGGCCGTTGTGCAAGGCAGGCAGCCGCAGCGTCTCAGAGGACCGCGCGCTCAAACTGCCTCATCGATATTTGGTCACGTTTTCGCCCCCTTCCCGACGTCACCTTTTATCTTCGGCTAGGCAGGGTTTCGGGCCGCGCCACTGCAAGCCTACCTGCACCGGTTCTTGGCCACGTACACTTGATTTTTTCCAGTAATGCAGCAGTTATAGCACAGCCCAGACGATTGATCACTTACTTTCGATACACGTCAGTGCCCGAGGGGAAAAAAGCAAAAGCGAAGACAATGACCATCTCCAAGAGAATAATGTCACCCAGAATCTTTCTTTCGTCCATCGTGTTGTTGTTTTTTTTTTTTTCTTCAGGAACAAACTTGACCGCGGATGCCATAAACCGCGTCCGCTTCAGTCCCGGCTGACGCGTTTTTATTCAACGACACATTACTCTTCATCGACTCGGCATGCAGCAATGTGTAATAATTCTGGCGGCCATGACGAAGCACCGCGAGGCACCGGGACCGAACCCGTCCTGGGACGACCCTAAATAATCGAACCGTAGAAGAGCCCACCATCGACAGCGCCAACAACATGCCCCGCCAGGCCCCACTAAAAGTTTGCCCCTCACTGTGTGCGTGCTGTGTGAGTGTGAGAGAGAGAGAATGGGGGAGAGGCGCTCGTATATTTTTGGCCGACGGACCTCCGAGAGACTCGCGTAGATAAATCATCTCCAGCTCGAAGGGCCGGAAAAGGGACGCAAAGAAAGATGAACTACTCTAACGGCAGCGGGATTTCATTTCGCCGCCATGATCACGACTGAGAGCGGCGCGCTGCGGGGCGAGGCGGCGGCGAAGCAACCGCGAGCAACTTCCCGATCGCCCGCGCCCACCTGCGGGCGAGGATGTAACTCCGGCCAGAACCAGGGTCTTGTTCGCCTGGAGCAAGAGCGCGCGCTATTGACAGTTCGCTTGAACCGCCGCAGTGCCTGATCCAGGTCTGGCTCCTCGGCCTCCTCGTTGTCGGCCAGGCAGAGCAGCACCACGCCCTAAAGGCTGTTGACAGATCAGCCCTGGGAGAGTCCCGGCCTGGCCCACCGTAGCACGGAGAGCACCGGCCGGAGCGGTTCACTGGTTTCTCGGAAAGGGATATAGCGCCGCGTTGGGCGCGTGGCAGCGCGTAGCGCCAACGCGTGTTCCCTTCGAGCTGTCCTTATTGATTCCCAGAGTTGACACGCGAGGCTGGTCCTGGCCCTGGCACGGCGGCCTCCACTCGGATCTACCCCGCATCCTGCAGGACTGCGCCGAATCCTGCGTGGAGTACATAGCTGAAATTCCAGGTGAAGCCCTGGCCGAAGTCCTAGCTGAAGCAGTGCCGGCCGAAGTTGCAAATTGATGGGGTCCTGGATGGGCCTCGTCGGTCTCCAATCAGACCGACCTCGGCATCCTGCAGGACCTGAGAGTCCTGGGCGCCACGCAGGATAAATGAGCCTTTCGCCCGTATATTAATTAAGCCATCAAACAGGACGCTGCAAAGCTCAAAGAGAGCAATGCTTTCAGCACCCCGCACCCCGCGCTCGGCCGCGCCACCCAATCTGCGTCAAAAACGTCAAAAACATAGCGGTGACCCTTTTTTTTTTCCTTTCTTTCACCCGTGTTCCGAAACCCGATCACTGGTACGAAAAGTAATGGAGAAAATGAGGAAAGGTGCTTTTGCAATGGACCGCGGCGGACAAATCTGGATTCCTCTCTCGCTCGCTAACAAAACGAATCCAACCCTCCAACCTCCAACCCTCCCTGGCAATCTCAGCAGCCCTCGGGGGCCGAGCGACCCGGCCAGCCAGCCGGGCAAGAGAGCCAGAGCCCTTTAGGAACGTTCTTGTTCAACGCTTACGTCGCACTTCATGCCACTAATGTTTTCTTAGCCCACCCCTTGCTCGCTTCCTCTATCTCATGCTCAAGTCCAGACCGTGGCGGGGCGGGGCGGTGAACCCAAGGGTGAACCTGCCAGCGCTGGGCTGCCTTGGTCGAGGAGTTTAATGAGATAAGTAGCCGACGTGACGCCAGGAAGCGATCTAACTTTTGCCAGTTGTTTACATGTTTGCCCGTGACGTCATTTCAGCAAAGGTTTCCCCGGCATGGTTCCGTCGGGGGTGCGCCGCGAGCCTCATCACAGCGGACAACGGACGGCCGGAGGTTCAAATCAGCGCCGCGCTTTAATCAGCGCGCCAGCCGAGGCGGCCGAGGCAGCCCGCCGACCCGATCAGGCCCCGCATCACCCAAAAGGCGGACACCGCAACAGTGCAACAAGTCGGCCCACCCTTGCCGCCACGAAATGTACCTTTGAGCACGCATGGCGCATGGCCCGCCGCCTGCAGGCACATTGCCGCACAGCGAGCTTATCTTTCCTCTCTCTCGCACTCATGGGGCGCCCCATGCCGGTGCGAGAGAGACAGAGCGACGATATAGCCCCGCCACCCCGTCAGCCTACCCCTCGCCATAACTCGGGCGGTGACCTGGCGTGACCCCGATAGTCTGCGACCCGGCCGCCTTGCCGCCTGGCTGTGGTGCGTGCCTCGAGCCTGCCGCCAACGCGCTGCCGTGCCGCGGTACCCGAGGTACCGGTATTACCACGCAAAAGATACCCGGTTTTCTTTTTGCTCCGCACGCCGCCCGCCCGCCTGGCTGATGGCGGCGCTCCCCCGCGCCATTTCCGCAACATGCAAGGCGGAAAGTTGGTGTCGGAGGTGCGCCGCTGCTGCACCAGAGCGCGTGCCGTCGGCCCTGGGGAGGTGTGTGTGTGTGAGTGTGTGTGTGTGTGTGTGATTACCAAGGGCGATACTCTGCTCACGCCCAGGGAACGCCCACCGTTTTGCCTTACGTCGTCGCACTGACAGTGTGCCTTGAGACGCTCGGCCTCCGGCTCGTCCGGCTGCAGCGAGCGGGACTGCAAGATGTTCACTCCAAGTCGTATTTTCAGACCAGGATAATCGTTCTGGCATTAATGAATGTATTAAGATACTCGAGAATATTCTAGGCATCACATATATTCGGAGTAGCAAAATACTTTATGAACTTTGAAACACCCGCTTAAATTTTCGGTCAGAGAGAGAGAGAGAGAGAGAGAGAGAGAGAGAGAGAGAGAGAGAGAGAGAGAGAGAGAGAGAGAGAGAGAGAGAGAGAGCAGAGAGAAGACATTTTTTCTCGTGTCCTGGAGCCCCGCCAAACAAGGACAAAGCAAACACTCGAAAGGGCCGCGGGAAATGATTTGACAGTGGCGGGGCGGGGCAGGGCGCGGCAGCTCAGTGCGTGGGACCGCTGTGTGTTCGTACAACAACCCCCGGGCCGCACTGCCAGCCAGGCACGGCCACATCGCGGGCTAGCGTGGCGGCCACATCCTGGATGCATAGACAAAAGGGGAGTATCACAACCCTCGGCTTATCCACGCCGCGCCCTGTGCCCATCCAGCGCCGCACACACACATACACTCACACGTACATGCACACACACACATCTGCGGCTCAATGACCCAGCCGACAAAAACCGGAGCAGACCTCATTTTTAGCCCGGGCGCGTCGTCCCCCTCCCTCAGCCCATTCTCTATCCGCCAGTAATACTGTGGGATGACGGCGAGGACCGCGGCCAGTCCCTCGCCCGCCCCACGGCCTGCCTCAGCCGCTGTTTGTGATATTCGTGCTGTGCACAGACAGACAGACAGACAGACACACAGGATACACACAAGCCCACGCGCGCCCGCGCGCAAGAGCAAGGTTGCTGAAATTTTTGAAACCCTTTTTCCGACTTCCTTTTTCTGCTGGACGGGGCGGTCGGCGCGCGGCGTATTGTGGGCGGCGGCCTGGCTGCCCGGCTAACTCGAGCATACTTTGGCGACTGCAGTGGCTGCAGTGGCCGCGCCAAGGAGGGGAACAATGCGCGGCGGGGCGGGGCGGGGTGGGGTGGGGTGGGGCGGGGCGTGCAGTCGTTGCACGGCCGCGGCCCAGCCGTCCAGGCGGTCCAGGCCGTGGCCGGCATGCCCACCGGGGGCTGCTCTCATTGGACGGACGCGGTCACGGAGAAAAGCGTGGAAATTCATGGCTGGCCGACGCGGGGAATCGCGAATCGCACAACGGTATGAATAAAGTAAAAAAGCGGGCAGCGCGGCCAAGCCAGAGCCAAGCCCAGACGGCTGCCGAAGGGCGAGAGGAAACAGCTCGGCAGCGGCGTGTGCGAAAAAAAAAAAAAAAAAAAAAAAAAAAAACGAAACCTATACCGCACGAGTTGAAAAATGGAATTACTTTCCTGAAAAGAAAGCCATACCGCTTTGAATTGCCAGCAGGCGCGGGCAGCCCAGCTTGCGTCCAGGCCACTGTTTCGGCGGCCGCGCTTCCTTTTACGAGAGCGGATCCTCG
This sequence comes from Stenchaetothrips biformis, assembly GCA_030522485.1. Classification (NCBI taxonomy): domain Eukaryota; kingdom Metazoa; phylum Arthropoda; class Insecta; order Thysanoptera; family Thripidae; genus Stenchaetothrips; species Stenchaetothrips biformis. Next base: position 7,943,830 of record CM060098.1, read on the forward strand.
CGACGTGCGGCTTTGGCTGCGCCGTAAAGCAGAAAGGACACGGCCGTAAAAATACAGTCATAATCTCACCAGCAGCTACTCTGCATCGTCCGCCTAATAACCGCCCACCTCCCCCTCTCAGCCCCCCTCCGCGGTGTTACACCCAACTACCCCGCCGGCGGCAGGGGGCGGCTTGATAGTCCCCCGCAGCCTTAACCTCTCTAGGATTATTGTGGCGACGGTGCTGTGCGCCGGGGTGCACTAGGCGGGCAGGGCGGGGCCCTAACCAGTGCACTGACACCGCCGCCGCCAAAGAAACACGCCTTCTGCTTAATTTTTTTCCATGTATCAGAACCAGAGCAAAGTTCTAGTTTGCTTTTGGCTCCTTTTTAAATGGCCCTTCTGGCGCCGCGCTCGCCAAAGCCGGGCAGCGCAGCAGCGCGCAGCGGGGCAGGGACGGGGCATCATTGAGAATCGGGCAGAGCGCCGCGTTTCGCATTTTGATCTCCGCCGGCCCGGCAGCAGCGCCGACCAGCGCCTCCCCCCGATGTCGTCAACAGCGAAAAGGGCCGAAACTTGTTCGTTCGGACGCTTTTACGGCCCAAGCAGCCTCGCCTCGCCTCACCACGCCGCTCTACCCGTCCGCTCGGCCGTTCCGGGAGGACGAACCCCTGCGCCAGCCGCCAGCCTCGCTACCCCTGGCCATCGCATCCACAAACCCATCCATACCCCTTCAGACCCAGCACTCATCCCAAATCTCTCTCTCTCTCTCTCTCTCTCTCTCTCTCTCTCTCTCTCTCTCTCTCTCTCTCTCTCTCTCTCTCTCTCTCTCTCTCTCTCTCTCTCTCTCTCTCACACGACCGGAGTGAGTTAGCCCTGGCGCAGCCCGCCACAATGCACAGAGGCGTTAGAGGAGTGTGGCCCCCTCTGCAGCCCCACCCCAGCGCCGCGGTGCGTGCGTGACCGACGACAGTGACGTTTGTCTGCGCCGCGCGCCGCCACGCCCGCGTTGCATTGCGTTGAGCCAGATAGCTAGAGCGGCGCTGCCAGTCTGCCAGTTGGACAAAAACGAGTTCGGAAAAAACGTGGTCGTACATAAGGTGGCCGGACAAAATATTTGACTCACGGCCGCCCGGCTGCTGGATTCGGGCCGGTCGGACAAAACGTGGTCGGACAAACCATGAACTCCGGCACGGCGGCGCGTTCTTCGAGGGCGGGAACATTGACCAAAATAAAAATGCAAAGCGCGGCTCCTACACGCTGCGTCTCACACTCGCACAGGTGGCGCTGAGCAGTCCGCGCGCCACCAGCAAAAAGCGAGGACGCGGCCTCAAATGCAAATCGATTAAAATTTTCGCGCGGAGCAACGCCAAGTTTGGCTGGGCCAAACTCGGGGGAAAACTTGTTAGCCGTTGCGGCAGTGCGGTCGCGCGGCCAGGCAGGGCGGGCAGGCCCCGCAGGCAGGCAGGGTATGGACCACACGGGCAGGGAAGGGACTGCGAAAGCACAACATCCCCATGCGAGGATGGTGCGTCTATGGTTTCAACCGCACTTGATCGGGCGATCGATTCCCCGTTCTTCGAAACCTTTTTTAATGTCTTTTCTAAAGCGGTTCAGACCATAGACGCACTTTATTCTCCGCGTACCGACTATGGCATTATGATCCGTGGTGGCCAAGTGAGGCATCGGTTCTCGACTCGGAGAAAATTATCAGTCGATTCACTGGCATGTGAAATTTGAGCAGGTCGGACAAACGTCATGCGACTGACAGGCCGGCTACACGCGCAAGCGGCTTGCAGTCTTACGCTGCACGCTCCCCGTTAAACACACATGCCCACGCCCGCACGCAAACACACACACACACAACTTGATAATGCACACACAGGACCGCACACACCCACATGCATCACGCAGTCAAACAGCGGCGATATGGACGCACCGCGCCGCCCGGGCACGCACGCACGCACGCACGCACGCACGCTCACAGACAAACACGCCGTCTGAGACACGATATTAATTGCACGCCGCGGCCCCCCCTGTAACGCAGTCAACGCCCCCTCCCCCGCGCCGTCGGCGTCGCGCCGTCGTGTTGACTGTGGACGCGGAATGCCGCCAAATGATGATAGAGACCGCGATGTCGCAAGAAGTTTGGGACCGAGACGGGTTCGGGGCCGTAAGTGGCGCCGCCGCCTGCGTGTCGCCAGCCCGGCCAGCCCGCCAGCCTGCCAGCCCCGCCGGCCCGGTCGCGATGTCACAAGGGGGTGGGGGCGGCGTGTGCGTGCCCGCCGCGCCGCCGCCCCGGCCGCGTAGAGCCTTGTCAGGAAGGGGAGGGCGGGGAGGAGGGGGAGGTTTTTAAACCCTTGGCCATTGACCCGACGCGCCGAGCCGAGCCGCCCGGCATGGACTGTTGGGGTAGGGGCGGCCGGGGGGCGGCAGGGTGGAAGGACGGCGCGGCGCTGGAGTGCGTGGAGGGGGTGCGTGTCTGTGTGCAGGACCAGACAGCCGACGCGACGGCTCCGAGGCCCCGCGTCCCGCGCCACCCCCTGCTACGTCTAGCACCCCCTCACCGCGCCGCGCCGCCCCACGCCGAGCGAACCCAAACGCACACCCGAATGAAACGCGCCCTGCCACTGCGCGACGCCACGCCGCGCCACGCCGCGCCGACTTGACGGGTCGTCCGAGGTCGGCAGAGGTCGGATGGGGTTGTTGCTTCCGGTTGCCAGCGCGGCGGGGCGGCGCGGCGGCGCGGCGCGGGGCCGCCAGCGTGGCGGGGGTGCTTGGTGTGCTCGCACGCCCGGCGCACGCCCGAGGGATCGGAGACAAAGGCTGTCTTGCAAGCCTCTAATTATTTCGGAGTACCGAGCCACGCGGCGGCACCGCTGCGGATTCGGCGGTGCCGCGTCACGAGAGGCAGGGCGGCAGGCAGCTTGCGGCGCCCCCTCTTCGGGCAGCACTTCGACGATCGGCCGTCAAAGGCGAACCCGGGCAGAGCGCAGCCTGGCGCAGCACGAGTGGACGAAGAGGATGCGACAGATGAAGGGACGCAACGCGCCACCAAGGCCTCCGGTCCCAGACAGGTTCGGACCGAGACCCGTTTTCTCCTAGGTCCTTCAGAAAGGAACCCTGCAGGCCCTGCGCCGAGCCCTGCGCGCCCCGCCTGCCCTTTGCGCCTCTTAAGATTCAGTCCGGGACGCCCTTTTCATGAGGCGGAGGAGGTGGGCAGCGAGGAGGGTGCCGGCGAGGGGGTGCGGGGGACAGGCCGGGCTGCGTCAACTTACTTTTGTCGAGTCATTCGCAGCAATTTGATGCCTCCCGCCCCGCCCGCGCCGCATCCGTGCCAAGGCGCTTATTGAGCTGGTCCCCGTGCCGCCCCAGGTGTGCGCAGTGCAGCATGCCGCCAGTAGGGCAGGGCGGGCAGGGCCCGGCACAGCCACCTACCTCTTGACAGATTTCTGCGCGACGCGGCGCCCCCTAGCGGCTCAAGAAGCGCGTCGTCGGCGACGTCCTCGTCTCTCGAGAGGCTGTATGCCGCCTCCCCGGTCCCCGCCCTTTCACCTTGTCCACATTTCGCTCCCGGCTGCCGCCCGCCTCGCAACGACTCTTCCCGATCGACTCTCCGGATGCGGAGCGCTGCCCCCGCGGCGGGCACGGCAGCGCGGGGACCTCCACCGCCTTGCGCACCACGCGGCATCATCCCTCCCCGATTAAATTTCAATAGGTAGTGTAGGCCAACGGCCGAGGCTCACAGACACGCGTATGGCGTGCCAGGGGCGTACCAGGGGCGTACCAGGGGCGTACCGGCCGGCCGGAGGGCGTCCAGCGCCACCCATGTGGTTCTAGGGGTTGGGGGAGGGAGGAAAGGGGTTCTATTTCCTCGCCATTCTCATCATTTCCCAGGCCAGGACGAGGCTGTGGGTTAGTCCCGCCCACCCGCACAGGAGACCGGTAGCTCCCACGCAAATATTTGCCCTCGGTCCTAAGCTCAATCTCCTTTCTATTTTTTATCTGGAGCCCCCCCCCCCCCTCTCACCCCATTTTCTCTCACAACCTTCGCGTGTTTTTTCAGGGTTTTAATTTTTCCGTGGCAGACTGTATGTCGACACAGCGTGCCTCCCTTCTCCGTGATTCTGAGACGCGCCAACAGACCCCGGCCTGGCCAAGCGGCCACGGCGGCCCTCGCGGCCCTAGCCCAATCTGCTAGGGCGCGCCCTTCCGCTTTTCATCCTGGCTGTGCCTACGTCTGCTCATAATCAGTTCGCAAGCGGTCCTGCAGGCTGGGGCGGGGTGGGGCGGGGTGGGGCGGGGTGGGGCGGGGTGACCGCGCGGACGCAGCAGCGCCTCGCGGGGTTTGTTTTGCTCCTTCTCCTCGTTTGTCTCAAGCAGGGTTTTTGAAGTCCCGCCTGTCGGTAACTAATGAAGGGGCTGCTGCTAACGAGTGCCCACCTGGAAAATGAAGTCAGCGGGGCACGGCGGGGCGCGGCGGGGCGCGGCGCCGAGCCCTTTCCGCCGTCGTCATCAGGCAGCCCTTCACGGCGCCGTCACCGCCTCCCTGCAGCGCTGTCTTATTAGCGAGCAGCGCGGAAAGCGACATGCAAATGAGGTACCACGCCAAAACGCCAATCCGCGCCGCAAATCCGCCGTCCCACCGCCAATGTCCGCGGCGCGACGCGGCGGCGCGTGGAGTTGGAGTGCGCGGGTGCGCCTGGCCGCTCGTTTGCGGCAGGACGCTTTGCGCGTGTCGCCGAGGCCAATGGCTGCCCCCCCCCTTCCCCCTCCCCCTTCCCGCCACTCGCAGGCCCGCCAGCCGTTCATCCGCGGTAATGGCGACAACGCGAAAACGCAGCGCGCATCAGGAACAGGAGCGTCATCGCCATGCGCCGCGTGGCCGAGCACATCGAGACCGCCATCGCGCCAACGCACAGCTGCAGATAGAGAAGGGCGCGGCTTTTCCGTTGCACTCTTGCTGTATTATGGAGGCTTGTTGAGGAGATGTTCTCGAACTTTGTGAAGGTGTCATCTGCTAAACAGTATGAAACGACACGAAACTGCGTCAAAAGAGCTCGGCTTGCAATAATGCCAATTCATTGCTTTTCTTTTAATAAAATAAAAAAAGGAATACGGAGAGAACGCGGCGTGTGCACCCCGGACATCCCGGGCCGCGCGGCGCTGCAGTGGCAGCCAGCCGGTCGCCGGTGCGCCGGCCCGGCCGAAACAGAAACTCATCGAGTCAGAAATAAATCTGCCATCAGCGTGTGCGGCAGCCAGGGGGCAGCCCCGCGCGATTACAGACACACACGCTCGTCTCTCTCTCTCTCTCTCTCTCTCTCTCTCTCTCTCTCTCTCTCTCTCTCTCTCTCTCTCTCTCTCTCTCTCTCTCTCTCTCTCTCTCTCTCTCTCTCACACACACACACACACACACACACACACACACACGTGCGCGCGCAGCATGATGGAATCAACGCGCAGTCAGACACCATGTCTCACACATAAATTCCGTCCGAACAGCAGCGCGTCTAGTCAGCATGGCCGTGCGTACGAGTGGCGGAAAAGCATCCCCTTTCCCTCCCCGCCCGTCCCTTCACTCCTCTTTCTCCCTCCCTCCCACTCCCCTCCCTCTTTCTCTGTCTCCCTCGCACTGTCGCCGTGTTGCCGCAATGGCGGTGGCATGAGCAGTGGCAGCCGTGTTCAAACTAAAGCTGCAAGCCCGGCCACAAACAGCAACAACGTGGTCGTGACATGCCGCGCCGGCGGTGGTACCCGCTGCTGGCGCACACACCGGCGGACACGCCGACGGCCGACACGGCGACGCCCCCGACCGAGCCGCCAGCCAGCCGGCAGCCAGCCGCCCGGCAGCCAGGCCAACCCGCCGCGCTGGCGCGTCGCTGCGTCAGGCGGTTGCCTACCGCCCAGGCTGCCGTCGCGGACGGCCGGGCCGTGCCGTGCGGATGCGTCCCCACTAGGTCAGTCTATTCCAGGCGCCGGGGCGACCACTCCAGTTCACCTTGCATGGCTCCGGGCCGGGGGTAGGGGAGGGGGCGGGCAAGTGGACTGTTATAGAGCTTGTCGCAGAGGCGCTGCGGAGCGAGCGCGGCCGGCTCCGCTTTTAGCACGGTCCTAACATTGATAAAGCAGGGCCGGGCCTGACCGTGTCGCAGTCCGGGATAATGGATGGCCGGGGGGGGGAGGGAGCGGGAGGGGGGCCGTGCCGTAAGCCAGGAGGATGAAAGAAAACATCTCAAGCCAAGATGAGGAAAAAATGTTGCAAAGGAATTTGAAGGTTGTTTTACGAGAATGGTGGCTTTTAATAGCAGGCGCGGCAGTGCCCTGGCAGTGCTCGGCCACCTCGTCGCTGGCGTCCTTGCCAGATTGCATCCGACCTGCCCGACGGACGGCCCGCGTCGCATATCTCTCTCTCTCTCTCTCTCTCTCTCTCTCTCTCTCTCTCTCTCTCTCTCTCTCTCTCTCTCTCTCCTCGTCACGCTTCCGGGAAAAATGATATGCCATCTCAGTTTTCTCTCACGTAAGGCGTGAGTGGCGCGAGGGGGGGGGGAGCATCGGCACAGAGGAAAAGGGGGGGGGGCGGCAGAGTGGAGGAGGACGCGAGATCTCCCACGGCGACGGCGAGGGCCACACAGGGAGGCGGCGACTCGCTTTCCATTACAAACCTGCGAGTGCACTGCTTCCTTCTCTCTCTCTCTCTATTTTTTTTTCGCCCATTGGCACATTTGCGACGCGCCTCCGACTTCCATCGGAGCGGGCGCGTTTACACCGTCAGGGTATCAGAGCTCAAAGACGCGCGGGGGGCCGGGGGGCCGGGGGGCCGGGGGGCCGGGGGGCCGCCCACGGAAATTTCCGATCCGATTCGCATTGGAGCGAGCGAGGAGCACAGCGAGCACGGCGCACTGCACGCGCCATGGAACGCACCTCAATAATAACGGCGGATAATGCGCCCGACGATCGGCGTGCTGGAACCGGCCTGGAATGGACTCGCCGACAAGAAACCGAGTACGCGAGTCTTTCTTGCGGGCTTTACCATTGCCCTGTTTTTTACAGGAAACGTGTTTCCTCCTCTCTTTCACATAGAAAACGCGTTTCCGTAAGAAACTTTGACGTTGCGAGAAGGACTATGTTCCTCCGTTTGGTGCGGCCAAAACCCACAATCGCGATTATTACGTGAGATTCCTCGGGGGAGTCCCAGCAGGCGCGATGGTGGTGTGGGGGCGAGCGAGGGCTAGGAGTCCCTCTCCCTGTTTGCCATGTCTCTGTCCCTCCGTTTGTCTCTCTCTCTCTCTCTCTCTCTCTCTCTCTCTCTCTCTCTCTCTCTCTCTCTCTCTCTCTCTCTCTCTCTCTCTCTCTCTCTCTCTCTCTCTCTCTCTCTCTCTCTCGTCGAGACGCGAGGCGAGGCGGGCGGATCTGCGCGGATGCATTACCGGAAATTGGACCTTGTCCTTTGGAAGCACTCGGCTATCTGAGTCGGCTCTCCCCCTTCGCCACACACCGTCCCCCTCGCCGTTCCAAAGCCCGAACGCTCGGAGCCGCGCGCCCACAGCCGAGTTGGTTATCAGGGTACACGGCCGGCGGCCGGCAGCGCGGGGCTCTGGGCGTCGGAGCCCGGCACAAGCAGCCCGGCCGCGGGCAGCGCGCCGCGCGGCCATTCTGGCGCGTCTGGCGCCAACCAGACCGAAATTTTGCAAAGAAAAAAGCAGCCCACAGCCGCCGCGCGCTGTACTCGAACCCACGGCCGGCGGCGACGAGGCGCCCGGCGCACGTGCCGCGGCAGCGCTGGCAGTGGCCGGACAGTATGAGAAACTGGACGGTATTGATAGAAGCGCGCGCGGGGCGGGAAAAGAGAGCAGCGCGACGGCCGACCGGTCGACCGTGTTTAAACAGATTCCGTGTCCAGCCCCGGTGCGGGCAGGGGCGGGCCGGGGCCGGGCGAAGGGCAGGGGGGGGGGGGGGCTGGTGTGGCGCAGGGCAGGGACGGTTCGGCGCCGGGGTTCAGCGCCCCATTACAAGGAGCACCTGAGAGAGCATGACTCTGGCAGGAAAGTTGTTTTTTCCTTTAAACAAGGAGCAAAAGAGAGTCAATAAGCGCGGCATGCGGCACGCCATGGCGCGGCGGGGCGGGGAAGGCGTCGACGAGGTGCCGCGAGGCACGAGCAAGCAACGGAAGGAAGGGCTCAGCCAACTCTTAATTTTTATTCCCGCTACACGATTTTCAGTCTGCCGAACGGAAAACTTCCTGGCGCAGACGCGCGCGGCGGCGGCAACCCCCACCCCCTCGCCTGGAGTAGAGGTTGGGTTTGGGGCGGACGGCGGCGGCGGCGGCGCGCAGCGAAGCGCACGCCACCAGAGCGCCTGTCTCTGTCTCGCGCTATTTTTTTCTCCTTTCCTCTCTTTTTTGGCCGTCCAGACCCCCTCGCTTGCCTCCCCACACCTTTACCACCAAACCAGAGGACTATTGACGCACGCTTTGCCCGCCTGCCTCCCCCGCCCGTCTTGGGGATTTATTGCATTTATTGCCGTTGGGGTAGGCCCGGGCTCGGCGCCCCCACCCTTCCCGGCCTTGCTGCTTCCTCGCGGAGCGTCATGTTTTCGAAGACTACGCCGGGCCACGCCGGGAGGGCGCACTATTCACTCAAGACAAGGGGGCGGGGCGGCCAGTCTCCAGACATAAACAAGTCAGAGCGCGGCGGAGGCACGCTGCAATGTCTGCCAGCCCTGCCTGCCCGGCCTGCCCGGCCTGGCAGTCCTATGGCCACTGGGGCTGGTCACAAATTACGTCACGCAATTAAGCCGGCAGGCGGCGCCACTGTCGTGCGCGGCGTGGGCGAGGCGGGGCGCGGTCCTTCGCCGTGGGGCACTGCAGGGCCACGGCACCGAAAACGGGGGCAGCCTGCCATATTTCGTGGCCGCGGCGGGCAGGGCGGCAGGGCCGCCACGATAAGGCCGGAGCACACAAACTATGTGCAAGTGAAGACGCTCCAAAACCTGACCAATGTTGGACGGCGCGCCACTGCGACTGGCCGGGCTGATGCTGGAATGCCGGCAGTGAGTAATGTGGTGAGACATCGATGGACTCGAGTCTGGTTCCCGTCAGCAGTCAGGCATGCCGCCGTTTGACCAGCCCGCCGGGCCTCGCCGCGACGCCCCTGGGATGCTCAGCAGTTGATGAATTCCACAGCTAACCAACCGGCGGCCAAAGGGCCCGCCGACAACCCCCGCCGAAATGCACGCGGTATTCGTCGCTGACCCGATGTCCCTCGATGTTGTCTTAGTTGTTCCTTGCGCTGGGCAAGGCGAGGGGCGTGATAGTTCCGCCGAGGCCGGCAGAGGGCGGGCACCGCGCGGGGCATCGGCAAAGGAAGGACGCGACGCGCCAAGATAAAAAGAATGAGGGCAGGGGATTGAAAGGCAGCCACTGAATGCCAGATCACAGCATCAAGGCCCCCGCGGCGCGCCGCCCGCCCCGCCAAGCCGCCAGCCGGGCCACCGCGTTCAAAGGCCGGCTGAATCTGAACGGGAAAGGGCTTCATGAATAAAACTGCACACCGCATGGCGCGGCGGGGAAGGAACAGAACACCTCCCCGACGGCCCCCTGCAGCGCCAGCAGCGCCAGCAGCGCCAGCAGCGCCAGCAGCGCCAGCAGCACGGCTCTGGTGCCGCCAAGGCTGCCACTGATGCACTGACGTTGACGCTGCCGAAGAAGAAGCCCGGCCCAATATTCTCCTCCGCGTTCTCATTTCAGCCGTCCATTCCAGCCAGGGACTTTACGACGCGCGTTGGGAGGGCGAGGCAGGGTGGGGCGCGGCGGGGCGGGCGCGGTGCCTGCAGTAAATAACAGGGCACGCTGTTGAGCCACGCAAGGCACCACGACGAGGCCGGTCAAGGGGTGCGCCGGCGCCGCCCCACGCGAGCAGCACGACGCGGCGCTACCCCCTGATAAAGGAAGCGGCGCGAGGTAAGTGTCGATACCCCTGCCTCTCTCGGCCGGCCGCACTACGCTGTGCACATGCACCAGGCATCGCCCTGACCCAGTCGCGAGGCTGCTAGCGAGCGACCGACGATGGCGCGTTTGCGTGCGGCCTGCACCTTACCCGAGAGCAACGACAGCGAGCCGACGGCAGTGGTGGGAAAAAAGATATCGTCAATACCCCATGAGTTGAGTCTCTTGAACGCGGAGTAGCGACGCATCGTTTCTCTAACAGTGGGCAGAAAGATACAAGGTTGTTGCCTCTGCCACACAAGTAAGACAAAACTACATTAAACATCCTCATTTCGATTTCAGTTGGACTTGATCCCCTAATTGCTAATCGCCAATCTTACAAAAATTGCGTTCTGTGCTTTATTTTTGAGTAGCTCAATAAATTATTTCAGCGGAACCGAGAAGAAGATCAAAAGGCGAGCGGGTCGCTTCCGGTCAGGTCACAACAAACAGACGACGCGTTGGTTCTCTACTACGCGGCGGGTGTAATTTCATGATCTCTTGACCCGAATAAGTCTTAACATTTAAGTTTAACCTTCATATCGACATACATCGTTAAGAAATTATCAGGGATATTTAAATCGTCTGTTGATGTGACCCAAATGGAAGCTGCCCGCTCGCTTTGTGTTCTTCTCGGGTCCGCTGGGTGTCGGGTACGTGGGACTCTCGTGACAATTACGAACCCAGCGTACTCTGACATTAAATTGTGACAGAGACGCGCGTCAGCATGGGGCCGTCCGTTTCATCGGAGAGCACCACGCGACCTCTCTGTTGTTTTTATTTTTTTTTTTATCTCCGGTTGTTTTATTTTGTGTTTTTGTTTTCATCAGCCGTGCCCTCAACATCCCCACCTGGGCCCAGGGGCCGTGCCTGGGCCGTGTCCGCGGGCTGGGCTTGGCGGCGTACACCCTCTAAGTACTCGCCAAATTATAGCCTTCGCTGACAAAGAGCGGTGCCGTGCCGCGGCGCCGCGCCGCGTCACACGCTACATCCCTCGCGTCCTGGCCGACTCCGAACAGTGCTCTCGTCGCTCTGTCTCTCTCCCACTCGTGGGGCGTCCCGCAGGAGTGCGAGAGAGACGTTCGGAAACGCGTTACCTTTCATTAAAGGATTCACGACGTGAGAAACACAACGCTGCGAGAAGCCCGCCAAAAATAAGGGAAGACGCTTGCTATTTTGGGGCTTAAAACTTTTTTTTTTTTTTTTTTTTTTTTTTGTTCTGCGGCAAATTAAGTTGACTGGTGACGTGATGATGTCGCGTGCGGTCGGTGTAAACCCGTCCAGCCGTCTGGCTGTCAGCCTGCAGTGCAGGTACCACGGGGTCGGTTGCGTCGAATGTTAAGCGGGTGCCATACATGCTAATCAGGCGGCTGGCTCCATGCACCTGCAGGGCCGGGCACCGGCGTCAGGTTTGACGAAGCGCACGACAGAGCACATCCACCCCTAAACAGCCAAGACCTGACCCCCCCCCCCTGCCCCTTCCCTCTTTCTCCCCTCCCAGGCAGGTCTCCGGCGCGCCAAACGCTAACTCGCACGAATGCATACACCAGTGTAGGCAAACACCCCGCACCCCCACAGCCCCTCTCCGCCACACACACACACACACACACACACACACACACACACACACACACACACACACACACACACACACGCACATTGGAAATGAGTTAAGTCAATTGCCAGACTGATGAAAAACATGAAAAAGTTCTTTTGGCCGGGCGAGAGGTAAAAAGGGGTATCGACCTCGGGGCCCGGGCCGGGGGGTTACCGGCGGGAAATGGGAAAGGTTGTCAGGAGAAAAAAAAGAAAAGGGGATGAAGAGACGCGTCCATTGCCGGAAATTCAGCTTTCAGCCGTGAATGCGGGGCCGAGCAAGAGCAGTTGGGGCGGCGGGCGTGGGCGGGCGTGGGCGGGCGTGGGCGGGCGTGGGCGGGCGTGGGCGGGCGTGGGCGGGCGTGGGCGGGCGTGGGCGGGCGTGAGCGGGCGTGGGTGGGCGGCACACACCACAATCCCAGCGCGTCTTTGGCAGCCAGCGGCCGCCGCTTCTCCCTTCGCAAATGGAAACCGCGCCAAGGTGCCGAGCGGGGCCGCGTCGGCATTCGCAAAACCGCATCCACCAAACATCTCCAGAGATTTTCATTTTCATTTTATTTTTAAATGCTGTCGTCTTTATTTTGTGTCTCGCATTCCCTGCCCGCCCTTCCCTTCCAGCTTCCACCGCTGCCCTCCGGCCCTACGGTCCGGTCCGGTATGATTAGTCTGGATTCCGGTCAGTAATCCCTGGCTTGTCGCTCACGCTGGACCTGCGCGCGACGCCACGCCCCGCCCCGCCGCTGCCACGCGCACACCCCCAGACATCTTCCCGCCCCCGCCTCGCCTCCCCGTGTCTCGCCGCCCTCCTGCGTCCTCCCCGATAAAATAATACCGCGGCCTCTCGTCCATCCATTTCGCGTTTTGGCCGTCGTTTTTGACGCTGCTCGCGGCGGGGGAGGGGTGGGGGTCGTGACAAAGGCACTTCTGATGACATGAGTTAAGCTCCATATACAGCGGCCACTCCAGCCGTGGGCCTGGCCATCGGCAGACGGCGCACGGTATCGGCTGCTCTGCGGCGGCGGCCCATAGCAGCAGTCGCTGCAGCACCACAGTGCGCTGCCAAGGGGTCCGGGGCGCAAATCCCGGACCAGACGAAACCAGACCAGCCGGCCGGCCGGCCAGGCCTCCAGACCCGAGGAGGCTCTGCTCCACTGCGCCACCCTCCATGCCGGCCGGGCGGGCCGGGCGGCCGGGCTGGCGGGGCGGCTGCCTGGGGGAAGAAGGGGCAGCGACCGAGTGCGGCAGTGTGCGTGTGCCAGCTAGGCGCTACGCGGTGGATGCTGCGAGCCGAGCCAGCCCGGCCGGCCCGCCAGCCGGACCATGCCGAGCGCGTGGAGCGGCGGAGCCGGAGGCTGTTTGCGGGCAAAGCCTGGCAGGGGCTGGCAGGGCAGGGCCAGGCCGGGCCAGCCCGGGCCAAGCAGCAGGGGGTGGCGGCGGGGTGCGGCGTGGGGCGTCGGCGCGGCCGGTCGTTGTAGGCCATTCACCCGGCCCCCGCGCCCCCTCGCCGCCACCCCCCTGACTGCGCAGCCCCGCGGGGCCCCGCACTTCCCGCGCGACCCCGGCCGGCGTAGCGCTGTGCGGGCGGTGCCGCTGTGCGTGAGCTGCGTGAGGGACGTCTAGGAGCGCGTAGCGGCGCAGCCAGCACGTCCCCCGGAAGCGCCGGACGTCCCCGACGTGCACCTCGCCGTCGTACACCTTGGCGCTCTCGTGGCCGCGGATAAGACGCGACTCTCCCGGAAAGCAAGGAGCGCCGGGCCGGGAGAGACGGCCGGGATATAATCCTGTTTCCACAAGACAAACCCTACACCCTACTTCTCGTTCTTTCCGGGCGCCGCACTTTGTTATTGGCTGCTGGCGGCGTCGTCCGCCAAACTAAAACGGATCGGGGCGAACTTGGCGAAAAGACACATCACGCCTCCCTTTGTTTGGCAGAAACTTTTGACAGGACTACGGGGCGCGGGGCTACGTGGGGCGCGGTGAGGCCCTAGCTGGGCCGCCTGTTTTGGCGCCACATTCGTGTGCGTTCACCGTGCTGCGTTCGGCTCGGCGCGTCTGTTTGTCTCTCGGAGGTCGTTGCCGCCTGCCGCCGCTACGCCCCGCCTCGCCCCGCCACGCCGCCTCTAGAATTGGGGGGTTGGGGCAATCGAGACAGCCGCCCCTTGCCGCAGGGCCGCGGGCGGGCGGCGTGGGGGCGGCTCGGGTGCGGCGCGGGGGAGGGGCCGCACGACCGTCTGGGTTGGGGTAGGTTAGTGCCCCGGCCTGTTACTGCCCTGCTGCCCGCACAGGCCGTGGCTGCCGTGGCGCGGCGGGGTGCGCGTCGCGGGACGGAGCGTGCCTTGCCTCGGTATGTCAGTCGGTCGCCTCTCCCCTCCCCGACTCTCCGCACACCAGACGCCACGCCAGCCACGCCACCTGCAGACACACGGCAAGGCAGGGCCGCGGCCTCTCCTCTTTCTCCAAATCTCCTGGGATTCGCTGACTCCCCCGCGGTCCCCCAGAGCATCGTGTCTCTGGCGCCGGCCTGTAGGCTGATCCCGAACCGCGCTTCGTCGCTCTGTCTCTCTCGCACATCCAGGAGGCGCTCCACGAATGCGAGAGAGACTGGAGTGCGGAATCGGACGACTGGCGCCCGCTCCTCGAGAAGGCGGAAAGGCGCTTATGACTGTGGCATCCCGCCCTCCTTTCCCGTCGGCCCAAGGCAAGCAGAGGCAAAGGCGACCGCCTGCCAACTGCGGCATAGACTACCCGGCCGCTTGAGCGCACCACTGCGCGACGGATTGCCTACCCCTGGTCCGTCGGGCGCTCTTCGCTCTCGCAGACACGCGGGGAGAAGGTCTGCTTGGATTTTTTTGGGTTGTCTGCAAAGTAACCCGTAATACCTTTATCCATGTATAACTTAGGGGCATTCCATGTCCCGTCATGGACCCTTTTTTGTTTCATTTTCTCCACCCTTTCATATCTCCGAACTCACCCATCGGTCTCTCTTTCGGCTCGCTTATCACAACCGTAGGTTTAAACGGGCGTTGCGGCTTCTAACCCTTCCCCTGTGGAGCAGTCTTGGAGTATCACTCCAAGGCTCAATCTTGCGCAGTTGTGACGTAAAGTTGCACGGTAGACAAAAACGCAATCATTCCTTTTTAAAGTTTATTTTGCAAACATGTCCTTTTCACATCGAACCCCGAACACAGCTATATGTGGCATTCAAAATCGTACCACAAAAGATCAGAAATTTGTTATAAAAAATGATTTTTGTATAATTTTTTAATCTCATATCTTAAGTAAAATTAAAACAATTGATGCAAATCAAACAAAAACACAGTTCACCTCTTTATCGGAATCAACCATCAACCAACAAAAAAAGGACAAAAAAAAACACAGTAACAAGAAAGTACAAAATGACAGTTCATGACACAAAAAATCCTTAAAATAGCTTAATAATGGACGGACTTCATCAATCGGTAACATAATAGTACTCTGACCTCACTCGGATAGTTCCTTAGAAGTTATTTATAAAAAAGTACATATCATACAACTAAGCACTTCAAGATTAGCAGACGCAGATCATTAAAAGAAAATGTTCACATTGCTCTTAAATCTGAATGGAAGATATGTTAAGATTCAGAATGCAAAATGGAATGTATGTGGCTCAATGCGGGTAAAAAGTAATAAGTTGTTTTTCTAAACCAAAAGCAATGAGCTAGTTGGTTAAATGTCTACTCAATGCACCTAAAGACTACCATACTGGTCTCCCAGTTTACATAAAATATTAATTTTACAAGAGGAAAAACATGATAAAGCAGAAATTCTGGAACAAGAGCAAATAAAAAAAATTTCCTGCAATGTTGTGCCGTCTCACATTCTATAAAAACGAGATCATGCTGCACAAATATTTGTATAAATAGACAGTAACCTTTTATGTTCAAATATATCAAGGTCACAACAAAATCTTGTTCAGGTACATACACATGTGTGAAGAAACCACATTACAACAAAGTCTGAAATAAGAATTCATGGAACCCATGGAACTTATGGATGTTTTCCAGATGATTTGAATATTTCAGAGTGTAATTAAAAACAATAACATCTACATGTATCTAACTATGGACGGAAATACGAATCTTGAATTTAACTCTTGACAGGAAAATACTAAGCCACTAGCAACTATCATTATTATCCTAAAAAAGGTTTTTCAAAAATATCCATTGGTTCAGACACATGTACATTTGATACCTTACTGAATAAACAGTTACAATAAATATATGGCTGACAATAAAGCTGCCACAATTGATGCCAACATAACCGCTGCATTTGGTTTGGTGAGCCCATTTGCCGCATTGCAGCCATCAGAGCTGCAAGTATACACGCATGAACGGTAATCGAGAACATCACCCTGATTCTTGATGTAGTCACAGTAATTCCCCAAGTCAACTGAGGAGCACTGCCGAGAAGTTCCGTAGACGCCTGTAACATACAGAGATGTGAAAGAGACACAGAAATACCAAACTTAACTTAATTTCAAGTCAAGATTGAATAAAAAATATTGCATTGCAAAGTTGCACCATGTTATTAAATTTGAAGTGATGTTAGATGATAGTATTTTGTTAGTTTTGGATAAGTGCCTTGGAAGCCATGTTAAAAGAGCAAAGCCATAGTCTGAATGCATCACAAGCTAAATGAGGCAAGCATTTATGTACAGAAAAGGAGCATGCCAAATGAAAGAGGGAATATACATCACTAGAGTACATTTGCAGTTAAAGTTTGAAGGCAACTTTGTGGAAAAGTCAGACCACTGGCAGGAAGAGGAGAGTATTCCTTTTTTTCATGACTGATAATAGATAAAAATGATTTTTTGGGCATATTTTGAGTTGCGATAACAAAAGTTATGTACAAAATACAGGGAAGCTTAACACAAAAAACATTTATTTTCTATAAACAAACCATTTTTAAAAATAACATGCATAAATGCACAAGTCACAGATAATGGGGATTACCTTGGTTCACTCCCACCGTCTTAAGGCAGTACTTAGCATTGTAAATGTGACTGCAATCCAGTGGTTCAATAGATTCGTCATGGATTGCATTGTCCGCGCAATCCAAGTTGTTGTGAGAAGAGCACTGGTAGCACTTGATACCATCACTGGACCAAAACCAGCCCGAAACTACCCACACAAAAACAAAGAAGCGATGGAAAAATGTTAGCTATGTGCCAAACACCAATGAGCAAAACAGTGCAATATATACAAATGATATTGGTTAGTAACAAAGCAAAATCGGCTGAACTAAAGCTGAAAATTTGGAAAACTGAACTTGGGAGAATATAGTGGAATGATTTCATCATTTTCTTGATGCTTCCTGTTAAGGGAATGATGGACATGTTTGTTTTGAGAGATTCAGGATAGGATGTTTAACGAGTGATTCAAAACAAAAAGGTGAAGACAAAAAGCAAGCCAGTGTCCAAGCAAAATGTAGCAGTTGTTACACCACAACAAAAAAGACAGCATGTCCGCAGCCAGTGCACCTGCCCAAATGTTTGTATGGTAGGCTACCTCTGTTACGTCCAACCAACTTAATGCAATACTGGGCATTATCCACATAATCACAAGAAGATGGCTTCAGTTCAGAATCCTCAGGCATAAATTCGTTGCACTGGAATGGGTCGTTATGGTCCGTACTTTCACATTGGTAGCATTGTATGGCGCTAGCTGAAATTTAAGAGTCAAGTTATTTTAGAGGCGGAATGTAATGCATCGAAAGTATCTCAAACAGATTGATGTGCTGCAAAACAAATTAACAATGGAGGAAGGAAAATATAGAGAAATCATACAAGGTCGAAAAGAAAAAAAAACGGAACTGAAACTCAATGCTGTATCAGAAAGAAAACACAGGAACCTAGATAAAATTTCTCTTTTTGATCAACACACACATACACAAAAACAAAACCTCTGAGGATTGAAGAACCACACCCCCAACAGGTATTTCTAACCTAAATGTTAACTGCAAGAACAATTTGATAAAGAAAGTACGATAAATATAGGACCACTTTTAAAGACTGTAGCGTTAAAAATAAGGTAAAGATTAAATACTTCGATGATCATAAATAAATAAATTTATAAAAGCAAAAGAATAGACACATTGTACATACCAGGGTTTAAAAATGCAATCAGTACAAGCATGAGGGCAAGATAACGACTGTTTCTGTTTAATACAATCATGTTTGAAATAATGATGTAAAGTTGCAAGTTTTGAAGGAAAGGTTTTAATTTACTTTAAGGTTGAAAAGATATCTGAACAATAACGTCAAACGTAAACAACGCCCTCGTCTCGTCCTCGCTTTTCCCAAGCTCCACTTTCCTTTTTACATATTGGGATTGGGTTCGGGACCTGCAAGCCTGACCAGGATGAAACAAAAATTATTGGCCGATTTACAGTAAACTATTCGTGATGATGGTCACAAGAAAAATTTC
This sequence comes from Stenchaetothrips biformis, assembly GCA_030522485.1. NCBI lineage: Eukaryota > Metazoa > Arthropoda > Insecta > Thysanoptera > Thripidae > Stenchaetothrips > Stenchaetothrips biformis. The sequence continues at coordinate 7,961,854 of CM060098.1, forward strand.
CCACCCCGATTTAAAATAAATTCTGCCAACAGAAGTAACATTTAAGTTTAGTGTCCGGTGAAACAGCTTATGAATTTTTGGGGGACGTTGGTAACATTTTTGTCATTGGTCGCGGGAGTTGCAGCCTGCAGACTGGCGAGGCGGTCCATGCAACCAAATCATGCCTATTTTTACCTGTCACTAAGTTGCTTTGATACTGTCTATGCGGTTTAGTTTTGTCTACTAATTTTTAAGTGCTTGCTTTGAATCACATCATGAGTTCTTCTGTGACAGAGTTGAAAGGAGGGCTAATGTAAGCACTTTGTATAGGTTATGTTTTCTGTTTACATGCAGTATTTTGACCAGTTTTGTCTATCTTTGTGAGAATGTTCGATTTTGTGCTATTTCATGCAAAAAAAATTATTAGCCTGGTTTTGATTCTGTTTGTTCAGATATAACAAGCAATTATGGGCTGTCACCGGCGGCACATTTCTAGGCACCAGTGTAGAAGCAGCACGTAAACAGCTTCAAAAGGCCAAGTCCCAAATACTTGCTGGTGTAAGTTATTACCGCCCGTTCAGTGAAGAATCAGAGAAAAAACTGAAATGTCTCGATGGAAAAACACTCTCATTTGTTGTCAACATAGCCCGACAAATGGTAGATCACCTGTCTGTAATGTTTTACTGTGTAATGTACTACTTTGTTTTACGCTATGTATCTTTGTTGTGTTATGCAGGATCTTGATGCCCTGCAAGCATGGGACTTAATGGTATTTTACCTTGAACACGAGTTTCGTGGAAGTGAAGATAATTTGGAGTCATTTCTTGAAAGTGATGTCCGGAAGGAGCAACTTGTTAAAGACATATGCATGTTTTATTGGAGTGAGCGTGCATTCCTCCTGAAGTGTATTGGCATATACCTCGCATACTGGCAAGACAAAGAACACCCATTTTCAGTGAGTAATAAACTTTATTGTACAGAGATTTTTTATTCATTTGCTAGCAAGATTTCATTACTAATCTGTGTTTTGTTCTCACAGGAAGTGTTTACTGAATTACTTTTGGATTTAACTCCCATAGCTATATTTGCATCCCTTTTAAAGCAACTGAAACTTCTTACTGAGCAAAAAGCTCCGTCTTCTATTCCTAGCATTGGTAGCAGCAGCAAGACAAGTGTCTACAGTACAACATCAGATCAATGGATGTCCATATATCTTCAAGAACACCTGTCTGTAATTCACAATTTGACTTTATTTGTTGATGGCTACCAATGCCACTGGGAGAATGTTATTGATACATTGAAGTTATGCAAGGTATATATTGACACATTGCAAAATAATTTTGTTCCCTCCTACTTTTTAATTATGTGAAGTTTGTTCTTGTAATATTCTTATTCTCACTTACAGCACCCTCTGTCGTATAGACATAAACTGAAAAGGCAACACCTTCCTCTGCTTCATAGCATCACTTACAGTCAAGCTGTATTACTTTTAAGAATGATTGATGTTTCTGATCTGTGAGTACAGGCAGACATTGTTGGGGAACCTGCCCTTTCTCCCTTCCTTCACTTTGGGGCATGATCTTGAAACTTGCTACTATTTCATCATTGTTGCAGAGGGTTTGCTAAAACACTTTGGCTTGAGGATGGTTTGAAACTTCATGCCAGTTTGGATGCTGAGATGCTAGAATTGTTCAAAAAAGAGGAGCATGCTCCATTGCTACTGACCTGGATGCTTTTTAATTTTCTCGGACCACTAGAAGAGGATTTTCCCAAGTATAGGAAGTTTGGTTTTCTTGCCACCAAACTAAATGTGTTCCAGTACTTAGAGGAACTATTGAATGAGCCTATGTTTAAGGTGAGTACCTATCATGAAGATAATAGAACAGACAGTGTTTATTAAAGGGTTTTAAGTCTTGTTTCTTTTTATTGACAGTCTGAAGTTACAAAAATTTCTGAAATAGCATATGCAACTGTCTATAAATTAATAGACTGTTTAACATCCAATTTTGAACCGGATAAACTTCAACCTCGAGAGCATCTGTTATCTCTGTGTGCATCTCTGCTGAAACAAACATCAACTGCAGAGTTGTTTTGGGAATCAGATTCTGATTCTGGTATACACCTTATATTAGATGTTGCCCTCCGACGTTTTCCACTTGACTTTCAGCCACTGACTAGGATTGTCACATCTTTAGCCTCTGCCAGCCCAAGGAGTTGTGAGGAGGTATAATGAACAAAGTTGTCAACAAATTTTTTAACTATTGCTGTTTCAGAATGTGCTTAAATAGTTGTATTTTCTCTCCAGGTCCTTAGAATGGTATCTGAACTATCTTACCTGTTGGAACCTTTAGCTCCAGCTTTGATACAACTTCTGATTCATAATCCTGAGTCAAAAAGTGTAACTTTGAGTAGACCTCACAGACCACTCCCTCATGTTGAGTCCCTTGTTTTACAACAAGGCACATTGGGTAATCTAGTGGACAGGAACCCTCATGCTGTGTGTTGGAATGTGACATACAGCTTTTGGTTAGCAGTTCACAGTGCAGAAGCTTCCTTCTTAAATCAGGTAAATATTAAATTATTATAATGTTGTCTTGTATCATTTTGGTACTTTAATTTAATTATTTAATCAATCATTCAAGATCTTTGCTAGTTAACACCTTCTTTTCTTTTCTCTCTCATCATTAGATCGGTGAGAGCACTGGCGGGATTGTTGATACTAACATTGTAGCTGGTGCCCTCACGTCCGTTCAGTGTATTGCTGCATGTTTAGAGTCAGGCGAAATTTTACCTGTGGAACCTGCCATGGTTTTACCGATTGAAATGGTTTTCACAATAATGGAGAGGTAATTAAAATAGTGTGGTGTACAATCATTATTTTTGTGCTTTGTCACTCTCAATGTTTCACCTTCATACTCTATCGTCAATTTTGTTTTTCTTCTGCTCTGGTTTTTAGATTCCTCCTGGTGTCAAATCCGAAGTCATCCATGATGGCTGCCTGTCTTGAAGTGGCAGCCAGTCTTGTCACTGAGTTTCCCAGTGATGTGACCAACAAACTAAGAGCATTAGATTTCCTCCCAACAACTCAGCCTGATGAAGGGACAGTTATGACTTATGCCAGTTTTGCCCAAGGGCATTTTTTTAATGCTGGTGTCTTCGGAAGAATTGTTGTCAATGAAGAGCGCCCAGTGGGTTCATTCCCCCTTATAAAGGCTTATCTGTGCTTTCTGCGCAAACTAATTGCAACAGGATGCCATGAGAAAGAACAGCAGTCTGTGGCTCTGTCTGGTTTGGTGTATGTTATACTTGAGGTATTCCCTCGCTGCTATGATTGGGGGTTTGCAGCTCTATCTGAAAGAACTCAACTAAGCCACCTGTGTCTTGAATTATTCCATCATCTTATTAGCCCTGCTGCCCTCAGTACTGCTGAAGCCAGTGGCACTTCCTCCTTTGAGCGATTACTTGCTCAGACCTGTTTGTACGCCTTGTTGTACACTGATAATGGACATACTTTGCTGAGGATCTGTGCCACTGGAGAAGCTGAATTAAAAGCTCAGATGCTTAAGCAGTCTAGTTGGTTAAAAGGTGCAGGAGTGGAATTAGTAGATCTAGTGCGTCTTGCTCTTTCCATTTTGATTCGAGTCCTAATGCTCAAAGACTCTGTAAAACTTGGAAAGGATCTGTCTCCCACAGAGCAGCTCATCTATGCATCTCCAAACGCAAAGAATTCTCTTCAAGTGGTTCCTAACATAGCCTATTATGTCTATCATTGCTTCAATCCTAATGTGCCTATATTAGCTGTAAAGGTATTGAAGCGAATAGCATTGGAAGTTCCAATGACACTGAGAGCATGCCTGGCAATGGACGGAGATGTGATTAGAGAAGCATTCGTGGCAAAGCTCGACTCGGCACACCAATCAATGCAACTAAAGGTGGCCATTCTTGAATTGATCACAGCATGCATCCACACTCAACCAGGGGCAACAGAAGCCTTTTTCAACATTCATCATCCAGAAGAAAGCAAGCGCCTTTTCAGCAAAGACAAATCACCAAATGAAGACCCAAGTGGTTGCCTGACTTATGCCTGTAAGCTTCTTGCAGAAGCCAAAGATGAGCCAGAGCGCACAAGATCAATGTTGTACGGTGCCGTCGTGGAGCTTTTACATGCATTGTGGCTGCACCACCAAAAAATTCTATTGAGTTACCTCCGTGAGAAAAAGGACTTCTGGGTTGAACTGTGTGCCCCACTGTTTTTGCCTCCTAATCACAAAGTTAAAGGATATGCCCAAGTTCTTAATATTTTGTCATCAGAAATGTATACCTTTGGCACTGGTGTTCACAAGCAACTGATGGAACAGTTACAAAAATTGTTTTCTGACAAGAACTCCTACCTTGTGAATTGGTCTAAATTTATCACACATTCTCTTTGTGTTGATAGTGGCTTCATGCATAACACTAAAAGTTCTACATCCCTTGCTGAAGACTCTCCTAAACCACTCTATGAAGATGAGGTACGAGAACGTCTTGCTTTGATGACTGCATGGAAAGACCTTCTATTGGTAGCTCTTGGTGAATTGTGCAATGTGCCAGAATTATCTCTCTCTGAGAAACAGCAGTCTGCTCTCGCAAGTCATGTGCTTGCTGCCTTGGAGCAGGAAGCAACATTAGATGCTCCATCATCTAACAAGCAGTCATTGAGACCTGCTGCTGTTACAATGCTGGCAGAACTATTGCTTATTTTAGAAGCCAAATGGAAAAGGTAATTGAGAATTTTCCAAAAAATGATAAAAAAAAATTTGGTACACACTTCTAGCATTTGTTTTAATGAGATTTCTGTGCATTCTTGCAGCTCCTGTTTTGCTGACTCTGAAACTGCAGTTACTCAGCTACAGACGATATTACTGCGGTTTTCCTATGATTATCATGGTTTACCCCCACGAACAAGAACAGCTCTTTTGAGTAGTGCTATTTATTCGGTTCAGCTTTTGCAGTCCAGTCTGTGTAGAAATGAAGTGGCTATGGAAATTCTTGTAAAAGCTACTATCACTATGGTATCGCACGAGTTACAATCCATTAGTATTTCAAAAGGAAATGAAAATGAGAGACCAAGTAAACTTAGTGTGGCTCTTTTGCAAGTAAGCCTATTTGAATTTTGCATTAATTTGTTTTTACTAGGCCTTTACTATTATATTCCTAAAATTTTCCCTTAGGTGTTATGTGAAGCAATATCAGGAGCTCCATCAGGACCCTGGACAGAGTTGTTAAGTCAAAGCAAAATTGTGTGTCGTTTGACAGTGACATTGAGTGAGGTTTTGTGCTCTCAAACCAACTTACAGTTTGCCCAGGGTGCATTTTATTTCTTGCTGTCATTAGCGGGATCTGACCGAAATGCAGCATTATTGAATCTAACCTTTGTCCAAGACCAACTGTGGCTACAGCTCACTCCAAGGGAAATATCTCAGCCATCTAGCCAACCCTTCCAGGTAAATCTCATTGCATGAAAAGTTATGCCAAATTGAGTCTTTGAAACGTCAGGTTTTCTAAAAAAAAAAAAAAAAAAATCTTAAAAAAAATAAATTTGTTTCAGTCTCCAGAATCTTGGGTTAATTCCCCCTGGTCCTCTGTCTTCTGTGTTGGCGTTGAGTTTGTTTGTGCACTCTTGAAGCACCATGAAGTGAAAGCCTTGGAGACAGCTGTAAATTTCTGTGCTGTCCAAGAATCAGCATTGTTAGACTGCCTCTTACTGGCAAGGCATACATTAGAGCCCAGCACCTTAGCTCTAACTGAAAAGGCTTTAAATCTTCTGGTACTCTTAGTCCAGCACTCAAACCAATGGAGACTTCAAGCTTTCCGTACTTTTTGTAACTTGGTTGTAAGTTTGTTTTTTTTCTTTATGTACCATGTGTTTATTTGGTAAAAGATGTCAGATGTCTATCCAAGATAACATTTTATCAAGATCCAATTTGCGTAGTAATATTTTTAATCTGTTGTTTTTTTATTCAGCGTGGCGTCAGTATGTGTTTGGATATTAGTGTTGGGTTACTAACTCGGCCCAATCTTATTTCGTCAATGGCTGAAGGATCCAAGCCCTTATCTGCATTACACGGTGAAAACAGTGACTCGATTCAGATCACTCCAAAAGTTTCATCTGCATCGAACAAGTGAGGCTTTTAAAGTTTTAGTTAAGTCAGAAAATATTCCTTAACTAGCCCTTTCAATAATTTTCTTTTTTTCCCAATATCTAGATTGATGAACATTGTGGTTCTTAGTAGCACATTTCTCCTAAGCCTCTCTCCCGGCGTAGCTACTTTATTGTGCGACCGGGAGCTAGACATTGAGGCTTGGACTCCACTAGTGGCGCTGAACTGGTCAGCTCCAGCTCAGCCAGGGCAGAGACAAAATTCACATTGCCTTACTCTAGGAACTCTGTTGGCTGCTGTCAATGTTTTCTCCTTTGCAGCAACTGTTCATGTACGTTTTACCAAGTTTCAAGACATAGACATAGCTGGATTTGGTTTATCGGTTTAATTTTTTTTCTAACGAGACCTACTCTGTTACATAGAAAACTGGCACTCTTGCAAATCGGCATGGAAGATCTCCTCTAACCCGTGCTTTGAGAGCTGCATCATCACCAGTACGCTTTACAAGCTCTGGTTCTGGAACACCTGAGGAAGCGAGAGAGGCAGCGGGAATCACAGCCTGGACCAAGTCCTTGGATTTTGATAGAGCTCAGTTGGGCCTTCAAACTTCTCTAGCATTGTTAGCATCTCAAAGCTTACTGTTGCTTAGAGCAAGAGACCCAAGAGACCAGTCTTTGCTCCGTAGGGAACTTTCAACTGAAATGGTGAGAACTCACACTTTCAACCAAATTGCTTCAGCCACAAGTCTTTTAAATTTGCTTTTAATTTGCTTTTGTTGCACCTCTGTCTGTTTAGAGCCAGTATGTTGAGTTAATGCGTCGCACTTTTGGAGATCAATTTGACTCAGCACGGGATCCTCCTGAAAGATACCTTCCAACAATAGATGAGAGAGCTGAGCCAGCTAGACCTGCTGTTGTAAGAAGTCTTCTGCTTAGTGAAGATAATGGGGCAACCTCCTCTTCCTCCGGCAAAGAAACAAGAAAACAGACATCTCATTCTGCACAGAATGTGATATATGCTTGCTCTGACAGTGATTTTTTGAAACTTATGGCTCACATTTTCCAAAAAGTGTTTCGAGAGTGAATTTTATTTTGTGAAATGTAATTGAATGATGAACTTTATTAATCAATGTTTAATATTTTCTAAAAAAAAACCTCATATTGTATGTACAGTACTCTTTTCAATTTATAGTGACAATATATGAGTGAAACTCAAAGAAAGTTACAAAAGCTTAAAGAAATATTCCAACTCTAACTCAGCATCATCTGGCAGGTCTGTGCAGTGAACAGCATTCATTATTTTGTCCACTCCAAAGCGCGCTCTCAAACTGTCAGGGCGCAACTTTTTTGCAAGGTCAGGATCTGATGGTCCAACAAACTCTCTGCAAAAAAAGCATACCAAAACATTTTATTTTATTAGAGAAAAGGAAGAAAATTCATGGAACTTTGAAAATCTGCATTGTAACGTTTTTTACCGAAACACAATAGGAACATTATCATCCTTCCCAGATATTTCCATAGCTATGCAGGATCCACTAGAAAGTTGGTTTACCATAGCAGGATACTCCGGCAATATTGTACAATATATTTCTAAAAATTCCTCTGCAGCAGACCGATCTAAAAGGACCAACCGGAGTCCTGATATCTCAAAACCTTTTTTCTGAATTGCTGAAATAATTGGTCCAAGTAAACCTGAAAGATTGGGAGACAAGCGTTTCAAATTTTCTTATTCAATGTGAATACCCTAGCTTAATAGTTGAGGAGAAACATACCCATTTGAAAAGCGTGAGGCTTTACAATACAACAAGTGCAATTTTTAAGTTTTGAAGCCAGTGATGTGATTGGATATGGAGTATTACTACCCCTCTCAGGAAAAAAGGTGTTGAGCAGATGTTCAACTTCTTCAGGATTGTTTGAAGCATAAAAACCATTCTTTATACAATCTTGTCCGTAACGTGCTATCAAGCTTGTTGGGAATGTTTTCCTGCAGAATAAAAAAAAAGCAGTGATAAATGCAGCCATTCTCAAGACAGCCAAATTATTATAGCACTAAATTTTAAATACCTTGCATCATCAGGATCCATTGGTCCAATGAAATCAGACCAACTTTGGATAGCACTGTTACCTAGTAGTTCGAGCACTACAATTGGTCCAGACAAAAGATGTGTGATCATTTCACTTTGCTGAGCAGTTTCATTCATATTTCTGTAGACCTCTAGCCCTTGATCTCTGGTAGCATTTATCATGCGCATGCGAGTAACAGTAAAACCTCCCTCTTGCACTGCCTCCAGAATGGCACCAAGGTTCTGTATCTGATTTGGCTTAATTAAACCAAAGGTCTTCTGCATCTTCACTGACAGTCGCTGTTGAGTCGTACTGTCGCCATAATCTGTTATGTTGATTTGGCGACTGAATATATTCACCGAATTGCCAACAAATAGGTCTTTTAAAGCCACTTTATGGCACTTATTTCTTTTCAAGAATAGGCGGTGTTTCTTAATATCAAACAATTCTATACTTCCATCCACAGCAAAATAGGTTATTAGGAATTCTGTTACTTTGCAATTTTCCACTTCCTTCCATTCACCTTTGAAAGTGTAACGCACATGCGATAGGTCCTCATCCATTTCAGGAAAGATGAAACTCAGCTCTTCAAAAATAGAAAGGGAAATCCTTGCCTCGGGTTACAATGCTCTGCTTGTTTTTGTTTGTTTGTTTACAACCCTTGCCGGTGCCGGGCACCCGTTCCGAGACGTTCGTACCAACTTACCCGCAAACCGGCAAACTTGTACCTCGATTCCGCAGAAAGCATTTGTGTCTTGTGCCTAGAGACTACTTTTTTGTCTCAAAAGCAATATATTTATCAGCTAATGGTTTTAATCGTATATTGAACATCGATCCATTGTGGTTACTATTTTTTGGAATACTGGCAATGCCGTGAGGTCTCTGAAGCCCGCCTACTTCCAAACGAGGCCGGTGAACCAACGTATCGGTTAGGAATAGGAAATTCGGTATGAAGGTCTTCCAGCACTTGGCTAGTTGCAACCGGTTTGAATCGGTCAGTAGATGAAAAAACTTTTTTCTACCCGACACAAGTCCCTTTCCTCTCCCTAGGAGCAACACTGGTCACACGAAGTAGCGTGATAGAGCTTATCTTCAAGCAGGATAAGCGAATGTAAATATCCGGCATATAATCGCACCGAAGGCTATCTCTTGAAAGTCAATCCATCAGTAAGGTGGGTCTCGTCCTTAAATTCCGTCTAGCAAGGCGGTCGGGGTTTGGTGGCCTCCGCTTGTCTGTGGTGGCTCGCTATCTGCATCAGTAGCGTCCGCCATGGCAGGCGGCACGGCTTGCAGCTCTTGTAATTGCGCAGTTTTCCTTTGTGCTCAGCTGATCATCCTGTTACTGCTGCCGGGTATGTCAGAGCTGCCTATCGCACCGTTTAACCATGATAGACTTCAGAAAAAAAAAAGATTTTTTTTTTTTTTTTTCCAATCATTGTATCATACCTACATCCACTGGATCTTCAGCCAAAGTTTTTAACTCTTTTTAAAAGCTTACATTTTTTTTCTCCCTAGAAACTCAAGCAAGGCGATGTCTGCAATATTCGTGGTTGGGTTCTCTTTCCATAGAAACCTTGGAGGGAACAGAGATGCCAGGCATAGGAACTGATTCTCTTAAATTGAGCAATTTAACTTGCAAGAAATTTCCGAAACCCAAACCAATCCCCTGTGTGACACCCTACTTGATGACTTATGGTATTATGCAGATGTCTGCTACTGGCATTAAAAAATACAAAACCTTTTTCCTTTTTTGAAAACAATTTTTTTTTCCATTCAGATGTTGAAACTCCAAATCCTTCAAGCATTTGGTCTGCATTTAGCTCTAATGATCGTCATTATATTGAATGTGACCCAGGGGATGACAATGTTTGTGCACTGGTGACTTTCCGTTTTGGTAATGAAGGTAAGAAAAAATAATCGAAATAGAAATTCCACTGTACTGAACAGTCATGGAAAAAAAAAAAAAAAAAGATTTTTTGCAGGTTGCAGATTTTTAAGTTATCATTAATGAAAACTGTCCTTTCTTCCACTTAAAATGAAGTTGTTAACCAGACAGCTTATTGCACCAGAGTAACAGATGATGGAACCAACATGAGGCAAGGATGTGCTACAGCTGAAAAAGGCGCCTACACTAATACAGTCTGTGTCTGTGATCCAACAGAAACAGGCTCTCAGTTTTGTATACCAGGGAGTGGCGCTCGAAGTATTGCTGCTCACAAAATGCACATTTTGTCAGTATGTATCACAGCGATCTTGCTTGGAATGCTGCAAGGAAAATTAAAATAAGGAATCCTGTACATAAGTTTTCTCCTTCTTTCTTTCAAGGCTTGACAAATTCAAATGAAAATTTAAAAAAAATGAATGGTGACAACATTCTGTCATTGTCTTCACATACAATGCATAACTAGAATACCATACTTATAATTGATGCTAGTGAGCAAGAATGAACATAAGTTGTTAACAAACAGTAATTTTCAGGTCGCACAGCAATACACCCCAAATAAGACACACAAGTTGCACACAAACACACCAGAAAAGGCTTGATTTCTTTCAGATAACGGATCACACAACACTTAAGTTAACAGCGCGCACATACTCTCTCATCCACACATACACAATATAAACCCTACAATTTCACTAAACTCGAGCAGTAGTATATTCTGCCGGGAAGGCAAATGAGTGAGAACCAATAGCACCAACATTTGGGAGAAGGCCGGCATTGGGTATGATGTTCCATGAGAGTGTCAAAGTAACATTTTTGTGGCCTCTGTGCAGAAAAGAGAACATCAATTAGAACTAAGTTGAAACGGAATGTTGATTCTAATCCAGGTGTTTCAAGATTTTACCTGAGACCATTGCCATCATCCCAAAAGTAGTATTTCGCATGGATATTCTTGAGATCGATAACAGCATTTTCACCTCGAAGGACAATCTTATCCCACAGCACAACCTGCATAGAAAGGCAATTGTTAATATTAAAATTTAAAATTAATTTATTGGATGTTTTTTCACTTGAAATTCATACCTGGTTAAATTCATTACTAGGGGTCTGATACTCTGCAGTAATGTAGAGGAATAGCTGCTTTACATTCCAATTGAAAAGATGAGTAAGATGTAAAAATGTGTTAAGGAAATTTACTGCCGATTCAGAGACAAGGCCTAACACATTTCCAAAATAGAAATACAATATTTACAACGCATGAGAAAGGATATCAGTCTTGAGGTCAAATGTGACAAAACCGAGGTCATTCTTCTCCCGTGAAGCACTATAATCTGGAATGCTTTTCCTGAAACATAAAATACAGGGTGCAGTCAACTGATAAAAGACATAATGTAAGTCTGAGGACAGTAGCTCATAATTTGGAAAAATGGATGAGGTCTCAAAAGCATATGGATATGTAAGGAAACACAGTAAAATTAAAGAAACAAACCCAAAATAAAATATTGAAAAAAATTGACAAACCTTAAATAACAATTATTACAGTAAAAAATGGACTAAAAAAAATAGACTACAAAGATTCAAAGGCTCTCTAAATCAAAATTGTGTGGAAAAGCTGTTGACTGGGTCCCATAACCTCTATTACGTAAAGTATGACACAATGTGATCCTCGTCAAGCAGATGAAAGAATTTTGGAGGAATTTAAAGATTTAACTTACACTACAACTTGTCTCGTATTTATAGTTGCTGGTGTTCTGTAATCGAGGAATACAGTTGACAAAAAACAGCAAAATGTCAGACCGGCTAGTACACTTAAAGCATACGCCGCCATGGCGTTCCCACGCCCGAAAACGGAATGCATATTTGCGCTATCACAAGAATTCTGGTGGTTTATCACAGTTTAAAACATAAAAACTGATCCAAAATATGTGACAACACAGCAGACATCCACGAAAAATCCTTGCCGTTTACGTGTTCATTTTTTTTTGACAAGAGGTGGTGGACAAGCTGGTCAACCTTTTGTGCTGAATGTTCCTGTGCCTAAAATTCTTTCACATCCATTCATTCAACGAACTATTCAGCGGTACTCCCATAGCCTGTTATGTTTCATATCTGTTATTTTTGACCAATTTATGCCAAGAGAACTGGAAACATGGTGTGGCGCTTTTAGGTGGTTGGTTGGTTGGTTGGTTGGTTGGCAGCAGCTGGTTATAGTCGCTTCATGCTAGCAGTGGTTCTATCTATAGTTCTACTCTACTTATTTAGTTGTTTGTTGTGTTGAAGTGTCAACAGAAAAATGGAAATGATGACTGAAAGTGAAGTTTTGCATCTGAAAGATGCCAAAACCACTCCTGACATTATCCATACTTATTCCTCAGATCTAAAAAAGGGTTGTGTCCCTATTGTCATTGATAATGGTGAGCAGTATTAGCTGGTTTTAATAGAAGAAATTTCTTTAACCAAGACTAACCAACAGAATAAAGTTGTCCTATGAAATCGAGACATTTTATATCTCTTATCTTGTGCCTCAGGTTCCTACAACTGCCGTGCTGGATGGGCAAACCATGAAAAACCCTGCCTTGTCTTCAAAAATTTAGTTGCGAAGACCCGAAAAGAAAGAGGAAAGAAGGTAATTCATGATGTTTTCTGTTGTTTTAGAGTTTAGTTATCTTCCTGCAAATTAATGCACTTATCACTGTTTCAGGATGGTGAATTACAAGTAGGCAATGATATTACAAATATCGAAGCTGTTCGCTTTCAACTGAAGTCTCAATTTGATCGAAATGTTCCTATTCACATGGAAGTACAGGAGCAAATTTTTGATTACATATTTTGCCATCTGGGCATTGATACAGAAGGAAGGGTGGATCACTCCATAATGCTCACAGAACCTTTTTTGAATCCAAATTATTGCAGACATGGTATGTGGCAGACATTAAGGGCCATTTTAAAAAATGCATTTTTTTTTTTGTTTCTTCTTTTCTACTAAATTTAACTTTTACGTTTCTAAAACCTGTTTTGTGTAACTTTTGCAGCTATGTCAGAACTCCTCTTTGAATGTTATGGTGTGCCTGGAGTTTCATATGGAGTAGATGCACTGTTAAGTTACCATTGCTCAGATGAAGGAAACCTTAAACAATCTCAATCTGGTCTGGTAATTAGCCTTGGTTATCAAACAATTCATATCCTTCCCATTCTTGATGGCCAAGTTGATGTTTCTCAAGCACGTCGAATCAATGTTGGCGGCTTTCATGTCACCTCCTACATGCATCGTCTCCTTCAACTTAAATATCCTGTGCATTTTAATGCAATCACTCTTAGCAGATCAGAGGTGTGTGAAAGATTTTTTCTCCAGTTGGAATCAACTGTATTTTCCACTCTAAACCAAACTTGACCTATTTCAGGAATTAGTACATGATTTTAGTTTTGTCCCTGCTGAGTACAGATCAGTATTGAAACAGTGGGGTGAGCCAGATTACTATGACAGAAATGTTGTTAGGATACAGTTGCCCTACACTGTTGTAGCAGCAGTACCCACTTTAAGTGTAGAACAGCAGAAGGAGCGCAGAAAAGAACTGGCCAAAAGATTGGTGGAAATAAATGCCCGAAAAAGAGATGAAAGAGTAAGGAGACTTTTCAGTGCAAAAATTGAGAGGACTTTCTATTTTCTATGAGTGATTATTTTGAACACATGCTATGAATAAATTTTCAGCTTGCAGAGGATGAAGAAATGCTTAATCAATTATTAGAAGTTCAGGATCTGATGAATTCTGGCCAAGAAAAACAATTTAAGGTACAACTCAGGGGACTTTTTTTTAATGAGTGATAAGGAGGTTTTACAAACATTTTCTAAATTTTAGAAATCAATTTCATCACTGGATATTGGAAGTGAAGCTGAGCTAGTCAAGCAAATAGGAAACTTGCAGGCAAGAATACAAAAAACCAAACAAAAAATTGCTGCTGCTAATGTTTCTGAAGACGTGATTGTGACAGAGGTAGTACTTCTCCATCATTTTTAGTTTATTATTACTGTTGTCATTTTGTAGACTAGCCTACAGCATTGAGTTGACAATGAATCTGTATTTCAGGAACCAAAACTCAAAATGCCTAAACAGACAGCTTTGCGGCTAAGAGATGGTGAAGATGCAGAGTCATGGCTTCTTAGATTAAGAAAAGATAGGTCAGTTCTATGACTGTCACTAGCCCGAAGCACAGTCTGAGTGTCCATTTTTCTTTCACACATATAGTATGCATTAACTATTTTTTTTAATTGCCAGAGTGCAGCTTTTGGAGAAAAGGTCAGCTCGTCATCAAAAGCGCCAGGATATGGCCAAAAGGCGTACAGTTGCTGCACAGGAGAGAATGCGCATCATAAGTGAGCTTGCAAGGAAAGATAATAAAAAAGATGATAATTTTGGAATGCGTGATGAGGATTGGGATGTCTACAAGGCTATTAGAAGAGTGAGTATTTCACACATGTAAGGATAGCATGCGCGGAAAAAAGCCGCTTTAAAATTTGAACTTGTTTTTCTTTGCAGGATGGTGGTGACTCTGATAGTGAAGAAGAACAGGAAAGACTTGTTGAAATAGAGGAAGTTCTTCGCCAAAATGACCCTGCCTTTGTAGAAGGGTCCTCTGCTACTCCATCATCAGGAGATTTTTGTCCTGCAAATCCAGGAGAAGCTCATCAACTTCATGTTGGAGTGGAAAAATTGAGGGCCCCTGAAATACTTTTTCAACCAGGGATGATTGGAGTTGGAGAAGCTGGTTTAGCTGAGACAATTGCCTATGTGTTAAAAATGTACTCGCTTGAAGACCAGGTATATTTTAATTTGTTTATGTTGTGCATGTGTGCTCTTGTCCTTATATGTTTGTTTAATTAACTTTTTCTCTTCTCTCTATCAGAACAAGCTTGTCTCGAATATATTCCTCACAGGTGGCTGTGCTCATTTGCCTGGATTAAGAGAACGCCTGGAGTGTGAGCTACGAGAAATTCGACCTTTTCAGTCTGAGTTTCATATAAAAACGTCCAGAGATCCGTCACTTTCAGCTTGGATTGGAGCTTGTGAATTTGCCCGTCAACCACATTTCAAAAACGATATGTTAATATCAAAGGAAGATTATGCAGAAAAAGGGGGAGAGTACCTGAAGGAACACAAGGCTTCTAATATTTACAATGCTTCTCCAGCATCTCTTACTCAACCTCAGTTAGGGCCCTTAGAAGATGTAGAAATGGAAATCTTTTGAACACATCTAGCTTTGAGGAAGGGTGCTCTTCTCCAAAAGTGTTTGAGTGAAATGTGATCTGAGGCAAATGAGATCAAAATGTAACAAATAATCTTTGTTTGGCATTACAAACATACATTATAAAGGTTAATGTACAAGTTCATTGAAATACAGTCTTTCTTAGGGTACAAAGAAAAAATCTCAGCATTACTTTTTCTAAAAAAGAAAATTAAACTCAAGTCCTGCTTGAGCTTTAGTGAATAAGCAACGGATTAACTGACAAGGCAGCCAGCTGCCCTTTCAACAATCTACCTAAGAACATGCATAATGTAAAAGGAGAAAACAAAAACCAAAGACAGGCCAAAAAAGGTGCCAGATATAATAAATTGTAATCATAACACATTTTTGATCCTTTTTTTGCCCCCCACACTAAACCATCTTCATTCAAAAATGTCAATGCATGGAGTTTAAAATGAAACAGAAACAAAATGAAATTTAATCGATTTGTGCAGCACTTACAAGCCCTAATCACGTATCACAAATATATTCAAAATGGATTGGTCCATCAATAGCTAAGCTGATATCTTAATTGAAGTCAAAGTGAATTATCAAGTGTCAATGCCTGATTCTAGCTTATGAGATTTCTCTTTCTTGATTTCTTGTTTCTCCCTTTTAACTTAATTTTGATCCACTTTGTCCACATATCAAAAACAAATTGAAAATGAACACACAAGAGATCAGACCATACCTACTTCTCTAAATCACATAATTCATTCAATAAAAGAAATTGTATCATCTGTTACAAATTGTCAGCACGCTCAACTTAGTGGTTGAGTGGAAGACAGAATCATTTTATAAACTTTTGAGCCCTTTGAGAGAGACTAGACTTTGAGAGGCTTTATGTAATAAAGTTTGCTCCTATAGACCGATGGCAGAAGGGTGCTGAGAAACATGTGTGTTATACGGGCAGTCAGACCCCAAACTTTGTACTTTGCTCCAAGGAACACTGGCAACACATATCCCTTCCCAGTGCGGAACTGAGTATATCGGAAATTACTACTGTCACACAGATGACGAAGGGGTATGGTGAACACGTCACCCACCTCTTTCTGGTTAATCTTAAGTTCATTCAATTTGATGTGGCCCAGGTTGCCGACGACGGGGACAGCGTTGACACGGTTGATCGACTCGATGGTCGGGCAGCGGCCCCACACCTCCACCTGGCCCCGAGGGAGGCCAAGCTCCTCCTCCGTCTCTCTCAACGCCGTCGACTCGAAGCTGTCGTCCTCCTCGTCCTTCATGCCGCCGGGGAAGGACACCTGGTTGCGGTGCGAGGACATGTGCGGGGAGCGCAGCGTGAAGAGCAGGCACACCTCGCCGTCCACGACGCAGAGCGGCACCAGCACGGCGGCCTCCTTGGCCTTGGCAGAGGGGCTCTTGTCGGGGGCCCTGGGGTTGGCCGCCATGGTGCTGGGACAAGGGGTGCGCGACAGGCGGCGGACGCAGTCTTCGCGGCTCTGCTTGCTCAGAACGTTTTCGGGGGCGAACGCGTCGTGCGACGCGGCCGACGCTAACGAGGAACTGTTGCTGAAGTCCACAGCTGACGGCGTCCTAACCTGCTGGACCTGCTGTTGGGCCAGGACGCCGATGCACGCTAGCGGACACCGCGGGGCGCTTCGGAGAAGCGAGCATGGCAGCATCGTACACTGGTGCGGGCCGCGGAGCTGCTCACTGCTGTATCAGCGGGGAAGCGGAGCGGGCGGAGGGTCGGCTCGTGTTTTGCTGCACATATTCAACAAGAGATACAAAGCTCAAAGGGCGGAGGCCGGAAGAGCAGACGATACCCTCTGCTGTTCGCTGCAGACGCTTTTCCGCACGACCGTGGCGGTGCGGTCGCAAGAGGGCGGTGACAACACCCTTGCGTTTCCCGCCAGATTCAAACCGTCCGTCGAAAGAGATCTTCTTAAGCGGAGTACTGACCTGTGATTTCCTCATTTACTCGGGGAAAGATTCCCTTAACCTCAACCCTACTGCAAAACAACCGGGTCCGCATACTGAAACAAATAAAATAAAATAAAATAAATTTATTTACATTTTCTACACAAATTTCCTCAGATGCATGTTACGTTGGTTCGCGCGCCACCATCAGGAAGGCCGTGTCGGACCAAGGGGTGGGGGAGGGGGGGAGGGGGGAGGGGGGGAGGGGGTCAGCAGCGGGTCATGGCGTCGTCGCCGCCGATCAATGCGACCCTCCCCTTCCCTCGCGGGGCGGTGGGGGCGGGGGCGGCGTGGGGCCCTGCGGCCAGCCTGAGCCTCCAAGCCCTGGCCCGGCTGCGCTGCGCGCTGCGCCCCCAGCACCACAACCAGTGGTCTCGCTCGCGCGGAACCCGTCGGAGGGACGCCCGCCTCGCCCGCCGCCTGGGCAGTGTGACTTGCTGCAGTACGTGAAGCCGCAGGCAGGCGCTCTCCACCTGACATAGTAGTGGCCTTCGGCCGGGCCTGGGCCGCCGGGCTACACTCGTCCACCAGCCCGACGCGCTGCAGCCCTGGCTGCTCCGCACGCAACCCGCCCAGAGCAGCGTCTTGGACTCTCCCGGGGTCCTTTGTGCGCGTCGCTGCGCCCTCACGGTAAGGACGCCTCCCCCTCGCCGAGCCCCCCGCCACCGCGTCCTGGACGGGCGGGGCTGCCGTCCGTTGGCGGCGGGCCACGGCGTCGCGCGCATGTCGCACTTTTGTCGCGCAGGGAGGCTCCGCTGCTTTCGCACTTCAAACTGGCGGGACACTTCTGCACCTGGAGGGAGGCTTCGCCGTGTCCGGTCTCCCTGCTCCCCGGTGCCGGGCGCGCCTGGGCAATCGAGCCGGCAGGGCTACAGTGTGCTCCCCCGCGTCGAAGAACCTGATGATGGATGCAAGCCGTGTCTGGCTGCATTCAGGAGAACTGCCCCAACCTGTTGCATTTGGTCAACATTGTGGCTTGGTCAGGTCCGCACACCAAGATCGGCCTCACATTTTTTTTTTTTTTTAAATTTTTTTTTTGCTGGAGTTGGGTGCATTTTGACGTAATTCCTCTACCCCTCGTTGACATTCTCCAACGAAGCATCCCTTTTCTCATTCTGCGCTTTGTTTCACTCACTCAGAAATGTCACACGCGCGCAGTAGAAAGGTCACAACATACAACAGCTAAAACTCGGCCGGGATGATAAATTAGGAAACACAACGCGGGGGAGTTCTGATTGGTTCACCGCCCTTTGCCCCTGTCTTTGATTTGGTCCGACAGCGCTGTGATGAGGACGCGTCCGGCCGGCAGAGAGGTGTGTGGAAAATGGAGGGGGGGCGGCGGCAGAGAGGGTCAGGGGGGCAATAGCCCTTCTGCACGACATTTGGGGTGGGACGGGGAGGGACTTAAATGCGATGGCGGGGGAAATACAAGTGGCGGGGCGGGGTGGGGTGGACTGCCCAGCGGACCACACACGGTATCGACCACGACCGCGCCTCATTAACTTTGCGCCTGACGGGCCGACGGGCTGACCGTTTCCGATATTAGCCCGCCAGTGCCGCCCCAGGCTCATTCCGCACGGCGCCTCGTCACTCCGTCTCTCTCGCACCGCTGCGGGCGCCCCATGAGTGCGGCAGAGACAGAGCGACACGGAAGCACTGCCGGCCACCGGACTTCCCCTTTGTTTTGGGCAGATCCACTCGGGGATTGATTTTCCGCGGCGGTGGTGCGGTCGCGGCGTCGCACTGTCCGTGGCTGGGCAAGCATCGTCGGGCTCGGCGTCCGCGCGCCGCAGGGTGCCGTGGGGCGCGGGATCGCGGGAGAGTGGCACTGCCGTGCTGAGTTGGCGTGCCGCGCGCACGCTGGCCGGCCGTCGAGTGACCCTGGCACGTGCGGCTGCACTGGAAGGGAAAGGGGAGGGGCCGTCTTGACCTACTTGACACGCAGCGCGTTTCAGTGCCGATGGATGGGGCGCGCACTGCAAGGCTTGCCCTCCGCGGCCTTCCTCCGATTCACCCGAAATATCGACCTCGCCTCGCGTCACAAAAGCATACGCGCCAGCAGGATAATGCCGGACAGTCTGTCTCTCTCGTACTCACGTCGCGCCCAGTGGGGGTGCGAGAAAGACAAACTGCACAGCAGCGGAGCGCGCGCTCCTCGCCGCGGAAACGAATTTATGGTGGTGGTGGTGAGCATGGCGGGCTTCTGGCCTCCCCGATGAACGTCGTCTCGCCAAAGCGATTGCCGGCCGGGAGCGCGCGGCCCTGGGCGCATCAAGTATTCAGGCCTCTCTGTCTCGCCCGCTCTGCTGCAGGCCGTGTTGGAGGCCCCGCTGTCCCGGATCGTCCGGGGCAGCGGATCTCTGGAGGGAATCATGCAAACGGCCGCGAAGGAAACAACGGCTTCCTTCACGTGGAGCTGGCGTCCCATGCCTTTCGAAGTCTTAGTGTTTTGCAATTTTATTTATTGATATTTTTTTTTGTCGGCAGAGGCTCCTGATGAGGCCTTAGAGCGTGGCGCAAGGATTAAAAATTAAAATAAACTGCGGGCCGGGATGTGGCTGCGACAATAATCCCAAAGTTGCCCCGCAAGTTTTTCCATTAAAGCGGGCGCACCAACGGGCCGTGGCCTCAGGGGCAGCGCGGGCAGCGCCACACTGGAAGGGCTGGAGGCACCGGGCAGCCGTCGCCGCGTCGCGTCCCTGAATAGCGCACAAGGTTATCTGAGATTACTGCGGCTGGCCAGTTCAGCCGGGCCTCAAAATAGCCACTGCGCCGCGCCCCCCGCCCCACGCGCTGTGAAAACAGCGACCCCCAACTTTCACTCCAGTTTGTGGGGATTGTTTCACTGAACATTGTTTGTGTTTGTCGCTTTATGAAGACCATTTGCGCTAATTCCTGGTTTCCGCCGGCAGGAGCTGCGGGGCGGGCCATGCCCAGCCGGTAGGGCGGGCGGCCCCTCGGCCCCCTCGGCCCCCTCGGCCCCCTCGGCCCCCTCGGCCCCCACACCGCCCGCATGAGGCCCGAGGCGGGGGCGGGCGACGTCCCTGCCACCATCTTCCACCCCAAGGGCCGCGGCGCGGGGGCGGTGGCGGGGGGCAGCGGGGGCCTGCACGGCGGCGGGGGCGGCGCCGACCACAATGGCCCGTACAGCCAGTCGTCCCGGCTGCAGCACTCGGACTCGGGTACGTACTTGTCGTCGTCCCACGCCACCGCCTCGCCGACGAGGTCGTCGCTGACGTTGTCACGTTGTGCCGCAGCGGCCAGCGGCCACGAGTCCATCCCGGAGACCAGCATCCCCGTGGTGGTGCGGCCGCGGCCGCGGCTGCGACGCCTCACCAAGTGCAAGGACTCGTGCTGCTCGGAGCCGGCTAGGAAGGTGAGTCCGCCTTGCGTGCACGCGTGCGCGACATGTCGTGTTCGGCGGCCGTTAGCGCAACAGAGCCCGTTTACCTCAAGTTGGACATTTAAGCAGGCGGCGGTGACGAGCCGATCGCTCGACCCATTCCGCACGTCACTGTCGCCGCTCTGTCTCTCTTGGTCTCATGGGGCGTCCCCCTGAGTGTGAGAGAGACAGAGCGACGGAACGCCTGCGGGGTAGGCAACCGGCCGAAGCTCGCGGCCCCGCCGTGCGGCGGGCTGGCCTACCTCGCCACTTGCAGGCGCTCGCCTCCGCAGTGTCGTTTTCACAAAGAGCCCCCTGCTGCAGATCTACTTCGGCGTGTGCATCACCATCTGCATGACGGCGTCCTGGGTGGGCGCGACGCACAGCATCAAGCTGCTGTACCTACGCCACCCGCTGGCGGGCTTCGGCTTGGACCAGCTGTTCCCCGCCTCGCGGCCCGGCCTCGACGATGTGCTGCAGACCGCGCACCCGCTGGCCGTGCACCGGCACCCCCACGGCAACGCCAGCACCACCGCCATCCACCACTTCCTGCTGGTGGGTCCAAGGGACCTTGTGTCAGGGTCGCGGTGCAGACGGGGGACTAACGCTTTGCCGCGGTTGCAGCGCGCCTCGTACAACGCCCCGTTCTTCACCACCTGGTTCATCACCAACTTCACCATCCTCTTCTTCCCGCTGTACCTGGTGTGCCGGCTGCTGACGGCGCGCTGCGTGTCCTGGGGCGAGGTGCTCGGCGAGTGCGTGCGCGGCTTCCGGGACAAGGGCTTCACGCCAGGTGAGTGCGCCTTGCCGGTGTCCTCTGCCAAAGCCATGCCTTTCCTTACCGTGGTCACGTGGTCGGCAGCGCGGTTCCTGACGCGCTGCATGCTGTTCTGCCTGCTGTGGGTCGGCACCAACTACATGTACATCCACTCGCTGCGCATCCTGCTGGCCACGGACGTGATGGCGCTGTACGCCACCAATGTGTCCTGCGTCTACCTGCTGTCCTGGGTCATTCTGCACGAGCAGTTCGTCGGCGTCAGGGTGAGCAACAACACAACAACAACAACAACAACAACAACAACAAAGGCGAGCGAGTGACCGCCCCTTTGTGCTGCAGATCGTGGCCGTCATCCTGTGCGACACGGGCATCGCGCTGCTCGCCTACATGGACGGCATCACCGGCAGCCCCACGCTGGGCGGGGTGGTGCTCGCCGCCTGCGCGGGGGCGGGGTCAGCCGTGTACAAGGTGCGCAGAAAAATAAACGGATTTTAATAATCACAAAAATAAAAATTAAAATGGGTTTTATCTTTTAAAAATTTCGAACGTACCTGGAGTTGAACGCAAACGTCTGTCCTGCAGGTGCTGTTCAGGAAGGTGATCGGTGACGCGAGCTACGGCCAGGTGTCGCTGTTCTTCTCCCTCATCGGACTGCTCAACGCCTCCATCCTCTGGCCGCTGGTCCTGGCCTTGTACCTGACGGGGGCGGAGACCTACAACTGGGAGCAGCTGCCCTGGGTGGCCCTGATGGCCTCCAGCGGGCTGTCCCTCGGTAAGCGCGTGGGCGTGCTGGAGTGTGTGGCACGCGGGCGCGGGGGCGGGGGCCGCTAACATTCCTTTGCTCTGCAGTGGCCAACCTGCTGGGCAACTTCGGGGTCGCCATCACGTACGACCTGTTCATCACCCTGGGCCTCATCACCTCGGTGCCGGTGTCTGCTGGTGAGTACCCCGGCGACGCCGCGACGACAACGCTTCGCTCGGCCTTGACTAACCCCCCAACTTGCAGCCCTCGACGTGGTGCTGTACGGCGCCCACTTCGCCGGCATGAAGCTGGCCGGGATGATCCTGATCGCCGTGGGCTTCTTCCTGGTCATGCTGCCGGACAACTGGCCGGACTACATTACAAGACTTCTGAGGTGAGCATGCGGGCGGGCCGGGCGCGGACTGTGGAAACGTGGTATCTTGGGCCTGATTAGCGTTGCATCGAACTGATGAAAAAATGAAAACCCTAAGAATTCCGCACGTCCAATCTCATTCACTGTATTGGACATGAGTTGGTGCTGAGTACGCCCCTGCATAAGTAAATAGTAGTTTTCGACGAATTTCAATCACAACAAAATTCCTAACAGGATGAGCTCGCCGTACAGTAATTCGCCTTACTCGTATTCACCTTGAGGTATGTCGCCAAAGAGCGCAAACCACCGACCAACCCTTTAAATTAATTTTATTTTCTTCTTTTCTTATTTCTTTTTCAAACCTCTTTGCTTTTTAATTCTAGTGTGCAGGAAAGTATTTGTGAAAGAATTATGGCACTCTGCACTGCTAAAGTAACAGCGTATAACGTTACAAAAACAACCATTTTTCTTTCACATTTTAGGACGGGCCCCCTGACGTGGGTCGGATTGTAAAAGCTTTTTTGCATAGTCTTGTGGGGTCATTCAGCCGTCCTTGGATGACGTTAGAGCCAATTTTCAAGCAAGGGAGGACGGAAATACTCCCCTCCCCAAAATGTTTGTGGCCACATTTTGTTGTTACATCCCAAGAAGACCCCTCGTTTTTGTCCTTCTATCGACGCTTTAAAACAGGGAAATTTCCCTAAAAAAAATTAAGAAAATAAATAAATAGAATTTGGAATACTAGCCGTGCACTGCGATTTAATAGTATACTGTACTTTAACAATTAAAATTTCCTCTTCTTTGGCCAGACCTTAGTAGTGTTTACTAAATTCGCCTCCGCCTTGCTGTATCGCTGCGTCTCTGTCCTGCGGTTCCCCGGGGCCTCGATAGAGTGAAACTGCTGAAGCCCACTTAGGTAGATTAGACGCTATTTGTAATTCAAACGTCGTCTTACAACCTTGTGTGTCTTTTTCCAGAAATATCATCTTATTGAGTCACAGTGCTAGGTGAGTCTCCTGGATATTTGCCATGACTTACTGCATGCTGTTTGTTCTTCTTACGTGTGATTCGGCCCTGTTTAAATCGCCCTTCACCGTCAAACTGGCCGCGGGAAAAAAAACACATTTTAAAACTGAAAAAAAATATATGACTGAACAAGTTTTGAAAGCATTTTGAAAAGACGCCAGTTGGCTGGAATTTCAAAGTTTCGTGTTTCCCGCGGGCGGCTTAGCTCCTTGCATGCAACTTCGTGATGAGAATCTTGGTGAAGTCGGTGTCTCCGTTCCCCCGGTTTTTCTTTTCTTCTCCTATCTTTGAAGCATGAGGGTCGGCCAGTCTTCGATGTTATTGTTTGAATGAATTGGAACAACGAATGTTCCCACATTTCCTTTTGATATCCTCCGCAATTACTTTTAGTGGCAAATCTCCTGCACTGGGTTGATCACCCTTTTTTTGCCTATTCTGGAATGACGACACGAGGGATTTCTTATATAAAGGGTGCAGTGAGAACATTTTCACTTTATTTTCTCGGCACGTAAACACATAAAAATGAAAATACCCCCCACCATGATTTTCGTTTTAACAATATACCCTATAGAGGCACGGCAAAAATATTACACGCCTACTAAATCATTTTCTAAAATTTTCTGTCTCTGCTTTTTCCTCGTTCCTTGGTAACGAATGACGAAAAGTAACTTGCATGTCTCGGCTTTCTCTAATCGACTTTATTCTTTACTGGCATGTCGATTCCAATTTCTTACGCTACCAGCATGAGTAAAGTATAATATTTTTGACGAATTTTGCGAGGACCACGAATACTGTAATGTCTTTTTCTAGGTGGCCTTTAGAAGCACGGCGTAAGTCAGTCAGTAAGTCTTTCTTATTTTCAGAGAAACTGTGGCCGGACTGGACATGCCGTCCTCAGCCGAGTCTCGCTGGGCCGGCCTAGGTCAAGCCTTGGCAGCTCGCGAGGCTCTGCTGAGGACTCACTGTACTTACATGGTGTACCCTCTGTACTGAAGTGTTGTACCGAGGGGAAAGTCCGCCAAGACTTCCCCTCTACACACAAGGAAAGCGAGGCCCAACAATCACATGTCCAACTTCCCAATGATTTTGTTCTGTTTTTGCCAAACCTTTCCGGTTTGCCTCTGCCCTTGTTTACTCTGTGTGTGCTGCACGTGTGGTAGCGCCAGTGTGTCCGACCGGATCCAACACCACCGCCCTTCCTTCTGCCGCCGCGACGCCCTGCCGGGCATGCCGGGCCAGGAGGACCTGTACCAGCCCCGTCTGGGGCGCGCCGAGCGGTCGCTGAGTCGCGCCGACGCCCTCGCCGGCCTCGGGGCTTACGGAGGCCGCGAGCGCTCCATGAGCCGGGCCGACGCGCTGGCGTACGGCAGAACCGAGCGCTCGGCAAGCCGCACCGAGGCTCTGTTCGGCCGCGAGCGCTCCAAGAGCATCGCGCCGATCGGCCGGCCCTGAGCAAATCGCTCGCGTCCCGCTCCTCTGTCCTGCTCGCTCTCTCGCTGGGCCCTGCCCTCGCCCTCCCTCTGGGCCCTCTGGCTGGGCCAGGCCGGGCTGGGCCCGCTGGCGGACAGCAGTACGTACCACCACCAAGACGACCACGGCGTCAGCGGAGAGGCCACTGCGCGCCATGCTCACTGGGGGCTGTCCGCTCGAGTCAAGATGTTGTTGAGCTGCCTGGTATTTGAACCCGCCCCAGTTCTGCCGCGCACGAAAGTTATTCTTTCTCCGCTTGGAATGTGCAAGGCCCGCCAGCACTGGCCGCGGGGGGTCAAATAACAGGCGCATCAAAAAGAATTTAAGTGAAAACGAATCTTTTTAACCATTTCCTTTTTGAAAAAATAACAACTTAAAAAGAAACTTAGATGCCCACACCTTCGATCAATTTTCCTTTGTGTCTCTCTGACTCATGGGCAGCCCCCTAGCACAGTCACTATCGCTTCGCCACTTCGCCCAGCACGAAAAAAAAAGTTCATTTGCCTACCAATTGTTTTTGGCACATTCTGACTAGATTAGTTTTTGACAAGGAATCGCGATGTTCCGAACCTCACGGTTTGGATCAATGTCGTTTGAAGATAAATTAGTCACTTCTTTATCCCAATTGATAGATAGCACGAATTTTGAAAACTAATTTATTGTCTCGAAACCAACAGACATTAACTTTTGGCAAATGACTATTTTTCACGAGGTGTGATCGTACGCGTGCCCATTCATGCATCCTCGCCATTCTTCTTCGAGGGGCTCCATCAAACAATCTACGCTGCGCACAATATCATGAGCAAATTCACCGTTAGAAAAAGAAAGATCATCCTCAATTGTGTTCCACAATAAACTTACCAGACCAATCACATGCAAATCATTGCTTCTACTCACTGTGTTGCTTCCCGCTTGATGTTGGCTTTTCTCGCTTCGCATCAACCTGTGTGTTCTGTCTCTGTAAGCGTGCCTGTGTGTCTGCCTTCTCGGTGCCTGAGCTGCGGGGAGCATCCAAACCAAGTCATTGCTCCTTCCTTTTCGGCCACTTCTCATCACACTTTTCTCTGAGGGCACCTCTTCATCCCACCACCTTTTCAGATGAGAGTTATCTAATGTGGGACCTTCCACCCATTGTAGGTTGTGCGTGCCTCAACATGTTGGTTGTGCACGCCACTCTGCGGTCTCCTCCGAGAACTCGTAGAGATGTAAAAAAAGACTTTGTTTTCATTCATAGCATGTGTTGGGTCTGTAGATATCTTGTGTACAGTCATTTGTGTCCTATACTCAAATAGTCTTTTCATATTGTATATGCATTTTGAGGTAAAAGTGTCCTCTCTGCCTGCTTTCGCCTCTGTAGATTAGGTGTAACTCTTATGGAGCGCATGTTAAAGGTTTAAATTAAGCATGCGTTTTTCCTCTTCCTTTTTCTCTCGTTCTGATCATATTTTGCATCACCATCGTCACATTTGAGCTTCCTTTCTGTAATCGATGGAACGAGCGCGGGGCTAGAACAATTTACTGTCTTGCCTTGAAAATTATTTTTTTTTAATGCATTTTTTTACCTTTTTATCCTGCGGCGGGCAGGTTTGCTTTGCTCTTAAATTTTCCATCTAAAAAAAAAAAAACTAACAGACTTGATTTGAAGGCATCACAAAAAGAATAAATTTTACCAGGCCGCCTGTTACTAAATTATTTCTAGCCCACTGACAATTTTTTTGTTCGTTTGTTCGTTTTTTTAAATATAAAATTAACGAAAGCATGGACTGACCACCCTGCCGCTGCTGGTCGCAGGTGGAGCCGGCGCAGTCGGCACGGACTTCCCGGAGGCCAGCAGCGCACCGTGGTGGACTACCGTACCGGCTACATCCGCAGCCACTTGAGGTCGCCGTCGGGGAGGGTCCGGTGACCGGAGGAGGCCCTAGGCAGCCTGCAAGGCCTGCTGGGCCCGGGATCACCCCGCATGGCCTTCGCCGAAGACTGACCGCGCACCGACCTAGAGGCTTAGAGCTGCACACAAACAGTGTGTGTCGACCACGAGTGTGAGCGTAGGGCCACTAGACTAGAACTTTTCATTTTGTACGTGTTTTGCCTGCGTGCGTGCGTGCGTGCGTGCGTGTGTGTGTGAGAGAGAGAGTGAGTGCGCGTGTTCGCGGAGAGTCAAAAGGAGTGAGAGACAAGAAAAGTGAATTTATTAGAGCTGTGTCTCTTCAATTTAACAGGAATCAACAAACTGTTAATTACGTTTTTGTTTTGTTTTCGAAAAAACAATGTTTCAAATATATGTCAGACCACTCATGGTCGAATACTTATGACAATTATTATGTCGTTTCCCCACTGACGCGCCAAAGTGACTTACGACACGAAGAGCATGAATCATCATTTTCATCACCATTTTTGTCCCCACTGGGGCTCTTTGTGATCCCCCATACCTCATCATTGTATGCATGCCTCATTTGTATTGTTTGTGACTGATACTAGTCATGTACTCTCATCTTCGAGTAAAACTATGAACACAGAAACTTTCGCATCCTTTCTTGACTGGTGCCCTCTCCCCCCCGCCCCCCCCCAAAAAAAAAATTGAAAAAATAATTTAAAAAAACACTGTCTAGTGGGGTAGTGCCACACCGACGTCTATACCCCGGGCCTTCGCCACTTGTGCCTGGGGGTGTGTCCTCTCGGGACTCGGCGATACTCCACGCGCGGCGCTCAGGAGGGGAGGGGAAAGCAGTAATGAAATAAGGACAACAATAAAAACTTTTTCCACCGTTTCTTTAGCGTTATCGCATTTCGCGTGGTTTGCGAAAGGTAAATACATAATACAAGTTAGGAGTTAGGAACGGTGGGAATAATACCGTAGATCCGATTTGAGGAACGTACCAAAGCAACGCGCGTCCGCTGGCTGGCTGGCTTCGACACCCAGAGGCGGAGCATTAACTACGACTGGCACTAGATAAGTAACGGGTGGGCCAGTCGGCCGGCGGCGAGCTGCGGGCAAAGGGACTCGGGATTAGGAGCAGCGGGCCGCGCCCAATGAGCGGGTCCCGAATGGAATGCATTTTTAATCATCCTCCTTATTCCATGGCGAAAACGGCTTTCCCTCCCGCTTTGCTCGGTGCGCCCACTGCCACTGTGCACGCCACTGTGCACGCCACTGTTAGCGCCACAGCGCAGAACGCCCTGTTGCTATTGACGCCGCGCCTTACGGAGATTAAGGCCTGCCTTATTCATAACGCGCCGTCTCTCTGTCTCTGTCTCTCTCTCTCTGTCTCTCTCTCTCTCTGTCTCTGTCTCTGTCTCTCTCTCTCTCTCTCTCTCTCTCTCTCTCTCTCTCTCTCTCTCTCTCTCTCTCTCTCTCTCTCTGGCGGAGACAGAATGAGTGAGGGCGACCGCAGAGGGGTTTCAGTCACAATGGCAGATCGTGGCGTGTGGAGCACTGATAAAACGCTCCACGGCAGTGGGTCCTGCGCGTTCCGCCCTAGAGGCGAATGGTGTAGTTAGCGACGAGGACATCCCATCCCGCACGCGGTAAAAAAATAAAGAATAAAACACAAAATGAAATGAGGAGAAAGAAAGCAGGCAAAAGGGGGAGTGTCGACGTAAAATGAGATTTTAACGACGCTGCGGCGGGCGGGGTCGCGATCTGGAGCACCACGGACAAAATGGGAGGAGGGGGTGGGGTGAAGGGTCGCGCGTTCTTCCCAAACGAGGCACAAAAAACAACAACATTCGGACACGAGGCGGCGCGATACAGACGTGGCATTGATGGCTGCCTAGGCTGCCGCTACGGCGGCCCCGGGGCCAGCCATGCAGCAGGCATATTAATGAGCCCATCTGCATGGCAGGGACATTGGGGGAAAGGGGGAGGGGGCACAGTTTACCCACCTGTCAACACTGAGCGGCCACCAGGACCGGATGCCCACCCGTCTAGAAGGACTCCAATTGGAGCGTCCTTCGTGTCCGTTGCTCCGGGGCCGCGGTAGGCCCCGGTGATGTGGTGGGCGGCGGGCCCAGCCGTCCCGCCCGGCTGGCACCCTGGCCGCCCCGCCCGGCTGGCACCCTGTGCACGACGGAAGCGCGGGTCGCTAGCTGCCCTGCTCCCCTGCCCCAGTAAATGCGCGCTTAGAATGCAGGCTGTCCGGCGGTTCGTACCTGGAGCGTGATTCCGCCCCGTCGCCCTGTCTCTCGCTCCCCTGCGGAACGCCCCACGGGTGCGAGAGAGACGGGGATGAGACGAGGACACCGTTTGGGGGCAGCCGCCTGCATTATTCGGGGCCCTGGCGCGTGTTGTGGTGGCGGAGCCCAAGGCGGGCCCGACCGGCCAGCAGCTGCCGCGACTTCAAAGAGTGATTTACAATCTGGCCGACG
Source organism: Stenchaetothrips biformis (assembly GCA_030522485.1). NCBI lineage: Eukaryota > Metazoa > Arthropoda > Insecta > Thysanoptera > Thripidae > Stenchaetothrips > Stenchaetothrips biformis. The sequence goes on from CM060098.1 coordinate 7,991,335, forward strand.
GATCGGTGCGACTCACTAATGCATGGCACCATCCCGCCCTGCCAGCTGCCTTGAAAAACTTTGTTTTCAAATGGGGGATGTTCTTGCCTTTTTCCGGTGTGCGAGGGGCGGGAGGGCAGGCATGGCCTCGGGTCGGCCGCTCACCGGAGAGCCTCCGTTTAGCAGTGTGCCACAGTTTGCTGAAAACTTTGCCCATTTTTCGAGACAAGTCGTGCGCTGGTCTGCGGCAAGTGCGGCTAGTGCGGAGTGCGGCACGTGACCTCGATGGAGGGAGGCGCTGGAACGACGCCGGCCCCGCACCGCACGGCAAGGTGGGCCGGGCACCCAGGCCACGCCGCGGAGGGGTCATCCTCGTTGTCCACTTAGGCGGGCCGCTCGCCAGGAGAGTGGGAAGAGATGTTGGCAGCACCGCCGCCCTCCGCCCGTCGGGCTAGTTTCAGGGGGAGGCTGGCTAACTTGACCCGCTTGGCCGGCGGCTGTTGAAAATTCGGGGTTACGATCGCTGGCGCGCGCCGGGCAGCGCCGGGGCGGCCGCACTTAGAGGGACCTAATCCTGCTAATGTTCCTGGCGATTGTCGGGCCGCTGCTGCAACGCGCTGTCGGCCTGTTTGTCTCTCCATCATGCAGGCCGTGTGGGTGGCGGCGGCGAATCTCACGAAAAAAAAATCATTTGTTGTGGTGATCAGCTTTGTTCGATAGGCTGAATTCGATAGGTGCAATCGAAAAGTCGATACCTACAACCAAAAGCGGGTTGCTACGACCGACCACTTGTAAGAGGATAATAACAAACCCCAGCTCAGTTGTCCTCTTACAAGTGGCCGGTCGTAGCAGCCAGCTTCTGGTTGTAGGTATCGACTTTTCGATTGCAGCTATCGAATTCAGCCTACCGAACAAAGCTGATCACCACAACAAATGATTTTTTTCCGTGATATGGAATTGCCTGGGTCAGTGGGCCGGGCTGCCACCGCTTCGGCTACGACCCAGTCCAGGACGACCCAGTCCAGGACGACCGGGGGGAGGGCATGATCCTGTACACACAGCCCTGGCAGGCCCTGTCCGAGTGCCCCCACCCCGCCGTCCCATGTTTACATTACCCCGGCCACTTACCCCTCCCGGCTAACTTCACCCAGCGTCCCCGCTGCGCCGCTGCCACAAAGTTCGGAGAAAGCGACCTGTCCCAACCGGCGTAATGGATTGGTGCTCGACAAACTTTAACAATAACTAGGCAGCCCACGTACGCTCAGCGTTTTTTTTTATTTTGTTTTTGGTTTGGTGTCTCGTCGGCGCACTGGTTCGGCGCGCCGCTCCAACGAAGGGGTTGTAATTCTTCGCCAGTTCGCGCGTTCGAAGCAGAATAATTGAATCGGGCCGTAATGGCTTTGTTCCGGTCGTGTACACTGTATATACACTCGGGCCATTCATTTGAAGCGAACGCAAGACTCGGTTCGCTTTGAAGAACCCCACCGCTTTCCGGGCTTTTTTTTCCGGACTCCTTTTCCAGGGAAGGAAAATTTGCCCGCCTTTCAATCGGTGAATCGGCGCGCTGCTTCGGGGCGGCGGGCCGGTCTGTCTGCCTGTCTTTTGTCCGCCTGTCTCCCGCTATTGTTTCGTGGGGCGATAATTGGGGCTCCATCAACCCGTCAACGCGGCTCTTCTTGCGACCACGCGGCCTGCTCTGCGAATTCAACTCGCCGCTCACGGGGCCTTCACAATTAAAAAAAAAAAATCCAAAAAGTTGAAAATTTTCAAAAAATTGAAAAAAATTTAATTGAAAATTTTTAGGAATTTTGAAGATTTTTTTGAAAAAAAAATTTACGAAAAATGCATTTTTTACTGCCCTTTCTAGTGTGCTTCAAAGCCACAGCAATGCGCAGTAACGATCATGTGCCATGGTGGCTGGATGTGTAGACGCGTCGGTCCCGGTATGAGGATCGGCGGATCAAATCTTACTACTTCACAACTTTTTTCTCTGGTCGCTGCTCATTGTCACGACAAGAGCCCTCTTCAAGTGGCGTCAGACATGAGCCGTGGTGGCTGAGGGCGTTAAGGCGTCCGATCCGGACCGTAAGGTCCGGGGATCGAATCCCGATTTCTCCTTTCATTTTTCGAGTGGCTTCCTCCCACTGCGACTCAAACCCGTCGTCCAACACTCGGCAGACGTGCAAGTCAGGGTGGTGTAGTGGTCTAGGCTCAATCCAGGCCATTACACCCGGGTGTCTAAAAAGCAGTCCGCTTCGGCGGATTGGCCTCGGCACTGGTTCGATCCCCGATCGAGCCAGCCACTCGAAATTGGTCGCGAGTGGGTCCATTCCGATTCGTCGGATGGAGTTGATAAGTCCTTTGAAGCTGGCCCACTGACTGCATGTTCGGGTCTGGGAGCGCCGGACAGCGGGTGTACCATTTGGGTACCGACCAGCCTGCGCAAACAAAAGCTCCCAAAACTACTCTCTCTCTCTTTCTTTCTTTCTCTGTCTCTCTATCGTCTCTGCCTTACTCTACTCTGCCCATGTTGGGCCGTGTCGGCGGCTCGGGTCCTACTGGGTCCCCCGGCGTACGATATCGAAGTCGCTGGATCGGATTAACCCCAGTTACCTGATAGCACCGGTTCCCATCCCGAACACCGAAGTAAAGCAGGAGGCCTCCCCATTAAGACTGGGGAGGGGGTGTAGAATTCCATTTTTTAAATTTATTTTTAGTTAAACACGATCGCCAGTGATCACCCACAAAAATACTCAAAAAAAATTCTATAATTTGGGCCAGCTAAGAGCATTTTTGGCCTGGGCAAAATTGTGGTAATATGCATATATTACATGGTAATATACAGGTAATATAGCCACCGCGTACGAGGTAATACATGAGTTGTCGACCCCTCGGGCGGCCGGCTGCAGCCACGGCGCCACGCCGGCCTCGGCCCGCCCGCCGCTCCGTCGCCGGTCTTCGGCTTTCATGTTTCAGCTTTGATATTTGATCAGAACGGCAGCCGCAGCACCCAGGGGGCAGGGGGAGCGCCGTTCTCGACGTCCACAGGGACCCACCGGGACCCCCCTGGACCCACGGGACCCCACGAGAGGGTGAGGCAAGGAGGCCCCGGCGCGCCACGCACCAATTCCATACAGACTGCGCCCGGGGCATTCCATCGTCAGCAAGATGATAAAACTCTCCCGGTTTGGCGCTTTGATGCCGTGGTGGCGCTGCAGTGGGTGGCGCGCCGTTACCATGGCGACGGCATGGTGCTGGTGATAGCAACGCGTCGCGCGCGTCGCGCCCCACTGGCTCGGCGGACGCCACACGTCGCGCCATGTGTGTGCCGACATGGCCATGAATTTTTTTGTTGCAAAAACCAGAGAGAGAGAGAGAGAAAGAAAGTAAAAAAAAAAGACGTGCATAATGGGAAGGCAAGCAGAACGAATGAATGAGGAAATTACTGGTCCGTATCGGGCATCGATGATTTATGTCTGGAATCGCCTGAATAATGATTGGACTTGGCGGCATGCGTATATTCATTAAACAATGTTTTAGGTGCGGGGGGCGCGCAACGTGCGTGCGTGCGTGTGCACGAGTCGGCGGGTGTTGCCTAGTCTCATCAATATCTCGGGGAAATAGATGGGTCCCCGGGTAGATTTGGACAGTGCGCCCTGCTGCGCGCGCGGCGGGCGCTCCGCTCCTGTTCCAACGGAAGGGGCGGAAAGGACGGGAGAAGGGCAGCGGGGAGGGGGGTCGACTAGCAATCCCACACGACCGCTAAAAACACACATTCACCAACTCAGCCGCTCCCTTCCACCCACAATCAACCTTCTTCCCTCCTCTCATTCCACACGCCCCCCCCCACACACACGCACCAACACACGCTCACAGGCCGCCAGATGGTCGCGCCCTTCAGCCACGCGTTCTGTTCACTCATTTCTCCGCCGCACACGTCCAAACTTGGGACGCCTCCTGATCCCTTTTCCTCCTCTTTTTTTCACGACGAAGAAAGGAGGGCAAAGTGGCGCGGCCGGCCACCGCGCCAGCGCCCTGCTGCCTTGCTCAGCGAAAGAAAGAGCAGGGAAAGAAAACTAGGAAGGCCGAAAATGCGGCTTTAATTTAAAGTGGGGTCTGTCCGACGCGTTGGTGCGGGTGGCGGTAATCCCGGCTGGGAATATTAATGCCAGGAAGGGACCGTCCGAATGTGAGGTGCCTCGAGGGCTGAACACTGCCGCTGCCTCTCTCGCTCGCAAGCGGCGTTGCGGAGGGGTGCGAGGAACGCTAACAAGAGTGCGTCTCGCGGCGGAGAGGCGTGTTCACCGGCCTCGTCCCACTGTGCGGCATGCGTGACGGTCCCCGGAGGACGCAGGCGGGATGGGCCCGAAGCCTGTCAGCTCTGCTGTCCTCTCTGCGCGAGACGAACAATCTGCCGCAACTTCGCTGTATCTTGAGGAGCCGGCACTCACTCACACACACACACACACACACACACACGCACGCGCGCGCGCGCGCGCAACAAACTAGTCGTCGGGTGGAGAGCGATGAAGTCAGGAGAGTCTTGTTTTCCGTGGGCCATCATTTTGGTGTCAGCCGCAGCCGGCAGGGCGGCCAGCCACATCCTGCATCCTGGCGTCCTGGCGCAGGGGCGGCAACCTCGCCGCCGCGGCCGCGCGGACGGCGTCCTGCATCTCCATATGCAAATGCCGACTAAATACTTCCGCCCCGTGCCCCCGCCTGACTGCACCGTCCGCACCACGGCCCTGTCTCTCCCGCTGCGGGGTTCGAAAGAGAGAAAGCGGCGGACCATTCTCGGGAACAAGACCTAAAGAGAAAAATGAAAGAAAGAGTGCGCCGCCGCCTTGATCACTGTTATTCATAGCATTTCAAAGGTAGGAAGTCCGGCGTGACACTTTTATTTTTTTGGTGAAGGCGTCGCCGGGACCACCAAGCCAGCGGAGTGATTTCGAGGAGTGGCTTTCCATGGTCGCTCTGTCTCAGTCACTCGCATGGAGGATCCTGAGGGTCGTGAGTCGCTCCTTCCTGCTGCAGCCCAGGCAAGGAGTGGAGGCGAAGCGGAGAAATGCGAGACGTGGCTGGCGAGGCGAACCGCGGGGCCGATTGGGGAGCTGCATCAAGAGGGACCGCCTCAAACCAATTGGATGCCAGTGGAGTGGCAGCGCGGCAGCGGGCTGGGATGGAACGCCCGGAGGGTAGGCAACGCAGGTTCTGGGTGCACGGCGGGCCGGCCTACCCCGCGGCCGGCAGGCGCTCGGGGCGCAACAGTGGCCGCCCTCATCCGGCGATGAGGTCAGCGCGCCGCACTCCAACGCATCCCCACGATGGCCCTCCAGGCGGCTGCACTCGGAGGGAAGCGCCGGGAATGAGTTTGGAAAACTGCGAGAGCAATTAGGAAACTTATTTCGGAACGCGTTCGGAAGCGGCAGAGAGGCAGCGGGCAGGCAGCCGGGCAACTTCGCAGCGTGCTGCGTCGTCACCGTGTCGTCTGCTGCCCTGCACCGCCGCACAGTGGGCCAGGCTGCAGCCCTAGTCGAATTACCGGGACGTAATGAAGGACCAATGAGGTGGGGGAACGGCAGGGCTCTGATTTGCGGACCCGTGATTAAAAGTCGAAAACAAAAGCAAGGACGAAAACAAAGGGCGGAGGGTGGCACGCTGCTTTTATGTCCGGCACGCCCGGACGGGAGAACGATAACGCTGCTGACACTGCAGCGGAACCAACGGCCGGCCAGTGTGCCCGTCGCAGCGCGGCCGTCAGCGCCGCCCCGCCCGGCCGCATCGCGCTGTCTCGCGGTCACTCAGACAGGGACCAACCAATTCATGCCCGAAAATCGGTTGATTGGCTGGGGAGGGCCGGCCGGGCCGCAGGGCGGAGCCAATCAGACTGGGGTGACCGCGGCCGCGGCACCTGCAGCGCAACGACGTCCTCGTGTGTGTGTGTGTGTGTGTGTGTGTGTGTGTGTGTGTGTCTGTGTGTCTGTCTGCCTGCGACTGTGTGCAGGGGTCTCGGCTTCGTGCAGTGCCCCCGCCACCCCCTCCTTCCGCGGCCCCGCCGTGCCGCCGCCCCTCCGCCGTCGCCGGGCCCCAGCCGCGCTGGAGGGGGTTGGCTCCAGGCTCAGCATCCCCCACTGGGCCAGTGTGCTGCGAGCAGGGACCCGGCTTCCCTCGGAGCGCGCGGCCCGGCCAGGCTCGGTACGCGCGCAACGCGACACCGCGGCGTGGCGGCGCGTGGCGGCGCGTGGTGGCGCGTGGCGGCGCGGCCGTGCGAGTGACGCGGTGGTCCGCGTGCGCGAGTCGGCCAGTGTGGTGTCGTGCAGTGTGGATGCCAAAGTGCGTACCCATCCCCTCCTCCCTCATCCCCCTGTAGTGTTGTAGCGCGGGGGCGGCGTGTCGAGAGCCGAATGCGGCTAACTTTCGGACAGTGCTCGGAGTGTTCGTTCGGCTTTCGGCTTTGGCGTGCCACTTTGGTGTTTTCGACTTTGACCGCGTCGGGCGGCCGCGGCGCCGATCGTAACAACAGGCACCGTCGCGGCGCCCCCTCCCCTCCCTCTGCTTGTGAATTCCCCTCACCGCCTCGCCAGGGCCTAAATTTCCATAGCAAACGTCTCGGCATTTTGTTGTTCCAGGTTTGTTAGGGAAATGGAAAGAAACCTCGCCAGCTTGTGGTGCGCGCGCCTCGCCGAGCCGTATAAACAATATGTCCGCTCGCGACGCTTACCCAACCTTTACCCATATGTTTTTTTTTTTTAGTTTTTTTTTTTTTAAAAATGTTGGGCTTCCGCTTTATCTTTTGGGGATTTATTTATTCGGTCCGCCAGGCTCGCACTGCGGAACGGTCCGGGCATAAAGACGTCAGGTCCAGGCCGACGGGTCACCTTGACGCCGCCGTGTTAAGTGGGCGCAGCGCCGCGGGTTGGGGTTGGGGGTGTCAGTGACAGAGGACGCGGTGTGCTAAAGCAAAACCTGCGGTCGGCCCGTGCCGCTGCCCACGCCGCTCCCGCTCCCCTTTCCCTCACACTCGCACTCCATAACCGCGGAACAGGCGCAGGGGACGTTTTGCACAGCCACAAGCCGGGGGCGGCAGGGCCGCCAGGGTGGTGCCGCGGCCGCTATAACGCGAGCTGACGGCCGGGGCAGGCAGGCAGGGCAGGCAGGGCAGGCAAACAGACAGGCAGGGCAAGAAACCCGGGCCATCTAATTTTCTCGGCCGAGCGCGCGCGGTCGTCCAGGCGAACGACACGGGCAGGGACACGGGTTCAAACACCACCGAGGCCGTTTCCATGCTGTTTTCTTCCGTTTTTATCCCCTCGCGGTCCACATCGGGCTGATACAGACACTGCCATAAGCGCACTGCGGCGCTGGCACCCACCGCACGTTGCAGTCGTTAGAGGGACTGTACACTAGGACCCCGGCGACGACGACCCCAAGACCCAGCTCAAGGACTGTACTGTCCTGTCGTCTGCACTGCGACAAGAGAAACACGGCTGGTTTACAAGGAACCCTTTTTTGCTGACGACGCACAAGCGAAAACAAAAAGACCATCGTCAGTCTGGACAAGACCCACCCAACCCTGTTCCGACTCTTTCAGTTTTGCTGGCCAATGCTTTCTTCCGAGAATCTTCCTCGCTTCTTCGAGACGCCAAGCTCATTCCTTTCGAGATCCTTGCCCTGTTGCACTCCCCTTGATTTCCCCTTGTCCGGGGGCGGCGGGGGCGGCGGGCCCCACGAGGCCCCGCGGTGTAAATGGAGGGCCGGTGTCATCCTCACCCCCGGCCCGGCCTTGGCTTGCCCTGTCCGACTGCCTGAGCCCCTCTGGATCCCGGACAGACCGTCGTCACCGTCTCCCTCGCTCGCTGCCGGGACGCACAGTGAGTGCCAGAGACGCAGCGAAAACACTGTCTGGAGCGCCGCGCGCGTCTTTCAAGCCTCTCGTCTCTTAATTTCGGGATGAATAATTCGGCAGGGCGGCCGTGAGGCAGGTGGGGCGGCCGGAGTGGGCCGGACCGCCGGGCCACGCGCGGAATCCCAATGCCGACCAAACAGTTCGTAATTCCGATTCCATCAATTTTTCGAGCGCGGATCTCTCTCTGTCTTTCCTCGCCCACGGCTTAGCCAGGCTGTCATCCCCTGCCTGCCCGCCAGGGTCGCGTTCGGACGGCAGCGCTGACAATGTTTGTTCTGCCTGTCGGCACCGCGACGAGGAGAAAGAGGCCGGCGCGCCGTGGAGGCCGCACCAGCCTGTTTGCACGACACCTTGGTCGGCTGCAGCGTCAGCAATGACGCTTCTCCTTCTCCCACTTCCCCGTTTCCTTCGTATGGAGAAAAATTATTTTTGAAGCGTGGTGGTGACTAAAGTGGTCTTTCCGTAACGCGTGGAGGAAGTGCCCGGGATATCGGGAAACGATATTAAAAAACGCGAAAAGTTTGGCCACTCTCTCTCTCTGTCCAGGGCGCGGCGCGCGAGTCGGTTGCCCGCCGGCCGCTATCGATCTGACCGATCCACGCGCTTTGCGCCCCGAGAGTGGAACGTGCCGTGCCAAGTCGTTTCTTTTTGATGGAGCGGCCGTTGCTGCTTTGCGCTCGGAGCTGCGGACTTGGAGCGTCGCACTTCAAACCGAGCCAAGCCAAGAGAGGTTTACCCACGCGGCCCACGGCGCGCTGCCGTGGAGGCCGATGATTCCAAGCGCCCTGTCTGCGTAGAGTGTGTGAAGGAGAGAGAGAGAAAGAGAGAGAGAGAGAGAGAGAGAGAGAGAGAGAGAGAGAGAGAGAGAGAGAGAGAGAGAGAGAGAGAGAGAGAGAGAGAGGCGGACAGACGGACAAAGAGAGAGGCCCCCGAGGAGTCTGTTGGGCTGGACGTGGGTAGAATTAGCAGGACAGCCGGCTGGGCCTGTCCGGGTGTTCTCCAGAGGCGCCTCCGGGGCGGCACGCCCCGAGCACCTTCCCGAAGGAGCACCGCCTCCCGGACGGTCTTTGTCGGACACCTCCGCACCCCCCCCCTACGCGTGCGAGAGAGACAGCAAGGCGCTGGACCGACCGCGGCGCCGCGTTAATATTCGGCCCTCGCCGCCATTTTGAGTCGCTAATCATAATGTATTTCATCGGGCGCCTCTAATGCAGCGCCGCGCCGCGCCTCCAATGGCGCTGTAATTTGCGCGGCATTCAGCGGCCGGCCGGCAGCGCGCTCGCCGCGTCTCTCTCGCACGCACGGGGCACGGCTAGGCACGGCGCAGCCTAGGACCGGCGGGAGGGAGACGTCGTTTTTCGACGCGAGCCTGTGCCGTCCGTTGGGCCCCGCGAGTTTGAATCGCGCGGCGCGTTCCGCTCCCCGCGCCGTCGCCGCGTCTTAGCGGAAGGCCGCGCAGTCCGCCCCGCGCGTTCCGCGGATAATCGGGGAACAATCCGGCGCGCCGCTCGCTGTACAAACGAAAAAGACAAACAACTAATTCAGAAATGTAACTTTTGTTTTTATTTCTGCCTGTCCGCAGGTTTATGACGGAGTGCCGCCGACAGCGCGGCCAAGGATCCAAAATGTGATTTTTTTTCCCACCCCTTTCTCTCTTTTTTCTTCCTCCATAATGCATCCGCGAGACAACACCAGTGACAGGGCCCCGCCCCATGGATTACTCCGCCCGTAAGGATTACGCAGGTAAGGTTCACCCTCTCTCCAGCATGATCGCCTGTCCATTCAATTTGACTCCATCGGTTTGTTATCCCGCTTTCAAAGTTGGTTAAGGGCCGCGCATGGGCGGATGTACCCTTGGAAAGCTGATCGGAAAAGTCAGCCCCTGTTCTGGGCAAGGGCGCCTCTGTGCGAAGCCTTGTGAATGCCAAATGCCTTTTTGCTTTCCCAACCCCTCCCCCCTTCCCAGCCCTGAATGTTCCTGCGTAGTGCGGTTCTCTCGACGTGTCCGCAACTCTGCCAAGGTCAGAGCTCCGCGACCCCCACGCTTCTCCTTTGGAGCGTCTTTTTTTCTTGAGGTGCCGCGCCCGACAGCTCTGCCTGTTTTCTTTATGGTCTGCCCCTTTTTATAGTTTTATTCGCCCCCCCCCCATGAAATAGTAATATAATAATAATACAAGCCGCGCAGACTGAGATGACTGAGATTGCAGTCCGGCCGAGACGGGGCTGGGCGGCACCGAGACGCCCGGAGCCGCCCGGAGCAGAGGGAAGGCCCGGCGGCCTGGCGCGGCCTGTTCAGCAGGGAGCCCTCGGCCGACAGTTGTTGATGGGAATGTACTCGCGCTCGACGTCGTGCCCACCTGTTGCCGTCGTAGTCTTCAGTCGCTTTCAAAAATTAAATTAAATTACCGACTGCACTGCGGCTGGGCGACGGCCAGCGCGTCGAGGCGGGCGGGGCACTGCGCGCAGCCGGCGACGATTCACCTCCGAATTTGCATTCTGCTTTAGTGTAAATGTTGGTACAGTGCCTCGCAGTGCCGGCCGCGCCCCGCGCACAGTTCGTCCGCCGTAACGCAACACCGATCCCCTCTCGGCGCGCTGGCTCCAAGGCTGGCGCCACGGTAGAACGAAAACACGCTTCTTTGCTGCCAAAGACGGGGCTGCCGGCTGCTGATTTTCCGGCGAAACGGAGTCCGTTACTTCGGCGAGCGGCTGGGTCGGGCCGGGCGTGAAGGAGGCCAACAAGACCCCTTTCTCGGTCGGGGCCGCGCCCTTCTTGGCACTCCGAGGGATGTTTGCCTTCATTATTTCCATTCTAGTTATCCGCCGCGCACATGGCTGCCCGGCACGGCCCGGCACGACCCGGCACGGCGCGCAAACTCATTCTGAGCGGCGCGCAGGAAAGCCGCCCGCCGGATGCGGAGCAGCGGGGCTCTCTCTCCTCTCACGGAGCCATTGGCGTCCCCAGAGTGAGACTCGCACACATACTCTCTCTCTCTCTCTCTCTCTCTCTCTCTCTCTCTCTCTCTCTCTCTCTCTCTCTCTCTCTCTCTCTCTCTCTCTCTCTCTCTCTCTCTCTTTTTCTCACACACACACACGGCGCGCACACATACTGGCCCGGCGGTCCGGGTGTGAAGGCGCGCCACGCCTCGGCGTCACGAATTGCCACTGCTGCTACGCAAAATATGTACGGAAAATAATGGTATGCAGTGTGTGTGTGTGTGTGTGTGTGTGTGCGCGCGCGCCCTCATCTCTTCCGCCTTTCACGCGCCCCGCTACTGTCGGCTCGCCGAGAGCGAAGCTGTGTCGCGTCAGGGCTATGTGCTTTTCTATGGGCGCAGTACGGCGCTAGGTGAGGGGGAGCGCCACTAACCCGCGTGACTAGACCCGACCAGGCCGTGGGGGGTCGCGGCCTCCTCCGCAGTCCCGGGGGCGCGGGCTTTACTGACGGTCCCCACGAAGGGGTGGGGGCGGCAGCCCGCGCGGCGCTCGGCGAGTGAAGTGAGCAGTCAGTCGGCGGGTGAGGCAGGCAGTGGGCGTCGCTAGCAGCGCAGACGGCCCTGGCAGGGCCCCAAGACTCCGGTGCATATTTGAGGTGTGGTACAAGTTGGATAAAGGGGCCACGCCAGCCAGCCAGGCGGAGCGGCAGCCCTCAGAGCCAGCGGCTGGCCGTGGTCCCCGATGACACCCTCTGCCGCAAGTCGCCGGACTCTTGGGCGAGCCAGGGCCCAGTGACATCATTCAATTTTCGAGACTCGAACGTGCCGAAGATGATGCCCTCTCTTTCCGGCGCGGTCCCTTCCCTCGGTCCGTCGCGTCGCCGCAGTGCGTGCCGGCCAACGCGGAACGGCAACACTTGAAACTCGGCCGTTCCAGGCAGTTGAAAGCGCGCCGCCTCGTGCGCGGCATGCGTAATCACAGCGACCCCGCGGCTGCGCCTGCCTTTCTCGGCTCGCGATTATCATGCGCGGTAACGCGGTGCCGAGCTAACTTTTCTGGAAAGCGACTCCCTGGGCGTACTTCACGCGCGGCGGCGCCACCGCCTCGCGCCGTCGTGCCATCGACAGCAACGCCATCGCAACACAAGCGCAACACGCGGCGCCTGCAGACTACCCCGCGTATCGCACTCCTGAGCGGCAATAATGGTGGGCTTTAGTCGAGCTGCGAATACCGGTAATGCGCCATCGCCATTGGCGGGCTTATTGCGGTGCTTCGCCCGCCTGGCCGAGGCCGAGGCCGGCCCAGTGCGGCGCCGGGTCGGCCTACTGTAATCCGCTCGGGCTGCGTCCCTCACTCATTGGGACGCGGGAGACAGCGTGACGAAACCGGTCGACGCGAGGCGGGTTCGACGGAGTCTCGATCCACTTCTCGATGCAGGGAAGAAGACTGCCCCCCCCCCCGTCCTGCCCACCTTGCGCCCCCTCCCTCCCCACGGTCAACCCTTCGGCAAACAGCCCTCCTCTGCCATTAGTGCGAGCCTGTGTGTCCAAACTTGCGTGGAGTGGGTGTCGGGTGGCCTACACTGCCCTCCCTGCGCCCTCCAGCGGCACGGCGACGCAGCGGCCCGGCCCGGCGCCCTGCCGCGCCTCGTCCAGTGGCTCCGGAACTCCGGGAGGCGGAATTAAGAGCCGACGAGGTGCTCTGCAGTGCAGCATCCCGGCATATTGGACTGCCTCCAACCCCTCGGCCTGAGTGAGTGGAGCGGAAACGTTTCCCGGGAGAGACACGTCAGGCGATGCGAGCCCCGAGCGCGGCGCGCACCACGGAGAGAGGGACTACAGCCCTTCCGCCGTCCTTTACCTGTCCCGCCAGCGTCCAGATAAGACTAAGCGCCAGCCCGTTTCCGGGAAGGCCACGCGTCGCGCCACTCCGCAGCTCTATCGTGTGTCTCTCTTACAGCTCGGAATCACCCTCGAATTTTATTTTTTTATTTTTTTTTTTTTTTTTTTTTGCTTGGACGCGGCGATCGGTCCTGGCTGTGACTCCAGGGCTTTCCAGGCTCTCCAGCGATCCGGCGTGGCGTGCAGCCAAAGGGCCGAGCACGGCGTGGCTGGCTGCCATGGTCTCCGTGGTTACCGAAGGGCTTCGTTGTTGCGCTTCGCGCGCAGTGCACTGCACTGTTCCTGGTTGTTTGCTTAATGGTCCTTGCGAGTGTGAGTCTCGCCCTTGGCGGCCCTTGGTCTCGCCCTGGTCTCGCCCTGTTCTCGCCTTGCTGAGGCCCTTGCTGAGGCCCCTGCTGAGGCCCTTGCTGGGGCCCTCGATGGGGCCGCGGCCGGCGGGTCGTGAGGCCGTGAGGGTGGTGATAACTGCCGCTGTGTGCAAAGTGTTTCTAATGTATGCTGGGCAGCTGCCGGGTTCTCCGCCACGCCCCACCGGGGGCACGGCAGCCACGCTCCTCCTGCACCCCCCCCCCACCCCCTCTCTCTGTCGACACGGACATGTTTGCGGCGCGGGTTGTCCACAGCCACCCAAAGAAACGCACATGAGTTTTGCATTTTGAGTGGCGATGTGGCGCGCAGCGACATTGACTTGCAAATGCAGCGACCCAAATAATGACGCCCGCGAAAATAATGACTACATTACTACTAATTGCATCGACGCGGCTCCACGTGTTATTTGCTGTCCCCCCTGGGCGAGCGATAAAGAGAGAAATATACAAAAACGGCTGCCCTGCGGCAAGCGATTCTGCCAACACGTTCCACCTGGCGAGTTAAGTTCACGGCGTTCTGTGCTGTGGCTATGGTGCTGGTCCACAACGTTCGAGTCTACGTTGTTACTTTGAAATTGCGGACAGAGACTTCAAAGGGAAGCGGCATGTAAAGAAATAATTTGAACGTGTGTGTGTGTGTGTGTGTGTGTGTGTGTGTGTGTGTGTGTGTGTGTGTGTGTGTGTGCGCGCGCGTGTGCGTGGGAGGCTTGGCGGCGCCGCCACCGCAACGTGCCGTGAGACCCGTATCATCCTGCTCCCTTTGTTTTCTTCAAGACTTTGCATTTTCTTTTTATCCGCCGGTTGGACAGCGGCGCTCATTATTGCAACAGCGTCGGGTTAAGCGCGTTCTGAAATTAGGGAGGGAAAGGGCCGAAACGAGCGTTTTTGTTGTTGCGGTTGGAGGGGGAGAGAAGGGTCTGAAAAGTGGTCGGGTTGGTAAAAGATTGGAATGCAGTAGTCGAGGCCTGCTGCTTCCATAAGTAAACCTCAGGGCACAGCCTCGCAGCCTCGGCTCGGCTCGGCTTGGCCTCAGCCGCAGCCCAAACTTTTCTGATAAGGCCAACTTGATCAGGGTGCAGACAACGACCCGCGGGGCGCGGTGTCTTCTTGGCGGCTGGGATAGGAATAGTGCGGTGTGGCCACAGCGAGCCACAACAACTTGCTTTATTTTATTACGTTGTTTGTGGCTTATGGGGCTGCTGCTCTTCTTCCCGTGCCCGATCTCTCCAGAGCGACGCCTGGAGAGCAGTCTGGAGAGTGAAGGGCTTGCCGCTCGCTTGCCGCCCCACTCTCCGCAACCCCGGCCTGATCTCGAGAGGCCATCCCGACATAATTTCTCCCTGCCGTAATTAAAGAGGCCTGGGAACGAGCAGCTTTACCTGCAGCTCTCCAAGACAGCCCCCTCCCTCCACTAATCGTGCAGCGCCGAGGTCGTTGGACCGGTGAAGCCAATCCGGATCGACTGGAAAGTTTTTGCCACGGACGATCTGCCCTTCCACTTCGGCCATGCGGGACGGAAGAACGGAAGCACAGATACCTTGGGCCAAGTCTCCCACACCCCTCACCCCTCCTCGCCGACGATCGCACCGCGTTTGAAATTTTAATTAAATGCCCCGGCACTGCACTTACGCTCAGCCCAAATTAGTCCTTCCATAATCTGGCAGGAAGCGCCCCCCACCGCGCGGGGTTGGGGACCTCCACGTCCTCCAGGCCCTCCTCCAGGTCCTGCAGCGCAAGGTGCCTCTGCTTCTCCAGCTGAAGTCTGCAGAGGCGATGCGCCGCTGTGACAATCTTACGCTCAGCATGTGTCTCTGACGCCGTGTTTGCGTATTATTCATCACCCGCGGGCTGCTCGGTGTACCGCGCGGGGAGCGATGCCTCCCCCCCCCCCTCGGATCAACGCCACCACCACGTCGCGCCCCTGTGTGCTCGTCGCCGTCCTCGATCCTCTCCTGACGGGTTCAAATACGAGCGTCGTTCGCCGAAACTGCGAGGGAAGTGGGCGTCTCTTCCGCGCGGAAAGAAGGTAATAGTGTGCGTGGGCCGCGGCGGGGCCGAGATCCATTCCGGGCAACTGCTTGAGGGCGCGGGGCGCGGGGCCGCCCGAGCGCGTGCTTGTGGATATATGTCTCTGGTGTAAACTCTCTTCTCTCGCTGAAAGTGTGTGTGGCGGGCCCTGCTCCACGAGTCCTCGCCCGCCTGTCGCTGCCACCGCCCTGCGCCGCCCTGCGCCGCCCTGCGCCGCCCGGATCGGCCGGGGACTGTTTTCAGTAGTTGAGCCGCGATGCGGTGGGGTGAGAGGGAGAGGGAACGGCGGAGAGAGGCATTTCCTGCTCCAGCCGATGGGGAACCGCGCGCTGCTCCCCACCCCCAGGGAAAAGTCCCACTCCCTCGTCTCGCTCTCCAACATTCCAGGGCAGGCGCGGCGGGCCGCTGCAGCCTGGAGTCCTGGACAAGGTCCTGGACCCGACGTGCCACTTCGCACCTCCCTCCTTTTTCCGCGCTGGACCACTGTGAGTGAGCGGGATAATCGAGTTGCTTAGGGCGGCGGGCTTACAGCGGGTGTCGAGTGGCGTGGCGGTACAAAGGGCGGCGCTTCCTGCGAGTACAGGCAGTACAGGCCGGGAAGAAAGCCGCTCGCTGTACAGGCAGTCCGGAAGAATTAGGCCCTGTTGTTGCCGCTTTGCCGAGCACGGCCGGGCCGGGCAGCCACAATCCAATGGCGGTGGGAGGAAACGCGCTGCCGGGCCAAAGAGTTTTGGGGTTCGTTGTTCGACCCGAAAAAAGGGAAAGCCCGTAGCTCAAGGCCATAAATAACAGACGGCGATGGATGTCTGGATGCTGGGCACAGTCCCCCACCCCCACCCCGCCCACTCGGGAGTGACCTTCGGGATCGTTCCATAAATTGCTGGACCGCCACGCCGCGCTTATGACGGCCCTGGAGAAGGCTCAAGTCGCTGAGAGTGTGCCCCGTGGGCCTGTTTAGCAATAACGGGCCGCAACCCTGCCGGATGCGCGTGTGTGCGTGTGTCGTGTAGGTGAGTGTACATATGTGTCGAGGTGTGCGTGAGTTGTGTGCGCGGCCCTTCACCTGAGCCTCACGTGATTCATCGCCATGGCGACGTTCATTGCCTTGTTGCCTCCAGCCGGCCGTGGCGCTCTCCAACTCGCGCGCTCCATTCCATACGCACCGCAGTCGCCGGCTAACTTTGGCGCCACTATTA
Source organism: Stenchaetothrips biformis (assembly GCA_030522485.1). Taxonomy (NCBI): domain Eukaryota; kingdom Metazoa; phylum Arthropoda; class Insecta; order Thysanoptera; family Thripidae; genus Stenchaetothrips; species Stenchaetothrips biformis. Next base: position 8,007,650 of record CM060098.1, read on the forward strand.
GGATTGCGGAGGGTTGGCTCCGCGGCGGTGAGCAGCAATCTGCTGCTTCGCGCCGTCACGGGTCGTCCTACGAGTGCGAGAGAGACCGCCCTCATCCCGCTCGGGGCGAGTCTAGAGGCACGCCGAGCTCCGCCAAGTTGGGCGAATCCATTTTTGGCGCGCTCCGCGCCGCTCGGAGCCAGTCGAGTGGAGAGCCCTGCGAGACAGAGAAAGGAGACATTAGGGCTGTTGTTCTTGTGGAGACGCGAAAGCGCGCGCGCCTTCCTTTCGTCGCGTCGTCCCCGCACCGCCACTACGCTACCCAGTCGGAAGTTGTCCGGTGCTGGCAGCAGGAGCAGGCGGTCTACCGCCGAAATCCCTGCCGGCTGGGCGCCTGGACCGCCTGCAGCCTTCTGCCCCCCTTGACCCCCATGCACGGCGTGGGGCGTTACTCATCCACCCCCCAGCCCTCCCCCACTCCTTCCCGTCCATTACCCATGAAACTCTCCCCCCGGTACAATATACGGTGCGGCCGGTCGGGACAGGCAAGCCTGTTCTCTATCACATATCAGTGCGGCTCGCTCCAGCCAGGCCAGGTCGCTCCGGCCGGGCTCCAGGCTCACATACCTTTCCCTCCCGAAAAGCGATCCCAGCGAAGAATCCTTGCGGAGGGTAATAAACGTGGCCCGAAGGGTTTCCCCGTGTCGCGACTCGCAGGGGCGGTGTGGGGCGGGGCGCCCTAGATCAGACGGATCGGGCTCCGAAAGTCTCCCAGGAGGGCGCGGTGGCGGGGCATCGGGACATCCCCGGCTGGAGCAACTTCTTCCCTCTGAGACAGTTTCTCGTCGACCTCGTCCGCCTGCCGCGCGATCCCCATGGGGCCATGGCGGCCCGGCGGGCCATGGGGGCAGCGGACACTGAAAAGGAATCAAAAGGGGGCCATCAAGATATCACCTGACGTGGCCGAGACTGGTCGGGCGGAGACGGGTATGGGATGGCTTATGCCGGGTCGGTCGATCTCTCACGGCGCTGTCTGCCTCCTCCTCTTCTTCCTCTTCGTGTCACCTGATATCGGACGGGCTGATCATCGCGCGGACAAATAATCCATCAAGACAAGCAGACAGTCACGAAGTGTTTGGGGCTGTACCTCTGGGGACCCCGCCCTACTCCAACAGTGCTTGTGTCGTTCTGAAGGGGTGCGTGAGAGACGCGGAGCGAATAAGCGCAGTGCGGAATCAGACAACTGAGGCTGTTCTGTTCATTAGGATGCAAAGGAAAAGGGGGAAAGTTGGCCGGTAGACCTCGGAGAGGGGCAGGGGGAAAAAGAGGGGGGAGGGGGGCACGATCATCAGCCGCTTTGCGCAGTGCCGTCGCAATTTGGTAGGCAAAGCACAACACCAGCGGCCGAGCGATTCTGAAGAGTCAGTGTGCCGCTGTCTCTCTCGCACTCGCACGGGACGCCTCATGAGAGCGAGACGCAGCGACGAAACGACTCTTTGGAGTCAGAGCCGCGGCCATCTTAATGCAGCCCACCAAATCCTTTTTCCGCTGCCAATGGACTCCGGCAATTCGATAAAGCAGACAATAAATTAGATTTTCCCTAATAGAAACCGAAGTCCCTGGATGGCTCCTATTTTGTTCCTCCAAAGTCCCCCGGGGATTTCAGGAGATTTGAAGTCCCTACTTAGTCCCTCTTAAGTCCCTCCCCCGATCAAGTCCCTGCGAAGTCCCTGATCTGGCAGTATGGTCTGTGAAATCTCTCGCAAGTCCCTTAAAGTAAGCTTATGCCCTCTGAATACTCTTAACAAATGTATGCACGACACCATGCGTGTCGATACTTGCATTCACTCATATTCGTGTTTAGCAATGAGTCTATTTCAATAAAGCTGTTTATGTTCATTGTTCCAACGAAATCGGCAAAAAAAAAAAAAAAAAAAAAAAAAAAAAAAAGCTGGTCACCTTCTGTCAAAGTTATGATAAAAAAGCAATGTCTTATTCAAATATGAATATTGATCATCTTGTAAATATGCATTTGAGGAGAAAACGGACGGCGCCATTGCGTTTATCTGCCCTTGAAACCCCCTAGTTCAACCATCAACCACGCAAAACTGCAACGGACACAGCCGTGCGCCTGACTGAGCTCCGGCAGATAGTCGTAGGCAGGCTGACCCGATCTCACCACGAAGAGCCGGCAGCGTAGTGGATAACGTCTCCTGTCAGTAGGATGAAGACCACGGGTTCAACTCCGTCTGCCTCTTTTTCTTTTGCCTCTAAGAGAGACTTCGGAGGGATTTCAAGTCCCTTTCAAATCCCTTTTCACTCCAAATCCCTAAACCCTGAAATGCACCATCTAGGTACTTCGGAGGGATTTGAAATAGGGACTTCAGAGGGACTTGCCAAAAAGGACTCTAGGAGGACTTCACTTTTCTATTAGGGTTTTTAAAAAAAATTGGAGTAGCCTTATGATCTTGTCTTTTTTTTTTTCCTTTCTTTTTTTTTCCTTTTCCTTTTTGCACTGCGTATTGGGGTGAGTTTACGCGATGCGTGTCTTGCGAACGTAAAACGCCTCGGTCGGTGTGCTGGGCGTCCGGGGCCCGCCCAGCGAGGCGTCGTCCGTCTCCCAGCCAGCGGGATGCCCACCCCCCTCCCCCTAAACCTTGCGGTCCGGGGCGGCGGCCGCGCCCCGCAAGCCGAAACAAGCCCCTTAAACTGGCCGGCACCCCGTCAACATCCTCCCCCTTCCGTCCCACTACGACCTCGCCGGGCCCGCCCCGCGCCCTGCCCTCGTGAAGTTAAGGGACGCGGCGCTCACCGGTCGCCGCGCTGCGGGCCGTGGCGCGTTGCCAGTCCAGCGATGCCGCCGCCCCGCGCCGCCCGCCCCGCCTCTCACGCACCCCTGCGACACACTCCATGAGTGCGAGAGAGACAGACGTGCGGGCAGCAGAATCGCTCCCAGCGCAGCCTCTGCGAAGGGCCCCTCGTGGGGCGTAGCGGAGGCGCGGGGCGCGCGGGGTGACCATCTGAAAGAGGCCCGATTCGTGGAATATCGAGTTGACGGCGTCCGCGGGGCGGGATGGGGCCGCCGATGTCGCTCTATCTCTCTCGCACTCATAGGGCGTCCCGTCGGGGTGCGAGAGAGAGAAAAAAAATAGAGAAAGAGAGAGAGAGAGAGAGAGAGAGAGAGAGAGAGAGAGAGAGAGAGAGAGAGAGAGAGAGAGAAAAAAAGAGAAATAGAGAGAGACAGAGAGAGACAGAGAGAGAGAGAGAGAGAGACAGACAGACACGCTGCTGCTGTGTCGCGAATCAGCGCACACAGGGAGGGCCGACTAGCGACGAGTCTCAGGTCGCGGCGTCTGCGATACTCGCCGAGTTTCAGGAAGGGGGAGCGCGGGAAAGAAGACTCTCGGGTACCGCCGAAGTAGGAGTACGTAGTAGCACCGGCTTCAGAGAGAGGTTGGCCCCGTCAAAGGCAAGACTATCAACCAACAAAGACTGCCAAAGAGCGTTTAAAAAATAAAAAAAAAAAAAAAAAAAAAACATCAACAATGACAACGTTAACTTTCTTAGCGTTCTTTACTTCTCGCAGTGGCCGGCGGTGCGGAGAGCCTTTTTTTCCCCGTCTGTCGGGTGATCAATTAAGTCGCCAAAGCCGTGCCGGTGTTTGTCCAACAGATGAACGTCTAGGCCTCTTCCAGCAGGCATGCCGGCCTCGCCGGGCCACGCCCCCGCCCTTCCGCCCCTCCTCCGCCTCCCCTCCCCTCCCCTCCCCCGCCCGTCCGTCAGACAGACAATTACCCGCTAATCGGGAAATAGGAGCGGACTGCTTCCGTTGCCCGCGCATGAATATCGAACTCTGCGCCGACCCCGCAGCAGTCCGGGACGGTGCCGAGCGCGCTGACGTCATGTCGAGGACGGTGTTCGGTCCAGATCGGATCGGGTCGACGACTGACAGGCTAAAAGCAAGTAAAAAACAAAACAAAAAAAAAACAAAAAGAAACTTTTATGAAAGAAACGGTCTGTTCTTTAGGTATCGAGTCGCTGTTCGATGACCGGCAGAGCGCGATCGGACAAAGTTGCCGGGGAAGGGGTTTCGCACCGAGACGCAGTTGCTGAGCCCAGCGTCCGCAAGTTTCCCATCCGTCCCCGGGGGCAGGGGAGGGGAGGGAGGGGCTCACTCTCCCGTTGAGCTTTTCGCCCTTCCTGGCCAGGACGGCGTCCGCGCCATGCTGCGAAGTAAACAGATGGCACCTAATGAATTTGGCGGCCGGGAGAGGGAGGGACCGGCGACCCCGCCACTCAGCTGGCCGGGCCCGGGGGGGGAGGGGGAGGGGGGGGGGCAGGTGGCTGCCGCGTCGCGGGCGATGGGGACAGCCGCTTCCGCCCCCAGGACGCCGACGACGACGTGCTGGGCCGGCAATGTGGCCTTGGCGGAGTGTTTCAACTTTGGATCGGCTGGAGTACGCCCGTTCGACTTATGCTGGTCCGCACGGCGCTGCAGGCTGGCCGCGTCGCCGAGCAGCAGCCGCCGTGCACACGAGCGAGCTGCATGGCAATGAAATATTTGAACGCGCCGCCGCCACCGGTGCGCGGGACGAGGCTTAGCACAAGGGCACGCGCGACACTGGCGCGGCGGGGTGCTACACTTCCTTTCTTCCTGTTTCGAGTGGACATTCTTTCTCCCTTTGGTGCAGCTCCCTCGCCTCGTCCGCTTCCTCCTTTCGTCTGGTCCTATCGGCACCGGAACGCCTCCTTGCTCATCCTCTTTATGTTTGTAACGCAATTCGGCGAGGCTGCCGTCGTGCCTTTGCCGACCGGTCTCCCTGCTCCTGTGGCGATTGTAGTCGTATTCGTCGGAGAGGCCGACGAGCCCAGGGCTGCGCAAGGCCGAGCCGGAGGGGGGATTATGGCAAGGAGACGACCGCCGCGGACAAGCTTGCCGGCGGTGTACCTTTAAGGGAAAACCGGGGGTAAAAATAGAATAAGCGCAAACCAACAAGGCCTCACTGGAAGGAGTCTTACCACTGCGTAGGTTCAGAATCGAGAAAGCAACGTGTGAAGTAAACCTTTGTGGCCGCAAGGCGCGCTTGGAGAGCGAGTTTGCCGGGTTTGCCCGTTAGCGGTCGCCAAGCGACTGGTGCGAGAGAGGCAGGTCGCGCCCGCCTCCACCCTTTGCAAGTCGCGATAAAGGGACGCCGATTTCTGGCATAACTCAGCCGCGGCCCTAATGGTCTCCCTCGGCGGCCTTCGATTCGATCCTTCCCTAGCGCGTTCGACGCAGCGGAAAACGAAGGGGATGCAGAGAAAAGCGGGGAAATATACGGAGATGGCATCGGAGACGCAGCGCAGCAGCGCCGCCATGGCGATGGCGCGCCTCGCGAAATGACATTCAATTGGCGGAGGCGGCCTGCCTTTGCGTGCCTCCGTCGCAGTGGGCCGGAAAAGCAGTTCGGCCGAGCCTAACCCGGGCCCTCCCGGGAGCTCGAGGGCCAGGGAGCGTGAAACGGACCGGAACCGGAATCAGACACACGGCGGGGCCAGTGGGTGCCTCGTTCGGAGGGCGGTCAATTCGCATCCACTCACGTGTTTTACTGGAGCCACAGTTTAGGACTTTTAGTGGTTATGACGGTTTTCCGAACCGAGCGCCGGCTGGCGGACGGTTTTCCGATCCGAGAGCCATAGCCGGGGGACGGTTTTCCGAACCGAGAGCCGGCCGGGGGAGGGTCGAAATGGGCGCTTAAGCCGGTCCTCTGTCGCCGCGTCGTCCAGGACCAAGGATCAGATCGCGTCCCGTATTATTTTTGCGACAGGCACTCCACCTCCACGCCCCGCTGGGCGACCGCTGGGCGACCGCTTGGCCCTGGCCGCGCGGACTCACTGGGCCACTCTGTTTGTCGACGCGCTTCCGCTTCGATCGAGTCATCGGCAAGTCAGCGGAGCAACAGCGAAGTCAGCGCCCCGCCACCCCCTCGGCCTCGGCTCCGATAAAATTAATTTGCCGGTCGGATTGGAGGGGGGGGGGGCAACGGGGGCTTAGTGCCAAGGACGCCTTTGAGGAGAGCGAGCAGGCGGTGAGGCTGCTGGGCGGACGAACGGCGGACGCGGCAGGCAGAGGGCTATGTCGGCTAAATTCTCTAGACAACTTCGTTCTCAAACATTCTAGACACGTCAAACGATTATATACTCATTTCCCCCCGTGCTGGCGAAAGAAGATCAAACCTAGTCGTTTACGTTTTCCCTGCGTTTTTCTTAAAAAAAAAACAGAAATCCGGGCTGGCCGTGGATGCCGTGTGAAAACGGTCCTCAAGGTCGCGGCGAGCTGGCCCTGCGTGCTCATGGCCTCGGGGCAGGGGGAGGAGGGGAGGGGGAAGAAGAACAGCACGCGTTCATTAAGGTGATGGAGAACACATTTTACACGAACCACCCTCTCCGACGATGCCTCTTTGAAAAAAGAAATGAAGGCACACTTGAATACACGGAACACAGACACACAGACACTCTCCCTCACACACACACTCACAACTCGAACATCCTCCTTACACATATGTATACATACACACACACACACACAAACACAAGAGGAGGCGGTGACCAAAGGGTTCCTCGCGTCGTGTGTTTTCGCCCTGTCCGCCCCACGCGGGGAGTTTGTCTCCGGGCCTCGATAAATATTTTGCCATCAAATAACGGGAGCGGCGCCCGTCGATTTAATCAGAAATTTGGTCGAGTGCCTGAAGGAACGCTGCCAGAGCGCTGTAGGCGGGGCCCGGCGGTTGCAAGCTGGGCGGCGCCGGGCCCGCCGCTGCACTGGCAGATGCAGATGCAGCAGCAATCCGAGAGTGCGTCTGCCAGGACGGCCGTCCTCGGCGCGCGGCTTCCTCGCAGTGTAGGTCGGTCTCCTGAATAGCGGCACTGGGGTGGAAAATGGAGGCACGGCGCGGCGTGGCGGTCCAGGCTTTGGTCGAGGCCGCGGTCGAGGCCGCGGTCGAGGCTCCGGTCGAGGCTCCGGTCGAGGCTTCGGTTCAGGCTCCGGTCGAGGCTTGGGTTCAGACTCCGGTCGAGGCTTCGGTTCAGACTCCGGTCAAGGCTCCGGTCGAGGACGAGGCGCGCGGGTCGGCGCCGCTGTGCCGCAGTAGTCACGCAGCGCACGGCCCGCTAGGTTGCTTGCCTCTATAGGGCGGCATTCCCCGGCCCCTCTCTCTCTCTCATTCAGAAGAGGCCCCTTTTCTGCATTTTCAGGGCGAGCGACGCGCAAAAATTGCCCTCTTAATTTGAGGCGTTGAATGGAGGCGCGTCGTCGCGCGCGATCCAGGGGGGCGGCGGAGCCACTCCAGAGAGAGGGGCTCTCTGGCCTTGGTGGGGTTGTCCTTGGTAATTATCGCGGCGCGTACAGTTTATACAGTGCCTGTTGAGCGGGCATGCTATAGTTTTGACGAGCCAAACGGCGCACCCGCCGCGCCACAGGGCCTCGCAGAGGCAGCGCAAATACGAACACAGGGCGGGAGGATGGGGATAGAATGGCGAGAGCGGAGAAATGATGGCGGAGCCGCCTTTGGAGCGGGAAGCCGTGCGCATGGCAGCGAGACAACGGGGTGTTGCCTTGACTGGCGGGCTGGCGGCCTTGGCGGCCTCGGCCAGCAGCCTCATTCACCACAGTGCTGCCTGTATCACCCACACGCGGGGCTCCGTGAGTGCGGGAGGGAGGGACGCCGGGAAGCGCCTGCTGCTGACCGGTCCGATCTGATCAAAGCGCGTCGGAACGGCTTGAGCCGGTCTCCCTTTTTTTTTCACGTCCAGTGCACGCCAGGCGCGAGGCAGGCGCGTGAAGCGGTCTCGTCCCGCTCGCCCACTTGGCACTGTCCCTACACCGCCTCGGCCCTGATTGCGCGCAGGCAGGCCCATTCGTCACTCGCCGCTCTGGCGGGACTGGCGGGGCTGGCAGACAGGGCTGGCAGCCAGAGGATGCTGCTGGAATTGGTTCCACTGTGCGCTGCTGGCTGCGTGCAGCGCGGACGCACGAGCAGCGAGGCGCAGAGCCGCAGTGTTCTAAATCGCTGATCCCAGGGTAAATGTTGGTCTTCCAATAGCGCGCTCTCCGTCGCACTGGGGCTTCGGTCCTCCGACGGCGTGCTCTATCGCACCGTGGGCGGTGGCGCCCTCACAACCAATCTCCACAACATCCTCCTGGCGACGGGGCGGGCCTGGCCGGGTCCCACCTGCCGAGCACGGCCTACTCCGCTCCGCCCTCCGCCCTGATTACGCTCCAATATCAAAATTAGTTCCCCCTGTGCTGATTAGTTTCCCCGGGTGGCGGCCGCACTGGGAGAAGGCCGCCATGGTGAAGAGGGCCGCGCCTGTCTCGACGCCGGCGCCCCGGTGGCGGAGTGGCTTGATGTGGCTCGCGGACCAAGCGGCCAGGATCGTCTCGGGTAGCCTCGCGCCGGCTAATGGACCGGGTGGGGCACAGCGGGGCGCTTCCTTAATCGTCGCGACTTGGATTCGGCAGCTCAGCGCCGAGGAGCGCCTGTTAATATCCCAGCGGCAAGCAGCTCCGGGGAAAGCCTTCTTCACGGCCTTGCCTGGCCTTGGCCGTCTCGCCGTCCGGGGCGCGCGACGCACAGCTCAGCGCCGGAAACCTTATCACGCCAATCTGGTCGGCGTGAGGGCGGGGATGGAGCCGGGGCGGTGAAAGTGCATTTACTCGTGTTCCACCCTGTCGCTGCGGCCCGCCCGACCCGGGGCGCCGGCCAGGCGGAACCGAATCGCCGGAAAGCCGGCTGGACCGCTGCTGCTGCCGGAGAGCCACCGCTCCACCAGCATTGGACCGTCTTGTCTTGCTTCAAAGCCTCGCTTCAAGCCGGCTTGCTTCCATATCAGCTAGGCTTGTTGCTCAAAGTTATTCCTGCTTGTTACAGCTTGCACGTTAACTCTCGTAAGAAGGCTGAGGCTCTGCGTCGGGCCGCCACCACAGGCATCCCGTGGAGGCTGGTGGTTGTCGTTCCCCCTCCGTCACCAACACATTCTGCTTCGCCCCGCAGAGGGATACTTGACTCCGGCTGTCCATTTCTGCTGCGATCCCATTTTCTGATTCCCAGGCGGGATGCCCGCGCGCTGCCTTCCCGCATAGTCGGACGGCAGAGGCACGCCGCGCCGCCCGCTGATGTGGGGACGGAATGGCAGCATAATGCTTCATGCGAGCAGATTTGCAGATATATCTATGGCTGGCCATTCCCCCCTCCCCCCCCCCCCCGCCGTTCGCGGTCTGCTGCCTCCCCCCCGCTTGCGCAGCAGATCGGGCAACATATTCACACACTTGAATGTTTCAAGTAAATTTACTTATGACCGGTAAATTTTCTCGGTTTAAGAAACGACTTTTTTTTTGGGTGTTGTTGTCCACAGCAGCGGGGTCCGGTCCGGCCCGGCTCGCTGCCAGTCTCTCACCGGATCCTCGCCCTCTGGGCGCGCAGGCCGGGCCGCCGCCCCCTGCCCGGCCTTGTGGTGGCCGACGCCGCGACGCGGCCGTCATGATGTCGGCATCGGTTGCCTTTCACATCGTCACAACTCATTTTTCTCCCCCCGAAGGGTGACACCAACCTGCGTCAGGAGGGTGGGGCCGTTTCTCGCCCCGTAGGCAGCCGGGGGGGATTTAGAATCGCACATGGCTTCCTTCCCACTGCACACGCAGCAGCGCATCGTCGGCCATTTCCTGCGTGGGAACACAGCACAGGCCAGCCGTGCGCTCGGTGAGCTGTTTTCTGCGATTCACACACACACACACACACACACACACACACACACACACACACACACGAGGGGACCAGCCTCGGAAACCAATTACGTTTTCAATGCATTTTCGCGGGGCGCACAGCGAGCCAGCCAGGCCGCGTGCGGGGTGACTGCAGTGGGCCCGTGTGCATGGGAGAGAGAGAGAGAGAGAGAGAGAGAGAGAGAGAGAGAGAGAGAGAGAGAGAGAGAGAGAGAGATAGAGATAGAGATAGAGATAGAGAGAGAGAGAAAGACGGTAGGAGTGCATGGCGGTGAGCGAAGGGGAGGAGAAGGGAAGCCTTCCGGGACAATGGGCCCAGCCGGCCAGGGTTGCGGCTGAGCCTCGGCCTGCGCGGCGCATGCGCAGCAATGGCCGCTGCAGCTGCTGCAGTTCCGATAGAGCACGGGCCACCGCGTCTGCCTGCCCTTCGCTGGAATCGCAACCGCCAAACACAACGCACTCCCTCGCCGCCGCAGTCGGCAGAGCAGGTCTGGACCCGCTTCATCGACACACACGCAAACACACGCAGGGCAGAAATCGAAGTTGCCGCTAATGGTGCCACGGCGGACACTTCGGACCTCGGTCTATGCAACAGGTGCAGCGGGAAAGTGAGAAACGATGCACCGCGGAATTTTTTTTTTATCTCAGCGACGAAGAAAAGAAAAGAAAAGAAAAGAAAAAAAAGAAAACACGAACGCGGGGTGAAAAGGAACGTCGCCGTGGCGGTATTTGAACCCGTGGGACAAGGGCGCCGGCAGCGAAGCTCCTGCTTAGGGTGGAATAATGGTGGCCCCATTCGGGGCGGTCGTGCGGGCCGTGCGCTGGCGGGGGGCACGTAGCGGGCCGTGCATCGCGCCGTCCGTGCAGCCCATGGCAAACCTGCCGAACGTGCCTGCCTACATCTTGGAAGGGAGGAGCTTTGGGGGAGAGGGGGGGGGGTCTGCAGGCAATTTCTCTGCAGTCGAGCGCGCGGGCAGTGAGGAGTGGCCGGCCGGAACGACCTCATTCTGGCGCCGTTTCGACATGATAGAGCGATTTAATGCGCTCCCAGCGGCGCCAGTTGGCCGAGTAGACCGTCATGGCTGCAGGTGGCGGCTCGCCGGACTGCCGCCGGGAAATGTGATTGTTGTGGCTGTAGGCCGTCTGGACCGAGTCCACTCGAGGGGACTCCAGCTCGGGAAACAAGCGGCTGGACCTTATTTCGACTCGGTCCCCAGCGACGCGCGTTTCTTGTTGTGTCGAACCCACACGAGAGCGCCCGCGGGGAAGGCAACCCGCCTCGCTGCCACGTGGGGCGTGTCGCGGTTCCGCTCCGACCGAGGCGCCGCCGTCGCGAGTGGAGCCGCGCGCGGCGCAGCGGCGGCAGGGCGCCGCTTAATTCCACGCATTCCAAATATTTCAGTTATTGAGCGCAACAAGTTGGCCAACTCGCTCCACGCCCTCCCGCTCCCGCCGGACCCACGACGAAAAAGGCCCCGGGCATCGAGGGGCCTCGCTAATCCGCGGAAGGCGAGGCCGCGGAAAGGTGAGGGGAGGGGGGAGGCGCTGGAGGGGGCTGGAACAATGGCAGGGAGACATTAATTTGACGGACAAGGGGAAGAGTGGGGCGCTGGAAGGGGAGCGGGACCTCTGCTATGCTGCGCGTGCGGCCCCCTCGAGACGGGTGGGCGCGGCGGCGCCGTGCGTTTCTTATCACCGCCGCCTCGGCACCACGCGCGGAAATGTTTTAATGTCGGCGTGTTCCTGCTTGTTTGTTTAGCACAGTGGCAGTTGCAAAGGCCCCTAGCAGCGGGGTGGTCGGCAAGGCCCTCGCTTTGTACCGCAGTGGCGCTGCTGCCTCAGCACACACACACACACACACACACACACACACACACACACACACACACACACACACACACACACACACACACACACACACACACACACACTCGCGCCAACCAACGTTGCTGCGAAGCATTAGTGGGCCTTGGCCTGGGCCGCGCTATGGGGAGGAGGGCACGTTGGCTGTTTCGTAATAGATTTGGGCCCCGCCTCGCCTCGCCCTTCCCCAGCCTCTCCTCGGCCGCGCCAGCCGCGCCGCAGTCCCACTGTTCGACACGGACGCAGCGTCTCGCCCCATCGCGCTCTCGTGCTCCCAAGTGTTTTAATCATAAGGGCGGCGGCGATCAAGCGGCTCCGCACGGCCCGATTCTCGGGATTCCCGCACCCAGCCAAATGAGAAAAGGTCGCACTCACTCACACTCGCACTCTTGCTCACTCACACGGACTCTCTCACACACACACACACACACACAGCTGCCGTCGCGGCGTTAGTGCAGCAGTTTGCTCTTAGTTAGTCCCAGCCCGCGGTCCCGTGGGTGCCGCTGCTGGCCCGGGCCGCCGCGCCCCGCCTCGCCCCGCCTCGCCCCGCCGCCGTGCTCGTCGGCAAAATAATGGGAATGGAAATGGCTTTCTCTAAAAACTTGCTCCCCGCCGCCATCGCCTTCCCCAAGACCCTGGAGGTCAACCGCGCCGCGGCCGGTCGCCTCATTGCCGTGCCTGGGAAGAGGCCTCACCCGGGGTCGCTTCCCGGAGCCGCGCCAATTTTTTCGACGTGTTTTTTTTTTTTTTCGGTGTCTTTTTACACAGCTTTTTATGGCGGAGTGGTGGGTCCACCTTGGTGCCTGGAGGCTGCCAATCGGGGACGGGGACTTGTTGTGGTGGACGACGACGCCGTGGGGCAGCCGCACCGCCAGGGACACCCGGCCGTCGCATTCTAGATTTCTCACCCAGTGGGGTTGGGGGTGGGACGGGGCGGGGAAAGACGGCCAGGCCGGGCACTTGGCAGGATGTCACAAAGACGAGGGCACAACTTGGGCCCAGCTCAGCGAGACTGCCTCGCCCCGCCCCGCCCCGCCAACTTGCTGGGCGTCATTGTTTCGATTGCACCATTCCGTTCGGCGCCGTTCCCCCAGAGGTCGGCCGGGCCATGGACTTGGCCTGCCAGCAGCACGCTGCTGCTTGAGAGCATCTGCACCCGGCCGAGGCGCTGAGGCGGCGAGGCCTATCCATGTTGATGCGGTTCCGCTAACAACGGTTTCTCTTTCTCTCACTCTCTCTCTCTTTTCGACCCTTTCTCCTCTTCCGTGCGGCTTGTTTTCTGCTTCCTGTTTCCCGTCCAAAGTTTCAGCACGCTGCCGTGGGCAGTGCCCACACCGGCAGTGCCAACCCCGACCGTGCCGAACTGCAGACTCCACGTCATCCGCGCAGGACTTTTCCTGATTTGGTAACTTTCCAGCAGCGGATCGCGTGGACCTTGTTTGCCCGCCCCGTCCTCTGCCCCCTCCCCCTCCCCTCCCCACGCTCACGCTCGTCTCGTGTTTTATGAAGGCGAGCAACAAGTGAAACGGTGCAGCGCTTCGCGCCGATGCAACGCCAGTGTTGGCTGTCGCCGCATAAACTCCCAGCCCGGCGGGCTGATTGCGAACGACGCGTCGTCGCTCAGGGGGTAAACACAATGCCCTGTACATAAAAAGCCGTGTATTGCGCGTAATACACGTATTTGTAATTCCATTTTAGGGTCAAATGTGGCAAAATTTAGCATTTTAATGCCGTAATACACGTGTAATACCACCGTAATACAGCGTAATACCGAGTAGTCTGTACACGATTTCTTGATGTGTTTACCCTCTCGGCTCAGTCCGTCTCGCTCTCATGCCGCACTCCGTCGGGTCGCGAGAGAGACAGAGCAACGAAGGACAGCCCGCCAGGAGCCGCGCGCCGCGCGCCAGTCACGCGGCTCGAATGCCTCGGCGTCTTCTATTCATTATTATTGGAATCCGGCGGTGGCGGCGGCGTGGTGCGGCGTGGTGCGGCGCGGTGCGCTCGGCGTGCCGCCGCGCCTCGCACGGGCCCTGCGGTATTTGATGGAGCCGACGAGGTGCGCTCCCCGTGACAAATAAGGACGCCGTCAAATCCTCGCCGCGTCCTCGTTGCCGCGTGGCGCTGGCCGAGAGAGAAGCGAGGAGCCCCGGGCCATGGCCTCGCCTCGCAAAAAAAAAAAAAAAAAAAAAAGGCGCAAGTGAACGAACCAGGCCGATGATGACAATCTCGTAAAAGTGGAAAGGCATGACGGCACTGCGGGGCAGATTCCGGACAGTTTGCTGCCTCTCTCTCTCTCGCACCCCCTGGACGTCACCGCGGCGCAGGGTGCGAGGGAGACAGAGCGCCGTTCGGAACTGGCGCTCATTAATTACGGCGCCTTTGGCAGCCGCTGGTCGTGGCTTTGGCGGCCGCGTCACTAGAAAATGATAAGAGCAGCAAGTCGCTCGACTGTCGGGCCAGCAGGGGGGGGGGGGGGGGTCCTTGGTTGGGAGTAGTGGAGTAGTGCGCCGGAATGGGTGCTCACCACAGCGGGTGCGTCGGGAACTTCAGACATACTTTATTGAGATTAACTTCAGGACCAATTTTATCTGAACTTGCTCTCTCTGATCCACAGATCAAATAGCCAAGAACAAAAAACTCATTAAAAATTGAAAGGAACTCTTCCTGAACACCTGAGCAGAACCAGCAACTTTGCCATCAGCTGGTGGAGAGTGGAGGAAACGGGGTGGCAACGCTGCAGCCTGGCCGGCCTGGCGTCCCAGTGGGGAAGTGGGGCACACGGTGGGAAACGCGCAGAAGTGGTCCACCCTTCCGCGGAATTTTCTCCGCACCTGGGCCCACCCCGGCCTGGGCCAGGGCCCAGGTCTTAAATACCCCTTCACGTTCCGATCGTGGGGGCCTCGGCTTCTCGAGTCCGATCCATCACCCGCACGGCTGAACGATGGTTCAGCGTAACGCAGCGTCCTCCCCTTCGAGCCAGACTCCTCCCGAGCGGCGGCCACTCTCCAGCACTTCAAAGGCACCATCTCCTTCTTGACACGCCTCCTCTTTGAGGCCGAGAATCCTAGCGGATGCACGCGGTGCACGGCCGTCCCGGTGGCCGCCTGATGGGGTCCGCCCTGCCGAGCGGACGGACCGATGCGTCAAGGGCCTGGCGCCGCCCGCCCCGTCCCGCCCAACGTCTTTGGCAAACTAGCGGTCCCAGCCGCGCTTAAAAAATGGCGGATATCGATGCTAGGATCGAGGCTAGAGCCCCGCCCCGCCTGGCTGCGCCCCACCCTGCGGCGCCCCGCCGCCGCCGCCCGATTCGCGATTATGAATGGATCAAAATGCTGATTAAGACGCCGTGTTCCGCGCCATCACTCACGAGAGGGCCCCACCCGCTCACGCCCCGACAGCCGACAGCGGCGTGGCGCCGAGTGCAGAGTAAAAAATTTAAAACGCCCTTCCGCCCTTCCGTCGAAACGAGTTGCAAGCTCCGCTTCCCTAAGCCGGCAACTCGACAGGTGACAGGCACAGCTTAGCCAGCCGGGCAAAGACCCGCGGGGCCTCATGGAAACCAAAAACTATCCGCCGACGATCCGCGGGGCCTCTTGGAACTCAAAAACGATCCGCCAACGATCGGCCAAGCCTCTTGGAAAGCAAAACCGATCCGCCGACGATCCGCGGAGCCTCTTGGAAAGCAAAAACGACCCGCCGAAGATCCGCGGAGCCTCTTGGAAAGCAAAAACGATCCGCCGAAGATCCGCGGAGCCTCTTGGAAAGCAAAAACGACCCGCCGAAGATCCGCGGAGCCTCTTGGAAAGCAAAAACGACCCGCCGAAGATCCGCGGAGCCTCTTGGAAAGCAAAAACGACCCGCCGAAGACCCGCGGAGCCTCTTGGAAAGCAAAAACGACCCGCCGAAGATCCGCGGAGCCTCTTGGAAAGCAAAAACGACCCGCCGAAGATCCGCGGAGCCTCTTGGAAAGCAAAAACGATCCGCCAACGTTCCGCAGGGCCTCTTGGAAAGCAAAAACGATCAGCCAAAGATCCGCGGAGCCTCTTGGAAAGCAAAAATGACCCGCTAATGATTTTCGGGGCCTCTTGGAAAGCAAAAACGATCCACCAACGATCCGCGGGGCCTCTTGGAAAGCAAAAACGATCCGCCGACGATCCGTGGGTCCTCGTGGAAAGCAAAAACGATCCGCCGACGATCCGCGGGGCCCCTTTGGAAATAATAACGGGAGAAGAAATGGAGAAAGCGCTTCGGCGATAATTGCGGTGATAACGAAAACGAAAAGAAAGAAGAGGAGGAAGGTGGAATCCCGCCGTTGGTTTGATTTTACCGGCCGGGCTGATTCTGGGGCGCGGCGCAGCTGCCCCCTCTCACCGTGGAGGGGAGGGGGAGTGGCGTATGGCATTAATTTCGCGCTACATACACACTTCCGCGAGGGGAAAAAAGAAGTCAAGCGCTCCGTCCCTTGTGCCCTCGTCGGCAATGTTCACTGCGAGGCAGCGCGGGATTGGGGGAGGTAGGTGTGTGTGTGTGTGTGTGTGTGTGTGTATGTGTGTGTGTGTGTGTGTGTGTGTGTGTGTGTGTGTGTGTGAAGGACCAGGCAGAATAATCTGCACGACCTATCACCCTCCAGCACTCCAGCCTCCAGCACACGCGCGCGCACACACATACACATGCACACACAGACACACAAACACACAAACGCGCAAACAAACACGGCCCGCTCGCTGACTATGCTGTGTGAGCAAGCGTCGCGTGGCGTGCACGCAAGACACAGGGTGCGTGTGTGTGTGTAAGGTCGAGATGGCAGCTGGGCCGAGCGAAGTAGACATGTGCGGAGGGGCGGTAAAGGTTTGATAAGAAGGCTAGGACGGGCCGAAGAGCAGTGCGAGGGGGTCGGCTTGCGGAAGTGGATAAATACGACCAGACGGTGCCGTGCTCGCACTGGCTGCGGGCCGCGCCTCCCTGCGTTGGCCCGGCAACACCCACCCCTTCGGTGACATCCTTCCTGGAAGAGCGACTCCCCGAAGATTTATCCTTGAGAAAGTATAGGCTACGTGGGCAGGTATACGTGCACCCCGTCCCCTCTCCCGCAACCGGCGCCCCCCGCACGAATGAGGATCGGGTGGTAACCACGGCAACGACGCCTGCAGCAGCACGCCATGCTGCTGGTCGCGGTGCTGGCGAAGCACATCATGACCCCGTCTTCCCCCGCCACCCATTTAACGCGCACTAAATAACAGCTGTAATGGGCATTGTGACTCAGGGGGGTTGGGGCTGGGCACCGAGGCCGCGCCGCGCTGGGGCTGAGGCCGTGGCTCAGGGAAAACAGTGATGTACTCTGCCACCATTCAGCGGGGTCCTGGAGGCGCAAGGCCACCGCCAGGACAGAGGGGCGGCCGAAGACGACACCCCGGTCGTCCCGCCCCCGCCTTTTAAGGCGGCGACCGCACCAAGCCGCTCCGATCCGGGGCTCGACGCCGCCGGCCCCCTCGGTGCGACCCCAATTGTCACGACCCTCGGGCAGCTGAGAAGGGCCAGGGCCCTGGCAGGCCCAGGTGGGGTGCGGGTGGTGGCTGGAGGCAGACCCTTGCGGTGGCAGGGCCGGCCACGCTGTATTTTTCACCCCTCCGCTGTCAGCACAACATTGTTTGCGGCGTGGCTGCACGCTGCGCGCATAGCTGCGCGGCCGTGGTGGCCGGGCCACGGCGAGGGCGGCGCGAGTGGTGCGAGAGGTCCGCGCGGGGCCTGGGGGTTCGGCGCGGTGCGGGGTCGTGGGCTACTTGATGTTCGGATCACATAAACACTGAGAGGAACAACTCGGCCGGCCCGGCGGTCGCTGGCAGAGGAGGATGTGGCGCGCGGTGCGGTTAGGCTAGAGGGCGAAGGCAGCGCAGTCCAGGGGCCCCGGCTGTGTGCTCACCCTCCAGGACCCCCTCCAGGACCCCCTCCAGGACCTCCTCCAGGACCCCCTCCAGGACCCCCGCCGCCGAGACGGCCTCCGGTTGCTCGACCGAGGCGTCCCAAGTGACCGGGGCCCTTGCCTCGTCGCCGCGTTGCGCCACGCCGCGCGCAATCCCGCCAGTGGGGTCTGCGAGGCCGTGCCCTGCCATGGCCCTGCTCATCCCCAGGGCGTTCCCGCTGGGCCGGTCACCGCAGCCCAGGCCCCGGCCTGGCCGGCCGCGCCGCCCCTATATAGCGCCTCCCCCTGCCTGCCGCGCTGCCGGGCCTCGGATTACAGCCTCCCGTCCTTACCCCCGAGGTAAGGCCGTGCTAAGGACGCACGAATTACCCCTGGTAATAATCGCAGGCAGCGCGGCGCGGCCCTGCACAGGTAAGGCGCGGCGCCCGCGGCGGTGGCGGCGGTGAACCAAGTAAAGCTACTTGTCGTCGTCGTTGTCGAAATTGCTGCCGCTGTCGTCGTCAAGCCCGCGGGCTCGACGTGGCCCGCACCACCGGGGGTGGCCATGCGCAACGGCGGGCTTCCGTCGAGTCCGCCTCACTTCCAGTGTAATGCGTTGTCGGGTCCGGTCGGGGTCGGGTCGGGGTGCAGTCAAATAGCCGCCGGCCGCGCCGTTTGAGCAGAAAGAGCCGTGCTTAGAAAGGAATGGCACCGGGCTTTGAACCAGCGACTCGCCAGACTGGACATGCAGTGTTGACACACTACTTGTTCGTCTCGCAGTCGTAAATACCAACTCCAGTGTTTGCACGGCACGAGCCCTCACTGCCTGTCCACTGGTAACTACCTCGGCCCAATCAACAGTCGCCTCCGGCAGACTCACAGCCACCCGCAGCCGAGGCCTGGCAGGCAGCGAAACCACGGCAACGGCGAAAAGGCGGAGGGAATGGGAGAGGGCGGGCGGTTCGGGGGAGCCTATCAATCACCAGGGCACCGCCAACAAACAGGCAAACAACAAGACCCACTTTTTGGTCTCGACGCGCGGCCGCGGCTTCGCCGACCCGCATCAAACCTGTTGCTGCGGTGCATCCGCCGATGCGGGCGGGGACTCGTTTTTGGCGCCAAAAGGGGCGGGCCGGCCGTGGGGCTGATGGTGTGCCGATGGCAGCGCCCCGTTGTCGCCGCCGCCCCATCGCGGAGGAGGTTATTCCTGTCCGAGGACGGGGGCGGACACGAGCCCGGAGCCAATCAGGGTGCAGCGCCGCTGCGCCTCGCCAGCCCGCTGCCCGCAGGCTCACGGTCCTGGCCAGTGGGCCGGGCGCCGGGCGCGCGTTCCGTGGAAACGGGAAACAGCCCCCAAAAAGCCAATTCTCACTCTGCATTATTCAGGGGGAATTAGCAACCCAAATAAGTAGAGCCGCGGCCCGAGTCTCGAGCAGAAAATTATTAATCCGCCTTTTACGGGACCGCACCTTCGGCGGGAGTCGAACCCGCACCTCACGCACCGCCAGCCGCCCGCCATTTTTGTGTTGATGTATTGTAACCGCGCCCCCGGGGAGGGAAGCCTCGCTAAACGCCTCCCGTCATTGACGCCACGCAGCACGTCCCCTTAGCGACAAAAAAAAGTTGATCCATGATCGCGCTGACGGCGGGCGGGGCGGGGCGGGGGCGAGGGTGCCCGATGACGAGATTAAGAAGTAGTAAAGACGCGCTGCTCGGACCAAACCCTCCGTCCATCATGCCGACGACGGCCTTGGAAGAGGCCAGCCTCATTCATCTCATCATCCCGGGCGGAGCCGCGGGCGGGGTGGCCGCTGCTCCGAAAAAATCTGTTATTTCCCGTCGCTCCTAAGGGAGCTGTATCATTCGGCGATCTGGCGGCCCCGGCGGCCCCACCCATCCTGCGTCACTCAGCAGTGGACGGCATGATGGGGATGAACATTTAATGCCCTCTCGTGAGCCCGCGCGTGGAGGAGCGAGAAAAGTGGGCGAAGAAGACGGATGCCGTAAATTCAACTTGGTTTGTTGGGTTGTTTGTTCCTGCCGCTTTTAAGTCTAATTTCACGTCCCTTTCAACGACGGACGGCCGTCTTTTTCTCTTCTCTCGCCAGAGATGACAGTTTTCATTTGTCCTCCCGAGGAAATCATTCTTCCAAGATATGCGCCCCTTTCTGCTGCGCAATAATAAGCATTTTATTTTTGTTTTCCTCCAATTTTTTTTGGAGTGCTGCTCCAGCGGCTGGGTTTAAGTAGTGTTCTCCCCGGGCGGCGACGGGCACACACACACACACACACTTTTTTTTTTTCAAAGTGAAAAATGGGCGGCAACTTTTATTGTGCGCCGTGCCGCATCACGAGGCTCGACGCGGCCCGGCGCCGTGTTTACCCAGGTTGATGGAACACAGCGGGGGCGCCCCACCCAAACTCCCCCGCTCCACGCCCGGCCACGCCCGACCACGCCCGACCACGCCGCGACCCAGGGCGGTCGCGGCGGTGTCAAACCAGGCCACCCTGTAGTTCAATTCCGTCGTATACTACGTGATGCTTCGACGGCCCCGCGACACCCCCGCGCCATCATGTCGCCCCGCGGCGCCTGGTGCTCCGCGACGCCCCCCCCCCCATCCCCTTGGATCACACACCCCTGGCGTGCTTCGCAAAATAACAACTCTGGGGCGCGCAAACTCCAGGGCAACACCACGCGTCCACGTGTTTGAGATAAACTTTGAGCAAAGATTCGCGCGACTGGCACGCGAGTAAAGTTTAGTGCGGCGTTTAACGAGTCAGCTTGTTTCCGCCCTCGGCGTTGATGAGCGCCGCGCTGTTGGAAAGAACTAGACTCGACTGTGGTGGCGCAGGCTGGGGTTGGTCGGGCCATGTCACATTGTAGCAAAAAGCAGCGCTGACGCGCGGGGCCCCGCAGCTGCAGGTTTGATGGACAACAACACTGGCCCCCATTATGGCTTTGTCAACAGGAGGCCGCTGCAGCATGGTTGAGTTCTAGTGGAGGGGGACGAGGGTCGGGCCTCAAAGTTGAATAAAAAAACAAATGCAATGTATACAGGAAGTTTGATGTGCAGCGGATGAAGAGTGAAAGAGTGAAGCGAGTGCCACTCTTCCGGTTGACCCCTTTAGCACACCAATTGCTGTATTCCATGTTCTTATTTGCGAGTACAGGATTTCACATTGAAAATGCGGAAAAATAAACACAAAAAAAAACAAAAGAAAAACAGAAACAACGAAACACGACGTGAATCGAACTGTTGCGCGGCTGATGAATATAATGCTTCCCTCGGTTCGCAGTCGCTGCCTGGCAGCAGCAGAGGCACGAGAGCGGATCAGTCTTTTTGTGTGTGGGTGGCGTGGCAGACGGGCAGTCCCGGTGTCATCGGGCTGCTGGTGAATTAATAACTCACCGAACGCGGAGTTGCGCCCCGACTTGAAGCTGCCGGAGCGGCAGAGCAGAGCGCGCCGCCTGCAGACCGGGAAACGGCAGTTGGCGCCCTGTGGGTGGGCTGCGCTGCCGGCGCTGCGAGATCAGGGCCTGTGCGGAAAACAGGTGGGGCTTTAAGCAGGCTCACTACTAGATCCGCTGCCGCCGTGTGTATTTCAAAGAGCGAACAGCAGTGGAGGCGAGACCCCCTGTCTCAGCCCCCTGCCGCACCACCACCCCGTCGGGCTGCGACGGGCAAGGAGAACCAGGAGGAAGTCGTGTACGCTGTCAGAAGTCACCACCAAACAACTGTTGCAATTAACGTCTTGTGACCATCGGCGGCGAGGAGGACGCGATTTGCAGTCAGCCGGACACACAATTTTTCAGTTATCAGCCTACATCCCGCTCCGAAGCGCGCTTCTGGCTTGAGCTCTTGAGACCGCCAGCAGGCAAACGCGTGTTTATGGTGGCACTGGCAGCCTTTTGGGTCGCCGCAGTCTCAAACAATCACGGAGGATCGGGTATCTATCCTGCTGCTAATGCATCCGTGGTGGGGCTCGGCTCGGGGCTTGGGCCAAGGCTTGGGGCGCCCTGCGGCCTGCGTTTAACGGGCCGCGCTCGCGTGCGTGCGTGAGGGCGCAGAGCCCCCGCCTCTTCGTTAATCTTTGGCCCACCACCCGACCTGGGCACGCGTGCGGTGGGACCGTGGGCTGGCCAGAAGAAGAAGAAAGAGCAGCCAGCCACTATTATTGATACGTTTATGGGACTCAAGGGTAAAAGCAAGCTGACACCTTCACGTGTCTTGCACTTTTAGGTAGATTTAAAAGTAAAAGTATCAATCTGCAAAAAAAAAATCCCACTATGGGCCGTTTTGACCCACAGAGCACCCTGGAGACGCGTCGACCCTGCAGCACTTCGCTTATCCCATATTGGATGAGACGGTCAGCACTTGCCCGCCAGACTGCGCCCCTCCCTGCGCCATTTCCGCCGCGCCGCGCCCCACATCCAGCCGGGATCATATGTGATAGAGTGGCTTCCAGTGTCCCTGTCCCCTTGCCCCCCCGTGCAGCGCCAGTAAGGCGGCGGGGCCTCGGATCGGGAGGGGAGGAGGAGCTTGGTGCGAAAGCTCTCGCTATATTCATCGGGCCAGCCCGGCCAGCCCGGCCAGCCAACCTCTCGGACCCCACTTCCGTTCCTCCTTCTTTCTCTCACTTTGTTCCACCCCGTCCCACCACCACCGGCTGGTGGCAGCCTCGGAATGCCATGCCCTTAATCGTTCGTCTGTTAAAAGAAGTGCTCTCCCTGACCTTTTCCGATTAAGGAAAAGGAAAGAAATAATTGTGTTCTCCTTATTGCCCCACACAAAATGGACCCTAGGGACTCCTCTGGCCGAAAGCATACACAAGCATCATCTGTGTACATATACGTCCTCTGCTTGCGTCAACACACACAAGCGCGCGTACACACACACACACACACACACACGTATCTGGACAAAGTAAGAGCGAGTGGACAAGATAGGGTAAACGCAGAAGAAAGAGCACGCTGTTCCGTGGGGCCACCCGACCGTCCGGGGGGCCGGGGCGTTATGTAACGGAATTTATAAGCCGAGTGGCGGCCCTGCAAAGCGACGCCTATCCCCCCCTTTTTTCTTTAGCCGCCGGGGCCTGGCTGCGATAATGGCTGCGATAGCATTGAAATTTGGGCTGGGCAGCATGTGTGGCGTTACAGCGCGGCGCTTCTGCGTGGAGCGGGGTTTATTTCACCAGCACGGCCGCCTCTAGTGGTAGCTCGCGGAGGGTTCCGCGGAAAAAGTTTCCACCGTTGCGGCCCTTTGTTATTTCCTCGTGAATATTGGTTCCGCGCGGCAAAGTTTACGACTGGAGCTGCGAAGCGGGGCGGGGCGACGAGGGTGGGATTCGCCCGCTCGATTCTCCTCGATGGCACCGTTTAGCGTCCGCGGCGCGCAAGCACCGCCATGAGGCCGCCAAGCACAGCGCGGCCTGCGGCGGAATCCCGGCGGTGCGCCGGAGAATTACGAGCGTCTCCCGGAACTACACACAGCACCATCCCTGCCGGGGAAAGAAAAAAGGCGGGAAGCAAACAAAAACGGGGGGGAAGGTCGGGGCCACAAATTAGCGGGGCGTCCGCTCGGTGCGACGCACTGACGGACTTAAAGCTAATGAGATTGGCTGCGCACGCTGGCGCGGCGCCAAACGGCTAGCCTCGGCCCGACATGTGTACCTGGCCGCGCCACCATCTGCCACCAGGAGGCCATCATTTGGAACAGCACGGCGGCGGGTTCAAACACTGGCCCGCTCGAAAATTTTGTTTTCGTTTTTAGTCACTTTGAGAAAAAAGGAAGGTTGTCCTGATGAAAGGCGCTGGCTGCTTGTTTCGCAAACCAGGTTTCACGGCTGAGTGCCACCGATGCGCCACGCTGCTGCGTCCGGAGGGCGTACACTGGCAGCAATGCCAGACCAGCGTGAGTCTCTCCCGTACAAAAGCGATATCACAATCGACATGTGATTTGGGGTCGGCTATTAAAAGCGGCACACCTTGGCGTTTTCGCAGTACAGCACACACGGTCTGCGTGTCTCTCTCCACGTGACGCGCGTCCAAGAGGGACAGCGCCGACCAAAGCACTACTCGATGAGTTGCCGAGAGTGTGATGAGCCGCCCCGGCCGCCCCGACAGGCCTCCCATTAGGGAGTGTCGCGCGGTGTCGGGGCGGGGCGGCCCGGGGCACGGACAGTAATCGACTCGAAGTTAGTTGACGGACGGACGGGAACGACGCAGGGACGCCTCCGACCCAGCCTCCAGCCACACCGCCCCTCACACAGTGCAGCAAGTTAAGCAACCCTCCAAGTTCCGCCGCCTAGTCCGTGAAGGCTCGCCCCGACACATGGCGACACATCACTGTGTGTTTTTTTTTTCCGCCCGCAAGGTGGTCATGACCGCCTCACAGTGCTCGGGAAAAGAAAAGGAACAAGAAGAAAAAGAAAAGACGAGGCCGTGCTGCCGCCGACCAGGACGACGACACCGGCAGCGCCGGCAGGCGGCGGTGACGCAGATGGCCCAGGCCGGCTCAGGGCGTTTGCCAGAAGTCAGTCCCATGGCCAGCACACGACGCGTAAAATCCCATATCGCAGCACGGTGCGCTCCTCAAAGTAGAGCGGCTGGGCCTACACGGCCTGGGTGGGATGAGCGGCCAAAGGCTCGGGCCGGCGCTCTGTCCGGCTCGCTGACTAACACCTCCCTTTCCCTTCCCGGCCGGACGGCCGGCCTCGCACGGCCCCCATAGGGACGCGACGAGGTGCGGGGCGCGGGGCGGGGCGCGGGGCGGGACGGCCGTCTGCTGCGTCGTAAACTACATTCCACATCATGCACGCCGCGCTCAGGGCGGCGGGGGGCTTGTGGTCGGGGCGCAGCGCGGCGGGACGGGGAGGGCCGCACCTGGCCAAGTTCGCAGTATGGTGGTATAGGAAGCGCGGGGATCCATGGGGATGAAGTGGATCAATGCGGCCTCCTCGTGATTTGCACGCACGCATAAACGTGCGTGTGAGTGTGCTTGCGCGTGACCGTGTGTGCGTTAGCCCCTCAGCACCTGCGTGCCAGTGTAACACGTTTTCCGCTCTCACTGTCATTCAACTTTCAATTATCCTGGGATGCAATGGTTTAGTTATTGCAATATTTTGCCATGACCTCGCTAGTCTGCCGCCTCTAGTCAACGACTCGGACGCACTCACATCACACCAACGCAGTCACGGCCGCCTATAGTAAACGACCCGGACACACTCACATCACACAAACGCAGTCACGGCCGCCTATAGTCGCCTACGGCTCCGGCACGTTCGCGCACTTTGCTCGGCGTCTTTAAATTCAGCCGATGCCCCATTCCGCCGGTGAACTGCCTTCCCTCCAGCCACCCTCCACCCACCCACACCATGTGGGCCCTGCCGCTGATCCACAGCATTACGGCAGCACATTTATTCAAGCCAACTTTCCCCCCCACCCCAAACCTGGTGGATTGTGCGTGCGTGTGTCTGTGTGCGTTTGTGTGAATGCATGTCGGTGTGAGTGCATACTCGAGCCCAGCAAGGGCCAGGCGTGCGGTCTGGCGTGCACGTATATGCCTGCAGGTGAGGAGAACTGCCGCTCCGCCCCGCCCCGCCCCAGAGACTCTCCGTATGCAACTTTGTGTGCGTGCGAGCCGTCCGAGCGCGTGACTTTGCTGTCGAGGCATGAATGCTGCATGGCGGAGTGCCGCCGCGTCTTCTTTGATGACAGATTCCTCTGTGTGTGGCCAGTCTCGCGGGGGAAGGCCTTGGCTGGCCTCGGCGAGGCGGGCCTTACGACCAGCAGTATCCGCCGGCCTTGCTCGTCATGCGCTGTGCTGGCCGGGCTTGTCGTAATTACCTCCCCCGCTCCCCCCTTCCCCGCGTATCGGCTCGGCACGGCGCCAGGCTGGCGGACGCGGCCCGCCAGCGCCACGGCCCCGGGCCCTGCTGTCATATGTTACAGTTCTGCTTTTTCGACGACACCCTGGTGACCGCCAAGGCCGCGGCGCGACAGGAAAAAACGGCCGGCCGCCCCGCCCAGCCGAGCCCACCGAGATGGGCGTCGTCAAACTTTAATGCTCGCGTCGCCGGGCTGGGCGGGCACGGGGTGGCTCGCCGGTTTTCACTGAGCCTGCCGCCGCTGGAGTAGGATTCCGAAGAGTGTCGTTTCGTCGCTCTCACTGTCGCACTCATGGGGCGTTCCGCGCGGGAGTGAGAGAGGCCGTGCGACCAAACGACTGTTCGGAATCGTTCCGCTGGCGCCGGTTGGACGCGCCCCGCGCGGCGTCCCTGGCGACGCCTCGGAGGCCGTAGTGGCGTTGAGGCGGCGGGGTGGCGGCGACGAGGCCCTCGAGCATCGGCCGGTGTTTTATGCCAGTGCCGCGGTTACGGCCAAGAGCGCTTTTACGGCAGTTATCAATGCTTTACCGTGGCGGCTTGCCTGCCTCGCTGACCAGGCACCGGCCGTGCGGGCTAGCGAGCGAGGCCCGGCCGCTACTCAGGACACGAGGCGCTGGATTTACCAGAGCTGTCCGGTTCGGGGCAGTCCTCCGTTCGTCGCTCCTCGGCTCTCTCACGCTCTGCGCAACGGAGAGCGAGTGACGTGGCGCTCAGGGCCGTGCCGCGGGCGGCTCGTGTTACATGGCACGTGCCTGCTGTTAGCGCAGTGGCCACTTTTCTCCTCCCGGCGAGGCAGCGAAGCAGTGCCTCGAGATGTGTGAGATGTACGCGCGGCGCCGGCAGTGTGGCCCCGAAAGGAAAGGCTCCGCGATGAGCCCAGCCTCGGGCTGCCCGACCAACTCGCGGAAAGGGCTGGAAACGCTTTCCGCTGAACACAGACGCGGCCGGGAAGCACTTCCGCCGGGAGATGAACCCCCGCCCCGCCTCGCCCTCGCTGCACCAGCGCGCTTGGAAGAGCTCAATAAACAGAGAGGGTCGTGGATTGTTTTTCGTCCCACTGCCCGAGGCGGTACTCGAACCCGGGGCGCGCGCTCGTCACCACCATATGAGCGCCCCGCCACTGTCATGCCGCCCTGCGAAATGTAGCGCGGGATAATCATCGTGGTGGCGGGGACGACGGGAGGGGCCATGACCGACGGGCAACGCGTTTTTCGCGTTAGCGAGCTCAGTGCGGCCCACACGTCCTCAGCGCTTTCCGCCCCGTCACGGCCCGCCCCTTTCTGTCGGTCAGCGAGGGCCTGTTTTAATGCAAACACGCGTGATGGTGGGTGTATCCTGTGGAGGCGAGTGCTGTCCTACGTAGAGTAATGACCGTACGTGTAGACTTACCTGGCCCACACGGGTTCATCGACCCTCAGACTTGGCTCTGCCCGTCGGGCTGGGTCCGCTGCTCCTCCGCCGCGCCGCCGGAACAAACGGACGTCCCGATCTCGGCTTCCGGTGCAAACGCCGTCATATCCCCATCCTTGCGCTACCCGCACCGCACCCGCCCAAACACAAGCTGAGGAAACACGGGTCGCGTTTTGTCGAAAGATGAGACTTGATCCGGCGCGGCAGCCCGACGCGCTGCAGCGAGCACGGCCTTGCATTATTTAGCAGGATCAGCATGATAATGAGCCCTGCAGCGAGGCTACTTTATTGGTCGGCTGCTCGGCCCGTCCGGCTCTGCATAATCAGCATCCCATCGACCAGCGGAAGAGACTGCACTGCTAATTACATTACCGTCCCACCCTTCCGCGCAGCGAGAGCAGGGCTGCTGCAGTCCCACACTGGTGAGAGACTGCGGCCGTGCCATATAGCGTGCGGACCGAGGAGCCCAGCTATCGTGCGTGCGCGCGGACACGTGAGGGCAAAAAGCGACGCGAGTGTGGATTGGGGGAAGTAAAGGGGGGGCCACGGCCTCCTGGGGGATCCTTTTTTCCCTGTGTGTCAGTCTGTCTGTCTGTCCGTCCGTCCGCCTGTCCGTCCGTCCGCCCTCCCTCGGCTTCTTGACGCGACCCCCACGTCGCGCCCGTAGAGACACAATCGCCATCTCAAAAGAAAAA
This sequence comes from Stenchaetothrips biformis, assembly GCA_030522485.1. NCBI lineage: Eukaryota > Metazoa > Arthropoda > Insecta > Thysanoptera > Thripidae > Stenchaetothrips > Stenchaetothrips biformis. The sequence goes on from CM060098.1 coordinate 8,035,146, forward strand.
TTGTCAGGCTGGCCTTTTGCACAGAGTGCCGTGGCGGCCGGGTTTGCCGGAGCAAGAAAAGCAAAAGCAGCCCTGGAATGGTGTTCTTCTCTCCGAGTGCCCAGCAGGCCCAGCAGCACAAGCTGAAAGGGGGCCGTGGAGTATGCAGGGCCGGGCCTTCAAAAGGAGGTCCGCCCAAGCGCACGCACTCACCTTCACACACCGCGCGCCTAGACCCGGGAGCCGGGCTAACCGCCTAAATGCTTGCCCACCCTTGGCTCAAGCCAACCCGGGCGGAACTGCGGGCTCCTGCGCCATCGGCTCCTCGGCTGCGGGCCGGCATACCGCGCGTACCTCCGTGGGGCCCACGGTGGGCCCCACGGTGGGCCCCACGGTGGACCCCCGGCCCGACCCAGTCAACGCCGTCTCGCCCACAACGGTCTCCGCCCTCCGCTGCATTCAGCGCGGAAATTGATTCTGGCCTTCTCCACTTCCGGCGACAAAATGACAAGCGATGAATCCGCTTTCAACAATAATTTCCAACCGCCACCCGGCCGGGCGAGCGCCTGCGAACCTCGGGGTAGGCAGCGAGCCGCGCGCCGCGGTGCGCCTCGTGCCCGGATTGCCTCACTCACAGGCGCTTCGGTTGGCTGCCGGAGGGCCGCGGGACACACCTAAACTATTTGGAGCTCCCAAAGCCGCCAACGGAGCTCGAATTAAACGCAGAGGGATTAAAACGGATTTTCCATGGATCCTTAAACACCGTCTCCTGTTGGATTCGAGTCCATTAAAGTGTCCAGAAATCGAAACGCCCCGACTGGGAATGTCTCGCTTCCACCGCCAGCGCAGACAAGGAACAGTGAGCGACGTTTTTCCCGGTTTCGTGAGGAAAAATGCGGTGAGATAAGGACGCGGCCGGCGTCAAAGAGGTGTGACAAGAGCGTCGGCCTCATCAGCGCACTCGTTACCGCACCGCGACAACCCCTTCCTGTTTCGTCTCCTTTTGAATGGCGGTGCGGCGGGGCTGTCTCTCGCCACGGCGCCTTTCTGGCTGCACGACAGAGCGACCCCGCAGCGTTGCTGCCAATCACTCCGTCTCCAAAAGGACGCCAAAAGAAAAGAAAACAGACCTCCAGATTGTCGCTTCGAGGTGACTGGAAGAGAGTGCGTCGAAGCCTCGGCGGCGGCGTCCTGGCCGTTCTTGGGGCTCGCGATGGATAATGGCCGCGGCGGCCGAGTCACCGGGTCCAGGGGACGCCAGTTAGGACGCAACCACCGCGCGGCCCGGCGGTGGGGCCGGTGTGTGGTCGTGGCCTCAATCCCGTCTCCCGCCCGGCCTGATCCACCCCGTTCCCCTGGAAAAGCCTTGTCGGGTTGCTCCTGGTCGCCGACGCCTCCGCTGACCCAGTCTCGGCCGTGACGACGCGGCCCTCGCGGTGGCGGCGACACCCAAAGCGACGCCCCAGAGCGGGAGATAAGCGGCCCAACTTATTCAAACTAGAGGTGGTGGCCCCGCCAGGCCCCGCACAGTTTGGGATAAAGGCAACGGCTGCACAAAGGCGGCCTGCAATAAGGAGACCGGGGGAAGCTGATCCTCCCCACCCCACCCCTCCCTCCAACTCTTTCGCGCCACAAAAGCCGCATCGGGAGTCTCGCATACGCTCAGCCGTGCCGCCCTTCCGTCCCTCCCCCCTCTGCTTCTCCTCCGCGCCGGCAATTTGCGCCCACGGCTGCCGCCGCTGCCGCCGTCACTGGCCGTCTTATTTATGCAGCTGAATGCCTGTATTAAATTAAGGGGCCTTGAGGAACGGCGCGCCGAGGAGCCAGGCACGCCGGCAGCCTCATACCTGTCGGCCCCCGCGGCGCGTTTCGCTGCCTCGGCCGCCCCCCTCCCCAGGGTGATCCTGGATCCGAGGAGGCCCTGTAGGACTGCTTGCCGTCTGATAGGGGATATACACACGCCCTCGGTGTATCCCTCAGGGTGGCCCAGCCCCGGATGGCGTGCCCTTACTCCTTTAGTCCCGCCGACCCTCGCCTCCTCTCTGGATGAAGGAGGGACGGCCGCAGCGAAGCTGGCCATGCCGTCCGATGACCGTGGAGCCTCCTCGATGGCGCAGCGAGCACTCGCACCGACGAAAGGGCTCACTCACTGCGGCCCTGGCTTCAAAACCCAACAACTCCAATTTATTTTTTATTTTTTTTCCACTCGCTGTCACCACCGCGGGACGGTAATGAGTTTGTCGTGTCCGAAAATGAATGCGTCCCTGTGTAATTCATGGTCGCTTCTCAGTCATTCCCAAAGTTCATTTTTTTCCTCTCGTCAAAGAGATGGTGATGAAGACTTGAGTGGGCGGAAGCGGAAACTGGGCTCATTAAATCGGCAGGGAAACATTATTCAGCTGTGCCCGGCTTTTCCAAAAAGTGGGTCAATACACGCCCGGCTCCCTTTTCATCTCCTGCTCCCTCTTTATTTTCAGTTTTTGCGTAAATTGTGTTTGTCGACCTGAGTGAGGAGTGGCTGCAGGCCGCCACTTTCAGATGCTGTTTGGCGCAGCCAGTAAATAGACGACAGGCTCGGGTTAACCGTTCCCCACGGCCCGAAAAGGTCACGTAATGCAGACCGGAGGCGAAAGCAAATACTCCCGCGGCTATGCCAGCGCAAAGCACCAGTGCCCACTTCCATGCCACGTCACACACCAAGGAACGTGTTTGTGGTCGCTCGGAGCATGAGAAATCGCTGCTCCGTGCAGTTCGTCAGCAAGCACTCACTCGAAGTGAACCCAAAACATTATTTTACTTCCGCAAAGCAATCACGCACACCCTTTCCGTACTGGACACACGAGGAGACACGGTTCAAAGGTTCCACCGCACTACCAAAATAAAAAATAAATAAATAATAAATTAAAAAAAAAAAAAAAAAAAGATACCTTGAACGATAAAGAGGAACTTGCGGGCCGTCCCTGTGACCGATAGCTGACAACTTTGAGCAAGTCTGACTTGTCCGACCGGCGCGCCGCGGCGTCGCATCCAACTTACTTGCTACCGCGAGGATAGCCGCCAGCCTCGTCAGTCCGTCAGGGCAGTGGTCTGCCAGCTCCGCCAGGGCGGCTGGCAGTAAACTTGGATGCGGGGCAGCGGGGTCCAGCGAATAGGCTGCCCGCTGCTGGTTTGCGGTGCCGGCACCGCACTCGGATGATATCCGCGCCAACAGGCCGTCTCTCTCACTCCTACACAACATACGTACTTCGTGAGTGCAAGAGAGTCAATGCGTCCCACTGTTCGAGGGACGGGCTCTGTCACACAGTGTAGAGTGCATTGCCGTCGCTGCGCGGGGCTTCGGGAGGTAATGCTCGTCGCTACAAACACGGAAATACGGTGCGGGGACGGTATGGGTTTGAGGGTCACAAACAAACCGTGAAGTCTCCTGGGGGCCCAAATAGCGATGTACATGGGCGCACACGCTCGCGCACACAAACATACATACATACATACATACATATAAACACACAAACTCAGAAAGAGGCGCGCGTGTGCGCACGTGCACACACAAAATGACGACCTATGGCCGGATTTCGTTTGTTCGGCGGCGGGCCATGCCGGGCCATGCCGGGCCATGCCTTTGCTGGCCGCTGTGCCTTGTTCCACGGGACCGCCTTCAGCAGCCCCGTGAGTCGTTCCTAGACGCACTGCCGCCCACCCGAACGCCGTAAAGCGGTGCACTCGGTGAGCCTCAATCCTCAACCCTCAATCCTCGTTACCGCTCTGCCCGGAAAGTTTGTTGGGGTTGCTGTGTCGCTGTAGTGGAAACGATTCGCCTAGGGACTGCAGGCGCTGCCGGCTTCGGCCGCCGCCGCGCACACCAGCAAGCTGACAACGGGCGGCAGTGAGAACGGGACGACCGGCCACCCAGAGTATAAGCCGAGCTATAGCCGAGCAGAATCATGAGCGACGTGCTCGCCGCCCCATTGCCTTCTCTGAGGACGTCTAATGCATCGTTGCTCGTGATGATTGCGAAACCATCGGTGCAGCGTGTTTCGAAGGGAATCAGACCCTGCGCCTTCATTCATCTCTCCATTCCCTCATCGTGTCCATTCGGTCTTTTCTTCCTTCATTTTATCCTTTCATTGTAGCTTGGGACAGTCAACCGTTTTCTTTATTCATTCGACCTGTCATTCAATTTCCCCTTTTATTTCGTCAACCACAATTCATCACTTGCGTAAATTCGTTCGTAAATTCATCCATTTATGATCTATTCATTCTTTTGTGAAATCATTCTGTCGGCGTACGCAACTCGTCATCCGTCAGTCCCATGTGTGCCAAGCAAACGGATGCCCGCCATAAATATTGGACAGCACGCGCATGTATACGGCGAAACAGAAATAAATAATGAATAAATGGCGAAATGTCCGCGTGTAGGCCCCTGGCCCTGACTCGCACTGGCCTACAGACAAGCGTCCTTGATGCTGGTCCCCCGATCAACCCCGAGTAAAAAATGGCATTGGAATTGCCGGACTTTCTCTGTTTTTTCTTTCTCTTTCCTTCCGCCTCCCAGCATTGATTTCGCTGTACGAGGAGGGCGACGCGACGCGGCGACCGTACCACTGCACTGCGATAAAATTTAACTACAGTGTGTGGGGGTGGGGGGCCCCGGCCGGTCCTAATGACGGTATTGGCCGCCCTTTGGTCTTTGTGCGGTGCTGGCCGCCCGCCCCATCTTCCTGGACAACACGCGCCCATTGTTCCGCTTCCACGCCAACGCCAAGAAAAGGACGACCAGGCAGGGATCGGAAGCAGAGGCCGTCCAAATCATTACTTTCAGGCATTTTGCCACCGTTTCGACCAACTTTGCGACAAACTTGCTCCTTGAAACTCTCTCTCTCTCCATTTACACATACTTATCAACCACAGCACTGTTTTCCAACTCGCTTTCCCGTCGCTACCCCATTCTCTCTTCCGGGGCATCTTACTGCTTTGTGGTCGGGCTGCACGCAGAACAGCTCCGTCTTTCTCGCACTCGTGAGGCACCGCTGAGTAGGAGTGCGACAGTGGCAGGATTGTTCGGAATGCGGTCTGCACGCGTCGCGCTGAATAGACGGTGACTGGCGAGGCGCCCTCCGCGGTCCGGAACGCCCAAGTTGCTCCTAATAAGGGGGAGGGGGCCGCCTCCAGATATTGCCACCTTACACTCTGCTACGCTCCTTTCCGTCCTAATGGTGGGGAATCCGACGGCAATCTAGGCGAGGCGAGGCGTGTCGCCCCTTACGCCAGCAATTATGGGAAACGGATAATGCACTGACAGAGGAAAGTCCCCGCGCACGCTTCGAATTTAATTTTTTTTTTTTTTTTTTTTTTTGAAAAAGAACAAGAAAGAACAACGTCTTGCTTGTCGCGTCGCGGGCGCGGCACGCTGTGGGTTTTCGCCCTAACTATCGCAAACTGTGTTTGAAACAGGAGTTAAGCCGCGGCGCGTTTTAGTTTAACTCGGCGTTACGGCGGCCCCACCGTCGCCTGGCCCTTTTGCCGGCCTTATCTCTGTCTACTATTTCTCTCTCTCTCTCCCCCCCTCCCCCCATTCGTGGATGGACCGTGGGCATGCCCCTCAAATTAAACCTTTTGACTCGCGGCCCGGCTCTGCACGCTTCGGTGGGCTCGCGGCCTAAATTAGTGAGATCCCCGCTGCTGGAATGCCGGCTGCCGATAGCGCTCTCTCTTTCACTTTCTCTCTCTCTCCCTCCCCACAATCCCTCCTTCTCCGTACACCTCTTTCTCGCTCACCTCGCGTTGGCGAGACACGCGCGAACCGCGGCGGCCGGAATAGTTTTTACTCCGTTTCGGGAAGTATACTCGGCGGTTTCATCGCTGGCCACATATTTCTCCCCCCCCCCGCCAATAAAAAAAATTAAGAAAAAAAAAGAGAGTTGAAGGGTAAATTTATTTTATCGGACTCACCCGATTGTCTCAGAGACCGGCCGGCCGGGTCAGCTTCCGGGAGGTGGCCTCGATATACGGCGAGGCGGGGCAGCGAGGAGTTATTCCATACGCATAATTGGACAAACAGGGCCAGTGATGCCGGGAGGAAGAGAAGGGTTGGTCGGGCCGTCAGGGCAACTTCGTCACCGAGGGGGTTGAGCAGCTCGCTGTGTCTCACTCGAGGTCGGCGCACCTCCACAGAACCCGCGCGTCACTTTGATATCCTTTCCCAATAAGCCGGCAGTCAGCCCCGCGCACACCTGCACCCCTTTAACTTTGTAAACAAGGCTACAGCGCGAACTACAACTTAGACTAGGCCACGTTTGAACCCATCAAGGCCCGAAGAATCTCCCGCAAAAAAATGAATGGCTGGCAACGCGACGCGCTTCGCTTCATTAGAGGTCGGGAATGCTGGCACTCGCGTCTCCTCCTGCTCCAGCGCTGTGGAGGGCGGCTGCCTTGGCTGCGGTGTGCCGAACCCTGCAGAAGCCCCGCAGCCCACCCCATGGCCCCGCCGCGCGTAGGATCCCCGACCAAACTATTATGGTCTCGAAAGCCAGATTACTGAAGCGTTAGCGAAGCAAACCGGTGCCGCAGCAGTGCAGGCGGCAGCGTCTCGCTGTCTGCGATGACGCCGCTTCATCTGGCCTTGCTGTTGCCCTCGCCTCGCCAGATAAAGTAATTTCCCCTTATTTTTTGTTGTCTTCATTCGCGCGAGTTTGCCGGCAGCGTCCCCCGGGCCCCGTCGCCGCGTCGGCAGCGGGGCGGTCCCTGCTTCGCCCTGCTTTGCAACTGTCTTGCCGGGGTAACTCGTTTTCTTAGAGATGCGCACTTCTTTTGACGTTGCGTTTGCGACCATGCGATTGATTCCTCTGCAGTCGTACACAACACCTGACGAAGCGTCGACGCAGTCGCGACGAGGGGTGCGATTTGGCGAAAGGAAGGCCGCCTCAAGACGCGTGGGGTTTCCTGGCCGCTCACCTGGTGCTTGGAGCCCCGCTGGCCGAGGTGGAGAGGCCCGCGACGGAGCACGGCGACTGGGATAAAAGAGCAAGCGAGCGAGCGGGCACCCGACCCGCGCCGCCCGGGGGGACGCCATGACGCAATCTCACCTCGGCAGTGGACTGGCCGAACACGCAGCAACTCCTACAGTGGAGTGAACCCCCCCCCCCCAAAAAAAAAAAAAAAAAAAACTGGCGGCTACCGATGCTGCTCAAAGTCGGCGCTGGAAATAAACCCGCGCGCCATCTCTGTCTTTGTCCGTCCGTCTATCTGTCTGTCTGTCTGTCTCTCCGCTCGCGCTGGTCGGGAGTTCTGCGGCGTTGAGAGAGACAGAGCGGCGGTACGGGCCGTGCTGCGGTGACACTCCCCCCTCCCCTCCCCCTTCACGCCGTGGCGCGCGGAGGCGGCGGGGGAAATAAAAACGGACTAGTTCTCTTTCCGTGCACGATTTGGTGTGGGGGCCAAGAAGGAGAGCAAGGGGGAGAGATGCCCTTGTAAAATCTTATGTAGCAGCCATTATAAAACTGTATAAACCTAGATTTCGAAAATCCTTATTAATTCATACAGAACAAAAAAGGGCCTTTTTTAAAACCCATTTTTACCTAGGTGCGTAATGCGTACAGCTCGATGTTGCCACGGCCTCGCGCCGGAGGCTTGTGTACCGAATGCTGCTGCCTTTTCTTTTTTCGTCAGGTTTTTCCATTTCTTCTTGCAAATAAAACACACTCCGCGCTGCGTTCGCCTCGCGGCCAGCGGCACCGCGGGCGTGGCAAAAAAGGGGATACCTCGTGAAAACAGAAAGCGAAATATGTGAAAAGAAAGGTGGACGGAGCGAACAGGCGCCACCCGGATACGAGTGGGGCTGGGTCGGATATGATGACTCTTCGGTGGGGCTGCTGCATGCTGTGCCATGCCATGCAGCCACTCAGGACGGGATATGACTCGATGGCGCACTCCAGCCGAGAGCTCTGCTAATGGCACTCACCTTACTTGCAGCCGCCCGTCTGCTGTTGTGATACTGTTCGCTCAGAACAACAGAACAAAAAATAAATGGGGTGAGTCATCTGCTAATAAATCGAGTTGCTAAACAAGTCAGTTCATTTATCACGGACGTAGCTCGTTTCGTTTGAAGTGCTGAATCACGTCCATCGCCTTTTTGACCTTTAAACTTGTCAGCATTCAACGCCCAACCCACCCACGAGCAAACGCGCGCTGGAACAGCACAATCCAGCCCGGACGTTTAAATGGACGCGAAAAAAAAACGGCGTCCTGCACCCACCTCCCAGCAAAGCAGCGTCCAACACTCTCACCGCGAGCGAGCGGCGGCGCGTGCAGCGTGCAGCGCCCCCTCGCGGCGTCTCACGAAAGCTGTCTCGCCGAAAATTGAATGAGTCGTCGTCCCCGCAGACAACGCTGTCCCGGCCGTGCGAGCGCGCCAGGCAGGTGGGCAGTGGGCCGGTCGAGCGGCCCGGTAACGTTGGCGTCCCTTCCCCCCCCCCCCCCCCCCGCTGGCTTTGCTGGGCGCGCCGGGCGCAGACAATGGGGCTTATCTCCCTCTGTGTCCGTGTGTGGTTACCCCGTGCAAAATGTATACCCCGCATTCCAGCGTATCGCACTGAGCCGCCCACCCCCACTCCGGCGGCGTGTCTGCCGGGCGACGCGTTGAGACGAGGGCGGAAGACATTGGAGGGGGGGAGGGGTTACTCATAGCAGGTCGGGCCAAAGGACAAGGCCTGCGGCAGTCAAATTGGGGAGCCGTTTGAATGGGCGGCGCGGGGGAGGCCCCCCCCCCACCCCCACCCTGCGATGCTGCGACGCTTCCCTTCCCCTGACGGTGCGCGCAAACCCGACGGATACGAGTTTCATAACGCAGGCGGCGGGGCCTGGCCTGCATCATCATGATGGTGCTGGGGATGGCGGACCCCAGCGGGATGATTCCGTACGAGCGATGAGCACTGAGGCAAGGCGGTGTGTGCGCTGCGGATCGGTTCTCTGTGTGGGGCTGCCACGGCAGCGGGCGGAACGCAGAGGGTCTTCACGCAGGCACGGGTCGACGCGCGATCGGGCATGCGCCTCTGTGCGTGTGTGCGTGTGTTTGTGTTGCGGGTAATGGACTAATTGCGCGCAGTGCCGGAGACTCCAAAGTGACGCAGCGGCACGGTTACTGCAGCCACGTTCCGCCCTCGGCACGGCGTGCGCTAATGCGGCTAATATTCTCAGTGCGGGCGCGACTAGCGGTGAAATTGATGAGGCGAGTCGAGTCAGCCAGGCGGTGGGCCAGAAGCCTGGCGCAGGCGGCCAGAATTCTAGACGCGTTTCGAGCGACAGAGTCCCATTTAGCGACTCAGAAACTTAAAACCCGTCCGGGACACCGACTGCCTCCACGGCCCACTGTGGGTCGTGGCGGTACAGCGACAACAATAACGCACCGCCCTTGTCTGATAAGCCCGGTCGCGTGGTCGGTGCGACGGTGACGCCGTGACAAGAAAAACGTGCGGTCGCGCAAAACAATAGAGCGGGGTCTTTTTTCTGGCGCGCCTGTCAGCGGGCGGTGGAATTCATCGCGTTCCTCGGGGTGGCCGGCGAGGACGTCGAGGACGGCGAGGACGGCGACGCCAGCAACGACGCCGACCATCAATCCTCGCATCCTCGCGCGCAGACCTGTTTCTTTGCGACGCAAACAAAGGAGAGGGCAAGCAGCTGGGAGGTGCAGCGAACAGGCCGCACCCGCCCTAATTTGTTTGCCATTGTTTCATATTAGCAGCGCCCTCCAGCCTCCACCCTGCCGCCTCTCCAGGCGCCCTTTTGTCCAGGGGCAGCCATCGGCATGTAAAGAAGCCGCCCCTTTCGACCGAAAAAAAAAAAAAAAAAAAACGAGCAAACCACGCTTTGTTGTGTGGCAGTTTTGCATTCGATGTCTCCCCTCCGATGGCGCTGCCAGCCCCAGCCTCTGGTCGAGAGAAAGTGTCCCAGCGGCTGCATGGCCAAGAGGACCAATAACGGTCGGCATCAATATGGGCCCCCGCAGCGCCCGGCCCAGCGCCCGGCCCAGCGCCCGGCCCAGCGCCCCACGAGTCCGGGCCGCAGGCCCTACAAGGGCCATTCGTCAACAGGACAGCGACACGGCCGGCCCTTTGTCAAAGGGCGTGACGCCCCGGGCCGCCTGCGAGGGACGCCACACCGTGACGGTACGATCTGGAGGACGCGCTGGACCGTCGGCACCTCGTCAGGCTGGCCTAGGCTGGCCTAGGCTGGCCCGGCGGACCGGAGTGCGGACTGGTTGCCTACCCACCCGTCGTCGGGCGCTAGGCCGAGCCAGCCAGACGGCGGCGGCGTGCGGAACCCACAGCGGCGTGCCGACCCACAGCTACCGGTTCGCATTGTAAAAGGGGCCGAGGAGTAAAATGGTCGGACTGGATTCCTCGGAGAATCATCTTTATTGGAACAAGGCCAATGCAATCAGCAGATGAGACGTGCCCGGCAGCCCGATAGCAGGCGGGCCGGGCTGTGGGCAGTGTCCCCGCACCGCCGCCAGAGGGCGCGTCGGTGGCAGCGCGGCAGCGGCACAGCGGCACAGATGTCGCAACAGCGCGCTAACGGCCTAAGTATAGGAAAGTCGATGATTGCACCAGAACGGGTTCGGTGGTTCGCGGAGGAATGGCTAGCCGGAATGGGACCGTTTCTTTTGTTAAGCGTGTTTGTATTCGCTCCGCGAACAGCTGGGCTTAAGCACGCTGCGAGGCGCTGTGTCTATGTGAACCTAAGCCAGTCTACCAAAGCTGCCACCAGAGGCACCGCCGCAAACGCCTGCAGCCACGACGGGCCTGCAACGGGTGGCAGGGGCGCGAGGCTTTGCCGGAATGACTTCCTTCCGCTAATGTCTGCTGTTGTTGAAGAAATCGCGAAATGTATAGCCAGCCGGCAACAAGTAATCATTTAAACTTTTCCCCCCTCCGACCCGGCAAATGAATCTTCGACAATGAGGGCACTTCACTGCTGGGAGTTCTTGCAGGGAGGCTGTAAATTATCCAGCAGGGCGCGAAAACGCAGTGTTGCTGGCGGTTAAAAGACGGCCAGCGCTCGAAATCGCGGTGCGCGACGTGGCTGCAGGACGGCCCCCGAGGGGGGCGGGGCGGGGGCACGGGGGCACCTTCCATCAAGCCTGATTTATGGGCATGCGCCTGCGGGAGCTTTCTGTCACGGCCAAGGAGGAAGGGGAAGGGCGCCGCGAGGTTGGCGGCGTGGCACAGAGGGCCAGAAGACGGCGCGGCCGGCCAAAACTGAAGACGTGTTTTGAGCTCCAGAGTCGCTAAACAGGACCCGAACCGAACGTGTGACCCCACCAATGGATTCCTCGTTCGGAGAGCAGTTCATTGGTGGGGTCACACGTTCGGTTCGAGTCCTGTTTAGCGACTCAGGAGCTCAAAACGCGTCTAGAATTTTGCCCGCCTGCGCCGTTTTCTGGCCCACTGTGCGGCGGGGCTGGCGGCGGCGGGGGCCGGTCCCAGGCGCGTACTGCAAACATTGTCAAGGAGTGCGTGCGTGGCACATCGCGCTGCAGTGCCTGTCGCTGGCCGCGCGGCCGCGCCTCGCACGGCTCCACACTTCATTTCACAGCGTTGCCACCACCTGGCGGCACAACAACGCACACGGCAGCGGATTCGGCGTCAACGGCGGCACACATACCTCGAGAGACGTCGTGCAGTATATCTCTATTCTCGCGGCGAGGATGGCGGCGTGTCACACAAGCTGCAGAGGCAAAAGGATGGTACCGCCGCCCTGCATGTGTTTGCGTGCGTTGGACCTGGTCGGCCCGGTCGCAAGGGCAATACGTTATGCTTCAAGACTGTCTGGGGAGCGGCGGCCACGCACGCCTTCTACTCTCTCTCGACCACACAAACATACCAACTCACGGAAGCATACGCACGCGCGCGTACCCACTATCAACCTTGTGAGCCTATAACATTTGCCGTGGCCAGCAACACACAGTACAGCAAGACCTTTGTGAGTAGTACTATAGTACCAGAATTACTTTGTGTGCGTGCGTGTTATGCCTGCTTTCATTTAAGGATCCCCGTGACCCAGATCGCGGCGGATGCGTTAGCCCGGAATGTGGCAAGTTGGTGCGTGGGGAGAGATATGGGCCACAACGAAGTCCCGGCGGGGGGGGGGGGGCGCCACGGGCTGCCTGCCTGCCGGGCTGGCTGCTGGACCGGCCTGCTGCGGGTGTCGGCCCTCTGCTCGTAAAACAAGTTCGCTGCATCTGCTGTCGCTGGCGCGGCGAGAGGCGCTGCGATAATGGAAATACTTTATTGGTGCCCCCCCCCCCCTCTCCTTGTTCTGGCGCGGTCGCGCTCGTCAAAGCGTCAGCCGCGCCGCCTGTCAGTGTCACAGCCAGTCGCAGTGCTGTCGCGTCCCGCCGCATCAAAACATGTAGCTCTTCTGGTCCCCGCGGAGTGGCTCCTCCGTCCTGCGCCTTGTCAGACTCCGGAGCGCGTCTCGGCTGTAGGCGGCGCAGGACGGCGGGCTCGCCCCCCGGGCCTCAGGGAAGACCCACGCGGGGAAGGCCCACAGGAAAACAGGCCCACGGCGGCGACCACCGCCCGCTCGCCCGGACTTTGTTTTCGGAGCGAAATTCGGGACGGGGAGGGGGGGGGAAGTGGCGGCCGGGGTAACGGGGAAGCCGAGGGAACAGGACGTGGAGCGAGCCGAGCCAGCCGAGCCAGCGGTGTGGGGCGCAGCCTCCGGGGAGAATCGAGATAACCGCGTCTGAATTTTGCCTCCGGGCGCGGCACTACCCTCCGGACGCCCCTACCTTATCACGCGCGACGCGCGGCGGGAGTGGCTGCGTGTCGCCGGAAGACACTCTTCAGGGCTGCGTGTCGCCGGCGGGGCCGGCAGCACACCTGTACCCGTCGTGAATGGTCTGCTTGCCAGCGCGGCCGAGGCGCGCAGGAATAAGCTTCCCTGTGGATAAGTCCATTCCGAAGCGCCTTGCCTGGGCCGGCCATCCGTCCAAATAACGCGGAGCCACGGCGGCTGGGGCGCGTAATGCGCCTTTAAGCTTTCGGCCGAGGCAAGACGGATCGGCTCGGCGTGCCCCGCGATCTTCCTACGCGCTCGCTCACGGTCGCCAGACCTGCCTGCCTGCCTCGCGGCGCAACGACAGCCCGAATTACCGATTCCTCTTCCTTGTGTTGCAGTGTAACGGACGGCGATGGAGGGGCCGCAGCGAGGAGGCCCGGGCCTGGATCCGCAAGGTAAGCCTGCAATCACCGCCCGCCGCCCGGGCCCAAGCAATATGCACAAAAAAAAAAAAAAAAAAAAAAAAAAAAAAAAAAAAAGTCACTGCGTTGGTCCGCTTAAAGGGTGCAAAGAGCCGATTAGTGGCGCTCCCTGCTGCCCGCGGGGTGCCCACCACCCGGGCAGCAACAACAACGCCCTTTGTGGGGACGGGGCAGGGCCGTGCTCCCGCTGTCACATTTCCGATAACTGTCCTGTTTGTACGGCTTGGCTCTCTCATCCTAACCACCTTTTTTTTTGTCGCATAAAAAACAATGAAAGAAAAAATACCAACGAACAAACGGCACGGTTTCGCCCCCCTGGCTGTCATTTTCATTTTTTTTCTCCTTTCACACGCATTAATTAAGAAACAATTTTTATTCGGGTAGCTGCCCCGAGCCAAAGCTTTTGTCTTCCCTCGACATTTTAGTTTAGAGAGAGATAAAATGGCAGTCGCACATATCCAGTGCCCCGATCTTTCCTTCCTCTGCGCCGCCACATTTGCCGCGCTCTTTTCTGTTGGCAGCCAACTTTGTATGTCCACCTCTTTGTTTTCGGTGCTCTTTTTTTTTCATCCGTTCGCTTGGAGCCCCGATAAAGCTTGTGCCCTAATCCGGGACGCCTTGGCCACGGCCTGGCCTACACCCCACGCCTTGTGGACACGCCCTAATTTTACGAGCGGCAGTAACGCCGCCTGAAGTCCGCATCCCTGTCTAGCATCAAGTTGGGGCGGGACCTGACAGGGTGCAGTGGGCAGCGCCAAACCCGACGTACCCGCTCTCCCGATACGCGCTCCACCGCCGTCCGTCTGTCCAACCCAACTTCCCCGAACACTTCCCCGGCAGTTCGGCGGGTTTTTGTTCAAATAGTCATGACGAATGCACGGATCGGTACCCTTTTTTGGGGCCTTGGCCGCCAGCCGGCCATCTTGCCCCGTCGAAGGGAAGCTTTCCACTCGGCTAGGCATCAGTCTCGGGGGGAAGGGATGCGAGAGGGGAAGTTAGCCAGCGGCCGTCGGGCCTCGCCACGAGACCCAGCCACAGCCCGGCGGACTCACGGACGGACGGACAGACAGACTGAAAGACAAACGGACGGAAGTAGGGAAGGGCGACTGCTGAACAGAGGCGATATCCGGCGAGCTTCCGCTGGGCAGGACAGCTGCTGCCCCGGTGCGACACCTGGTGCCGTGCCGCGCCGCGCCGCGCCTCGCCGCGCGGACGCAATGGCGCCACCATTTATCACGTCGTCGTTCGGAGGCGTCGTCAGGCCTTCCCGGACTCGTCGCGACCGTCGCGCTAAGCGGAATGTCAACTCTTGAGGCGCACTGCGGAGGAGAGGACGTTTGCGCAAACAGATGGGATTAAACGCGGCAGGACCGAAGCGGATCCGGGCTGCACGCCGGCCCCCACGCGTGCTGGCTGCGACGACTGCCTCGGCCGGGCGGAGACAACGAAGCTGGAGGAGCAACACAACGCAGCGAGCGCCGCGTCCTGGCGCGGCCCGCCATGGCGGCAGCGCGGCAGGGGTTTCACTCGCAGCCGGACGTGATCTCTCCGGCGGGGGAGGGGTAGGGGGTGGGGGTGACGTGTATCCGGGAGGTGAATTTATTCAATGCTGTTTTCCGCCGTCCGGGCCGCGGCCTCGCGCGCGACCCTTGCGGGGCTGACCCTTGGCCAGCAATCCTACGGGGCAGGGCGTGGCGGGGCGTGGCGGGGCGCAGCCACAGCCAAGACCTTAGTGCGGACCGCACACCAACTAGAGTCCTGTTTTCATCTCCCATTCACGCCCAGCTTCTCATCACCGTGACGCGCACCGCCGCTCCAACCAACTTTATGCCCTTGCGGTACCTCGCGGCCTTGCCCTGCCGTGGGGAGTCTTGGGTCTCGGTCTCTCTCTCTCTCTCTCTCTCTCTCTCTCTCTCTCTCTCTCTCTCTCTCTCTCTCTCTCTCTCTCTCTCTCTCTCTCTCTCTCTCTCTCTCTCTCTCTCTCTCTCTCTCTCTCTCTCTCTCTGCGAGGCTGGGGTGTGGGTCACGGTCGGGGGTGTCTGTGTTTTTGTCGATTCAATTCGATTCTTCTTGCTCCCCTCCATCAATCAGACCAAGAACCAGGACGCCCCATGCTCGAAATCAATCGACACGCGATCGCAGGCCGGCGCGCGTGCGTGTGTGTGCGTGTGCGTTGTGTCCGTTTTCCATCATTGTCTTTGTGTTTTCTGTCCGCGCAAGGCCTTCCCCATTTTATCTCTTCTCCCTTTCCATTGCCCCCCCCCTCCACCCTCGGGCGTGGCGCTGCGTGGCGCTGCGTGGCGCACGCGTCGTTTTTTTAATTCCCAGCTTGGTGTGCGAGTTGTCGGGCGTGCTCGGGCGGGATGCTATGCGGTGGTGCGAGTGCAGGGGTCATCCACCTTGATGTATACCCCGTGTCTATCGTAGTCCGCTCTGTCGATACCCCGTGTCTATTGTAGTTCCGGTTACTGCCGTTAGCGCTTGTACTCTGTGTATCTAGTGTCGCCCTCTACTTGAGGTTTCCTGGAACTTGTACACCTGTCAGATCGTCAGTCCGAAATACACCGCTGTGCCATCAACATCAGCTGTCTCTCCTTTCCCACACGTCAGAACCTAACACTGGCGACGAGATTCGAAACGGACCACGTGTGGCAGGACAGCACGGCAAGGTATTTACGGACTCCGTACCCCGCTGGCCACGGGTGCTGCGGTAACTGCGTTGGACTGCCCCCGACGTCAACTACAACATGGCGTCGGCGCCGCCGCTCCGCTACGACTCCAAGTCACCGGAGACGTGGCCGTCGTTCTGGAGGCGAATCAGGAACTACATCGCCTCCAAGGGGCCGATCGGCGACGCCCAGAAGAAGGGCATTCTACTGGACGCCCTCGATGATCAAACCCTGGACCGCCTGGACAGATGGCTGGAGCCGATCTCGACGGACGACGCGACCTTCAACCTCATCACGACGACCTTGACCGACAACATGGCGGCGCCGGTGAACGCTACAGCACAATACATCAAATTCACCGCGCGGCGTCAACAGGTCGGTGAGTCAGTTCTTGCATTCCACGAGGCGCTGTCGGTGGCCGTCAACACCGTCGGGATTGTGGACCGCGCGTCCAGGGACACTTTGGTCATGCATCAGTTTATCGCCGGCCTCGCTGACGAGTCCCTCCAGAACAGGATCCTCGATCTGGACGAGTGCACGCTTGGGAAGGCCGTCGACACCGCGGCACAGCATGAGTCTACGCGGCGGTCGGCCGCGGTGCTGCGGACCGACAACGACGCTGTGTTCCGCGTCGGGGATCGCACTCAAGCCCCCGTCAAGTGTTATTATTGTTCAGGCCCCCATCTGGCTAGTGTTTGTTCTGCAGACAGGTCCACCTTGAAGTGCGACAAGTGCGGATTGTCTGGGCATGTAACCGCCGTGTGCAAGAAGGACAAGGACGGCAGGAAGAAGAGGCCCCCACGTGGCCGCAAGCCCGGCAAGTCGAAGGAGGACAAACCAGCCAAGAACAAGGAGACCACCAACTTCGTGCACACGCCCCCCGCGCCCGCGCCCGTGCCTACATCGGGCCCCGCGCCGGCGGCTTCTCCTGGTCCATCGCACGGCTTTGCCCCGATCCAAGGTGTGTCAAACTTTGATCATGAAGGACTCTTTTTCATGTCAGCCGATGTACAGGTCCCACCACCGGACATGGTCAGCGTCAGCATTCAAGGACGCCCCCTGGACTTCATCCTGGACAACGGGGCCGGCCGCACCATGGTCAGCATGGCAACCTACAACGCCTTGCCCACCAAGCCACCCCTTCGACCCATTCCGAAGATGTTCAGCGCCTGGGATCCGGCCATGGTCATCGCCGTCGAGGGATTTTGTGGCGTTCAGGTCCAGTACAAGGGTTTGTGCTATACGCTTCCCCTGCTTGTCGCGCGTGGCAACGGTCCTAACCTTTTAGGCCGTAACTGGTTCAAGGCCCTTGGGTTTGCCGTCGTTCAGGTGGATTCCGTCAACAGGATCGAGGACTGCGCCGACATCCTACAGCAGGTGCAGCAGTACAGCGCCGTGTCATCCAAGTCCATCGGCTGTTACAACGGCCCCCCAGTGCACATTCACGTCAACCCAGCCAAGGCGCCGAAGTACCACGGCGCGCGGCCGGTCAAGCTCCCCCAGGTGGCCAAGATGGAGGAGCAGATCGACGCCTACGTCGACGCGGGCCTTTGGGTCCCCATCCGCAGTTCCGAGTGGGCTTCTGGTCTGGTTCCTGTTCCCAAGAGCGACGGCAGCCTACGCCTCTGCGCCGACTACAAGTCCACCGTCAACCCGGCGGTTGATGCGGACCCCTACAAGTCCCCCTCCGTCGACGCTGTGCTGGACGCGCTGGGTGGCGGCATGTACTTCGCCGAGATTGACCTCAAGCAGGCATACACTCAGATTCCCGTGGACGACGCCACTGCCCATGTCTTAGCCGTCAACACCATCAAGGGCCTCCACAAGGTAACACGAATGCCTTTCGGTGTTAAAGTTGCTCCCGCGGTGTTCCAGCGCATCATGGATGGCCTGTTCGGCGGCACCAAGGGCGTGATCGTCTACCAGGACAACATATACATCAAGTCAGCATCAGTCGCGGAGCACCGCGACCGCCTCCACGTCGTGCTCTCCACGCTCAGCAACGCCGGGTTCACCGTCAATGCAGACAAGTGCACTTGGATTGCTTCGGAGCTCAACGTGCTGGGCTTCAGAGTCAGCCGCGAGGGCGTAAGACCTCGCGAGGACAAGCTGGACGCCATCCAGAAGGCCCCAGCACCCAAGGACGTGGAGCACCTGCAATCCTGGCTTGGCTTGGTCTCATTCTATGAACGATTTTTCCAGGGCAAATCCCACATCCTGGACCCCTTACACCGGCTGCTCAACGCCGGGTCCACCTGGCACTGGGGACCGCCTGAGGAACGCGCGCTCCAGCTCATCAAGGACCGCATCTCCTCGGACACCGTCCTCATGCACTACAGCCTGGAGACCCCCGTGACCATCATCTGTGACGCCTCTCCCTATGGCATCGGCGCGATCCTCTGCCACACCGTGGTGAACCCGGACGGCACCAAGGAGGAACGCCCCATACGCTTCGCGTCCAGGACCCTGACGGCCACGGAGCGGCGCTACTCGCAGCTGGACAAGGAAGCCCTGGCCATCATGTTCGCGCTGAAGAAGTTTGCAAGGTACATTTACGGTAGGAAGTTCTTGATCGTTACCGACCACAAACCCCTTGTCAGTTTGTTCGACCCCTGCACTCCAATCGGCGACAACTTGTCTCCGAGGATGACGCGCTGGGCCATCGCGCTCACCGCCCTAGACTACAGGATCCAGCACCGTGCCGGCGCCGACATCGGCCATGCCGACTTCCTGTCCAGGCTGCCACTCCCGGACCACGGCCAGCAGGACCTGTACCCAGAGCCGTCAGGCATCTATCTCCTGGAGGCGAAGACCCCCGACCTGCTGTCGGCCGAGTCCATCGCGGAGGAGACTGCCAAGGACCCCCTCCTCAAGGACATCCTGCACTGGGTCTCCAATGGCTGGCCGGCCTCCGCCGCCCTGCCGGACGGAGCCGCCCCCTACGCCCAGAAGAAGAACAGCCTCTCCGTGCTCCGGGGCTGCCTGCTCCTAGCTGACCGTGTGGTTGTGCCGCCCTCTCTCCGTGCTCAGGTCC
Organism: Stenchaetothrips biformis; assembly: GCA_030522485.1. Taxonomy (NCBI): domain Eukaryota; kingdom Metazoa; phylum Arthropoda; class Insecta; order Thysanoptera; family Thripidae; genus Stenchaetothrips; species Stenchaetothrips biformis. Next base: position 8,054,087 of record CM060098.1, read on the forward strand.
TGGAGTTGCTGCACGCCACTCATCCCGGCATCACATGCAGCAAGGCCATCGGCAAGGCTATCTTGTGGTGGCCCAAGTGGTGCGAGGACGTCGAGAACGCCGTCCGCCGCTGCAATGCGTGCCAGTTGGAGTCCAAGATGCCCAAGAAGCAGCCCTACAGCCCTTGGCCTGCGCCGCAGCGCTGCTGGCAGCGCGTGCACCTAGACTATGCTGGCCCCTTCCTGGGCCACCAGTTCTTGATCGCCGTGGACGCCTTCTCCAAGTGGCCGGTCATCAAGGTCATGAGGAACTTGTCTGCGGCCTGCCTGATCCCAACCTTGCGTTCCTTGTTTGCAGACTTCGGTTGCCCTCAGGAACTGATCACAGATAACGGGCGCAGCTTCATTGCTAAGGAAACCGAGGCCTTCTTGGAGCGGAACGGCGTCAAGCTGCTCCACTCCCCACCGTGGCACCCTGCAAGCAACGGGCTCGCCGAGAGGACCGTCTTCACATTCAAGACGACGATGGCCAGGTTCCACGACGGCGACATCCACACCAGGTTGGCCCGCACGCTCTGGAGCATGCGCGCCAAGCCGTCGTCCGTCACTGGCAAGTCCCCGGCGCAGCTTTTCCTGGGCCGCGAGTTGGCTCACCACCTTGAGGTACTGCATCCTCGAACCTTGGAACACGCCGCGCCAAACCCTGCTGCAAGCAACCCGTTCATCAAGGACGCCACGGTATGGTTCTACAAGCATGCCGCACGAAAGAGTGACTCTGGTTGGCTTCCCGCGCAGGTTGTTTCTACGAACGGCGCGAGATCCTGTGACGTGACCCTGGCCAGCGGCGAGCTACGCCGCAACGTCCACGTCAACTACCTGAGGCCGCGGCTCCCCGCCGTGTCCGTGGAGGCTCCCCCTGAGCCCCCCGCTGTACAGCAGGCTGAGCAGCGCGCCCCGTCCGTGGACGAGGTACCCGAGCCGGTGCAGCAGCGTCCGCCCACGCCGACGCAGCAGCGTCCGCCCACGCCGACGCAGCAGCGCCCGCCCACGCCGACGCAGCAGCGTCCCCCCACGCCGGTGCAGCAGAGCCCGCCCACTCCCCCGCGGCAGCGACCACCTTCGCCCCGGCGGCCGGACGTCCAGGACCCTCCAAGAGAGTCTCCCCCGTTGTTCCAGATGCCGCCTCCCCTCAACTGCCGCTGCGGCCTGAAGGACTGCCCGTACTTCTCCAACGGCATCGAGGACGACAGTGACGACGTGTTCGAGGACCCCGCCGAGGAGATGGATCTGGACGCCTTCCTGGCGAGGTGGTCTACACCGCCACCCCCGACGGTCTCACCCCTGGCAGCGTCTCCGCCTGGTTCCGCGCAGCCACGCCCTTCGTCCGGTCGCGGCCGAGCCAGACCCCCGGCGGTCACTAAGAGTGGTCGTGTCAGTAAGCCCCCGGCCCGGTTCGGCGCAGCTACGCCTTAGACCTTTTACCCCCCCCCCCCCCCCAGGTACAGATGCCCCCACTGTGTGTTTTATGTTTTCCTGTATCTTTTTAAATAAAATTTTCTGTTGGCCCTTCCCCTAGCACTGTACTGTGTTGTTGTAATGTGTATTGTAACGTACGTGTTCTTGTTACCCTTGCCACTTTGTAACTTTGTAATGCTTTAAGTGTTTTATCTCAGGTAATTTGTGCTCGCCTTTGTTTGTACTTTGTGCGTTTTTTTCGTCACTTCTGCTGTGATTTTGTTACCATTGTGATAATACCGGTAAGCTTATGTATTCTATTGTTGGCTCTTGTCATTTTGTAGTGTAACTTGAACTTGTATTCCGTTCCGTACACTTTTGTCGCTACTCCTAGTTTTGTTAATTAAACATGTCGGTAGCTTTTCAAAGGGGGAGGAGTGATGTATACCCCGTGTCTATCGTAGTCCGCTCTGTCGATACCCCGTGTCTATTGTAGTTCCGGTTACTGCCGTTAGCGCTTGTACTCTGTGTATCTAGTGTCGCCCTCTACTTGAGGTTTCCTGGAACTTGTACACCTGTCAGATCGTCAGTCCGAAATACACCGCTGTGCCATCAACATCAGCTGTCTCTCCTTTCCCACACGTCAGAACCTAACACACCTGGTATTGCTTGCCGCCCACCGTGCGCTCTGCGCTAGGTGTGCAGTGTGCATGTCGGCCGTCCGGTTTTACGGCCACCGGTGCGAGGCAACACCAGCGCTCTGTTACCCAATAATGCATGGCAACCTAATGTCTTGCTGCGCAATTCGAGCGCGATGGGGATGGTAGTGGATTAAACATCTCCACTAACGTCTAGTCACAGCGTCTCCCGCGCGAAACACTCCCTGCGTAAAACAATTTTGCCCCAGACTTCCTGTGGTCGGGACCCACGCGGGTCCCCGCAGCCGCTCTTTGTTTGTTGGCTGCAGCCCCTCTTCCTGCACACTGTGCTGCTACGTGTCTTCAATCTCCCTTATTATCGGTGCTGGACCTCGGCCAGCCTGGCCGGCCACGTCGCGACTTCCTTTCTGCTGCGTAAGAATGCCACCCTGGTGGGCCCCTCCGGCCGGCGGCCACCTGAGAAGGCTTCGTTAGGCGATGCCGCCTGGACGCCACCACCGCCTGGAGAGTCACTGCCTCGGCCTGCGGACGCCCCCTTCCCCCCAAGCCATTGCGTGCACCTCGGCACTTCCAGGCTGCGTAAACACAGGCCCGCCCACCACGTGCCGCACACAAACCCACACACCATCTCGCAAAAATCCTCCACAATCTGAGGGAGGCCGCAGGACAAAACACACAGAGAGAGAGAGAGAGAGAGAGAGAGAGAGAGAGAGAGAGAGAGAGAGAGAGAGAGAGAGAGAGAGAGAGAGAGAGAGAGAGAGAGAGAGAGAGAGAGAGAGAGAGCTGAGGTTGGCCGCAGTTTACCTTTCTCCTTCCAGGTCGGGCAATATGGCAGTGGGTCGGCGACGCAGGCAGGACTTTATAAAGACGCGGAAGCGTAGAACAACAACACAAGAAAATATGAGCAGCGAAGTGGCAGACGGGGGGCAGTGGACGGAGCGGGTGTGGCGGCGCGGGGCGGGGGGGGGGTGAATTAAAGCGCGCCAGATAGGGAGCTAGGTCAATGCCGGGTGCTAAGCCTGCGCGAATCTCTCCGGGGAAGAAAGCCAGGGGGTGGGGGCTCACGGGGACTTGAGCAGGGCAGCCAGCCAGTATCGCAGTGGCGGAAAAAGAGAGGGCAAGAGAGAAAGAGTCGCAGGCCGTGGGGAGAGAGGTGGGGGCAATGGGGCGGAAGAGCCGGGCGTGAAGGCGCGCGGAGAGGCAGACAGGCAGACAGGCGGGCCGCAGGGGGGCCGCTGCCAGTGATAGTGGCATTCGTTCGAGCCGCTCGCGACAAAAGAAAGCATTTGGATTAAAGGTGCGAGGCCTGCACTCCGCAGTGCGCGGCAGAGCGCCGTGACGCCTTCCCGACGCCGCGCCATACGACTCCCACGGCGCTGAGCCACCCCGCCCCGCCCCGCCCAGTGCCATACGGCGAGTCACTAGCAGCGCGTGTTTAGGGACGCAGCGACCATTTCCATGCAAATGGATCCCCGACGCGGCGCGCGGCTGGCGGCGCGCGGCTTCACCCACAGACACGGCGCTAACAATTAGGCCTCCGGGCCTCGCCTGCTCCGCGGCCTCCTCGGCCTCGGCCATGGGCCCCTCGGGCAGCGCGCCCACTCCGGACGCCTCTCCGCTCCGCCCCGATCTGCCTCGATCCTCGTCACGGCTGCCACCACGGCCCGCGAAGTCTCCTTCGACAATGTCCTGCCGCGGTGCGTTGCCAGGGAGGAGCCCGAGGGGGTAAACACAATGCCCTAAAGCCCTGTATCACGCGTAATACACGTAATACCATTTAAGAGCCATATAAGGCAAAATTTAGCATTTAAATGCCGTAATACACGTGTAATACAGCGTAATACCGAGTAGTCTGTACACGATTTATGGAAGTGTTTACCCCCTCGGAGGAGCCTCACCGGGCGGGCGAGCGAGCGAGCGCAGACTCGCATGCAAAGCACGCGCAAAGTGAGCAAAGGCGAGAGAAATACAAACTAAGTTACTACGATTAGCAGCCGAGAGCGGCATGAGCGCGTTGAAGCAGCACTGGCGGCGAGACGGACGGCTCGTCCACGCACACTACTGCCAACACGCAGGCCGCATTTCCCTTTAAGAACTCATTGCCGCTCGTTGCACTGCTTGTTAAAAATCCACGAACATTTTCCAAAAGTCATAAAAAAAACGTATCCATTAGAAAGAAGTTATCAAAGGTACTGTTATTCCTTTCGTCAAGAGGGGAGTTTGTTTGACTTGACTGACTCCGACAAGGACGTGGTCTGCGCCGCTGGAGACGAAAGGACTCCCGAGTGCGCGGTATCTTGGCGACGCGCTCCATTGCCGACCCGGCGGTGCTGCTCGCCGCGTTAGCCTTCGGCTGAGTGGCTCAGCGCTTCGCTCAGTCAGTCCCACTGGCTGTTTTCGCCACGCTGGCAAGGGGGCGCTGCTGGCAAGGGGTATCGCCGAGGGGAGCGGACTCCGGTGGCGGATATACTCCGCGCGGGCAGAGAGCGTTGCCCCCGCCGCCGGTCGGTGGGGGGAGGGTCCTCGGCTCCACAGGGGGTAGCGCAGCATCCGCCCTGCCGCTGGCGCCGCCTGGCGGACGCACGGCCAAGATGAGAGGCCGGCTTCCGTGTCGAATGACTCCCCTTCCGCGGTTTACTTTCCGCGACTCTCTCATTTCTTAAACCAATTCCGTGTCTTGTCGGAAATGTAAATACAACCACACCAAGTCAAAAAACACAAACACACAAAGAATTAGAGAGTTTTAAAACTAGCGTGCAGCTTCTCTGCCACTTCTGGCCTTTCAGAGAAAGCTTAGCATGTCTTTTCTTAATCGGCGTGTGCCCTGTCTGTCGCACAGAAATGTCGGGCGGTGACAAACTGAATTCAATTGCTGCTGATTGTACTTCCCTCCCTCCGTTTCTTCACTATGCTCCGCTCCCAAGTTGTCTGAGCTCTCCGGGCGATTCTCTCCATTATGACCGTTTTGTCGGAGACGGCGTAGGGCGCACAAAACGTCCGAGTGTAAAGGATAAAGGGCTCGGAGTTGGCCTTGTAATTGTTTCGTGTCTCGTTCTTTTCTCGTAGATACATTCCCGATCCAGCGATTCGAAATTGGAGCGCTCAACGGATTCCCCGAATCTGCCGTCAAGGAAGCGGCTTCGTCAAGGACGATGGGTCCCCGCGTCTCGTCGAGGACATTTTCAATCCTGGGCTCTTGTTTTCCTCCCGAGACGGCAGCCAGCGGGGCAGCTAGCCGTGGCGCCTCCCAGAGGCCCGAGTCCAAAGAATGCTTTCGTCGACGTGGAGCGCCCTGTGTCGTTGTTCGGGGACGAACGGCAGGTTAATGCATCAATGTTGTTCCGCTGAGTAATGGCAAGCATCAGCCTCCCCGCCTCCTCCGGGGACGGCGGCCCGCTCCTTGCTTCCGGCCCGTGACACAAACAACCCGACAATGCCAGTGTGTTTCTCCGATTCGGGGGCCGGAACGGGCCAAACAAGCCTCATATCCGGGCCGCCGGGCCCCGCTGGATGTCGTTGCCGCGGTCGGTGGCCTGCTCGCCGCCACAGCACGCCGCGCGACGCGAGTCGAGGGGCAAGAACAACTTGATTGGATCCAGAGCGGGACGAGAAACTTGCCCGGCTTCTATTGTTGATGTTGTTGATGATATTGTTGACGCGAACACGGTGACTCTCTTCTAATCGTTCTCTCGCAGGAAAGTGGTGTCGTGCCGCTAAGAGTGCGGCTGAAAGTGAAACCAGACTCGCAGCAGCAGTGGCGGCTTCCTCGGTGACCTCATGAAATATATCTCTGCCACGTGGACTGTGTCGGGTGAACACTCAGGACCGCGGAGAGGAGGGGGGGGGGGAATGAGTGGAGAGAGACAGGAGCGCTCTTCGGAATGGTTTCGCTGCCCCATCGCACAGGGGATAAATGGCGCCGGTGAGCACGGCGGGGATTGTTTGCGATTGTTTTTTAAGCTTCGAATGGCCGGCGAAACACTGCGTACTTCGAACGCCCTAATTAGGGCCGGGCCCGATGAGGCGTGCGTAATCTTTCCCTTTTGAACCCGCCTCTATTTCACCCCCGTGAATTGCTATTTGTTCTGCCGCCCCTGAAAAAGGACGCGAATAGCACGCCGCTATAGAATTACGCGATGAAAGGCCGTTTAATTGCAAACAAAAATCATGAAGTACATAATCAATTATATTTTTCCCCAGCAGCAGCGCAAACAACACGATATGCGAAATACGTACAGCAAAGCCATGCCGTTGAATGGGCTTAACGAATGGGAGGCAAAGAGAAACAGTGAGCCAAACCGAGAGAGACAGAGTCGCGGGTTCCGTCTAACAAGCTCGATGGGTAGAGTTGCAAGGGTGGTCGAGTCGAGGCGAGAACAAAATAGAGGCGAGGTGTAGAGCTGGCTGGCTGCTGGCTGGCTGCTGGCTGGCTGCTGGCTGGCCGGGGCGGTGGCGTGGTCCACCGCGGCGCTTGACCGACTAAAGTTTCCATTGAGGCCACGCGGTAATGAGACAGGTGCACCACGGGGGACGGGGCGGGACGGGGCGGGACGGGGCGCCTCACTCGTGGCCGCGACACTGCAAAGGGAGGGAGAGGAAGACAAACGAGGCCTCGCGACAAACAGCGGAGAAAAGGGGAAAAAGGAGAAAAAATAAATAACATAAGCAGGATGAGCATTGTGTGCCGCACTCGGCCATTCGGCGTGCGGGCTCGGCCTGGCCTCGGTGCGCCGCGAGGCGCATATGACGTCACCACATTCCGCCCACACCACACACCAATAAACTGTATCATTCATCGAAAAGTTGTTGATTTACTTTTCACTCCGCGCCCCCATGCTGCTGCCGCCAACTTTCCAGGCCCCTTTCTCTCCATGGTGGTTTACTTCATTTGCTGCTTTGCATGGGGGCGTGGCGGGGCGTGGCGGGGCGTGGCGGGGTGTGGCGGGGCCTGGCCGTCGGACGAACACTTTGCGTCACGGCATGACGTGACTGCGACTGTGTGCGTGCGGGGCCGTAGGTGTGTGTCCGGCCTGACGGGCGGCCCCTCGCGTCATTTCATCAACAGCCCTGTGCATTTATGGAAGGGGGGGGGGACGCGGTGACACGGACCGACGGCCAGGGGAAGGGAAAGCGGGTCCAGAGGTCAACGAGGGGACGGGCGGGGGCGCTGGTTTGGCAAAAAGGCGTGAGTGGAGCAGGCCGAGCACGGCAATGGAGGCGCTTTCTGGCGGGGTGGGGCGGGGTGGGGCGCGTTGAGGTAGGGGCGTGCCGGGGGAGGGCGCCGCGGTGGGGGGTGCAGCCTCCGACTGGGGAGGCAGCTCAGTGGCGCTCGACTCGTTGGCGTGTTCGAACGACCACATCGCTCCGGTCCGCGAGGCGCCACGACGCCGCGCCACGACGTCCGCGTCGCGACAGTCGCTCGACGAGCCGCCGCGAAGCGCTGCGCCGCGGTCCACGGCGAGGTCTCGGCCACGCCGGCGCGGGTCTCGGGCTCCACCGCCCCGCTGGACATGGTGGTGACCATGTGGCGGTAGCTGCAGTAGCGGCACTCGCCCGGAAGGGAGAAGGAGGAGGAGGCCGTCGCACCTCAGCGACGTACAGGTGAGGGGAGGCATGCCGACGGGAAAGATTTCAGAACCTGCGGCTACAAACCGGGAATCCCTTGTTTCTCCCGTTTACTTGTTTTTTTGTGACGAAAAAACTGGTGGCGTACCAACAAAAAAAAAAACGAGAAAAAATAAAAGTAATTTAGCAAAGTGTATTAAGGGAAAATGCAGGCCGCCTAGCAGGCCCTCCACGTCCGCCGCTAGCAGTGCCGCCGCCCCAGTGCGCGCAGCCTGCTGGCCGCCGCGCCCCGGGGAGCACAACCTTTAACGCGCCGAGCAGCACCACCACCGTAAAAACGCACCCATCTCATTGACACTTCGAATATTGTTGTTGAAACGGAAGATTTACGGTGCGGGCCGCGAGCTGGCCGCTGGGCCGTCCGCCGTCAGGCACTGCTTGATGCATGGCCCGGTCGCCCCGCCACGCCCTTCCCTGTTCGCGGAGGGCCAGGCCTTCCCATTCGCATTCAGCGAATTTGATTCCCTTATCTCCGGGGGACCGTCGTCACTGGAAGTGGCGGCGGGTAAAACTTTGGCCGCACCTCTTTCTGTCTCCCCGCGGCGCACAGTGGGCCAGAAGACCAGGGCAGACGGCCAAAACTCTAAACATGTTTTGAGCTCCAGAGTCGCTAAATGGGACTCAAACCGAACGCGTGACCCCACCAATGGATTGCTCTTTGAACGAGGAATCCATCGGTGAGGTCACACGTTCGGTTCGAGTCCCATTTAGCGACTCTGGAGCTCAAAACGTGTCTAGAGTTTTGGCCGCGCCTGCGCGGTCCTCTGGCCCACTGTGCGCCGCTGTCCGCCACCACGACACCACGACCAGGGGCAAGAAGTGAAGTCTTTATCCGCGGGGCCAGGCCACCTCACCGCCCGTTATAGCAGCGCGTTCGCTTTTATGATTCCCGGCTCAGTTTCATTTGGCGGACAAAGCCACGTCGTGGGAGAGCACCAACACCACGTCGACGGACGGGGGTCGGCTGCTTCGACGCGCCCGAACACGGCCGAGTCAATGCGCCGAACTGCCATTGTAGTCTGCTGCCTCGGCCAGGGACGACGGGCTGGTTGTGCTTTTGTCGCTTTGCCGTCCCTCTCGCACTCGCGGGGCGATCCTAGTGGGCGTGACAGAGACCGCGGCGGCCGCGCCGGGTCCGCGACGCTCTGCACCGTCGTGCTGCACAATGGCCGGGCCCCGCAGTGGGCCACCCTGGAGCCTCCAGGCTCGAGGCGCCGTGCCCTCACCGTCTGCCCTTTTGTAGCGACACCGAATTATTGGCTCCGTATTTCCTCCACGGGGACCCGGCAAATTACTCACACACTGACCCCCCTCCCTCCCCCCCCCCCCGTTGGGAAGGGGTGGGGTGGGGAAGGCCAGGGCGGCGTGGTGCGCGCGCTACTTAGTTGGATTGAACTGGCAAACAAAATAAAGACGCGCGGGCGTTGTTTCTTGACCCGGCCGAAAGAGCCTTGGGTGGCGATCGGCAGCGCAGCAAGTTATCGGAAGTACCCCCTCTCTCTGTCTCGCCCTGATTAATAGCAGGGCAGTAATGAGAACTAGCCTCGGGCGGGGCGGCCAGGTCTCCGCGCCAGATATCGAGACACCGGGTAATGGCTGGGCGTTCCCGACCCCGTCCGCCGAGTCCAAGTCCGCCGGCAACTTTTCGACCGTCCGCCCCGTTTTTTTTGTTTTTCCTGCGGATTATCGCTCCCATCGCCGTCGTGTTTGTCCTGCTGCTTCGCTGTTTTTCTGAAGAAAAAAGATAATCTTTTGTAAACGAAGAGCAGATTGCGCACGACAAGGCCGACTAACGCTTCTGTATGAGATGCAAAATAAGGCTTCAAAATCCAATTTCTTTCAACATTTGAGAAAAAAAATCAGCTTTTGTTTGTTTTTCCCCCCCTCACCGGGGTGGCGGAACTTTATGTTCAACAGATTCCTTTCATATTTAACCGAAACACAGTAAAAATAATCTCGGGAAAGGTTGGAATGTCTTTCGACTGAGTAAGCCGAAGTAGCGGCGCCCTCGGATAAACAGGCACTTGCCCAGTGTAATGGCTGGCGGGCGTCTTAAGCGTGACCCGCTGGCTGCCACCTGCTGGGGGAGCGACGAGCTATTTGACGGGCCTGCCACTTAGTGGTTTCGGGGGGTGGGGTGGGGTCGGGTGGCGCTCCCAGCGAGTGAATGGGGTGACCGCACCGCAGCCGGCGGGAGGGCGAGCGCGCGACTTCACCGCCATTATGCGATCTTGTCGCCCTGTAGGTGAAAGGCGCGGCATGCGGATCAAAAGGGGAGGGGAGGGGGCAGTCCTGCTTCGCGGTGCGCAGACTCCTGTCGTGCCGCCGGGAGGGGAGCGCCCGCGGTGGCGCGGGTAGGCAACCTGCCGACGCGCCTGCACGTCGCCGGCCTACCCCACCCTCCGCAGGCGCGCTGTGCGTTTGTGGTTCCACTCCACAGGGCCGCCCCGACCCACGGCCAAATTGGTCCACTGGCCACAGCAGCGCGCCAGGGGCAGGGCAGGCCGCCGGGGGCAGGCCGCCAGGTCCGACCGACGGCAGCCATCCGTCCGGCCCGCGGGCAGCTAATTGTTTGAAAAACGGTGGCCATTAGCTCGAGCGCTCTGCGTCGCTGTGCGCCGTATTTTGCCGGCCCAATGCAGCCCGCGGATTGTGCGGCGCGGAGCGCGATGGCGCGAGTAACGAGCCTCCCTGCAGGCCTCAGCGCGGAGGGCGGGGCTCGGCGCCGAGGCCAGCAGCCGAGGCCGGGGCCACGCCTTGACACGGCCTCGCTAGCCAATTTCGTGGCCCTCTTTAATAAGTTTGGACGTCGCCACTGCAAGTGCGATGCGACGCGAGGCAACCGGCCGAGACGCAAGGGCGGGATCGGCGAGAGGGGGTGTTAGTTTAGAGAGGGAGGGGGAGGGGGAGGGGGGGTGGGGACCCTGACGGGCGGTAATAACGACCTAGCCTGCCTGCGACCCTCTTCTCGCCGTACACCTTGCGCGTTTCCCTCTACCTTTTTTTTTTTTCACGTGAATTTTTTTTGTTGTTGTTTATTTTCGTCCCCACGTACCAGGTGGCGGTACGAGAGTGCGGCGGGGCCAGGGTCTTGGCCGCGGGCCAATCAGTGGAGAGCTTTTCCCGAACGTGTCGCCTCGCCTCGCCTCGCCGCGGCCCGCTCCTCCGGCAGCCGTTGCAGCCACCGCCCCGCGACTCCCGCGCGGGTTATCTGGGGAATTAATTTGGGGAAGTGGCTAATGCTAACACGGCACGGCACGGCGCGGCGCGGCACGGCCACGCCGACTGTTTCGGGCGCCATCGTTTACCCGGGCCGGAGTCGCAGAGTCGGGCGGGCCGGGCCGGGCCGCCGTGCTGCTTGATGATTGTCAATTAGAGAACTGTATCTCCGCCTCGGCAGAGGCCGCGCCCCACCAGCGTACGCCCCACGGGCGGGACAGAGACAGCGCGACTGTTGTTCGGAACCACCCGGCCGAGGGTACTGGGGGTGGTGGAGGCTGGGCCCGTCGGCCTGCCCGTCGGCCTGCCCGAGGGTGGCCGAGCTCGACTAGGCCGTCCTGCAGCCCGGCCCAGCCCCCTCATCGCCACTCCCTTCGGTCAACTCTGGGATGAGATCACTCGTGCCTTTGACGAAGCAGACCGGCGTGCACGGCGACTCCGAACAGAGCTCTCGTCGCTGTCTCTCCCGCACGCTCACACGCATGCGGCGTCCCGTGAGAGATACCCGGAGGCGTACAGCCGTGCGGAGTCAGACTGCAGGCCTGCTGAGTCCGACCCGCAAATCGAGTCGTCCGAGGGTCTACACGTCACGTCGGGGACCAGGTGGTGGCGGTCAGTTTCTCTCTCTCTCTCTCTCTCTCTCTCTCTCTCTCTCTCTCTCTCTCTCTCTCTCTCTCTCTCTCTCTCTCTCTCTCTCTCTCCGGCTGCATTAGCGGCATGGCTGCAAACACCAAGAACGAGTCGAGTCACGGCCGAGGCGGGGACCACGTAGGCGCGGGGCGGGTCGCGGCGAGTCATGGCGAGAGCGAATAAAAAAAAACAGAGTAAAACAGCAAAAAAGGACATCGAGGGGCCAGGTCGTCAATCACGGCGACGAACCTCGAACCTCCGCCACTGCGACACCGCGGCAGCGCAGGCCAAGGCACGGACTTGTTGAACGTGCCGCCGAGCGCATTCCTTATTCAAAGTGATTTTAATGTAAATTTAGCGTTGGCTGCGAACTGCGTCTACTCTCGCGACCGCCGGAACAAAAGGAAACAAAAGGCGCACGACGCTCGCGAGCGGGGAATCCAAAGGGCGCACTCATCTCGTCTGCCTGGCTAAACTTAGATTTGCTGGCGCGCGCGGTCACACACACACGCACACACCCACACACACACACACACATACATACATACACACACACACACACACACACACACGCGCGCGCGCGCGCGCACACTCACAGGCAAAAAGTGGTGGTCTGGCCACGACACGCGTAACGTAGTCCCTTTACTGAGGAGCATGCTACGTTGTCGCGCCGGGAGGAAGCCCACGGCAAACAGACCGAATGAACGACAGGCTTTGTTGACCGGCGCATCGGAAGGGGGCGGCGAGCGGCCCAGCCCACCACGGTGTCCGGCCCACCCTGGGCCCGCCCTGGGCCCGCCCGGCGGCGGACGCGGACGGCGGCTTGATGGGGACCGGACGAGGCGCGTCACTTGTCTTGGGGCCCGATACTGGCGCACACGTGTTGGCGGAGTCTCTGCCGCGTTTCCCCGATCCCGCCGCCCTACTCTCTACCTCTCTTTGTGTGTGAGTGCGTTGTCATGGCGACGGCTTCTTTCTCCCTTGTCGCGGCGGAAACGCGTTTTCCTTTAGCCGACTCTGCAGCAGTGAGTCGCGGCGCGACGCGGCAACTCGATCGCCTGCCAACACAAGCCGCAGTCGGAACGCGTGGCGCAAAGGCCTCCGACGCTTCGGCGCTCTGTCCCGGCCCGCGGCGCCACGCCCCATACGCGTAGCGAGCGGGGCAGAGAGACACTGCGGGTCTTCGGAATGAGCCACGGCGGCGTCTCTGATGAGGCAGGTTCCAGGGCACCCGGTCGCTCTGTCTCTCTCAGTTGCACAGCGGCCCGCGACAGTCAGGAGCAATTAGCCTCGCGGCGACGCGTAATCGGCGGCATGCATTACCCAGCGCCGCCGCGAGCGAACCGCGGGCCGCGCCGCAACGCCCCCGACAGATGGGGCGGAACAGGCGGGGCGCTTTGATGCGCCGAGAAGACGATTCCCTTTCACAACACGCGGCCCTGCGGCCCTGCGCGAGGCTACCCGACCGAGGGGGCGGGGCGGCCCTTCCGCCGTGCCAGGCGGCCGGGCCGCGCTGCCAGCCCGCCCTTCGCGCCCAGCCCTTCGCCCATTCTTTTTAACGGCACGCGCGCCTGCGGAGCGAACGCTTCGCCGTTCCAAATTCTCTAGTTGAAAAGAGAGGGCCGGGCCGATATATGCCTGCCATTGGCCGCGGGTTCTCTAACGAGGGGGAGGGGGGGGCTGTTACTGCTGCCAAACGGCCACCCACCTCCACCAGGACGGCACCAGGCCACACCGGGACCGAGGCAAGGGCGTCCTTACTGTGCGCCGCACGCCGCCGCATTTTCGCATCATCCTCGTGGACGTGCTGATCCTGTGCGAGCAGGGCGGCCCAGGGTGACACTGCCACCCCCACGCCCCGCCCTGCTGTGTGTGTCTCCGTTGCCGGGCTGCAGCTGATCTCATAGCGCGGCACACCCGGCCGCCCTCAGCCGCGTGGTCTTACGGGGACTGTTCCGGAGCCAATTCACGGGAGTGGGAGTCAGGTGGATGAGGTTGCCTTCTTATTCGGACGAGAAGCACACAACTCTACCGAAGCCCGCCCGGAACACAGTGACTGTTCCAAATGCGGCTGAGCACGCCGCTACGATATTCAATTTCGTCTCCGATTGAGTTTTCCGCGTTTTGGGCCCGCACTTGCGGGGAGGGGGGCGTACCCTCCGGAACTTATCAAGTTGGGAACTGATTTGCGTTCCAAGATAATGCTAATCGGATGAATTTCCTGGCGGAGGGCCGGTTAGTTTAGGCAGTCGATGCTTTGAGGTGTAAGGCGGTGGCGCCTGGGCAGGTGAGGTCTGAGGCGAGGCCGCGCGGCCCGTGGCGGAGGCCGTGGCGGAGGCCGCGCTAGAGACCCTCCAGGCGCCGCGCCTCCCCAAGGCGGGCCGAGGCGCAGGCCTCGGCGCTCCGCCGGCGGCCCGGGGCCCCTCCGCCATTATACCTGAGACAGGTAACGGCGATATTATGTGGCCGTGTATCCCCGTCTGGAACATTGTGAGGTTTCTGCGGAGAAGGAAAGGGAGACTGGTGGGGGGAATGACACGGGTTCACCGCGTTACACAATCCTTCGTCGCCTCGGCACACTGCTCGGCACGGCGTGACTACGCAGCGCCGCGTCGTCTGCTTTGTTCTCGGAATCCCCGTCGCGATTAAGGGGAAAGGGCTTAACGCGCGAAATTGAGTCGAGCCGACGTCTGGCTTGTACTCGCTGTACACGAGACGGCGAGATGCCAGAGACTTTTGGTCTCATCATGAACATCATGAGAGAAATTACTGAGACGTCTCGCCATTTGGTTGACGTAAACGTGGCCGTTTCCGTATTCGATTTCCACTCGGCGTTCTCCGTCAGAAGTGCACACCTGCGGGCGGAACCGGATCCACTGCTATTCATGCGCGGAGGGCCCCGCTGCAATTATTGGGAGAGGGGCGAGGGAGAGAGGGGCGCACACTGGAGCCCAGCAGGCGCACCGAGCTGCCAGCTGCGCCACGACGGTGACGTCGTCCCGCGCAAAGAGAGGCAGAACGGGAAAATACCGAATGGGTCTATTAGAATCTGGCAGTCTGGCAGCGGGCCGGCGTCGACGTCCCAGGCCATGTTTGCTGAAGGCTGCGCGAGACCCCCGGCGGGGAGACGCGGGGTGCACGGCGGCGCGCTGTCAGAGCCCCCCCCCCCTCCCCACGCCAAGTAGTGCGAGACAGAAGTTCCGGGTGACAAGTCGGCGGCAGAGGCGGTCTGCGCGCGGCCGCAGACAAGGGCCGGCCGGGCTGCGAAGAAGGCGACACACTGCTACACTGTTTGGGTTAGCGCGGGCTGCCGACTCGCGATAAGGAAGGGGACCGTGTGCCAGGGGCGCCCTCGTTGGGGCGGGGTGGGCAGGGCGGGCAGGGCCGCGGGGGCTGCGGTCACCCCGTCCCTCTCGCACCGGGACGGGACGCCCCAGCAGTGCGACAGAGACAGACAGAATCCCCTCGAGGGCCGTCCGCTTATTCCGCAGGCTCGCCGGCCCCTATTTGATTTATTTCCGTCAATTCCTGACAGCGGTGGCGCCCAGTCAGGCAGCCAGGCAGTCGGTCAGGCAGCCAGCAGCGTCTGCAGCGAATCATTTCATATTTATCGGCGGCGTCAGCGCGGCCGGAATGGACCGTGCAGTGCTGAATATTAAAAAAAAAAAAAAAAAAAAAAAACGGAAAGGAAAAGAATGAGCGGAGCGATACCGGATGGGTTATCCTCCGGCGCGGCGGGCCCGTGTAAACTCCCTCGGGCGTAATCTCAACGAGCTTCGTCTCGGCGATAACGCGAGCCGCCCCGCCAGAAATTGCGAGTCATGGCCCCTAATGGCCGGGCAACAACAACAACAACAACAAGAGGGAAACAGGAATTAAAACGCGATGCGTTGGTGCTGGGGCGGGCATCGCCCCTGACGACGACGGCCAGGATGACGTCGCGTGGCGTCCGGCGGGGCGTCGGCCAGCCGCAGGCCCCGCCACACCACGGGGAGGGGGTAATCAGTAGATGGCTGCCTCGTTGTGGCCACTATAACTGCTCGGGTGCTGCATTCCAATATTACAAGTGCACCGTTTCCGCTCCGCGCGTTCCGCTTCCGGCTGTTCGGTTCGCGGGGCGGGCGGGGCCGGCTAACTCCTCCGTATAACGAATTGCCCGCATTCCAGGGCTGGACGCGACAAACATCCCTGCAGCATTCCGCCTATCTCCTCGCTCTGGGCGATTGCAGCCGCCCCCTCCCTCCAAACAGTCGGACTCGCGGCAGTACCTCAGCGGAATGCAGGGAGATCAAACAGTGAATAAAGCCTGCTCGTCTCGGTACCGTGAGCTGGCGAGGCGGGGCGTGGCGGGGCGTGGCGGGGCGGGGCGGGGCGCGGCCTGGTGGCGACGAAGGCGAGGCGGAGGAGCCTTTAGACGGGCCAAGTGACAGCGTAACAGCATCGCCGAGGGTGTGTCTGGGGGTGAAAACTGTTGCGATAATACTCGACGCGTCCCCCCGCAAAAAAAAGGAAGACCCGGAAATATACCGAAGGCGAGGGAGAAAAATCTCAAGGAAAAGAAAGCACGCCAGTCCGTCCAACACGCGTCCCTGGCTGCTGACTACCTTGAGAAATGGTCCAAGGATGGGGAAGCGGGTGGGGAAAGCGCGCCCTTCGCTTTGGGAGAAACTTTTGCTTGGCACAGTGAAGCGAAAACGTCTCCGAAACATGAATAAGCCGCGCGTTTCTCAAACGCACGCCAAGGAGGTCGCCCAGACAAACAAACATACACGGACGGCAAGGCCCGCAGGGCGCGGCGCGGCGCAGCACGGCGAGGCGCAAAGTTTTACCTCTGTTAATGTGCTGGTGCCACCGCCCGCTTGGGGCGGGGCGCAACCTACGGATAAGTAGTTGTTGGTTTCCGGTGGCGGCAGGGCGGCAGCGTGGCAGTGCGGAGGTTGGTAGTTTGGCCCTTGAAGCCTGCACGGCTTCGAGTCTAATAATGAAAAGAATCCCACTCACGACTTTCCGGGCCGCTGGAGCCGTGGCGTGGCTGGCGGGGTGCGGCTAGGTACGGCTCGACGCTCCCCTCCCCGCGGCTTGGCCTCGGCGGGATGCTCGCCGACGTGATGCATATGCAGCGACCACCTGAACCAGTGCACGCCTTCCTTGTATAAACACGCGGAGGATTATCCAGAACGGCGCGTTCAGCCGCTGCCACCGTGACGCTGGCTTCAAACAACACAAATCGACAGAGGACACGTTGATTTTATCATTGAAAATAAAAGGGTGACAATTCATGCCATCCTGGGGGTCAGAAAAAAACTCTCACCATTCTATGGCAAGAATCAAATTTCTCGTTAAATTGTGGCCTGGAAGCGTGGCATCCGCCCGCTCCTTCCATTACCCAACTTGGTGTTTGAGCGCTCCGTTTGCTTGCGCTGCCGATTGGCCGATACGTCTGCAACTCCTTTAGCCGTGCCGAGCCACGCCACTGTTTGCAGCTTTCACTTTCCAGACTCTGCCATCGCCATCCATTCCGCTTCGCACCTCGTGTGTCCCCTCTCCAATTTCCCTCCCCCTCTCTCCCCCTTCCGCCCTGAGCGAGTAATTACTTCCTGGCGTCATCGCGCTGACTCACGTCAGGGACTCTCTCAAATCACAAGTTACCGAAGTTGTTTTTAAATGCTGTTTTCTTTGCCAATTGGCTCTATGTACATGACTTACCATTAAACCGTGCCACTCACTCTCAAAAAGTATTGGAGGAAGGAGGCTGCTTATTGTGGTATCCAATAATATCCAACAGATAAAAGTAAACAAACAAAATAGTTTTAAATGCTGCCTGAAATGATCTTTTGAATATCAAGAACGCAGACTTTGAAAGACAACATTGACGTGGGGAGAGAGATCTGTGACAATGCCCTCCAGAACGACATGGGGCGCTTTTACAACGGCGCTGCCCTGGTCTCTACATGCTCATCTATCTCTGCCTCAATCCATCACACAAAACACACACACACACACGCGCACCCACACAAGGCACAAACACACACAAATCTTACACGCACACACACACGTTCGCACGCGGCTCTATTTCACTTTTCCACCTGCCTGAGTCCACGTGACGTGGAAACGCCACGATGAAAATGTTGCGGGGAGTTATCCTCCTGTTTTCACAAAAGAGGGTTACATCCAGATAGCAATTCAGACCGACAGACAGACTGGCAGTCGGACAGGCGTCCGATGACGCTGCATTAAAGGATCAAATCGCACTCCAAGACGACAAACATCAAACATCAGGGCCTTGCCAACATGTGGGAGCGGCAGATCGTAGCGATGAATTTGTGATTGCAGCAACGGCCTTTTTATTTTCTCGTTTTTCCTCTCTGGCATTTGTCAGTCCAATCCGACCTGTCCGAGCGCCGGTCCCTCTGAAAGGCTGGAAGTCAGAGTATGTGGGGCACGGCCATTTTTGACAATTTGAATAAACATTCGTCGGGCCGGTGCTGGTGGGTGGGGCGTCGATTGGGAGCGACGGGGAAGGAATGCCGATGAGGAGCGTAGGTGCTCGGACGGGGCCGAATGGCAGGTATTGTGTTCGACCCCAGACACCGACCCCAGGCCACATTTAAGAGAACCTACAGCAAAAAATGGGTGCTTCCGGTTTCAGTTTGAAAATGCCGGAAATATTGCCGAGCACCCCCTCCGATCAATTCCCCAAAATGCATAAAAGATTGCGGTGCAGTGTATTTTGCGAGGGGGCCTAGGGCATGGGAACATCAGGGCCTTAGGGAGCTTGCGCGGGGAAGGTTCCGGGGCGCCTTCTGACCGGTGGATCCTAACAAAGTTTTCGTCGCTTTTTTTTTTCAGGTGAGCACGGTGGCGCGGTCCATGGCGGTGAGACGTGCCTCCACCCGAAGGCCTCGAAGGCCCTTCCCTTTAACCACTCCGGAGGGGATCTTACAGAAATAAACGTCAGTTTGTTCCCTTTGAAAACAATATGCTAAAGCCTGCTACGCGTTCTCTTCAATGACGATTCTCTCCAAAGCCCTTACCAGAGCACCACGACAAGAAAAAAAAAAAAAAAAAAATGCGTTCTTCCTTGTGACAGTGGGCCCCCTCCCTTCGTCGCGGACCTACCTGGCGACGCGCGAGGCGGACGACGACGGCGGCTTCAATTTGCATGGCCCAAGTTTATCGCTCTGCAGCCAGGCAGGCGGCTTAACCCCGCCCCGGCGCCCCCCGGCGCGCCGTACTTTAGTGTTCCTTAGAACCCCAGGCCGTCAGGGCCGTCACCGCGAAGGGTGTTGGCTCCACGTCCCACACGCATTCTGCGTCGTGCTTCGGCGCGCTGGGACGCTCCAGCCACAGGTAGCGGCGCCGCTGTCCGGTCCGCATGAAGCCGATATTGGTATGGGTTCTTTCCGACCGCGCCGGCCGTGCCCGTTAGACCCGTTATGAAGCCAAGCGAATGGAATCCTGGTGGCCGCGGCGGCGGTGTGGCGGCGTCCCTGCGTGTGTCTTCGCCGTCGCCGCCCTGGAGAGGGCCTGCGACCGAGTCAGCCCGACGCGTCCTGGATCGTTCCCCCGCGCGGCGGAGCCAGGAACAGAGCGCTCAAAAGGAATGACGAAAGTAAAGCCCCGGCAGGGATCACCGGGGAATGGCGTCTTCTTTTCCGATCCCCCCCCCCTCCCGAGCCCCGCTTGGAATGTGCAACAGACAGGCGGTGCGCGGCAGTGCGTCGGTCTCGCCGCACCACTCGCTATGCGATTCCGCGCCGCTCCCTCGCGCTCCGTATTCATTCCGGAATTCATACGTGTCCGCCACTGCCTGCGTCTCGCCGCGCGCCCAGAAACATGGGCCGAATATTTCGCCAAGGCCTCGCGCCGCCTCGCGGCCCCCGCGGCCTGGCAGGCGATCGCTCAGGACAGCGGCGCGCGGTATGGGCCGGGCCCGCAAGGCGGCGGGTACTTATTGCCAGCTGCTCCGTGGAAACACACCGACCTGTCGGCAGCTCGCCGGGTGGGCCGCCCCCTTAAATGGAGCCCCAGCGACGCCGAGAACATTTTAAATCGTTCAAAGCATCGTCGACATGTCGACTTGCTGTGCGCGACCGCGGCATGAAAGGGTCCACATCGTTCCCGGACGGCCCCTCGTTATCGTACTCGGCCGGATGCGTGTCGGCGTGGCGAACTGGCGAGACGGAAGGACAGGTTGATCCACGCGAAAGCGCTGCGACTAATCCGGCGTGAATTCAGCGACGCGCCGCGCACTCACACAACTGACAATCACCGACACACAATTGTGCCGGAATAATGCTGACGGTGCTGCCGGCGGGCGGACGGACGGACGGTCCTCTTCCCGGGCCGGTCGACGAAAATGGGGCGCGCGGACAACAACGGGCAGGGGATCAGGCCGACCCGACAATAACGCGCTGCATCGGCGGCAGCACGGCCGCGGCACGGCCCACCGCGGGGCCGAGTCCATTTCAAACGGCACCACGCGAACTCGAGTCGCACTTCTCACGGGTGGACAACCGGTCGGAACTTTTTAATCCGTTTCAAGAAATGTGCCGCTGCTTTCATAACTGCACCGATACTTTCAAGGTTGTTCATTCCGAGGGGGCATCGGAAACTTGTTCGGCGCTCTGTTTGGTTCCGGTCCGCCCGGCCGCGAGCCCTCGCCGTGTCGAAGCCCCTCGGGACTGCCGCCCACACCGACGGCCTGCTCGAGAGCCCCTCCTCGTCACGCTGGCACGTTCACACATGGTTACCCTGGAGGTCCCGCGCCGCCGCCGCCCCGACAAAGGGCCTTTTTAGGCGAGCACTTCCAGAGTGCCCGTCGTGCAGCGCGTCCGCAGTCCCGGGGGTCCTGGGGCCGCGCGGCCTGAGCCCCGGCTACGCGCCGCCGCCGCCGCCACCGCCACTCATATCAATTCTATTGTCGCGAGACGATATAGAAGGAATGTGGGAGCGAGGATAAGGAGATGAAGTGCCTGGCGCAGCAGAGCACCGCGGCGTATTGATCGGCCGGCCTTTGCAGGGCACGACGTTGTGTGAGTGTGTGTGTAGGTGCGTGTGTGTGTGTGTGTCAGAGAGAGAAAGAAAGAGAAGGCGAATATGTGTGTGCGTTTGTAAGTGACGTCGCTCAAATAATTTATCAGGTGACAAAAATTTGCTTTTAGCTGCGGCGGCGGCCGCGCGCTTTTCCAGTGACTTTGTGGTCTGTGGCTGGCAGGGTCAGTATGCACAGTGCGCGGGCCGTGCACCGCGCAGCGCGGTGACCCGTTTACTGCGCCGAAACGGCAACGCACGCACACACATACGCAGACGTGCAGGGGGGCGCGAGCGGCTCGGCTCGGCCCGGCGCCCTCTGGCTCGGCTGCGGGGCCCGGCCGGCTCGTCACAGACCGTAATCTAAACGGCTATCTGGGCTCGGCCTAGCGTATCACTACACTGCGGGATGGGCCGGCCGGCCAGGGGGCACGGCGTTGTGGGCCCTGCCGTGTGCGCCCTGCCGCGTGGACCCTGCCGAGGGGGCCTGGACGGGCAGTGTGCTCAATGGGTCGCGACGGTGGGCCCCACTGCGTACGGAAACACAGCCAGCGTCCCGCTTTGAGAGAGATTCTCTGCGCCGCGACCGGCCAGGCAGCCAGCCAGGCAGCCAGCCAGTCGGCCCCCCGGCCTCCATGTATCGCCGTATTCCCGCATGGCCTTCCCGGCCCACTGTGTTTTCGCGGTGTGTGCTGGGCCGTGCGGTCCAAACCGCTCATTGCCGACCTGTCCTGGCCGCCCTTCGGCTGCTGCGACCCCGAAATAACCGGAAAATCTCTCTCTCTCTCTCTCTCTCTCTCTCTCTCTCTCTCTCTCTCTCTCTCTCTCTCTCTCTCTCTCTCTCTCTCTCTCTCTCTCTCTCTCTCTCTCTCTCTCTCTCTCTCTCTCTCTCTCTGTGGTGGTGGTGGTGGGGGCTCGCGGACCCTTTGGGTGGGGGTACCCAACGAGCACCATGCGGCCGCCGCCTCTAAAACGGCAAATTATGCCATGGTCCGGCCTTCGCCTGCCAGCTTCGCCTTTCTCCTCCCCGTTGGCAACACTGGCCCCGGGGGGGGGGGGGGGGGGGGGGGCGGTTGCCCGCCCATCCTCCAGTGGGCCCCACGTCGTGGAGGTTTTCGCTGCGATGCCGCGCCGCTGTTCCACGACCAAGGGTTTGCCAAGGGATTTTGGCCGTATTGTGTGCGTACGGCCGCCGGACTGGTCGCTGAATAAAACACGCAAACAGAACAGATTACAAATAATGGAAGCTTGGCGCGGCGCGGTGCGGTCGGGTGGCACGATCCGAAGCACCGCCTGCCGGGTTTCGGCCGTGTGTCTTTTTGCTCTCGACTCTGCGACAAAAGAAGTCCGTTATTCTGGTTATTTTCCGCGCGATCGACCAGTCGTTTTGTCGGTTCGGCGACCATGGCAGCAGCCGGCCGTTGGGTTGGCAGTGCCTCCGGCAGAGTCGCAGAGGCCGCGTGGGGGCCTAGTGGCCTTAGAGGCCCTAAGGTATGTTGAGGGCGTAGAGGCTGTGTGGGACGAGGCCTTGCGAGCAGGCAGTGCGGAGCCCGGCTTAGGACATCGGCGACCGCCACCGCCCCCTTTGATGGCGCATCAGGCCCCAGAGTGAGGGGATGAGAGGGTCTTGCAGCGCCGAGGGGGCGGGGCATCAAGAAGCCCACAAAGCAATAGGTGAAGGCGCTGCAGTGGGCCAGGCAGTGGGCCAGACCCCCGCCTGCAGTGCAGCGCCATCCGCCCGGGAGATTGATGCGCCGAGAGCCGCACCGCTTCATTCCGTTGTTTTAATAGCGCGCTTCGCTGCTTTCGCTCCGCCGCGTTGTGTTGCCGGCGAGCCGAGCGCGCCTTCGCGGATCGGCTTCGTTGACGCTGTCGTCGTTCACCGCTGCAGGCCAGGCTGCTTCCGTCGCGACGGTCAGGCCACTCTGCGCCTGCAGACGGCCGGGTAGGCAAGCCGTCACGCGTGGCGGCCGTGCGGTTGCCTACGCTGTAGTTGGCGGGCGCTCCAGACGGCGGCCGGCCCTCCTCCACCTCTCCGGCCCGGCACTTGGAAGGGCCTCGCGCACACTTGGAGTGTGCCACGGTGCGGGACATCGCGTCGTCGCAGCGAGGCAGCGTCTCAAGTTCCCTCCCCTCTTTTTTTTTTTGCCTCGGCGACGTGACGCGTCTACAGTGTTGCCGCGCCTCTCTTCTTTATTAAACCAACTTTGTTATTCCTCCGGCTACTTTTTTGCCCTCTGGAGGGAATAAGTTGCGCGGAGTTGAGCGTCCGGTGTGCCACATCACAGAGTGAGGAACTCACCTCCAGGCCTTCTTGCTCCGATTGTTTGCTTTGTTTGTTGTCTCGCCGCTTCCGTCCGAGAGTCATCGCACCCGGCCATGGCGTTCAATACCACCCGCGGTCCGGAGGGGAAACGCGTGTGTGCCGTGTGTGTGTGTGTGTGTGTGTGTGTGTGTGTGTGTGTGTGTTCATATTTGCCCGTCGTGTGTGTAAGTGCGGTCGCGCTATGTCAGCATGTATGCGCGCGCGGATACCGACTTGGAACAAAACGGTCCGCGGACCCGGACACTGCCCATGATGCAGGCGGCCCCTCATTACGATGGTAATCACTCGGCTGTGTTTACCTCGCGCCGCGCCGTTCCGAATAGCGTCGCTCCGTCTGTGCCGTACCGCGGGGCGTGCCGTCGGCGTGCGAGAGAGACGGGGCGGCGCTTGGCTCGGCCGGTCGCTATGAAAGGCGAGCAAGCAGGCCGTCCGGGTCGAGGCTCTCCACGAGGGAGGCGGTGTAAGAGTGCCAAGGCCACGGCCATGCACGCTGTAATGAGGCGGCCATGCGGGCCGGGGTCGGGCCAGGGTCAGGGTGAGGGGCCCGCCTGCGGCGAGGACGTGTCGGCATTCTGTACAGCCGCGCCGATTACACCGAAAGCGGGTGGCGTGGCGGGACTCGCCGGCACGACGCTGCTACGTTTGCGCAGCGCCAGCCGAAGCGAGTGGATTCCAATACACACTGGCTTTTCTTTTCATGGAAACAATGCGGTTGATTTGGCGGGCGCTCGTCGCTCCGAGCGACTGTGTGCGAGAGAGAGAGACAGAGAGAGAGAGAGAGAGAGAGAGAGAGAGAGAGAGAGAGAGAGAGAGAGAGAGAGAGAGAGAGAGAGAGAGAGAGAGAGAGAGAGAGGATGTGTGCGCGCGCGGTCGGTCGGTCGTGCGAGCCGAATCTCATTCTCTGCTGCCTTGCGGATGCACAACCCCCCTCCTGCAGACTCCCCTCCCCACACTTTCCGTTTTTTCCCACTTTCACATCTTTCTCAACTCGAGCCGACAGTTGATTAAAATTAGACGAAAACGAGGGAAATGAGGAAAGGAGGTTGCCAGTGAGTGCGCGGCGTCCGGCCAGCTGGCTGGCTGGCTGGAAGTCTTCAACTTCACAACCGCCAGAGTTTTTCCTGCTTAAATAATTTGTCTCGCCTCGGTGTTTGTTTCGGTGGCGCGCTGGCCGTTAGTGCGAGAGAGACAGAGAGCATTGTGCGGAATCAGTCCCCGTGGGGTGGCACCCTTAGTGCGACGTCCAGGTAGTGGGACGAGCGAGTTGTTTGGCCCTTACCGCCCTACGGGGCCACGCCGGGAGCCACCACAGCGGCCACCGGAGTGACGACCCGGCCGAATGTTTTCGCAGGCGCTATATTTGAGAAGAGCACACACTCCTACGCCGCCACGAACACACACACACGCACGGCAACGCATTCGCGCTCGCTTGCACACGCGCCTCTCTCTCTCTCTCTCTCTCTCTCTCTCTCTCTCTCTCTCTCTCTCTCTCTCTCTCTCTCTCTCTCTCTCTCTCTCTCTCTCTCTCTCTCTCTCTCTCTCTCTCTCTCACAGACCCACACAGCAGCGCCTCGCGGCAGTTCCAATCAAAGCCGCCCGCCGCATGATATTTCACCGACAGACGGCATGTTAACAGTCGCCGCGTGACTTATGGCCGGCAGTGTGTCAGCGCGGCGATCTGCAGCCCGGGCCCCGGCTAGTCGCGGCCCAGCAGTGTATTAACGCTCAGCGGCAGCGCTCCAGCAGCGGAACAAACTGCCGCGGAAAAGGCGGCGTTTGTCATTCGGCGTCGCGGACGGCGCTGTTCGCGCTGTAGTGTAACGCGGCGCCGTGCGCGGCGTGTCGGCGTGTCCCGCGCGATCCTGGGAGGCCCATCCCACCGCTCGAAGCCGCCGTCATGCTCTGCAGGAGGATGACGAACGGCGTCGCTCCGTCTCTCTCGCACTCGCAGGGGAGAGAGAGAGAGAGAGGGACAGAGAGAATCAGCCTGCTGTCTAACGCGCGCCGGCGTCAGGCGGCGCCTGCCACCCCTTCCCTTGGGCCGCCGTGCAATCTGACAACATCCCCATTGCCCGCCATCAGCATGCCGAAAGCAACCGCAGCCATCTGCCGCTCTTTTCGGCGCTTCCGGGCTTGTTCCGCCGCCTTGTTCCGCGCTAGCTCGCTTCTCTCTCTCTCTCTCTCTCTCTCTCTCTCTCTCTCTCTCTCTCTCTCTCTCTCTCTCTCTCTCTCTCTCTCTCTCTCTCTCTCTCTCTCTCTCTCTCTCTCTCTCTCTCTCTCTCTCTCTCTCTCTCTCTCTCTCTCTCTCTCTCGGCCAGGCAGGTAACTGTGCGTCGTGCGCGCGCCACCAACTGTAACCTCATTTCGAGCAATATGATTCGTCGCTCTGTTGCGCTCGCACCTTGACGGAAAGCCCCGAGCGAGAGAGACACAGCAACCACGGGGAGCAAAAAGTCAGGTCAGCAATTTGCCCCTATTTTTTCAGTGACAGCAGTTCAGAGTCCGCAATCATCCTCGACGCTGGGTGCGCGCGACACCGTGCAGCAACGACCCGCTCACAGTGCCATCCACTTCCCTTCGCGGCCCATCGGACCTTCATTTCCGACAGCCCTGCTCATCACGCCCCCCCCCCCCCACTCCGATCGCGTAATGCACAATGGTCTGCCCCTCCCCTCCCCCTCCCCTTTGTTCCGACCGTGGATTTGTCACTCTGTGAACTTGAAAACGAGTTGTGAGCCGCTAGTCCGCCGCCGCATTGTTTGCCTCACCGTTTGTGATTGCTCGCTATTCAGAGTGTTTTTGTGTGGCGCGTGCATGCGTGGCTCCTGCTGCTGCTGCTGCCCCCGCTGCCAGCCGGCTGCCTGCCAGTCTGTTGGCGACCCGAGTCTTCCCTTTTCGGCGCATTGAGTTCCCCATGGCCGCAGGCACTTCGACGGCCCCGGCCCGCCGCGACCGGCCCACTGCGAAAAATAAATATAGAGGGGATAATCCCGGCCGAGACGCGATTCCGCGCACTCCGTCAGATTACGGGACTAATCCAATCCCCCTCCGTTGCCCGTTTTTCGTTTTGTTTTTCTTTCCTGCTTGCCGCAGGTGAACCCGCGCGGAGAGGTGGCACTCACGGCGACCCACGGCCATCCTTTATCCGTGCCCTCTCTCTCGCACTCTCGCTCCGCGAAAACTACTCGCGACGCAAACTTGGGCTGATGCCACGGTGCAAAGTTTGGCGGCAGTGGTCACGCCTTGCTGGCTCGGCCTGCCAAAAGAAGAAAGGATGTGTGCCAATGAGGTTAGGGATTCGCTTTCGGAACTCGCGCGCCACGTCGGTATGAGAAATAGCGCGAAACAGTGCGCGCCCAAAAGGCGTGTTTTGGTTGTTTTTTTTGTTTTTTTTTTTTTTTGCAGTGTCCTCTCCCTTTTTCCAGCCTCAGCTGGCACTGGCCTGCGCCGCCGAGTCCCGCGTCTCGCCGATGACAGATTACGTCGTCTTGGTCAAGATGAAAAGAGGCCGGACTCCAGGACGGCCAGAGAGGGCGGCTGGAGGCGGCGGCGCGGCATGGCGCCGGCCCTCTCCAGTGACTCGGCGACGCGGCAGAAGAATATCGTGTGTCCACTGTCGCGTTCCATCTCGGGCGCCTCCATTTTTCGCCCAACTTTTTACCTCGCCTTGCTCCTCTCCCACTGCACCTGAGCTCGCCGCTCGCCTCCGCCGGTCTGCGACCTGGGTGCCGCCTGGAGTAATGTTACGGATCGTCTCGGACCGCGGGTGTTGGGTGTTGGCGAGGCCGCCTGCGAAGTCCAGGGCGGCGGGTCTGTCGCCGGGTTGCCTACGGCGCGGCTCGCAGGCGTCCCGACCCCTCGGCAGGCCGGAGGCCTTTCAAGTGGCACAGCTCGCCGTCACTCGCACTGCACGACGAGGCGGACGGAACGGACGCCCTCCCAGGGGAGGCGCTCGCGGGTACACGCGGCAGTAAAAGTGGTAATTGCTGTTGTAGTTTGGCGACCGCAGCGCCGCCGCGCCGTGTGTGCGGGCGGAACTGTGCGGCGGCTGCGGAGCGAGCGCTTCGCCTCGTGTTCCGTGAAATCGCTGTGAAACGCGCCGTCATGATGCACGCCCCGTCACGCCTCGCCACGCCCCGCCACGCCTCGCCACGCCCCGCCACGCCCCGCCACGTAGCGGTGAATGGAATGCATCCGCCAGCCGTTTTGACATCAGCGCCAGAGGGAGTGCGTTGGCGCAAGCAGCCCTCCCCTCTACCCTATAGCCTCAAAGCTAGTCGGACGAGGAGAGATGATGGCGTGATTACGCAAGGTGAGGCGATGGCCCGAGGCCCACGCGCCGTTTCCGAACAGTGCTCCGGTCGCTCTGTCTCGCTCGCGCTCTCCGGGACGGCCCGCAAGGCCCGCAAGGTAGCGAGAGAGACAGAGCGCTGCTCGCAGTGGGGCCTCTGCCCGGTGAGAAAGGACGGATGCCGCGCGGAAATTGGCAATCCTTGCCCCTTCCTCCGGCGCTGCGCCACGCCTTCATCCCCACCGTGCCGCTGGACGGCGCGCCGCGGATCGAAGATCGGACCGCGCGGCGGCCAGCATTTAGCACTGCGTAGCACTGCGTCGAGTCCAGCCGGCAGGCTGTGTGAGGCGGTGGAGTGCACTGGCGCGTTCCTCGTGTGCCTTTCACCACGCCCCACAGTGTGTGGATCCCCACACGCCCCGCGTTTTTGGCGCCTTTGGCCGACAGAGTTGGATTGCTGGAGGGAGCGGGCCCGCCTTGTGTGCGCCGTCCTTCGGTAACGCACCCCACACTCTCAAAACCTAACCAACTACTGTGGGCTTTACGAAGAGTTTTGGGACAAATTGAAGTTTTTTGAGTGCGGACAGGCCTACCAAAGAAAGTACTTCGTAATCTTCGAACTCTTTCTTTGCATAATGAACTGGATTGCTTCAATCGGTCTTTTCTTCTCCGGGGCCACGGGCAACGCGGGTCGCGTCTTTTCAAC
Organism: Stenchaetothrips biformis; assembly: GCA_030522485.1. Taxonomy (NCBI): domain Eukaryota; kingdom Metazoa; phylum Arthropoda; class Insecta; order Thysanoptera; family Thripidae; genus Stenchaetothrips; species Stenchaetothrips biformis. The sequence goes on from CM060098.1 coordinate 8,082,009, forward strand.
CCGTTGCGAGCGTTGAACTCGACAGCAAAACAGGACAAAATGTGTACTCGCGGCACCCGAATTTTGCCGTTACGCTGAAATGGATGACTGAGACTGGGGAAGGAGAGGAGGCGGCGACGACGCAGACCATAGTCAACACAAACTTGTCTCGCTGAGGAGGAGGCATTGGGGTCGGCCGGGGCGGAGCGAAGCCTGTGCCGCCGTCGTCGCGGGGCTCGCAAAATATTGTGGCAGCTACAGCACGCCGCGGCAACGGGCTGTGTAATCGGAAGGCAGGCCGTGGAGAGGCACCTGGCAGGGGGCCCCCCACGGCACTGCATGTCAGACCGTGAGGGACAGCACCAGCAGGGAGATGAATAAATTGGTCGCCCCGCTGGGAGCGACGATGCCTCTCAATCGCGCACTATTGTGCTGCACGCGCGCGCGCGCACACACACACACACACTCTCTCTCACACACACACACACACACACACACACACTCACACGCGCGCCACTGACGTCAGTCGTATTGCTATAACGCATTCCGTCTGGAATATCGACTGTGGCGCCGACGGTGTTTGACCTAATTCAATCGCAGGCACGGTGGTGGAGTTGATGGAGGTAGTGGGGCTGGAGGAGGAGGAGGAGGAGGAGCCTGTTTTCCAGTTGACCGGCCGCGGAGGGGCCGCAGATCTGGCGGGGGATAGAGCTATCGAATGAGGCGCGAGTGTGTGCTGTGCGAGCCTCTTTTGTGCGCGGGCAAAGGGGGCGGCGAGGCCATTGTCACTGAATTATTATTTTCCATATTGTTGTTCGATGGAATTCGGAATCTTCTCGAGTTCCTCTGTGACTTTTCCCTATTTCATCCGGCTGTTTTCTTTTTTTGTCGTGTTTTTTTTTTTAGATGGTGTTTGTTTGCTGTTTATGTCGTGGTTCCCTCGGCGGAGGCGGCGAGTCGGCCCGTCCATGGCAATGGGCGCCGCCACTGTTACATCGGGGACCTCCCTAGTAACAAGATGCCGCAGTGCCACGCCACCCGGACGGCGCTCGACGGCGACGTAAAATTCAAATTAAGGGAGCAGCGCTTGTCCAGATCCGAGGCCGGCACTCGCTCGGCTTTCACTCGGCTGTCACTCGGCTTTCGCTCGGCTCTCGGCGTGGATACGTACAGCGTCCGCAGCGATGCGCCTGCTGCCCGGAAACAAGCCAGAGAGGGGAGCGGGCCCCGTCGGCGACACGGCGACACGGCGACAGCCGGCGTAGCAAGCGCAGCGAGGACGGGGCACTTCTTGTCCGCGGCGGGCTGCCGGCTGCGGTGCGCGGCGTTGCCACCCCGCCTTCGGGGTGGCTTGCAAAATCTTGCGGCTTGTTGGCAGACTGCAGCGTTGCCGTTATTTACTTTGAAACTGGGTCCAATCTGGTGCGGAGGAAACAGTCTGTTGTATTGTTGGCCGCGGTGCGGCGTTGCCGTTATTGCCTGCGGTGCGGCGTTGCCGTTGTTGACTGCGACGCGCGGCGTTGCCGTTGTTGCCTGCGGCGCGGCGTTGCCGTTTTTGCCTGCGGTGTGACGTTGCCGCCGGCACCTCAGAGGAGCCCGTTTAAACGGCGCCGTTTCGGCTGGTCTGTCCGGCCGCCCCTTGATTGGTGTTGGGGCTCGCTCGCCTCGGGGACTGCGGCTCCGGGGAGACAGGAAGGGTTCGACTGACTCGCTGGACAAGGAAGAAAGAGGAGGAAAAAAAAAAGGACCACAGCATCCCTTTGGGAAAAAGCAATTAAGTTACGCCCCGCTCGATAGGGAAAGAAAGAGGTAGCGCCGGCGTGCGTGCGGTTCGGGCGTTTCGGCCACTGTTGTTCAAAAAGATTAACAGGGACAAAAGTTTCTGCGGGCGGATAAAAAGAAACAGCGGCAAAAAGCCAGACGGTCCATGAATTAGCTGGCGCACGGGCCGCTGCACTTTGGTGCCGATGCCAGCGACCCAGCTGGCCGAGCTGCCGGCCAGGCCAGACTGGCGGCCACCTGGGGGCGGCAATAAATTCCGGTGCTGTTGTGTCGGACAAAGGTGCGAGAATTATGGGGCCCGTGGCGGAGGTTTCAAAGTGACAGCAGGCGAGACGACTCGCACGGTTTGCAGGGCCAATAAACGGCCGGCCGACTTTTCCGATATTAATTTCCTAGAAAGCGAAAATGAGAAAAAAAAATTGAAGGGCGTTGCTCTTGGCGGGGTTGGCCGCGAAGTGACGCCAGGATTGCCGCTTTGCCGCCACCAAGCGGGGAGCGCTACGTGACGGCTGCGCGCTGTTTGATACATGAGCGGCCGGGTCGGAAGCGGGATCAACATAAAAATAATGACATTTGTGCGCGCGGTGGCGGCTCCGGAGGTGCTGGACGCCCTCAGCGTCGTCAGAGGCCTGGGGCGCTGCCTGCTGGAGGGCCGCCGGGGGACCGGTGTGGCGTGCCGTGGTGCTGTTACGACCCCGGAGTGTCACGCACAGGCCAGCGCAGCGGGCAGATTCCGGGGAGTCACTCGCTGTGTCTCTCTCGCACCAACGCGCCGCGAGTGTGCCTGGGCGACGCTGTGGTGGCAGCCTGCGGGCCGGACGACTCCTTCCACGAGACGTGCCGCCTGGACTGCAGGACCACGGGCAGGGTGACCTCCAGTGAATAAACAAATCGATTCGCACATGATGTTCTCGGGGACGATGCCTGCCGCCCGCGGCGCGATGCCTGGATGATTCCAGGCTGAATCCAGGAGCTTGTTCTGTCGCGGCATCGACCCTGGACATTTCCATACAGGGCGTGGCGTGGCGGGGCGCGGAGTAGCACGCCCTCCCGGGGGACCTAACCACTCTGGTATTCAGAGGCGGGCCCGATATTACTCGGAAAGCGCGCCTATCGCCTCGGCGGTGCTGCCTTGGCTGCCTGCCTGGGCTGCCTGTCTGGGCTGCCTGCCTTGGCTGCCCCGCCACAAAGAACGCAGCGTTAGCGCGACGTGAGCCGCGTCCGCATATCGAATGCGGCACGCGCGCCTCGCCGGCCCGCCCATCCAGGACGCCGACGGACTGCAGGGCGTGGAGGCGGGACGGCGTAGAGTGCTGCGGCGCTGCCCCTCGGCCGCCGCGCGGCGCGGCGCCAGGGGGAGTCGAAGGCGCTCCGCGGTCGGGGCGATTATTTAGTGGTGAAGGAGCTTCCAAGTTTCCAGTCCTCGGTACATTAACCGCCGCAGGAAAGCCGGCTGCCCGGCGGGGGAGGGGGGGGGGGGCGCTGCTGTTTTAAACACTCGGCGGCCCGGAGGCCCACACACACGATTGGCGCTATAACTTGCTTTCACAGTGAGGCGCCACGTCTCCACACACCGCACCGAGTCCGTCTGAAAATCATTCTGGCGGTGTGTTTTGTTGCGTCCGCCGGAACAGAAGATGTTTTTTGGCGCCCCCACCGCCTGCCCCGAGGAGCTATGGACTCCACCCGGCCTGCTTTTGACGGAAGGCATTCCGCTCGTGGAGCAGGCCGACCCAGTGCAGGCCACCATAAATTCCTGGGAAGACGCTAGGCCCTGGCGTGGCCGTGGCGGAGGGCGGGGGGCCAAGTAGTGGCGGTGCGCCGTGCGCGGGGGTGGAGGGAGGGATGCTGGCTACACGTTTGCCCCGAACGCGCCTCGGCTGCGCTCCGCCGACTGCAAACTTGTCTAACTACTTGGACCGCGTACTCCGTGCGCTGCGCTACGCTGTCGTGCGCAAGCCGCCGTGTCTTGTGGGTCCTGTATGTGTCGCCTGCATCGGTGCTGCTGCCCTCCAAGCTGCTCCTCCCTTCGTCGGTAAGGTCAGTCGCTCGGCCGTGACCAGGAAGCTGCTGTTTACGGATTGGAAGTCAGTCTCTCTCTCTCTCTCTCTCTGTCTCTCTCTCTCTCTCTCTCTCTCTCTCTCTCTCTCTCTCTCTCTCTCTCTCTCTCTCTCTCTCTCTCTCTCTCTCTCTCTCTCTCTCTATCTCTCTCTCTCTCTAGCACTCACGGGGCGTGCCGTCAAGGTGTGAGAGAGACCGCTAAGCGGCTTCCCCTCCCCTTCCCCGTATTGCGCGCACCGTCCCAATGCCTTTCCGTTACGGTCCGCGCCACCACCATCACGAGCCCGGGGAGGACTCATCGGAGCTGACTGTGGTTCAGCGCCGAGTACCCCCTCCTCCCCCGCCCCCTCTCTACTCACCACAAGCACTAAAATCCCCCTGGGAATTCCCCAGTTCCAGTTCAGAAGTTGGTGGAATCGGAGCTGCCGGGGGCAGGGGCAGCATGCGAATCGTCATGACCCAACACTTAACAAGGTTGCGTTTTAGCTTATCATTCGCAGCCACTCTACTTAGGCAAGAAAAAAAAACTAGTAAAAAAAGGTCTAGTACCTATCTTTAAAATCCTGTAGAACAAATCAATTTGGATTGGTATTTTGAACCGCAAACTTCCAACTGCTTCCTGCCGGCCTAATATGTCAACGCGATGTGCGCTCGCTGCGACACAAAACGGGAACATGCAGATGAGATGAGAGAGCGGCTCGGCGCCGACCCACGACCACGCCGACAGCCTCCATCGCCGCCAGCCCTAAATCAAGGGGCGGAGGGTAGCCGGGCCACCGCTCGCCGTCGAAGAAACATAAAAAGATTTCCTTTCCCTCCGTTTGCCGCTCTCCGTTCCTTCGGGACCAATAATTATGGCCCTGCAGCCAATCCCGCCGCGGGCGGGGCGCTGATTGGGCTGATGAATGAGAAGAAGAAGTCGGCTCGAGTTGGTGCGGACTCGGAAGATTACTCTGCAGGCAGCTGCAAGGGCCTCCGCCTCTATTGCACGCCCGAGCCGAGTTTGTTGGCTCACGGAGTCTCCGCCGACAGGGAAGGGGGGGGGTGTCATCTCCGACGCCAACTAGACTACCTGCACCTCGTCGCGCCGCTGCACCACGTTAGACTCGAGAGCCGCAAAACTCATCCTGCTGCACTGGCGGATCCAACAGGGCGGAACCTCACTGGAGTGGGGACCGCGGCGGCTGGACTGGAACAGGCATGGGCACGGTACTCCACAATCGGTACCGCAGTACTTTACCGGTACTACCGAAAAATATGGTACCGCGGTACTTTACCGGAACTACCGAAAACTATGGTACCGCGGTACTTTACCGGTACTACCGAAAACTATGGTACCGCGGTACTTTACCGGTACTATCGAAATTTTCGGTGCCGCGGTACTTTACAGGTACCTTCGAAAGTACAGACGGTACTTGACGTACCCACGGGTACCACGGACTCCATGCACTGCAAACCGCTGTACAGCGGCGCATCCAACAAAAGAACTTGGAGGGAAAAAAAAGAAGAAAAAATGGGGGCCCTTCTCCCACCTCCCCACACAGTAGGGAGGACCGCCTGCAACTTCGGTGGATCGGGGGAACCGGTGCATTCCAGGCGGCGACCCCAGGGGTTCTCATCTGATGTGGGCCGGGTGAAGGGCGGGGGTTGAGAGCCTTTGGTTTTCGCGGGGTGGTCAGTGGTACCCACAGTGGTACCCCCGCTGTCCGGCGCTCTCTACCGAACATGCAGTGTGAAGGGCCAGCTTCAAAGGACTTATCAACTCCAAACCGACGAATCAGAATGGACCCACTCGCGACCAATTGCGAGTGGCTGGAACGACCGGGGATCGAACCAGTGCCGAGGCCAATCCGCCGAAGCGGACTGCTTTTTAGACACCCAAGCATAGTGGACGACAAATGATCCAGACCACTACGCTATCACGACTGCACGTCTGCCGAGTGTCGGACGACGGGTTTGAGTCGCATTGGGATGAGAAAGGCAGTCGTAAAATGTATTGAAATGTTGGGATTCGATCCCCGGACCTTACTGTTCAAGTCCGACGCCTTAGCGATCTCAGCCACCACGGCTCATGGTAGATGCGGCGTCAGCCGGGCTCTAGACGCGGCAGGGATGGAGCCGCAGTGAGCGGGTCATTCGAAAAATGTTGAGAAAAAGTGGGACTCGATCCGTCGACCCCGGTACCGGGAACCGACGCCTACCGTCTCCATCTGTCTGTCTGTCTGTCTGTCTCTCTCTCTCTGTCTCTCTCTCTCTTTCTCTCTCTCTCTCTCTCTCTCTCTCTCTCTCTCTCTCTCTCTCTCTCTCTCTCTCTCTCTCTCTCTCTCTCTCTCTCTCTCTCTCTCTCTCTCTTCCTCCCTCTCATTCACTCACTCTCTCACCAACAGGACGCCCCGTGAGCGCGAGAGAGACACTAAGCACTTCGCATCGAGCCCCTCTGGCGGGCGGCAGTGCGACGCCGTTAACAGGGTGCAGCAAACCGAGGCGGTAACGAGCCGTGGAATAAATTCCCCGCCGGGTGTTGCTCTCGGCTCCTCTGTTCCCGGGTGACTCTGTCATCCGAGTGGACAGGCGGCCGCGGCCGCGGCCATGACCCCCGCCATGTCGGACAGAGGGCGGGCACGCTGGCGGACACTCCGGGGAGAATGTTACGGGCAGAGCTATGCGTGGCCTGGATTGCATGCGCTCGGGGCGTCGAGCTTTCATCACAACAAAACGCCGCGAAAAACTCCATTGGGAGTTTGATTCAAGTTGCCGTCGCAATGCCGCGGGTTTTAGTTAGTTTTTTTTTTCTTTTTTTTTTCTTTTGCTGTCGGCATTTTCCCAGAGCCTTCCGCCAGGCAGGTTGGCGGTTTGTTTTTTTTCGGCGCCCGCACTGTTGTCTGCTGGCGGGGACGACGAAAGAAAGGCGGTCTGCACAGCGCCGTAATGCAAGTCACTGCGAGGACAATGACAATTAGCATGAGCAAGCGGCGCGCTGCCCGCCGTGCTTCCGGGGGCGCGTCGTCCCGGGGCGCTGGCTGCACGTCCTCGTGACTCTGGTGGCCGTGCCGGGGACTCGGGGCGACAGCAGCGCAAACGCCGCCCGAATGTCGTCACCAATTTATGCCAGAACGAAAGGCGACGCGTCGGAATCGGCAAAGTGGTGGCGGCGCTGCAGCAGCAGGTGCCGAGGCCGACGTGGAGGCCGTGCTCCACCCTCGGGATTGCTTCGGGACGTGTTCGGGCCGTCTTCGGGGGCTCGGGGAGCGAGGGCTGCCGCGGCGGAAGCGGTAGTGTGCGCAGTGTGCGGCCCCTCTGGGGGCGAGGAGGCCGAGAGCCTGTAGGGTGGGACGCCCGGTGATCGGCGCGAAGATGGCGGCCTCGTCGTCCTACTGCGGCACGGCCTACTTTTTGTCATTCCGCTGTCACCTTTTTGGTCCGACCGCGCCGCGCTGTTCCCGGCGACCCACCGCCGGGGGGAAGGGGACGGACCCTCCGCGAGTTGGACGCCCGCTTTTTGCTGGTGTCATAGGGGCTGAGTTGGAGTGGCGGGCCGCGCGCTGCGCCTGACGCCCGAGCGAGCAGGCCAAGCCAGCCAAGCAGGCCCTGCTGACCTGGCGCAGAGCCGCGCAGTGTGCGGTGGCACGCGTGCGTACGCACAGTGTACGGTGGCACACTGTGGTGGCACCGAGAGATGATTGGTGGCGGCAACGAGGTGCAGAGTGGCGCCATTTCCGACGAGAAAGAAGACCACCGCCATCGCCACGGCCGCATGACGACGCTGCCGATGGCCCAACGCCCCCCCGGGGGCCCTCGGGGGTCCTAATGACGCGCACGGCCGCGCCGCACATGTGCCGCCGGCGCGTCCCTCTCGCGGGGCGTTCCGTCCGGGAGCGAGAGAGACACCCCGCCGCTGCACTCTGCTGGGAATCACTCTGCATCCAGCCGCCCCGTGCTGTGCCGCTGTGCCGCTGTGCCGCTGTGCCGCTGTGCCGCTGTTCACGCTTCGTCCAGCCTCATCCAAGTTGGATCAGCAAGGGCCCCGGGCCGCCCCGGGCCGCCCCGGGCCGGGCTGCAAATCCACGCCCGGCGCCGGCAGGCTAACGCACGCCACACTCAGGCGGACAATCATTCACACATGCACGTGACCACAACGCCCTGTCCCGGGCCTGCCTGCACTCACACATACACGCGCGCGCGCGCGCTGGAAAGGGGGGGGGGGCGTGCAGGCTGCGGCCCACGTGAACCGGGCGCCTGGGGAAATTAGGCAGTGCAAACGCAGTGGAGGGGCGGGGGAAGTTGTAGGCAAAGAGGGGGGGGAGGGGCACCGGCATCGAGGTGACGAACAACGAGAGCGCGCGGCTCTTGCCTGCTGTCGCCGCCTCGCCTACTTCCTCCCCATAGTGCGGATCGCGGTTAGCGTGACAATGTAACGGGATCAATGGTGGGCGGGGCGGTCCCGGCGGATACCCCGAGGGAATGGCGAGAGCAGGCAGGCAGGCAGGCAGGCCCCCTTCCTCATTCAGGCTGGCCGGTCATTTGACATGCGCGGAGGGTGACGGATTCGGCAGGGCGCGGCCGCGGCCGCCCCCACAACTATGTCAAAACTGGTGGAGCGGGTGGGAACGCGCAACGTGCTCGCCGTCACGGCCGTCTTGGCCCGGCGGCATGACCCGACCGATGCTGCCACGTGCGAAAACGGGACAAATCACCCCTCGGGGCGGTGCTCCAAGCTCGAATAGCTCGAAGCCCCTAGCAGCACGAAGCTCGAACCCAGGGGAGGGGGGCCGCAGGAACGGGGTGTGGTTTGCGAAAAGAATGGCCGCTGCCAACTTCCCCCGCCCCGCGCACCGAGACTGAAACAGCAAAGTTGCCCCGTTGTTTCCATGTTTCCCTTTGACGTGCGTTAGGTCGGGTGAGTGGGCGTTTCCGCGTCGCCCGCAAGTGTGCGTAACGTTGCGCAGGCAGCGTATTGAATTTTCCCGGCGTGTGCCTTCGTCGCGCGTCGAGCGGCTGTTAAGTTTTCCGGTCGAACGACGCCAAACAACGCTTCTCCTCCCTCGTGGGCTCGCGTGGGGTGGCTGTGGGGCACTCTCGGTCCAGCTTGGAACAGCTGGCAAGCCGGAAAAGCTGGGAAAACTGCCCTAGCGTTAAGGGGCTTTCGGCCGTGTGTGCGATTGTGTGAGTGCGTGTGTGTTCACAGGGATCTCGCGGGAGCCGCCGCGCGGCAGGACCACCGGACAGGGAAGCGTGAAGACAAGGAGCAAGTTTTGCGGTAAACAAATCGCCCTGCGGCGGCGCGCAGGTCCCCCTTTATCCGCGTGACGAGGCCAACGAGCTTATTCTTTCACGCGCTCCTTGTTGTCCTTGCTGATGGCGCGCCGCTGCCCGGGGCCGTGCTGCGAGTAACTCCACTGTTGGAGGACGTTATTGACCACGGCCGCGCGTCACAGCAGCCGGCGCTGTCCTGAACTCGCTCCGTATACTTACCCCTCCCACCCCCGGCGACACGGCCCCATGTCCCTGCCCAATGACTGGGCCCCCATCATACTTCCAGCTTCCAGGGGGCGGAGGAGGAATCAGGCGAACCTTGTTAGTGCTAACTAAACCCTGCTGGTGCCGCCGCGACTTACATCTGCTCATTATTCTCTACTCTCTCCCCCTCCCTCCACTCCTACACACAGCATCGAAAGCAAACATAAGCGCGCGCGCGCACACACACACACACACACACACACACACACACACAAACACACCACGCATAACGCCCTCGCTAGTAGTAGATCTATCTGGTTCCTGCCCCATAGACTGCTAATGCGCTTAGCTTAGTAAGTACCTCCCCGGAGGCAGTCTCCTGTAAGGCAGGCAACAACACCGAGCGGTTGGTGGCTGCGGTGGCTCTGCGGCTCCACTAGGCAGGCTACGCTAGCAACGCTAGGCGAGTGGTGACTCGGGGGCCGCCCACCAATCAGGCGGTAGATTATTAATGCGGCAGCCATGACCGCAGCAACTGCTTTACGCTCGTTTCCGAACAGCGCTTTGATCGGTCTGTCTCTCTCGCTCACGGGGCGTTGGGTAAGCTTGAGAGAGACCGTGCGGTATCAGACCCAGCCGGGGCCGCTAATGGTGTGGACACATTCCAAAGCGCCGCCTCGGCACTATTTCCAACAACTGGACTGGGTCATTCTTTACTTTTTTTCCTCTCTCTCTCTCTCTCTCTCTCTCTCTCTCTCTCTCTCTCTCTCTCTCTCTCTCTCTCTCTCTCTCTCTCTCTCTCTCTCTCTCTCTCTCTCTCTCCCCTCTAGTGATGAGTCCCCCGGAGTGCGCGGGCTGAAAAGCAGGGCCCCAAGAGGGGCCTTGGTCGGCATGGGCTTATCTTCTTATGTTTGATCGGCATTAACCTCTTTACTCGGCTCCCCTCGATCACTTCATCACACCCCCACTCGCCATGCAGAGCCGGCGGAGTGGGGCCGCGGCCCCCAGCCCGCCTCCAGCCCGCCTCCAGACCTGACTCCAGCCCGCCTCCAGACCTGACTCCAGGCCGCCTCCAGCCCGCCTCCAGACCTGACTCCAGGCCCTGCGGAGACGCCGCTGGCGCCACCACCACCACCATACTCGTCTTCATTTCGACTTTTATCCCGCCACTGTATACCTAAGGCCGGAAGGGGAGAGAAAATACAATGACCTCAATCATTTTGCCACCCTCTCGCTTTCAATCGCTGGGGCTTCGCGCAGCGCCGCGCAGCTCCCCACGGAGAGGACTAGGCGGTCGTGCCGCCGGGACCGCGTGACCCAGGCGTTCCACTGCGTCCCGCGCAGCGATAAAGCGGGAAACAATTAACGACGATACTGTCTCGAAAAGGAACGTGGGGAAGGAGAAGGGAGGGGATGAGGCAGTAGTTGGCAAGGGCCAGGGGGCGGCGATTGATAACAGTGCTGAAAAAGAGGAATTGGAGGGCGTCCATCTTGCACTTTCTATCTCCTTGGGCTTCGTCCTTGTCCCTAAGCCGGCACATGGGCCATCTCTCTCTCTCTCTCTCTCTCTCTCTCTCTCTCTCTCTCTCTCTCTCTCTCTCTCTCTCTCTCTCTCTCTCTCTCTCTCTCTCTCTCTCTCTCTCTCTCTCCCTCCATGCTGCCTCTGGTTTGTCTCTATTTTTCGCCGTCGCCTTTTTCGCCGGGGGACATTTGAATACGTGTCAGCAGGCGGGCTCGCTTTGCCTTGCCCTGCCCAACCCCGGACTTGTTGGCTGTTGTCTTAAATTTCGCGCAACGCAGAGTCGCTCGGCAGCCCGATCACGCGCCCCTAACGTCGTGAGAACCTCGTTCGGCCGCTACACCGCAACACGCCGAGCTGACGCACTCCGAGTTCACCGCCGTCCATGACCGCCGATAGATTTGGGGCGGCTGCCTACCTCTCTGCCTACGTGATCTGCCTTGGCCAACTCGATCATGCTTGGCGTGCCGCTGTTAGGGGTGCCCGACTATAGCCAGACACGTCCGACTGACGGAGGGCGTTACTTCCTGTTCCAGGACCGGGCCCGCGCGAGCCTCCCCACCCGCCGCACAGCACGCCCCAGCGGACACCATCACATCAGGTCGACGTCTGCGTACAGGTAAGTCCACCAACCAGCCATTATTTTTTTTTGTCGTCTTTATTTTGTTTATTTTTACTTCCAAGAGTGTACATTTCAAAGACGCAGAGCCAGGCGAGCGCGAGGAGGAGAGGGCAGGGCCCTTATTGCGAAGCAGTCTTATGATCCGGAGATATTCTGGGGAGTAAGTTTGGTTCTATTGATGCGGGTAGCCGGCTAGCCAGCAGCAGCGCGACAAAAGGCGCTGCCCCGCGGAACGGGCAGCGAGGAGAGTGGTCCATGAAGGCCAGGTACACAACGCGCAGCAAGCAGCAATTCCGAACCCTACACCACACCGCACTGCCGCGGTCCCAAAGTGGGTTGAAAAAGTTTCAGTCCGGTCGTCAAGTTTGCCGCCGTGGTGGTTGGAGAGGGGGTGGGGGTGGAGGGGCGGGGCAACGACGCTGCAGGAGCCCTACCGCCCCCGCTGCTCAAAGGAGCGGATCAGGGATGAGAGGTGAAGGCGATTAATGCAGCGCAGCGGAGGACGGCGCCGCGCTTCGAGGGGCGCCAGTGAACACCTCTGATGACGTCAGAGGCGTGCACAGCGCGCAGCAGTACGCATGGACGAGGCCATGGCGCGCGATCGCAATTTGAATCCCGCATTCCTCTGCATTATCCGAGTCGCTGCAGCCTCCCCCCCCCCCCCTCTCTCTCTCTTTCTCTCTCTCTCTCTCGGTCCCTGTAGGTCCCCTGGCGCTGCGACGCCACACTGCAAGACTCGCGAAGCCTAAATATTCAGCCAACTTGGGCCAAAGTTGTTTCTGTTGTGATCGCCGCCGCGTTGGGCTGTAACGAGGGCCGAGGACCTCGGCGCTAACGGCGTCCTCTCTCCGGCCGCCGGACGGCAGCAGGCTGGACGGACGACGGAAAGCGACAGCGCGACGCGCGGGGAACTTTGCCGTGCCGGCGAGTGGGAAGCGGTGCTGGCGGAAAAATTAATCACGGGACAAGTAGGAAAAACAAGGATTACTTGAAGGAGGAGGGGAGAGTGTGTTATAATCCGGGGGGGCGCGGGCGGGCCTCGGCTTCCAGCCTGCTGAGCTTGTTTACCGAGGGGCAGCGGGGGCAGCCCTTGACCCCCCTCCCCCCTTCCCCACCTGGAGGTGAGGCGGCGTCGCCAAATTTAGACAGGATCATCGTTTCATCCCCACGGCCTCGACCACCAAGGCCACGGCAACCACGTGAATGCCGTCCCGGACGCGTTGAAAGCAATTCGTCAGACGGCGGGCAGGCGGGCTGGCGTCTCGGGGGCCGAGATAGGATGAACAGGGCAGGAGGGGATCGTGGTATCTTGTTGCTTTTTCTCTCGTTTTTTCATTCGCCTCGGCAAAGCCACCAATGAGATTCCTCCCCCATGGCGTCGTGCGTGTGTGTATGTGTGCGTTTTTGTTCCAGGCCGACCTCCGCGGCGCAGAGCCGCTCTCGTACGAGTCGGAGGATGAGAGCTGCGCGATGGGCCGCCGGACGGGGTCGGGCATGGGGACGGGGACGGGCTGCTCGGGCGGCAGCTCGCGGCGCTCGCGGCGCCCCCTGCACGGCGGCGGCGCGCACTACTCCAAGCAGGACATCCGCGAGCAGTACTGCATCACGGACAAGCAGCTCATCGGCCTGGAGCGGAGGGGAAACCAAGGCATTTTCGGATGCTTGTCCTACGTAAGTAGATCCATTCTTTGTATGAAAAATTTAATCTTAGCTAGACTGAAAAAGTGTGCTTCCAGAGTTGGTCAGCTCAGTTGTTGACTTAGTAACTGAGCCAGTTTGCAACGCGGAAGCCAGTTTCCTGTCACGCGCCACAACTGCGACTTTCAGGCGACTTTCACCTTCACCTGCCGTCCGACACAAATGCAAAGTTTACTGTTTTTTTTTTTTCTTCTTGCAGGAAAACTCGCCGTGCGGGGCGAGCAAGTCCTCCCTGCTGTCGGTGTGCATGCGGCGCAAGGTGCCGAGTGACGAGAACCTCCACGAGATCGCGCCTCTGCCGCGGTGGTCGCGCTACGCCAGCGCCGCGGCGCGCGACGACCTCATGGCCGGCGGCATGGCCAGCTCCATCCGGCGCCGACCGCGCTCCGTGTGCACCGTGGGGCCGGCGGGGCCGGCGGGGACGGTGGGCGTGGCCGGCCAGGACCCCAAGCGCTACACCTGGGCGGCCGAGGACGAGGAGGCCACCCCGCGGATGGTAAGACCCCGGGGACACCAAGACGGGAAGCAACGTATCACTGCGACAATGGCGGCGGTATTTACTTTCGCTCATCTCGCCTGACCGGCCGCCAATAGGAGAAGGCGTCCGTCCGGGTTGTCCGGGGCGGAGGGAAAAAAGGTGGCGTCGGCGTCTTGGCCGGCAAAGTGTGGCGGTTGCCCCGCCACCCCTTGCATTCCACCGCACCCCGTCCGGTCAGGACCCGCTGTGGCGGCGACGGCGGGGAGACGGCGGGGCGCACGGCTGCCAGGGGGGACCCGCCTCGCCAGCCGAATCCCCGCCGGCGAGACGCAGTGCATGACCGTGGTGTGGCGTGTGGCGTCCATTGACCTCGCTGACGGGACGCGCTGGCTGCGGCGCGACGGCCTGTGAAGAAGAGACGAATGGAAGCAGCGCCGGAAAATAAAATGAAAATAACAAAAACAAACTTTGCCGGCCATGGCGTTGGTTGCCACGGCGCTGCCCTGGCACTGAGACCCTGGCGCAAGCCAAGCAGGCCAAGCCAGGGGACGTCAGTAATTTCTCTGCCGTCGCCTTGGCTGGCTGCGGCGGTCGGGCGGGACGTCCCCCGTGCTCCCTTCACCCTCAGCCGCTGCCGTGCCGCCCTCGAATGAATTCAGCGTTTCCGAGAGGGCGGCCCACTGCGGGCCACGCCCCGAGCCTGGGCCCCACGCACGCACACACTCACAACAAAAACATCCCACGAGGGAGTTTTCGCACACCGTGTCGTGTCGAGGGGCCTAAGCGTGTTCCGCGAGACGGATGAGAAACCGCGTTATAGTTGGAGTCAAGGCCGCACGACACGAGGGCGCCACTCCATTCCACACAGACGCGTGACGCGTCCCTCCCGCACCCCTACGGGCTCCCACAACAGAAACAGAGCGCCGAATCTTTCGGAATGAAAGCATAGTAACGCTCGCGATCTCACGCTAAAGGGGCAAAAAGGGGGTGACATGACAGCGCCGCTGGGGGGATTCGAACCCAAGGCCTTTCGTTTTCCAGGAGCGCGCGCGGTCCGTGCGGCAGGACGGTGACTACGGCAGCATGGTGGACATCGACAGCGGGTCGCGCTACATGAGCTACAGCAGCGAGTACCTGTCCGGGCCACCACAGCAGAACGGCGCCTGCCCCGCACACCCCCGACTGCCCCCACCACCACCACCGCCCGCGCAGCCCCCGCCCAGGTGCGTACTCTGTCACCTCAGTTTAAGATTTACTTAGTTTTTTTTTACTCGACTGCCTGTTCTCTGATCGTCATCGTCCCGGTTGCAGGAAGCACGTGAGCTTCGCGCGCTCGCACACGCTGACTTCCTTCGACGACGCCGTGGTCGGGCTTAACCGCGTCTCAGCGCGAAGCCAGGAACGCCTCATCGACGGAAAGAAGCAGTCAGAGCTGCCCGACGGCATCCTGCAGCAGTCCGCCCACCAGCACCAACAACAACAGCAGCAACAACAACAACAACAACAACAACAACAACATCAGTTGCAGCAGCAGCAGCTGCAGTTACACCATCAACAGCAGTTACAGTTACAGCAGCAACAACAACAACAACAACAACAACAGCAGCAGCAACACCAGCACCAGCAGCACGTCGTGGTCGTGGAGAAGGTGAAGCGCGCTCCCATGAAGACGCAGGCCACGCAGACGGAAGTGTGTCTCGGCCGGCGGCCTCTGCCCGCCAACTTCCTGTCGCTCAGTCCGAAGACGGCCCTCAAGGTGCGGACGGACGGCTTCACCCTCACGTACACCGCTAAAACAAAACGTGTGTTCTTCATTTGTTTATTTTTTGTTGCAGGTGAGAATGCAGGGCGGCACGCCGCGGCCCCTCACGAAGAGCTTCTCGGAGGCAGGCGGGCACTTCGACCTGCACGACGGCCAGGGCCTCGGCCAGGGTCGCCTCGGCGGCCTTGGCGCCTTGGGGAGCACGCCCGCGCCGCCCTACCCCTTCCACCTCGAGTCCGTGGACCACGAGCCGCTGCAGCGCACGCAGTCAGAAGAGCCGCCGCGGTCGCCCAGGCTCGTCTCCGCGCCGGTGCCCCTGCATCGGCCCGCCCCCGCACCGCCTCACGGCCCTCTGGGGCTCCAGGGCCAAATGCCCCAGGGCCACATGCCGCAGGGTCACATGCCGCAGGGTCACATCCCGCAGGGTCACATGCCGCAGGGTCACATGCCGCAAGGACACGGACAGGGTCACATACCTCCAGGACACAGTCCCCAGGGCCACGGCCCTCACGTGCACGTTCCTCAGGCGCACATTCCACAGGGTCACGTGTCTCAAGGACACATTCCACAAGGCCACGCTCCTCAAGGACATGCCCCTCAAAGCCACATACCCCAAGGACACGCTGGCCAAGTTCACCACCCGCCTCACCCTTCCCAGGGCCGGCCTCTGCAAGTCCACGGCCAGCCAGCACTCCCCGGACCAGGCTACCAGCACCCACCGCAATCCACTCCTGTCAAGGACGCCAGGTGCGTTGTCCATCCCAAGGGGCAGTGAACTGTTGACTTTCCGTTGTTCCAACAAGATCTCGGCTTTTGCTCCCCAGGCAACTGGCGACTCACGCACCGCGGGACCACCACGACCCCCGCGACGGATGGGACCAACGGGAACCCCGCGACAGGGACCCGCTCGGCAGTAGGAGAGGCTCCATGGTGAGGTTGCGCTGCTTTCGCAGTGTTGTGTTTCGACTGTGTCTATGTCATCGTCACCGCTCCCGCAGGACATCCTGGAGGCGCGCGACCTGGAGGACCGCCGCGCCACCAAGTACAAGGAGATCCTGATCGACTTCGAGCCGCAGCCGTGCGGCGCGCCGTGCGCGGGGCCCTGCGTGGGGCCGTGCCCCTCACCGCCGTGCAGCGGGGCTGCCCAGGGCGGCGGCCAGGGCGGCGCGCAAGGCGGCAGGCGGCGGCACAGCTTCCTCAGCACGGCCAGCGACAACGAGATCTTCATCACCGACCCGCCCATGGCCGGGCCGCAGGACATGTCCCCGTGCCACGAGGTGAGTCGCAGCCCCGGCAGCGCGCAGAGCTCGCCCTCTGGCGATCCACTCACCGACTCTGTACTTCCAGTGTGTGCTGTCGGACCACTCGGAGCAGGACGACGGCATGGACGAGGACGACGTCGGCGACGTGGAGGACGACGAGGATGACGACGAGGAGGACGAGGACGGCGTGGTGCCGACGGGCAAGCTGCTGCACCCCCGGCTGCGGATGGTGGGCATGGCGCAGTCCGACTCGCTGGACGACGAGTTCCACGAGAACCTCATCTACCGCGGCCTGCTGCGCAAGAAGAGCGTGTCGCTGGAGGACACGTCCACCGCGGACCCGGACCTCGCTGTCTTCTCCAGGGACCAGTAAGCTCCGCGCCGCCGAACTTTGCTGCATTGCCGTCATCATGCCTGCCTCACGGTGACGCGCATGCGCAGGTTTCGACGCCAGTCGAATCGCTTCGAGGGACAGCAGGGCTCGGCGGCCGGCCCTTCCGACGGCAGGGCCTCGACGGCGAGGAGGGTGAACGGCAAGGCGGGGCCGGGCGGCAGGTCTTCGCCCTTCGCGTCCTCGGACTCGCTGGCCGACACCAACGGCATCTGGAACGAGAGCCAAGCCACGGTATGAGGGTGTCGGAGCACAACCAGACGAGTTGACCGAGCCAATCGACACTTGACGAACGTGTGCTCCCTCAGGTGCTGCAGGCCGACTCCGACAACAACAGCGCCACGGACCTGAGCCCGCAGCAGCAGCAGCAGCAGCTGCAGCCGCAGTCCATGCACAGCCTGCACCCCAGCTCGGCGGCGCTGACGCCGTCCTCGCGCAGGAAGCACATGCTGATGGTGCAGCACCAGCAGCGCTCCTCCATCGACACGGAGGTCCTGGAGGAGGACCCGGAACCGACACAAGTGCGTCCATGCGGTGCCCTACCGCCTGACCTATACCCATATTTCTATTCTAAAAAAAAATCAACAGAAATGTTATAGAAATATTTCTCTTTAAAATCCTATTCGTGACCCTTATTCCTGCAATTTCCAGCGCGCGCAGCCTCCCCAAGTCACCATCACAGCCGCACGGGACCAGAGGCAAGTCCAGTAGTGTTAAGTTTTCACTTGGGTTTCCACTCTCTCGATTTGGTGTCAAATTAACGGTCCGTCCGTATTGCCCGTTTCAGCCACAAACAGACCAAGCCGCGGCGAGACGAGCAAGCCCAGAAAGTGCCCTCGGCCTTCAGTGAGTGCAACTTTAAAAACGAAATAATTTATAACCAAATCATTAACGGCTTATCAACTAACTGACACCCTGTCGTGAATCAGAGCCAACGTCAGCGGGGGGCTCCGAGCACGGGGACACGACGACGGAGGACTACGCGACCGCCACCGAGAACAACTCCGGCACGGACACGTCGTCGCGGCGCTCCGCCGGACAGACGGGGGACGACGCCGCGGCGCTCGGGGACGCGGGGGCCGGCGAGGACGCCCACGGCCGCGGCGCCGACCAACACCACCACCCGGCCGGCGCGGCGGGGAGGGTGGAGCCGGTGCGGAACGGCGGCGGCAGCTCGTTCGAGAGCGCGTCCAGCCACTACAGCCTCTCTAGGGCCGACGACGTCTACGACGACCAGCAGGTGCGCGCACATTCGCTCCCTCAGCAGAGGGCACTGCTTCGTGCTCGTCACCAAGTAAAAGTATCTGGAGATTTTTTTGTTCCTACACCAAGCTGCGTGTTTGTTCCAGTTGGGGCCCCTGGCGCCGGACGAGAGCTCCAGCGACGGTCAGACGCTGCGGGCCCAGCCCCTGGAGCCCCCGCCGGGACGCAGGTCAGCCACGCCCCTGAGCGCAGACGACAGCAGTAGTTGCGGCAGGTAGGGCGGGGGAGGGGCCGAGGCTGAGGGGCCGAGGCTGAGGGGCCGAGGCTGAGGGGCCGAGGCTGATGGGCCGAGGCTGAGGGGCCGAGGCTGAGGGGCCGAGGCTGAGGGGCCGAGGCTGAGGGGCCGAGGCTGAGGGGCCGAGGCTGAGGGCGGCCGCGGAGGGAGTCACGGCGCTAGCGCAGCTGCAGTGGGACTGCCGCCGGCCCGCGGGAACGCTAGCGCACCGGGATTTACGTTAGTTCCCGGATGAGGGGGATTGGCGACAGCGAAACCCGTTTTTACTGAGGGAACTGGGGAGCCGGACTTGCGGCTCAGCCGGTCGTAAACACATGCCGGGGTTGGTCGGGCCGGGATTGCTTACCTCCGGAGTGCTCCCGCATGGCGCTCACCCTCCCTATCATGCATGCTCGGCCCAGAGGGGGACTTTTTCCGACGGCGGGCTTTTTGTCGGCAGCTACAGCGTGGAGGGGAGCTCTGTGGACACCAAGCACGCCAAGGAAGACCCGCACTACGACCAAAGCCAGGCGCAACAGAAGCTGCAGTACCAGAAGCAGCAGCAGCTGGAGAAGGAGAAGGTCCAACAGCAAGCGCGCAAGAAGCAGCTGAGGGAGAAACTGCTTCGCGACCAACAGCAGCAACAGCAGCAAGCGCGTGACCTGCAGCACCAGCTTCAGCAGCAGCTGGAGATTGAGGAGCAGAAGCTGCAGTTGCTGAAGCAGCAGCAGCAGCAGCTGCAGCAGCACGAGGCGGGCCGGAAGCTCATCAAGCCGGGCTCCGTCTCGGACGAGGAGCACAGCGGCCACTGCTCGTCGTCCGGCTACTACGAGTCCCCCGCCGAGGACGACGACCACGAGCAAGTGCGGCGCACCAGGTAAGTAACAAGCCGGGAAACTGCGCCCGGAAAGTTTGCGAGGAAAGCGATAACTCTGTGGGGTCTGCTTCCGGCCGGCAGGACGCGGCGGGACTGGACGGAGGAGGAGAGACGGCGGGTGAAGCGCGGCTTCAAGCTGGACTTCGTGCCGGAGGGCGCGGCGGCGGCGGGCGTCGCGGCGGCCCGGGACGCCAACGGCAAGAGGACGCCCAACGGGCGCAGGGCGGACCGCCGCTCACCGGGCAGGTCCCCGGGGCGCGGCCAGGAAGGCGGCGCGGCCGGTCTAACCCGCAGCTCCGGAGTCCACGACGGCCTCAGGGCCACCTCACCGCGCGCCACTCCCGACGAAGTGAGTCGGGTTCAAGTACAGCACGAGATGAGACCCTTTTTTTTTTATTCCCGTTCCAGTCGGAACCCTCCTAAACGACTGTTTCCGCGCAGCGTCTCGTCGCTCTGTCTCTCTGGAACGGTCTGACTCTTCCCTTTGCCACAGCTGGCGCCCTGCTCCGTGCACGGCGTCCTCGGCACGCACGGCTTGGAGCCTAGCCCGGGTCACACCGGGTCGGGGTCCTCAGACGAGTCCGGCCGCGAGGGCGCGTCCCCGAGGAGGCACCGCCGGCCGCGACGAGGAGGGGCGGGCGGACGCAGTCCTGCGGGGGGCGGACCAGGTGGACCCGGCGGACCAGGCGCCCGTAGCCCACTGTGTCCCGAGCACAGGTAAGAGGGCAGGCAAGCAGGCCGACGGCCGCGTAATAATTCATTTATTTTTGACTCTCCTCTCCCTCCCGCGCACTCGCGACCTCGTTACGCCCCTCCTTTCCTGCCTCTTGCACTTTCACCCCGCGCGGCCTTCGGCCTGGCCGCGTTGGCAAAAAAACGATAATTATTCCGCGCTCGTCATACTTTATGGGCCGGCAGACCGGTGGTGGCTGCCGCACTGACTGCCAATGAATGCAGAGGCCGTGCTGCCGCGCCGCGCCGCTGTCTCCAATGTTCCTAAGACGTGCCAGCGTCTCCAGGAAGGAGGGCCACCCACTCTGTAAACTGAGGCATTGATCCGCGGCGATACCCCGCGCCTCCCGTCGTGGGGTATGCCCGCTCACCCCGTCCGCGTGCTCGTTGTCGCAGGGTCCGGCGCTGGAGCGGCTCCGACAACGAGGCCGCCGAGGAGGCCAGAGGCGCTGCTGCAGGGGCGTCGGCGTCTCGACGGCGAGGGTCCATCCCCATCCAGCGGAGCCCTGATGCCCTGGCCGTGGACGTGACCGTCACGGGCGGCGGCACGCTGCCCCGCGCCAACCGCCTCAGCCCCAACCGCTACGCCGCGGTGGGGTCCGGGTCTCCAGGCAGGAGGATAGGCAAGCGGAAGGTACGCGCAGGGCCACGAGACTCGGCGATACTCCTTGTCTCGGAGTTTGGCGAGCGCGGCGTATTGACGCGGTGGTGCTTGCAGAGTCAGGGCACGGCCAGTCCGGAGGGAACGGGACTCAAGGCGCTGTCGGCGGAGTCCCTGCGATCCGTCAGCCCGGGCAGCGACTCGGTCTTCTACAACGAGGGCCAGGCCGATCACGTGTGCCACCACTGCGGCAGGGAGGTCGCGGAGGGCGGCGAGGGCCACGACGCCAAAGCGCCCGGCCACCACCAGGGCCACCAGCCCGACATCGTGCAGCCGCCGGCCGACTTCGCTGACTCCCCAAACGGCCACGGCGCTGGTGCGTGCGAGGGCGCGTCGCCGGCCGCGGGGGGCGGCCGATCCTCGCGCGGCGGTCGCGGCGTGCCGGGCAGGCTCTACAAGAAGGCGGAGCAGCGCTTCCGCTCGGAGGAGCGCTCCCTGGACCGACGGCCGCACCGGTTCCACGGCGAGGGCACCCGCGCGCGCAGCGAGGAGCGCATCCAGGGCGAGCGCCGGTCCAGGTCAGTCAACCCCGTCAGACAGAGGTCCCAAGAAGCTTGAAATGCGATTTAATTTGGATTTATTAAATTAAAATTTTCAACTTTTTTCTTTGTTTGTTTGTTTTGTTGTCTGTTTTTTGTTTTGTTTCTTTCGTGTCTTAGCCCTCTGTCTACGAGACATTATCCGGTGCTCGCTGCTTGCAGGTTTCGGCAGCACGCCCGCTCTACGGACGCGAGCATGGACGACCTGGAGCAGCGCGCGTCGGGCTCGTCCACCAGCGTGGCCATGCGCAGCCCCGAGGGCCCCGAGGGATCCACGTCGGACCCCGAGGATGAAGACGGCCACGTGTACGCAGACTCATTCCGCGCGCACCACTGGATCTTCATCGGGGACTCGGAGGAGGCGAGGGTGTGGCAGCCGCCGGACGAGGTGGAGCGCGTCGAGGCGGCGGCCGGCCAGGACGAGGCGGCTGGCGCCGGCGGGCGGCGCGGCTCCACCGAGTCGACGCTGTCGGAACGCGACTTCCGCAACCGCTTCACGTACATCACCCACCGCATGGTGCACCGCAAGGTGGCCGGCGAGATGTACCGCCGCCGCCTCGCGTCCGAGCCCATCGAGTGCGACAAGACGGTGAACGTTCGCCGCGGCTCGGGCGAGTTCGGCCTGCGCGTGCACGGCGCGAGGCCCGTCGTCGTGGCCTCCGTGGAGCCCGAGTCCCCCGCACTCAGCTCCGGCCTCGAGGTGGGCGACATCCTCATCAGCGTCAACGGCGTCAACGTGCTGGAGGCGCCGCACTCGGAGGTCATCCGCATCGCGCACGCAGGTTAGTAGCCTACGCACCGCGCCAATACCCCGCGACCGGCGATACTCCAGGTCGGCCCGGCACGGGGTATAGCGCCCGGCGGCGGCCGCATGGACGCCCATGCGCATGGCCGCGCAGCGGGCTGCCTACCCCGACATTCACAGGCTGACCTCGTGTTGTTGGCAGGCTCCGAGCAACTGCTGCTGGAGGTGGCGCGCACCTGCCACGTCCTCACCCCCACAGTGCGCGAGCCGGGCGCACGCTCGCCGCTCTTCTCCGGGTACCTCTGGCGCCTGGGCTCTGGGGAGACACGGTGGCTGCGGCGTTGGGTCGCCCTGCGCAAGGACAACTCGCTGTACTACTACAAGACTGACTCGGTAAGCACAGGGCATGATGAGGACAACGAGCTGTGTGGGTATTGCGGGTACTGGAACCACGACTGGCTGCAGGAGACGGACCCCCTCGGCGCGCTGCAGCTGTCTGGCTACTCGGCGTCGCGGTGCTCCGAGGCGGGGCAGGCCGCCAGCCCGCACCCGCACTGCTTCCGACTGACGCGGCCGCGCGGCCCCACGGCCACCTTCGCCGCGGACAACGAGGAGGCCGCCATGCGCTGGCTGGCCGTGCTGGGCCACTCCATCGAGCGGAACAACCACGTAAGGGTCTTCTTCTCTTGCCAACGGAAGGGTCTCGTGCCCAACCGTATCGCTCTAGTCAGCGCGTTTTTGTGTGAACCGCCTGTGTTCCCCCTCCAGGCGGAGCAGTGGCTGGAGATGAGCCGGTTCAACCTGCGGCTGGCGCCGTCCGCCGTGCTGCACCCCGACTGCATCGGCTACCTGGAGTGGCTGGACCGGCGGTGGCGGTCGTGGCGGCGGCGCTACTGCGTGCTCAAAGACGCCTGCGTCTTCTACTACCGCAGCGGCGCCTCCGACTCTGCCCTCGGTGCGCGCACGAACCCTCAGCTTGTGTTGGTCGCCACGATGGCGTCGTCCTGACGAGTTGCCTTGTTGCAGGCATGGCGTGCCTCCACGGCTACCGACTGCTGTCCACGACCATCGCCGGCCGGCGCCACGTCTTCGAGATGATCCCCCCGCTGGTGCACCAGCGCCACTTCTTCTTCAGCACGGAGACGGAGATGGACAAGAAGCGGTAAGTCCTGCTGGAAGTTTGCCTACTTAGCTTAATTTTGTTTTCGTTAAAAAGTTTACCCCGTTGTTCTTCCTTGCGGTCCGCAGGTGGATGTCTGCCGTGGAGTACTCCATCCTGCGCTGGGTCAAAGTGGCCTAGAGCCTGAAGGCTGCTGCTGCGCTACTGGAGGCGTGTTACGTCGACCTCACCTTCGCCGCAGTCTTCAAATGCATATCATTGTTGATTTGAAAGCAAGAGATTTGCCTGGTTTCAGTGAAGTCAGAGCTATTTTATAACACAATTCACGTACGAGAGACGTTTTTCTCAGTAACTTTAAATTTTCAGACTTAATGCGTTTCGACTTTGAGGGCGATATCGTCGATTAACGATTGTGTATTTTACTAAAACGCCATATCGATAGAGTCTGATTATGATAAGAATGAAAAAATGGTGCGGACAGCCGCCAGCCGTCCGCTGGACACTTTTTTCTACGCACAACGTCATCGACTTACTTTCTTGACCCCTTTCTCTATTGAACTATCCATCCACCAAAAATTATTTGGAAATTGGCGGCGTTTGTCCCACATGGTGCTGCATTGTGTATAGGTTTAAGTATCAGAATAAGTGACTTTTTCAATTGAATTGATTTTATGGTTAACAATTTACTTTCTTTTAGCGACATTACATTAAAATCCACCAAGGATTACAACTAAGGGGCCAATGAATGCTTATCAGGCTCAAAAATGGCTCTTCCTTGTTAGATCAAGGAAATATGACTGTCCCCAGCTGACCAAAATATTCAAAAACCAAATGAAATAAAGTTTTTCTCGACATTTTGGTGTAGAATTCCGAATGGTACTAAGAGGCAAAGGCCTCCTTTATTCTTTCTGTTTTTGTTGTTGTTTTTTTTTAAATTGTTTCCCTTCAAGGATGGTCCCTTGACCCATCCCAGCCCGTCCACGAGGAACACACCATGTGGTCCCATTGCGCTAACGGCGTGTATAGTGCCCATTTCCGGCGCGAGTTTCGTATGAAACTGTTCATATGATTTCATTTTCTCTTAAAACATTGAAAACAACGTATGAGCAGACTCTTCTCAATACTGCCAAATCTGAAATTCATTTTCGCAGGCGAACAGTAAATAAAACTACTTACTCAAGATATTTTGGGTGATCCGTGCATTTCTTTGGGACAAGGTAATGTGAAATGTAATGTTAGATAGCGCTACTCACTCATGATCGTACGAAATGTAATTAGCTAGTTCTAGAGTTGTTAAAATAGATGTGGAGGTGTGTCGCCTGTACGGGACCTAGATTGCAGCTTATGTTAATACTGATTGTTCATGTTTGAAAAATTTATTTAATTTTATGTCAGAAGTGTATATGATCTTGTAATGAAACAAGAATGAACTGTGAAATAAGTTCTTTCAAATTGTTAACAAAGAACTGCCAACATTGTCATTTGACTGTCATACAACATTTCATTAAATTCGTGCTCAATATTGATTTCCCAGGTGATGAAAATCACTGTGGTCGCACACCTGAAGCACAAGCCTGAAACTGAATTGTTCTTTGAGAGCTACCTTGTTGTCGTATACACTTAACAAAGTCACTCAGCCACAAGGTAACTTGCGGAGAGCAGTACTTTTGTAACAGATTTGATGGATTATTAAACATTAACAAATTGTTAACTGAAGCGCTATTCCTCGAATCCCCTTAAGTCATCGCATTCACCTGACACCGAGCTACACCCAAATTTTTATCTCTTACTTCCGTTCTTCGAAATAGTATGCCTCCACTCTCTGAGATTCCAACAATGAAAGAATCATTGTAATATACAATGAAATGAGAACACTCATACTTCGATAAAAGTCATCGGACCTTTCGATGAGTAGCAACGATAGCAAGAAATTTAATGTGTATGTTCCGGTCTAAGGAGGTAAACAACTTGGGCGTATTGTCGGAACGGCTCCAAAGAGAAAATCTGTCAGTGTGTTGGCAGCGTAGGAGACAACGCCTTGCTTTATCAGATAAAAACTGATAAAGTGAGCCGGAGAGCGAAGAACCACGCAGTCGGGAACACGCCGCAGCATGAGGGACAGGTTGGCCGAGCTTCAACAGGTACGACTCACTCATCCCACGACGACGCGATTCAACTCATGCTATCATGTCAAATCGCCCAAAAGCCACGTACGATTGCGCGAAGCCATGTCGAGTTGCACCAAATTAATAATCGTGTTTGTGAATTTAAAAAAAAAAATACAGGAGGTGCTGGACACACCGGGTGTCCACGCCAGTTCAACACAATGGTACGACATGCCCGTCAAGAAAACATCATTCAAACACACGGACGAAAAACCACTGCTCGAAAAGTCAAAAATTATCACGCAGAAATTTTTCAAAAAGGAGGTATGAAACAGTATCCATGAAAGTGCTTCCTAAGTGAAAGGTATTAGATAAGAGGTGACTTTTTATTTTCGGTTAGTGCCTTTGATTTTCATGTTTTAGGGCACTAAACACCCGATCACGAATGTGAAAACAGACAAGTTTTTGGCTAACCTTCATGCCAGAGTAAGCGCATTTTCACGTTTTGTCTTAATTTTGCAAGCTTTCTGATTGTGAGAGAGAATAATTATATTCTTTCTCTTCAGATGCAAATTATAAAGGTGGAAGTGTCTGAAATACAATGCAATACGAAGGAAATCACAGCATTACATACTAAAGCTCTTATGGTCCCACGCTTAGCTCCAGGTGTGTATCTAAGCATGTAAAAACTAATTTAAGAAAATGATTTACAAATAACATGAAGTTTTAATTATTATTCGTAGAAGAAGAAATGAGGATAAAAGAACTAGAGCAAAAAACACGAGACGCAAATGGGCGCGTTACTAAACTTCTAGCAGGTAAAAAAAAAAAACAATTCGAAAAAAGTCCTTTGAAAAAATGTGCTCAAAAATTAAAAACTTCATTGTTGGATTGCAGAAGTGGAATCATGGAAGGTTCCAGACACAGCATCGATTAAAAGAATCCACTCAGTGCAACTTGCCCAGGGGTACAAGTCAATTGAACAGGCCATGGGGAAGTACGAGGCGGAGCTGCGACGCTATGCAAGGGCCCTACACCAACAAGTGGCTCAGCAGATGGCCATAGGTTTGTACCCAGAGTCTGCCCTATCGGTAGATAATGATGGAGCGATAAAAAAATATTGTGTATTTCTAGCCAATGGTGGCCGGTGTGACTCGGGTGTGGTAGACGCCTACATCGAAGATGGAAAACTCGGAATGTTTGTCGACAACGTGAGTGTTCTTCAACTTGCTCAGCTTGCATGCGCTCAGCAAAATAAAAGAACTAACTGTTTGGAGAGGGGCTTTCTAGTACCTAACGACGGAACAAGAGGCGAGGACAATGCTGCAGGACGTGCAAGACCGGCATAAAGAACTCCTCCAACTGGAGAAGTCCATCGTGGAGGTGCAGGAGCTTTTCGTCGGCATCCAAAGACTCACCGAGCTACAGGTCAGTGTCATGGACAGACTCACAACAGTGGGGCGGCATTATTGGCAGAGCAGAAACCAGGGCACACATCGAACCCAGTAGATGCGTCTCCCCCGACAGGTCAAAGGGACAGATCTCTGCGACTTGGAGTGAACACTGACGGGAAACACGAGGTAATTGACGAATGTGCGTCTTCAGGGTGACATGATCGACAGCATCGAGGCCCATGTGGAGGCAGCCAACGCCAAGGTGTCGGACGGCAGCAAGAATCTGACGTCAGCGAAGAAAAAGCAGAAATCTGCTCGAAAAGTAAGTTTTAAAATAACAGTAACAAATATATTGATAATATTAATAATTGATATTTATTGTTGTAATTATAAAAATAATTGTGATTATACTTTTAAAAAATGTACATTGTTTCAGAAAAAAGTTATTTTAAGTGCAGTGGGTGCAGCCGTTGCCACCGGACTTGTTGTCACACTTATATTAGTTTGATAGCTTCATGAGCTCTCTTTATTCCTTACTAAGGGTCCGTCCACAACTAACAAGAAGGCAGTTAATAAATTTATTTTCTAAGTAACATCTGGCAAAACGAAATGTCTTTTTACCCCTTGGTCATTAACTCACCCACACTAATCCGCGAGTCCACTGCCACGAATCTCGCGCCGGTGGTGCTCTGCAAATCGAAAAGCATACATTGTATGCTCTACCTGGAGCATGCCTGCAAGCACGCTCTTGCTAGTGCATGCCTGCCAAGCATGCACTAACTAGTGCATACCTGCCATGTACACACTTACTGGAGCATATATCTAGTGCATAAGAGATAGGGAGTTGTCTGCTCTGGTAAGCGTGTACATGGCAGGTATGCACTTGGTAGTGCATGCTTGGCAGGCATGCGCTTGCTAGAGCGTGCTTGCAGGCATGCTCCAGGTAGAGCATACAATGTACGCTTTTAGATTTGTAGAGTGTGCCGGCCCCGCCCCCTGCCGGGCCGCGGCTCGGGATGCTGCTACTACTTCAGCGCGGTATTCATAAGTTCAATTTCCAGGCGAAAACTAGGATAACGCGAGGGCCTCGCGCGCACGCGGGGAGGGAGGGAGAGAGGTGTCGCGGGTTGGAGCGGTGGGAGAGAGCGCGCACGAGGAGGCCTACCCCACCGCGACGCGCCGCCGCGCCGTGCGGCCGACCGGGCTCGGAGGGGGGGCCCACTGTGCTGCCGGACGGGGGTCGGGGCGAGCGCCAGGGCACGGCCAGGGCCCCGCGCCGCCGCCGCCGCGCTCAGTGCGGACTGACGCCCCGCGACGACCGGACGCACGCAGACTCGCGCCGCGCCGCGCCGGGCCGCGAAGCACGTGCCGCGACACGCGACCGCCGGATAGCGAGGCGAGTGAGGCGGGCGAGGCGGGCGAGGCGGGCGAGGCGGGCGGGGGGATGGCGACGCGCGCGGGCCGGCCACCACCACGAGGAGCGGCACGCGCGGCTTGAGGGCGGCGGCTGAGGGCCCCGGCGAGGAGGCGACCCCGGACACCTGTCATGCCGCCGTGTCTCCTCGGAGGCGCGGGCGGTGCGTCGAGCGACGCCCCGCCCCTCCGCGACGTCGCCTGCACGCCGGCATGGGGGCCATCGCAGTGCAGTGACTAGAGCGAGCCAAAGTGAGGGCCGAGCCAATTGCACGCCCTGTGTGAGTGTCAGAGTGTGCGTGGGACAAGAGGATTGGACCAGCAGGCGCCGGGCCGCAGCTGACACCCGCCGCCTGTGACTGTCGCCGTCTCTCGGCCCCCTCAGATCTCTCAGGTGAGGAGGCTTACTAGTGTTATTCCTCTTACAAGTGGCGCCGCGCCAGGCGTGGGTTCAAATCCCCCACACGCCAAGGGGCTTTGGACCGTGTTCCGGTGGCTTTGGGGTGCGCCGTTGTTGGCTGAGTCACCAGACCGCGTCGCATGGGCTTACTGTCAATACACATTTGGTTTTGAATGACGTTTACGTTTTACCTTTAGAAATAAAACTCAGGTACCTACTAAATTAACGGTAAAAATCAACCACGGCCAAGACTTTGACCCGGGCGAGCTCCACCAACCTTCGCAGCTTCAGCCTCATTTTTTAAAATAAACAAACCCACTGACCGCTCGCTGCAGGTCCCGACGCCATTAACATTACAGTTGTGGGTTCGACTCCCGGCGCCGCGCCGGTTTTTCCGGCCGCGTGTTTGGTTTGCCGGCCGCCGGGTAAACAGCGCGTTCGCTGGCGCCGGTCCAAGCCGTGATGGATCGCTCCTAATAGTGAGCGGCGTAATTATTTACAGACCATAAAACTTGGCGCTCGGCCCCCGCACTGCAAGCGGCGCCACGCGGTCCTACCAGCGTCATTATTATTGGCAGTTTAACACACTCCAGCGGCTCCAGGGCTCCAGGGCGCGGACTCCAGGCGGACCAACTTTACGACCCGATTATCGCTTCTTATCAAAGCCAATCCGAGTGGCGCTGCGATTGCGCGCCCCACCCAGTTTGAACAGTGGGTATCGGCGCGGCGACTCTAATTGAACCACCCCTGCCCTGCTGCCGGCCGACAGTCCCGGCCGGCAGTCGCGGCCCGGCTCTGCTAGGCTCTGCAGCTCCACAGCCACCCCCAGCTCCGGGGATGGCCTAGCGTCCGCCTGGCGGCGCGCACCGTCACGCTCGTTTCAATCGATTTGGCTTAGCTTCACCTGAGGCGGACGCCCAGGACGCCGGGGCAGCGGCCCTCAAAGGCCGGTACAGCGACTCAAAGGGAATCCCAGTTCGCTGTTGCTGGCTGACGGCCGCCAGCGCCGACCAATCCTGTGTCTCTTTTGTTGTGGGCCGTGTTGTGGCGACGGCCTCAAAGTCGCATAAAAGCCGCGCAAAAGTAGCGAAGCCTTGCCCGTCTCTCTCTCTTCTTGGAAATCTATTTTGGCAATGTATACTGGAAGGAACCGACCGTCGCGGGCAGAGTTGCCTCCCTGACGCCCCGTCATTACTTTGCCGACACGCTCAATACCGCGGGCATTAGTTTCCTCGCACAATGCGACGTGCCTCAGTGTGGCCGTGTGTGCGTCAGTGTGTGTGCGTGTGTGTGTGCAGACGCAACGACACGAGAAGATCGCTGCTGCTTCTTCAACTCTCGCATTCTCTCGCGCACTTGTCACCATCCCTCTCTCGTTCGTCCGTGTGTGTCGGTGTGTGTGTGAGTGCGAGCGAGTGAGACTGTGTGCGTGCGCACGTAGTACAATGTGGGTGTTTGTGTGTTCTCCCCCGCCGCCCTGCTACTATATTATATGCCGAAACGTGGCGTCAGCTTCGACAAGAACAAATGGTGGGTGCTGCGGCTGGGTGCCGCCACCCATTTCTATGCGGCCGGGCCGACGGGCCGACACCACTACTTTGCGGAAGTATTTTGATGCGGCGCCGTTTATGACCTTCTTTTATAGGGAAACGGGTGGACGCACTCCGCCGTGAACGACCCCTCGGCCACGCCGCAGCCGCCCGGTCCGGCGCACAGTGGGTCAGAAGACCGTTGACGCGGAAAAAATTCTAGACGCGTTTTAAGCTCCAGAGCCGCTAAATGGGACTCGAATCGAACGAGTGACCCCACCAATGGATTCCTCGTTTGGAGAACAATCCATTGGTGGAGTCACACGTTCGAGTCGAGTCCCATTTAGCGGCTCTGGAGCTCAAAATGCGTTCAGAATTTTGGCCGCCTGAACGGTCTTCTGACCCACTGTGCGGCGTGATGATGCGCCCCGTGAAGCCACTGGAGGCCGAGACCTTGACCACCGCGCGGCCCGAGGGCCCTGTCGTCGCTCTGTCTCACTCGCACCCCTGCGGCCCGCCCCACGAGTGCGACAGAGACGCCGAAGGGCTTCTGGGAAGCAGTCCACGATGAGGGCTTTACGGCGTGTCGTCAACGCGGCCGGATGGCACGGCTCTTTTGGAAAGCGCTTCGCTGCCCTCCACTGCAGCTGCAGGGAATAACCTACCCTGCCTCGCGGATGGGCGTGCCAACACTTTCCAGCGGGAGGAACAGTGTAGCGTTAGCAGGTCCCCGCGGTGTGCAGTCCGCCGACCCGGCTCACTGTGTAGTCGGGGGAGCTAGCTCCGTGCGCAAGCTGCTAAGTCCGCCTCCGCCCACCTCGGTGCGCCTCGGCGTTGACCCAGGTCAAGTCCCCCGAGCAGTCAGTGACGCCGTGCGAGGGCGGTCCTGGTGGAGGCGGCGCCTCCCCCGGGGCCGCTCCGTCTCCCTCGCACCCCCACGGTGGGCCGTCTGGGCCCCGCGACTGCGAGCGAGAGACAAAGCAGGGGGTCGGGGCTCCGTCCGGAATTACTCGCGAGACAAGTTTCTAATCCACAGTCGGCGCGACTCGCGCGGCTCGGGCGGCTTGGCGGCGCTGCTGAGCCGAGGACGCCGCCAGCCTCGCCTTTGTCGCCGCCTGGACGCCTTCCTTTGCTGTTCGCCGCGCCACCCTCGCCAGCGTCCGCCAGTTCGTCCCGCAGATTGAGTCCCCGCCAGCAGCTCGTCTTGTTTGACTTCCGGCTAAGTCCGCCGTTGGCACGCGTGACGCGCGCCGGGCACGCGCGGGGCGTGAGGCGACGACACAGCCAAAGACCCGCGGTGACGGAGGGGGGGGGGGGCGAGAGAGATGTTCCCGGTTCGTTGGCCGCCCGGCCGCTCGGAGTGGCTCCAAGAAGCCCGTCCTCGTGGCCCAATGAAAAGGATTGATTTCAGGACGCCCGGCCTCTCGACCAGCTAGACGCTGGGAGAGCGGAAAGCCTGAGCGCGGAGCGGCTTTGTGTTGTTGTGTTGGCACGCTAGGCCAGCATATGGCGGCTACAGCGCGGCCATAATTGCAGCAGAGGAATATATTGTGGGCGTGATAGCGGCCGATGAATGCACTGCATTAATCACTGCTTATCGGCTTCGACGGTGTAGTTCTGTGGTGCGCGGCCTGAGCAGCGTGGCCCGGCCGGGGCGCGCCCTGGGCTGCCTTCGGCCAGCGGCTGCGATTTCTCCACGCCCGAAGGGCCTGCCGCCGGCCAGCGCACGCGACGCCGCATACTCCGCCTTTTATCACGAAAATATCACAATGTGAGGCGGAGGGGGCACTGCCCCCTGGGCGCCTTGATTCCGCGCCGTGCTTCGTCGCTCTGTCCCTCTCGCGCTGACGGAGTGAGGCAGAGCGATGAAAGCAGAGCGGCGGTGCCGGGCGATGACGAAGGAGTACGGCGGCCTCTTAATATTCCCCGCGCTCCTTGCGCGCGTCCGGCGAACAAGGAAGGTCCTGACGCGTCCTTGGGACGGACGGCGCGCGCATATCTTTAGATGGAGCGGGGCGGATTATTCCTGAGGGAAGTGGAGGGAGAGGCATTAGTGAAAGTGAAAAGTACACGCAGAGCGCTCCGGGCCACTCTGTTAGTCGTCATCCTGGTGCGGCGCTGCCGGGCGCTGCTTTTGCACGCCCCCCGGGGGTGCCGCCTCACGTCGCGTCGCGTGCTCGAGGCTCGTTGCCGCGCGGGGCGGCCGGCGGCGCCGCGACGGAGTGAGTCAGTGAGTGTGACACGAGTGCGGCGCCGCATTAGGCCGCCGCTATTCAGCGGCTTGCGTCGAAAGCGGGCGGCAAGCGGTCGCCACCCGAAAACGCCCTGCTGCCGCCCTTCCTCCGGGGCGACCGCGCCTTTTGAATTCGGCGCCGCCCCTCCCTGACACCGCCCTGACCCCCTCCCCTTGTCTTTATCGCCCCGAGTTGACGCGACAAATGAGCTGGAAGAATAGATGGGCCGGGGCGGGCGGCAACGCTAGGCGGCAAGGCAAGGCGGCAACGCAAGGCGGCAACGCAAGGCGGCAACGCAAGGCGGCAACGCAAGGCGGCAACGCAAGGCGGCAACGCGTGTTGCGGCGCGCAGGGTGCCAGGGCGGCGAGAAGGAGGAGCGCGTTTACCTGGGTCGTGCAACAACAAAACCAACTCGTTGGCCTAGAGGAGCGATTCCGAGCAGCGCCGCGGGCCTCTCTCGGGGGCGTCCTGCACAGAGAGCGACATCAGCGGCGAGGCGCTGCGTTGCGCATTGCCGAATCCGTCGGCCTGCTGCATGCATGAATTCATGGGGCGGCGCGCCGCATCGCTGCGCCGGCCGCGCCTAGCTCGTCCAACATTTAGCGCGCCGAGCTGCAAAGCCACAACCTGCAAGGCAAATTTTCAGCGCCACACTTCCGGCGCCAGCAGCAGGAGCAGCAGCTCCGGGTTTGGCGCACTCCACGCCCTGTTCGAGGCCCTGTTCCTGCCCATGATAGAGAAGAGGGTGCTAACTTTCCTGCGGGTGCTTCTTCGGCACTCAGCCGCGTGCGCTGCCTCGAGTTGCCGTCCTGGGACCGCAAATAGATTAGCTGTGGGGCTCCTTGCCTTGATTTGGGAGGGCGGCGGAGAGAGTGGAGTGGATAAAAAACCGTACCGTTTCAGCAAAACCTCTCAGATGCGTTGTTTTGGGTTCACGTTCTGGTTTATCAAAAATAATTTTTCTCGGGAGTCAGAGATGCAATGCGGTGTTTTGTCCATGGTTTCGCCATGGCAACGGCGATTTTGTCCCGTAATTTCTTAGAACTGCGTGCTTCCAACTCCAACCTGGCGGCCCTGTACGGCCTGCCTGAAAAGGTGGCGGCGCTGCGTGGAACGTCGCGGCAATAACAAAAGAAGACCAAAACGATTGGGCGGCTGGCAGCGCCTGGAGCCTGGCAGCCCTCCAGGATGAGGTCAACTAGAATTTACGCCACCCGCGAGTGGGCGATGTCCTCCAGCTCCACGCGAAAAAAAAAACAAAGAAAAAAAAAACATGCGGTTTAAAGAAAGGCGAAAAACAATGCACAGAAAGCGGAAGAGAGAGAAAAGCAGCGCGAGGAGCCAGGTATTTTATTTAGCGAACGGGGCGTCCGGTGACGCGTGCACCGGGAGGACCTCATTCATCTTTCAGGCCGGCAATCCCATATTTCTCTCTCTCTCTCTCTCTCTCTCTCTCTCTCTCTCTCTCTCTCTCTCTCTCTCTCTCTCTCTCTCTCTCTCTCTCTCTCTCTCTCTCTCTCTCTCTCTCTCTCTCTCTCTCTCCGTGTATAACAAGTTTTTCACTGAGAATAATTAGAGGCTGCCATGACCTGCTTTGCGGCACAGCGTTGCGCGCTTTACCTGCAGGCTCATCCGACGCCGTGGCGCTGGC
Source organism: Stenchaetothrips biformis (assembly GCA_030522485.1). NCBI lineage: Eukaryota > Metazoa > Arthropoda > Insecta > Thysanoptera > Thripidae > Stenchaetothrips > Stenchaetothrips biformis. Next base: position 8,115,898 of record CM060098.1, read on the forward strand.
GCTACTCGCGGCCAAAAATAAAACAACTCGCAAAAGCGGAAGGAAGGAAGGAAGGCACCAACTTCCCGGAGCGGAGCGAGGCGGCGGGCCTCTCTGCGACGGTAACGAGGACTGCCCGGGCAATGCCGATCGCCGCCATAATTTGCTGCGAAACGCTGTAAACGCCTCGCGCACATTCGCCATCCATCTCACTGCCGAGCCTGACCGCCGGAATCGCTCGTAAATCCGGCCGCCGCGTCCTCATTACCGCTTTTCTTCAGCAAACTTTTCGAAACTCATTGTTTAGTGGAGCCGGAGAAAGATTTGCGCGCGCGGCAAGTGTAATTTGCGTCAGATTTCCGGCGAGAGTTTATTAGAGCCGCCTGGCCCAGTGGCCTGGTCGGGCTCGGTCGGGTCGGGCGGCCTGGTCTCGAGGCCCGCCGCGGGCCGCTACAGTATTCATAAATGTGATTGTTATCTCATCCAAAATGCGGGAGGATATTATGATTATCGACGGACGTCATCAGAAACCTGCTGCCTGCCGGACAGCCCGCCCCGCCCCGCCCCGCCCCGCCACGCCCCGCCTCGAGTCGAACGCTCCTTCGGTAACCGGTCTGGCCCGAGGACCTTGCTGGCCCAGCGGCAGCGCTACCAGGCGTAAATGTAGCAACCTATGCATGCACTCGGACGCCGCGGTGTGCGTGCCGTGGGTGCCGTGGCGGGCCGCGCACATCATAATAGCGATCGGCACAGGACGTTGCGTCGGGGCGTGGCGGGGCGTGGCGGGGCGTGGCGGGGCGTGGCTGGGCGTGGCCTGGCGCAGTGCGGCTTGGAGCGCCTGCGGACTGCTGGGTAGGCATCCCTGCACGACACTCCTGCGTCACAGCAGCGGGGAGGCCCACCGCCCAGGCGCTCTAGTCAACACTGAGCCGATCGCAGCGCCGTTCAGTCGTTCAATAAAGGTAAAACTTGCGAATGACTGCTCTCCTCGGAGTCTCTGATGATTGGTGATTCAAAAGAGCAGCGCAATGGCCAGCAACTGAAAAAAATCGGAGGAAAAAATTAACTTGCATTGAGCGCCGCAGGGGTACACCTGAGCCAATCTGATTCCCCCCCCCCCTTTTCCCCTTTTCTGTCGGCATCGAATTAGTAAACATGACGAATGTTCCAAGCTGCGGAGAGGTAATTATCTCGTCTCCAAAGTTAGTTTACGAATCCTTGAGCCGGCGGCATTTTTTTGCCCCCCCCCCTTCCCCCTCCCCTCTCCGACGTCTCGCTCGTTCTGTTCGTTTCCGCCCACCGGCTGGTCCACTGGCCCATAGTGCTCGCTGCAATATCCGGACTCTCGGAGAAAGAGAGAGACAGAAATAATGAGTTAATTTCACGGTCCAGCATGGCGCATGGATCTGGTCCAGCTTGTCGAGTTGGGACAGCCATAGCAATGTTGTCGCTGTTCAGCACGGGCCCGGCTTTATAGCACGTGGGCTCAAGAGGTGCCACCGCGGCTGTCCTGCAGATGCCGAGAGTCGTTTTCGACGCTCTGTCCCGCTCGTACAGGACGCCCCATGAGTGCGAGAGCGACGAAAGCGACTCGGTGGGGACGCAGCGCCCCCAGCGAGCGAAGCTAGTCTTTCTGCGGGCGGCGTGACGCGCGGTGTCACAGCCAGCCCCTCGCGGGGCCCGCAGTCCCGCGAGACGCTGACGGCCGGCCCTGGGCCGGGCGGGGCGCAGCGGGGCGCAGCGGGGCGCAGCGGGGCCACCCCGCCAGAGAGACTGATGGCTCAGAGTCGCGGGGTCGGCGCCGCCACTGATGCGCCTAACGACAGGAGGGTCCACCGACAGGGACTTCGGGGCCTGCAGGGCGCGCAGGGTCTGCTGCACGGCCTGGGACCTTCCTAGGCCACGGCCTAATAAAAAATAAAAATCCTATCCTGACACAAAGGCTACTTTGATTCATAAATAATTTCGTAAAATTTTACAAGAGAAAGGCTTCTTTGTGCAACGCCGATCCCCGAACCGGACTGGGTGAAGTGCTGTCGCAGTCTGCCTCCCATCTAACCGCCGGCAAGCTAAGCACGGCGCAGAGAGACATCCTGTCGAAAATGACATGTGCACTGGGTGTTGAACCCAGGTCCCCCGGACTCAACGTTCGGCGCCTCTACGCTCTAGGCCATCGTGACACATGATACTGCGTTTTGGAAACGGTGCCTTTGAAAGGCTGGATCAGTACAGTGTCGGATGCCGCGCGTGTCGCAATCAGCAAAAGATACGGCAAGATTCGAACATCAGTTCTCGGGATCCGTGGTTGACGCACAGACGCTCCCGACCACAGTGATCCACGCCTGAGAGGCTCTAGAGGCTCACGGTGCCGCGCTGCGACTGAGTCCACCCGCAGAGCGACTCCGCTTGGTGCTTCGTCTCTCTCGCACCCCAACGGCTGGCTCCGCGAGAGGAGTGAGAGAGACGCCGCTGCAGCACTGCGGCACGACGGCCTTTGCAGTCTAATTGCTTTTAAAATGGCACGGCCCGGGGCGTTTGTAAGGGCCGCGCCACGCCGTGGATGCAGCAGCATGCCGTCGACCGGAGCCAAGTGGGAGCCCCGGGCGGGGAGGCGGCAAGGAACCGCACACTTACGCCCTGAGACACTCTCTCTCTCTCTCTCTCTCTCTCTCTCTCTCTCTCTCTCTCTCTCTCTCTCTCTCTCTCTCTCTCTCTCTCTCTCTCTCTCTCTCTCTCTCTCTCTCTCTCTCTCTCTCTCTCTCTCTCTCCTTTGCGAAAGGCGTGCATAGCCTACGCTGTGATTTCCATCATAATGATGGCGTTGTCAGGGTTTCGACCGGCTCGGCCCGGCCCGCCTCAGACGTGACTCCCGTGAGAAGTGAGCCATGCTGCCACACGTGGTTAGGTGGAGCAGGCGCGGTCCAGGGCCAGACTTCTAGAGCCCTTTGCAATCCGCCTACACAGCGACACATTCGGCACACGGTCAAAATGTCCGCAAATTCTGTACAGCTGTACAGTGTCAGCGGCGTGCCGGTTGAAGCGGGTGGGCCAGATGGTGCGCGCGCATCCCAATGCGAGAAACCAATCAAACTCGCGCGGACAGGGACACCGCTCCAGAGAGGAGAGGCGTGATGCAGCGATACGGCCGCACCGCTACACCTGTCCGTCTGTGTATTACAGCGTGCCCCGCCGGACTCGGCTCGGCTCGGCTCGGCCAACGCTTCGGCTTGTTTATAATGGCAGCGGTCGGAATAAAGCAATATATGGTCGGTTTATTGGCTGGCGGGTTACGTCCGGCAGCGACACCTGGCCGGCCCTTGCCCCGGCCGGGAGCGAGGAGAAGAAGAAGAAGAAGAAGAAGAAGAAGCAGGCGGCCCGTTAAGTGGTTGTGCGCGCACAAAGCCGTGTGTGTGTAGGTGTGTGTAGGTGTGCGTGAGAGAGAAACGATCAGGACGACATCTTCATTCGGCAGTATTCGTTCAATTCATTCACTCGGCCTGTAATGGTCTGCCCCGCCGCGATACAAGGCGTCTCGAATCCCAGAACCGCGTGGCCAGCGTCGTAAAGGAGCAACGAGAACCCCCGTCGGGGCGCCGTCGGCGACCTCGTCTGCATGCAGTGCGCCGTCCTGGACCACGCGCTGTTCTGCTGCTTCCGGCACACCCTCCCTGGTCCGCCCCTCGGCCCGGGCAGCCCGGCCCGCGAGCGGAGAATCGTAGATAAATAAGGGTTTCGCCTTGGCCAGGGGCGGGCCGGTTGGGCCGACTTTCCACTTTATCCCTCTGACCCCGAATAGGGCCACAATTGAAAATGGCCACAAGCGCCCCGCCGCGCCCCACGGCGCCCCGCAAAGGGGGCACGGGGAGCGGAAGATTTATCTGAAAGGAGGCTCGACGCACGCCATCCAAACGAACACCGCACAGCGGGCTGATCTCGAACAGTGTCCCTGTCTCTCTTGCTCTCGTGAGACGGCCCGTAGAGTGCGAGAGAGAAACAGCGGGCGGCGGAACCGGGCGGAACACTGCGAGGAGTCGCTCTGCAGGATAAGGATGACCCGCCCCTCCACAAGGGCGAGGGCGGCGGCAGCGAGGTCAGTGGTCGGGTCGCGCTAAGCCTCCCGGACTTGGCAAGGGCCCCGGAGGGAAGATGTTGGACACATGGAACTCGATCATGTGACGGGTCATTTGGTTTTACGATCATTCTGGCCGCGCGTCACTTTGCGTCTGTGTGAGTGATCGCGGTGGGGTCGACGTGGCTGCCTGCCGCCCTCGGGGCCTGCTACTTGCTCCGGGCCGGGGGCAGTGAGGTGCGGCCCCCATCCGTTCCGTGCCGCGGGCCCCAGCGGGCCCCAGCCTGCCCCAGCCTGCCCCAGCCTGCCCCAGCCCTCCGCGGGGCTGGCAGTGGGCCCTTTCTCGGGCCGGACGGCGCGGCGGAGCGCTTCCTTCCCGCCCGGCGTGCGCAGTGTAGCGTGGCGTGGCGGCGGTCCTGACGTGGCCGCAGGGTCGACGCACAGTGGTTCAGAAGACCGTCGAGGAATCCCGGACACGTTTTGATCTCCAGAGTCACTAAATGGTTCTCGAATCAAACGTGTGACCCCACCAATGGATTGCTACCTAAAGGAGGAATCCATTAGTGGGGTCACACGTTCGATTCGAGTCCCATTTAGCGACTCTGGAGCTAAAAACGTGTCCAGGATTTTGTCAGCCTCTTCTGACCCACTGTGCGGGGCCTTCCCTCCCTCCGTGCCAATGTGCCAGGCTGGAGCAGGGCCCTGCAAGAGTCCCGGGCCTGGCCGCACCGCGCCGCACCGCGCCGCACGGCACGCTGTGTGCCCGGGGCGGAATAGATGAGCCTGGACACCTTAATGCACCCGGCGGCGAGTCAACCCGTCTCGTCTCGGGGAGGATCGTGCAAACACACGCCAGCACGCCAGCGCACGCGAGGCGGGTCACGGCGCAAACAAGGACGCTGGCCGCGCGGCTCTTTGCGAGATGAGGAGGGGCTTGTATCGGGCGGGGCGGAGCGGGGCGGAGCGGGGAGGACTGGCAGGGACGCAAACATCTCGGGGAGGCTGCCGCCCTGGCTGCCGCCCTGGCTGCCGCCCTTTGGTGAGCAAGGCCGAGCTGATGCCAAGTTCATCGCTCCTTCCAGAAGTTGGCGTTGCCACGGCGCCTCGGCTCGAAAGGACGCAGCTGCACTCGGGCGGGCGCGGGTTGCGTGGGTGTGTCCGGGCCGGGCCGTCACCGCAGAGTTTCCGGCCCGCTGACAAATGTGCCGATGCGAGCGCCTTCTCGGCTGGGACACTTGGACACGCGCCGCACACAAGTTCCGACAGCCCGATACGGGACGGCGCGGCGGCGAGGCGTCTTGTCTTTAAACTAAATGGCCTCGGAAAAACGGCGCCACCGCCAGCCTTTTAACGGTACTTGTTATTGTGAACGGCCGAATGGCCGTCCTGGGAACGCGACGGAACCATATTTCATTCTCAGAGGTGTGAACGTGTCGGTGTGTTAGTGCATGTGTGTGTGTGTGTGCGGGGGCCAGGGCGGGCACATGGCCAAGTCCCGCACATGATTGACTGTTTTGGGATCCTGCTATGCTGTGCCGCATAGTAGCGTCGTCCTCCTCGGCTCTATGGTCGTTCCAACCTTCCATCATCCGACGCGCCCAGCGAGTGTTGAAAGAAACTAATGTACCGCCATGGGTGTTCGAGCCCAGAAACACCGCCATAACACAAAAGTAAGGCACCATTATTTTTGTTAAGGACCGGGCCGTGACTAAAACTCGTCCTCATCAGGCGCTTCTGGGTCAGCGAGACAATATAATGGTTGGCGTTTTCGGTGCTCATGTTGGCGCCTTGAGCGTTTATTATGCTTTATATTATGCAATACACGCCGGGCGGGGCCTAGTCTAGGTAATTGCAGGTGTCTCTCTCTCTGTGTATGTGTGTGTGTGTGTGTGTGTACGCCGCGCCGTGGACCAACCAGTCCTCGACTGATGATAGACATTTGGTCGGTGCGGTATACGCGCGGCCAAGTGCAATTTAACCGTTTTGGCAGGATGTGATGTGCGTGTCTCTCTGGAGGGCCTCTGCAGGGAAGGAGAATGGCGTTCGTCTCCTCGCTTTCATCTGTCCGTGTGCCTATGTGCTCGTATGTGTGCGTGTGTGTGCGTGTGCGTTCGCGAGGGAACCCATTTCGACGTCTCATTCACGTGCTGTCGGGGCTCGCGGCCTTGACGCGTCACCGCCTTGCTCAGCTACGCCCCCCGCCGATAGTCACCGCCGCCTCCTGGAACCAACCACCGCGGCGAGCCGCAATGAATACGTCCGCGTTTGACGGCTGCCCACAAATTTCTCCGCGGACTTGTTTTTATAGAGCGAAATGCCGGGGCTGGCCACCTACTTGTCCGTTTTGATGGCCCGGCCAGCCCACAGGTCCACAGGCCCACAGGCCCACAGGCCCACAGGCCCACAGGCCCAATGGCCCACAGGCCCACGGGGAAGTCCCGTGCAAACAGATATCACACGCGGGGTAACGGCCGGCCGTCAGGTGGGCAGTTCATAAATTAGATAACGGCGGCGAAGGCGATCTCCTCCTCGTTTTCACCGCCTTCGCTGTTCGCGCTGCGTCTCGCTTCCAGTTTACTGTCGCTGTCGCTGCAAATATTTTTTTACGGGACGCCTTGCACGCGTTTCCCTGGTCCTTTCCCGTTGCGTGAGAGTGACCGCGAGCGCTGGCCTGGCCCAGAGCAAGGTGTCCGAATCTCAAGCAGAAACTTTAATAAGGCGCCAGCCGGCGGGATGCAACCCCCGCCTCCGTTCCGCACTTGAGGGAGCGGAGCGCGCAGAGGCGGCCAGTGGTAATTCGATGCACTGTTGTTTTTTTTTGCTCGCCGACGCGCAGCAGGCTTGCTTGTGCCCGGAGTGGCATCTGCACAGCACTCGCGCGCCCCGCCATGAAAACACCCCGCCATGTGTCGTGTCAGCCCTGCGGGGAGAACTGATTCGATTCCAGCCGCGGCGGCGGCGGTGGCGGTGCTGGTGTCCAGAGTACCATGTGTAGCTGCGGGGCTTCTCGCTGACGCCGGTGTGGTTCTGCACGCGGCGCACGTCCCTCGACCACACGCAAGCCTCGCGCGGTGAGTGCAGCTGGCGCTGGGTTGGGACCGCAGACTCGGACCAGGGATTCGGACCCGCGGATTCGGACCCGCGGATTCGGACCCGCGGACTGAGGGAAAGGCCGCCTTTGGATCCGCCAATGGGGCTTTTCTTATAAAAATAGACCAAAAATGCTATTAAGCTTAGCTGGCCAAAATTATAGAGTTGTAGAGTAGGTAATCAGTAATCCTGTGTACGCTCCTGAGCTGGACCCCTCACCGCGGACTCGGACCGCGGTGCAGCCCATCAGTGTCCATGGCTGGTTGCACTTCGTGGTGGCCGCGCCGCCAAAGAGGCTGAATTATTGCGGCGTTGTGCGCTGTCGCTCGGCCCTCCGCATATTCATGGCCCTGGATGGGTAAATGCAACATGCTCGTTGCTCGTCGACGGCTACTTGGCCGGCCGTGGCGGTACATCGGCAACAAATTAATTAGTCATCAGGACGCACGGCTCAGTGTTCGAAGCAGGCTGTCTCCAAACAGTCACCCGCGTCTACCCTCGTTCCGCCCCGCAGAACGCCCCGAGCGAGAGGGACGAACTGACGAAAACACTGTTCGGAGGCAGCCTGCCGGGTGGCGGAGACTGGACGCGTCCACAGCGCGAGACGGCGTAGCGAGAGGGAAATTATGCGGGGCTGTTGTATTTTGTCTAAACTTTATTGGATTCTGTAGTGCTTGCCCCCACCCCGTGCCAGGTCTTGCCTTCTCGGAGGAGGCATGCGGGACTGGCCGCATCAAACGATTTCTTGCCAATTGAAACGCTTCTGTCCTCTCGCCTCATACTACGCCGGGACGGAAATTCTTGGAACGGGGCCTGTTACGCAGAGTAAGCTGATTGGAGGAGCCAGGCCGCCAGGCGCTGCGTAGATTAAGCCGTACTGACGGCGCCCTTCGGCCGCCCCGGTTCCTCAAGACGACATCTTGCCAGCCTCCGGACGAAAACCACACCCCGCTGGCCCCTGCCGCCCAGTCCACCCCCTGGGCATCTGTTGTGTCCGCTGAGCGGGTCACCAGTGTTATGTACGACCCTTTTTTTGTCCGACCAGGTTAAAAAACGTACAATAATATTATTGTAATAAAATAAAAATAATACAATTATAGTAATATATGCTGAAATCAAACCACATCTCCAGTTGTAGAGGACGGGGAAAAGACCAGATCATCAAAACTTTATTAGTAAAATTAAAAGATCGTCCGACTGTGACAGCGGATGCGACCACGAAAAACACTTTGATTATTGTTTGCAGCCATTATTTGATTCCGAAAGGGGAGACATACAGCGGCATGAAATCGGCGTACCTTTTGTTTCAATTGAGCGCGCTGCTTTGAAGTGACACGGAAATTAAATGGAAAATGTGTGTGTTTGTGTGTGTGTGTGTGTGTGTGTGCGCGCGCGCGCACGTGTGCGTGTGTGAGGGGGTGGGCGTACATCGAAGCGGGTGGCCTTTTGGCCCTCTGCTTATCGCACACGGCCATCGTATGGACTTCCCCATCCATCACACCCCTATCGCATTGTGACAGGCACGCACTCACACGCACCTACTTACACACTTACCCCCCCCCCCCCCACACACACACACACAGGCCGCAGTGGCCTTGCGGTCCGGTACGGCAAAGCTCTATACAAACCCAGGTTGCGTCGCGGCCATTTGCAGTAAACGGTTCGAATCTGTTTCCGCCTGTTGTTGTTTTTTGCTTGTTAGTTGGGATTATTCTTTTAGGGGGCACAGGCGGCGTACGTGCTTAGCGGATGTAGGGCAGGCCTGGCGGGCCTCGCAATGGGAGGGACCAGGGAGCTGCCGAGGCCATCCGAGGCCGAGCGCCGAGCACCGAGGCCCATCGGCCGGGCTTATTGAAAATACACCCCATTCCCGTGCATCTCGCTTGGCCGTGTGTGTGCGCCTGTGAGTGCGAGCGTGTGGGTGTGTGCTTTGGAGACCGACAGCGAGAGAGAGAGAGAGAGAGAGAGAGAGAGAGAGAGAGAGAGAGAGAGAGAGAGAGAGAGAGAGAGAGAGAGAGAGAGAGAGAGAGAGAGAGAGGGGGGATCAGGAATGGTCATGAGGGGCGTGGGGGATGGTGGCATGGCCTTGTTGATGAAGGGCACGTGAAGCAAGCAAGAGCACAGCACAGTCGGTCGTAATGGCCCTTCACCCCCCCCCCTCCCTTTTCCTTCCCCTGCCGGCCCGGCTCTTTGGAACCTGCTCTTCCGTGCCGCACTGCAGCGCTGCGGAGGGCCGAGTGCTGCGGGGCTCCGTCCGGTGCGTCCCTTTGATTGCCGCGCCGCCATCCACAACACTCTTGTTGTCGGCGTCGCCCGACGTCGCCTCGTCCGCGCGGGCCGTCCGACACAGCGCGCCACCTGCGCCCCGCGACGACGTCCACCCGCCATCTGTCAGCCGCGCCGGCCGACAACGGAGGACGACGGTGAGGCCCCGCCGGCCAGCACTACGCCCAGCAGCCAGGAGGTACACGTCGAGGAGCGCGGAACCGGATCACAATCACTCCCCCCCCCCTCCCCGCCGCCGCGTTAATGATCGCTGTTTATGCTCCGTTCATCAGGGCGACTTGCCCTCCGTGCCGTGCCCCGTCGTGTAGTGTGCTCTCGGCGCGCTCCGAGGCGGCGACTCGTCTCGCTGAAGCTGGAGTCGCCCCGCGCCGCCCCGCGCTCCCACCGCCGCGGGGACGTGTAATCTCACTTGCTGCAGGCCGCGTACACACACACACACACACACACGTGTATCTCAAGGAATTCGGCGGCCATGCATCACGCGTGCGCGGAGGCGCGGCAGAGGCAGTAAATTTGTCACTTTTATCGGTAACGGCGCACCGCCGGACCGCCGCGACGACGCGAGGCGGTCAAGGAGGATTTGGCCAAGACGCAAATCGCGCCGAGTGTGTGTGTGTGTGTGTGTGTGTGTGTGTGTGTGTGTGTGTGTGTGTGTGTGTGTGTGTGTGTGTGTGTGTGTGTGTGAGAGAGAGAGAGAGAGAGAGAGAGAGAGAGAGAGAGAGAGTGTGTGTGTGTGTGTGAGTGTTTGTTTTCGCTTTTATTGCGCGTTGCGGGGCGACGCTTCCCGCGTCCGATTGCGCCCGGCGTGTGCACCGGGAATGCGGTCCCCCCGTCGTTGCAAAAGAGAATGCCATCGAATTGCACTCGTTACGCGACGACTGCACCGGCCGCACCTTTTATTCTTGTTTCGCGGGTCAAATTGGACTGAGCAGCACGACAAAAGTCTTGTTGCATTGAACCGCGCCGGTATAAAGAAACAGACGCGGTACTTGCGGCTCACAC
>CM060098.1:8127323-8317323 GCA_030522485.1 Stenchaetothrips biformis
GGAGGACGACATCAAGCCGACCATGCCCTCCGCGCCCTCCCCAGTCAAGACGACGCCGTCGCAAGGACCCTCCAAGAATCAGATCAAGTGTGACTCGCCCATCGACACCAAGGACGAGTTCTGGTCCAAGGAGGTCAAACATCGACTCCGTGGCCTATCAAGACCGTGGACGCACGCTGTGCTCCAAGGACGACGAGGTCGGCGGACAAAGGCGGCGCGACAAGGCGTCGGAGAAGGCGTGGTTCGACGCGCGCGCCTCCGCCGCTGCCGGCCCTCCCGCCCAGCCGCCTCCAACTCGACTTCCAGCGACCCGGAGAAGGGGGGGAACTCGCCGTGGCACACGGAGCGCGCCAGCGAAGCCCGAGCGGCCGACTGGCTGGACGGTCAAGCCTATGGAGCGGGGCCAAAGAGTCCCAGCCCCAGCCCGGCGCTCAAGGGAGGAGCCCTTTCCGGCCGCCTCGTGGCTCTCGGCCGAGAAGGTTGCAGGGAGGTCACATCAAGGCCGAGTCGAAGCCCTGGCCGCTCGCCTTCGAGAAGGACGACAGACCCAAGGAGGTGGTTGGCAGCTTCACTCCCGTGGCCCCCGCCCGTCGCGCAAGTGGGCAACTGGTCGCCAACAAGGAACGCGGACAAGAAGAACATGCCGTGGTGGAGGCCAAGCTTCCCGACGCCGACAAGGTGTCCGACGCGTGGCTGGACAAGCTGAGCGCGTCCGCACTCAAGGAGAAGGACAACCGGCAACAGGCCCTGGGGTGCCACCACCTCACTGCCGAAGCAGGGAACGCGAGGCGCTGGTTGATGCTGATACCTCGCCAACGCATGCCCCCGCAGCCCCAACATTTCCCACGGCCCCCACCCCCCCCCCCCACCGGGCCCCGGACCCGAGACCCTGGAGGTGTCACCTACTGGCCAAGGAGTTCGCCAGCCCGCTCGCCGCTGTCACACCATGGCGGCCGTCGTCACCACTGAATCGCGACAAGCTGGAACCCGCTCCTCTGCGGGGAAGGACCCATCCCCAAGAGTTCCCTCCGGTTCGGCTTCGGCCGGGCAAGCGCCTCGCCCACCACTACGGCTAGCTCCGCCGCAGAGCGTGGGCGACAACGACAAGAAGCAGCCGCACGGCCCAGGCCTCTGTGGGACAGAAACGCCGTCTAAAGTTCGCCCGCCCACGCCCCCGTCGTCGCTCAACGAGTCCAAGGACTGACGCTGACTTGTCCGACACTTCATGACGACCACCACTCCGACGAGGACAAGGAAGAGCAGGGCGGCAGCCGCGGACGAAGGGCGCCGCGCCGGAACCCGCGCAGCACTCGCAACACGCGTGCGGCGGCGGCGCAGGGTTCGACGCCATCCCAGCAAGGCGTGACGACGCGGCGTCGCCAGGGCATGGCCGAGAAGGACGAGCCGAAGGATGCCAAGGACTCGAAGGACCCCAAGGCCCCGGCGACGGCACGCCGCGGACGCAACAGGGTGCGTGGCGGCAACGACAGCGCCAGCCGCAAGCTCGCCGACGTGTACGAGTTCCGCGATGACTCCGACGACGAGAAATCCAAAGATGAAATCAAGAAGGAGCCCGTTGAAGAGCCCGTCAAGAACAAGGAGGTTGAGGCTGACGTCAAGCCTGATGTCAGCAATGTCGACTCGAAGAAGGACGACAAGGACGACAAAGCAGGCAGGCCTCGCATCATCCTCACCATCAAGGGCCCCGGCGTGGTCGCGGCCGCCACTGCCAAGGACGCCGTCGTCAAAGACGCAGTTGCGAAGGACGCAGTGCCTACTGTCCCCGCCGGGGAAGCTCGCGAGGAGTCGCCCGCCGCAGCGGCCACCACCGCCGCCCCTGGCGCATCAGCGGCCGCGGCGTCCACGGCGTCGACCCGCAAGTCCAGGCGTCTCCAGGAGAAGGATGGGTCCCGCAGCACGGTCGACGATATCATCGATGACGTGGTAAGTGAAGCGTCCAGCGCGCCTTCTTCCTCGATAACATATTGATGCATGCTACTAACCCACGGACACACTAAACGAGCCTCACAGTCTTCCCTCTCTCAGGTGAGGAACCTCGCCGTGGTGACGCGGTCCGCGGCCACCGACCAGCCGGCCGCCGCCGCAGCCTCCGCCACGCCGACCGTCGCGGCCCCCGTCGCGGCTCCTGGAGGCAAGGCCGCAGCCGCTGCAGCGGCTCCGGCTACAGCAGCGTCTCCGGCCACGCCCCCAGCCCCCGCGCCAGCCACGCGCCGCACCACCCGACAAGCCATTCGCGGTCTCGAGGCGACCACGCCCGAGCAGCCTAGGAAGTCACCAAGGGCTTCGCGCAAGACTGCGGCGACGGCAACCCCTGCAGCCACTGCAGCCACGCCCAATGCGCCCCCGACCACAAGCACTGCGGCGGCTCGTCGCGGCTCGCTGTCCGACCACCAGGACTCGGCCAGCGAAGACACCAAGAAGGTAAGCATCAGTGTGCCCAGCCTCTGTCGTGGTGGGTTCGCCGTGCTAATGCCTCTTCTTGTTTGCAGCCCGTCGAGGCAGCCCCGCGTGCCCAGAGTTCCAGCCCTGCGCGCTCCACGGCGTCGCCCACGCAGGCCTCGCCGCCGTCGCAGGCCGCGGCGTCCACCGCCGACATGGCCGCCTCCGCCGTGGCAGCGGCCACCACGACCCTCAAGGCGCCCGGCAAGCTGAGCTCGCGTGTGCTGGAGAAGGAGAAGGAGAAGGAGCGCGAGGAACGCGAGAGGAAGCGGCGCTTGGCGGGCCTCGTCGGAGTGGACCCGTCAGACTCCAGCGAGCCCACCATGATGATCTGCCCCGAGACCGGCGTCCTGATTCCCATGCAGGAGGCCGAGGAGGGCCAGTACGTCCCGGTGCCCGGCGCAGCCAAGCAGCCTATCATCATGATGGGCAAGGTAGGTGTCCACGACCAGCTTCTTCAGTCCGTCGCGCTCTCGAGGGGAGGCTCTAACCCTGCGCGTCCCCGTGTGTCACAGACTGCCACACCCAACCAAGACGGTACCACCACGTGGCAGGGCCAGACGGTGCCGGTCAAGCCGATGCAGACCCTGAAGCAGCACGTGCTGCAGGCATCCAAGCAGGAGATGGCGCCGCAGAAGGCCGTGCCCATGACCGTCGTGTACGCCAAGCCCGGCACGCTGCCGGCGCAGGAACAGCCCAAGCTTCTGGTTGCGCCCATTCAAGCCAACGCCGCCCCGCAGGCCGCCAAGGTGTGCGTGGTGCAGCCCGACGCCAAGATGAACGTCAACGTGGTGGTCGGGCAGCCGCAAGTTCCGCAGAAGCCGCGTGACATGATCCTCAAGGGGGCGACCACATCTCATCCGGTCCACGCCACCGGCGCCGTGCCCTTAGTCACCACGGCCAAGCCGGGCGTCGTCGCCGGCCCCGCCAACTCCGTGCCCCTGGTGGGGGCCGGGAAGGGTCCGATCGGCGTGTCGGTGGCCAACAAGCCCGCCGTGCCCGTCATGAAGCCGGTCTCTTCGCAGCCTCTGAACCCCAAGGCGCACTTGCTGCAAGCTGTGGCGCACCTCCCGCAGAACCAGACCGTCAAGACCACGCTGCCCGCCAACTTGACCAAGATCAACCACGTGTCCGCGGTGCAGGCGAGGTAAGTGTGGCCCCCTAACCCTGTCTGTTCTCCCCGCCGTCTGACGAACTCGGCCTAATCTTGACGGTTTACTCGCAGCAGCCCAGTTGTCCTCAACAAGTCCGCCTCGGGGACGCCCATCACACCAAAGGCGCACATCCTGCAGTCCGTCGTGAACCAGAACAAGACGACTCCGGCGCCGCTCGGCGTGGCGCTGCCGGTGCCGCAGCCCGCTCAGCCGGGCGTGCCGCAGGGCGTACCGCAGGTCGTGCCGCAGGTCGCGCCGCAGGTCGTGCCGCAGGTCGTGCCGCAGGGCGTGGTAGTGCAGACGCCCGGCCACCTTCTGGCCTCCAACGTCAAGGCGCAGCCGATGGCGCTGGGCGTCAAGTCCAACGCGCCGCTGTCGCTCGTGCAGCCCGCTAAGACGCACCTCGTCCACGGCGCCGGCACGCAGCCGCAGTCCTTCTCAGGGACCGTGGCGAGCCCGCCGCTGCACAAGGCGCCTCCGCAGCCCGTCATCGCGGGCGCCTCCAGGACCACCGTGGTGCCCCTGGCCCTGGCACAACCACCGCCAGCGGCCAAGACACAGGTAAGCCCTGTCACGTCCCACCCGCCTTGCCATCCCAGTGACACGAAGTTCCCCATTCTACAAGTGTCAGGCTGTGGTATGAAACTGGTTGTCTTTCGCCCGGGTTATTTTATACGTGGGGTCCTTGCAGGTTGAATCCGATTCCTCGACAGTACCAGAGACCCTTAGTGATGAAGTGAATGTCAAGTCATTTAGTTTGTTGGCTCCTCTAGCAATACCTCTGGTAAGGATGTGTGTTTCGATGGCTTGTCTTTCCATAATCAATAGAGGGTATATAAGGCAAATTAACATTCAGCTTTCTGAGCCAAATGCTGAGCAGGGTCCGACTTCATAAAGCTTCATTCCTTTTCATTAGCATGCCTTGTTTTGATTCACACGCAAAGTAACTTGTCGTTGCCCCCCACCATTTGCTGAAACAGAGGCGCGCCGTTACCTCCTCCTCTAACCCCGTATTGTTTGGTTGTTCCTGCAGGGTGACGGCGTGCAGCATCCCTACGCGCCCCACCTGGTCCGCGCCACCCCGCCTGGCGTTCACGACTTGTCTCAACATCCGCACCCCGTGTCTGGCACCCAGTACGTCCACAACGTCATGTACCAGTACCTCCGCGCGCAGGCCGCGCACGGCGAGAGCCTGCTGCCGTACCACCTGGCCGCCGCGTCGGCCGGCGGGGCCGTGGTGCCACCGCCGCGCAGCCCCATCGTGCCCAAGAACGAGCCGGACCCGGAGGAGGCCGTGGCAGGCCGCGGGTCGGCGCCGCCCGGCAGCAGCCCGCCGCTGGAGCTGCGACGCCCCGCCAGCACCACGACCATCACGACGGCACTCGGCCTGCAGTCTCCGCACGCGCTGGACCGCACCACGGACTCGCCGCAGGTGGCCACCGTGTACCGCATGCCGCACTACGGCGCGGCAGCCGCGGCAGCCGCCTCGCGCTTCTACCCGGGCGAGGACCCGCCGCCCGCCCACATCCACGCCGTGGCGGCCAGGGCCGTCCCCGCGCACGCGCTGCACGCGACGCCGGTGCCCGCCGCCGCCGCCGCCACCGTGCCCGTGCCCCTGAACCACTCCCCCGCCAGCTCGGAGTCGCCGTCCGCCGTCGCGGTGGCCAGGCCCACGCTGTCCAGCCCGCCGCAGGCCAACCAGGGGCCGCCGCAGCATGACTCCCTCATGATGCTGCTGCAGGTAGGTGTAGTTCAGTTAGGCACTCGACGGCTGAGGCAGTGTAGTGCGCCACCTGTAGCCTGTTCTACGCTGACGTAATTTGACCCTTTCCTTTTTATGTTTTTTCCAGCGGTACCCAGTTATGTGGCAGGGGCTTCTGGCTCTGAAGAACGACCAGGCGGCTGTCCAGATGCACTTCGTGTTCGGCAACCCCATCGTGGCCCGCGGCTCTCTGCCGTGCAACAGTGACGGCACGACGCCGCCGCTGCGGATCGCGCAGAGGATGCGTCTGGAGCAGACCCAGATCGACGGCGTGACGCGCAAGATGCAGACCGAGAACGAGCACTGCATGCTGCTGGCATTGCCCTGCGGCAGGGACACCATGGACGTGCTGCAGCAGTCCAACAACCTGCAGACTGCCTTCATCACCTACCTGCAGCAGAAGCAAGCCGCGGGCATCGTCAACATCGCAGCTCCGGGCTCGCAGCAGGTAAGTTCGCAGCTCTGTCCTTCAACTTGTAGCTTAAAATTGTCTTAAGAAACTAGCATTGTTTTCATTTCCTGTTTTGTTTACAGGCTGCATATGTGGTTCACGTTTTCCCTTCCTGTGAGTTCGCCAATGAGAGCTTGGCGCGTATCGCACCCGACCTATTCCACAGGGTCGCCAACCTGGCCCATTTACTCATCATCATTGCCACCGTGTAGGTTTGAGTTCACTCGTTGACGTCGAGCTGAAATTGACTGTATTCAACCTAATTTGAGACTTTTGACCAAAATATGCCCCTATTCCTACTAGACTAATTATCGAAAGCCATGTATTCAACTTAATCTTAAGTAGACAATTTTCAGGTAGTTGTTTGAGAACTTCAGCTGCCCCAAAAGATTTCATATTGTTGATCTCAGCTGTACTCTGTACAAGTTGCCCTTGCTTCATGGATCTTTTTAAAGATTTTCAATCTGGTCCTTTTGCTATGTAGTATGCCTGTAACACTATTTGGCAGCATTTTTGTAGTTGAACGCTCCACCATCAGTAAACAAAATTTTTGTTATCCTAAGATACTATGGAACCTGTAACAAACTTGCACCATCCATTTTAGAACATGTGTCACACTGTGAATGGTGCAAATTTGTTGGGTTGGAGGTGGGCATGTTGTTCCATAGTCTCTTATTATGACTTTTGCCCTATTCTTTTTCTTGTAACTGCAATCTCCTTTAAAACTTGACTGGCAAACTAAAGGAGCAAGAGGATCCAAGGGCATCATATTAAGTTACCACTCGGAGCTGAACATGTTGAAGACACTTGCAAGAAATTCAGTTTGCCTATGAAAATTGTGCTTTTTTTAAAATGCTAGTTTCTCAGATTGAATGAGCCTCATTAACTATACTTGCCACAACATTTGGAGATTTTTTTGTTTAGAGAGAAGTAAGTTAAGAATCTGCCTTAAAAGATTTGTTCTGTAACTAATTATAATATAATGTAATGCTCTTCTTTGTCATTTACGGAAATTTATTTGAGCCAGTCAGGCTGTTGTTATGAAGCTGTGATGTTGACTCCGGCTCAGTCCGACCAAATGATTGAAAGTGGAAGTGACGTATTATAATGCATCTTTCATGTTTCTGTCACTGTGATTCTGTTGTTATGTCTGCTGAAGGATCGATAATTTAAGAACTTGAGTGAAATAAGTACAACTTAACCAAATTTTTGGGGAAATAGGAAAATTTGGTTAACTTTACTTATTATTTAGGTTAGTGCTTCATTACAAGTTTCATGTTTGTAACGTGTGTTGTTACCAACAAGTACTATTACGTTGCTGTTGCAAAAAAATGTTTTTTCTATTCTAAATGTCAGAAAAAAAAAGTTTGATTTAAAAAAATTATTATTGTTTCTCATGTCTGGATGATAAAGCATGTAGCCCAATGTGGCATTGTTAGCTGTAGAAAGTTGACTGTCACCCTCCGCTCACTGTATATGTTTTGTACAGAAAGTGTTTTGAACTTTAGTCCAAGGTACCTACCATATATATAAATATATATATGTATATATATAAAAATAATATATATATAAATATATAGACCTATACAAATTATTATATGTACATACAAAGTAACATCTATAACTGTGTAATTAGTAGTGTACATTTGACATTTAAAAAAGTATGTGTAAAGATTTGATATGGGCGTTAGCTTAGCGCTGACCCTGAGGCTGTTAAACTCATAAAAAGTGTAGATTCAATTTTTTTTCCCTTAATTTTTATTTTATCTGTGTGCTCTTCATATATTGTTACGATGAACATGAAAGTCAAGGTTTGAAGAAACATGCCGTTAACCTAACACCATTCAAGTACAAGCTTTCTGGTTATAGCAATTGCTACCTATATATTAGTGCCTCAACACGTAAAACTAGAGAGGTGCAAGACACCCTAGAAGTCCTTTCTGTAATTTCAAACCATATTGTCTGTTTGCTCAAAAAGAAAAAAAATCCGCCTTTATATATGATGAAATATATTTTTTTGATAAGAGTGGTTCAGACACAAACATGGATGTTGAGCTCCTGCTATTTGTGTTTGAAAATGTTGGGGAGGGGAGAGGGGGGAAACATTCACACATGTAAATATTCACATACTTTTCCAGGCTGTGATCTCTGCATTAAGTTCTTTTCGTTTGACTATAAAACAAAAATCGTCCAGTGATTTTAAGTTATTAATTTTATGAATGAAAATAAAATGTTTATGAAACCAAATTTAAAAAAGAAACTTGTGTTTTTCCTTGCTTACAACAACCCCATTCCTGCAGTATCAACCTTACAACATGGAATACCTGTGCTGGAGCACAGAGCACCTGGCATGTACTGTATGCAAGTATGCAATGTAAAAAAGTTCTATTTTATGGAAACTGTTAAAAATTATCCAGAATGGATCATGTTTGACAGAAATTCAGACAATAATGTGTGAGTTCTCTCAGTAGGCCAACTAGCAATATCAGACTTAAAACAATTCAATTAAATTTTATTTTCCATGAAGCAGTTTAAAGATGTTCTGAAATATTTCATACAGATTTTGTTTTTCATCATCACTCAGAGGTATGTTTCCACTGAGGTTTTCTTTTGCTTAGGAAACTGTGCATTCCTTCCTGAGCATCTGCCATTGACACATTGCTAATCATAACATTTTCTCCCAGACTGGAAAAATAAAAGAGAGAAAATTTGTTGCATGTGTTGTGTACTAGAGTGTTCTTATACAAAGCAAAGGGAATTACTAACCGGTAAGCGGTGAAGATATCTTGTTGAATTTGAGAGTGTAAGAACTTCTTACCAAGTTCTATCACCGATCTGCTTTTGGAACAAATAGATGAAGTAACCTTGAACAACTCCTCATCTAAACAAATAACAAATGTTAATGGAGAAGTTTGTAGTTGAATAGCTCTGACCAAAAGATGCTCTTACCTAGGTCAGCTTCAGGTGCAACACGACTAACAAGTCCGTACTGTAGAGCTTTTTGTGCAGAAATAGTTTCACCAGTAAACAGCATATCAGCAGCTATCTTTGAAGGAACAGCGCGAACAAGTGCAACACCAGGTGTAGAACAAAATATTCCAACTTGTGCACTGTAAAAAAAAAACATTTCAATGATTTAACAAACTAAACACTATTTTAAGAAATTGAGTATTGAACAGACCCTGGGGTTGAGAAAGATGCATTCTCTGAACATATTGCTATATCACAGCCAGCAACAAGTTGACATCCTGCAGCAGCAGCCAGACCATGGACAGAAGCAACAACAGGAACAGGACAGTGCAAAATACTGAGCATCATTTTTGATGCAGTTTTAAAAACTGCTCTGTAAACATCTGTAGAATCAGAGTTCTGCAAAACCAAATGAATCAACTTAATACTCAAAGATGTGTAGGCATTGACGGTAGAATTGGAGTCATATGATGATGATGATGCACAATATTATTTACATTAATTATTCATGTTAAACCAACATTTCAAGTTATTTTACCAACCAATTCCTTCAAATTGTGACCAGCAGAAAATATAGGTCCTTCTGCTTTCAAAACTATAACTCGCAAGTTTATATCATCTTGGTTCCTGGTAATATTTTTTATTATATCTTCCATCATATTGACAGAGAGAGCATTTCTAGAACAAATTCAGCATATGAGGTAACTGATATAATTCCTTCCCATCTCGTTTCTGTGCAGAAATAACACGTTCATCACCTTGCTGGGCCACAAAGAGTTATTTCACGGACTCCATCCACTTCAGAAACTTTAGTGAAAGGTTTGGACAGAATTGTAGATGTTGTACAAAATGTCTTGCCGTCATTTTTGAGAAAATGGTGTAGAATCTGTAAATAACGGACATCAGTAAAAATGCAAAGCATGAGATGTCAGTGACACACATCCTCATTTGTATTCAAACAAACAACAGCTGATCGACAAAGAAACAGGTTTCACAAAGGTTAAGGAAAAACTAATAAGAATGGCGGAGTACAGAAATTGAGAGAATGTTACCCGTCGAAAGTTTGCTTGCATGTTGACAGAAAACGGATTGAATACAATCAATGCTATGCAAAGCACTGTCAGAGAGACATGAACAAAAGTGGGACCGTGACTGACTGTGTGACTCTTGACTCTTGGTGGTCACATACAGACTGGAAATAGTGAGTCTCACTGTGAATAAGGAATGAGTTTATAGACACTCTGGATGAGATCTCCCACTCTCCCACCCAGGGTCTAGGATTATGTGATTATCTGTAACTTCCACAATTGCTCATATATTTCAAAATTTAAAGGAAAAATAAAACAACAGCTGCAATGGGATAAAAACTTATTTTATTTTAATGCCCCATAATAACTTCTTTATATTTTACATTTCCACACACACAATCCGCACAGGAACAAAAATTGATGTTTCTGAATGCACTTGTTTTGGACAACAAGAATAGAATTTACTATTGACTTTGGACGAAACCTCGATCATGCAGAATCTTACCCGCATACCTTACCAAGCCATGAGACGAGTACACCAAATAGAGCCAGAAAGTAATCACTTCAGGTCTCTGCAGGTAGAGATCTCATTTCAGCCTTAAAGTGATTTCAACAATAATCAAGTGCAGTGTGATCATATTAAAGCAACACTTAACGCGTTTTTCACCCCCTCTGCCAACCGCACCCAACATGTTAAGTTTCATTTGGCTGTCTTAAATTCAATTTTGTAAAATTGTGCCAAAGTATTTCCGACCACTAAAATGGTAGTCAGAACAGCAAAATGAACAAAACAATAAAATTCCATAACAAATTGTGGCAAAAGGGAAACAAAATATCATAAATAAGCACAACCAAAGTAAAATGGGGGCAACCAAATTGTGATTATTCTTATCCACCCTTTCAGTTCTTTGCAATTGCATCATACAATTTTTGTCACTAATTTTATGGCTTGTTTTTTCAGATTGTATCAATCAACATCAATTGTACACACAAAGTTTCTGTCCATGCAGAAAACACTAATCACATTAATATTTAATAAATGAATTAAAGGTTCAAACTCCATCAATACAATCACCACTGTGCCAATATCACAGATGTTCTGATAAATTTACTATACAAACTGGTGTTTTACCAAACTTCCATCACAGACCATGCAAGCAGTAATATACATCATACTCTGACTCACAAAAGTCCAACAAGGTGGAATGTTACTCTGATATTAACATTTATCTGAATAATTTTAAAAAAAGTATACACACTTTGTAGAAGAAAAACTCTTCTACGAGTAAGATTCACATACTGCTTCTTGGACAACGACCAAGTATTCTCTTAGAGCACGTTCCTAAGGGTTTCTGCTCTCTAGTAACATTTAATAGGACATGACATGTCACGACATGTCATGATACAATGGCAAGAACAACAACAATAATTTGATACCAGAACTCACGAGATTTTTTCAAATCAAAAGTACATGAAAAGCAACATTTCCAAAGTTGTGAAGCCTCTTTATATCATAAAAATTGTATCGATAAGAGTACACATTCAGCATTCCAATTTACTATCATACACGCAATGGGATTTAAAACAAAAAAATCATCATCCCAAATTTAAAATTAAACCTCTAAAATCTATATTCATAATGCAATGTTTGTTCTTGTGAGGTGCAATTTGTATGTTCACTTAATTATACAACGAATCAGATAAATTTTCTGACAGTATTGATCGTCTACTTCCAGAGCATGGTCCTAATTACTGTATCAAAAATAACAAGACTTTGAAGATGGCCTGGCGGAAACAGAAAGGGAAAAAAAAAAAAAAAAAAAAAAAACAACCTCTAAACAGCAACAAGCTTCTTGAGGGTTTTAGGGCCATCTTAACTTGAAACAACACCCAACTGCATTGTATTGATGATAAAATACAGATTTGTCTTCGAATGGTAAGAAATGTTCAAAACTAATGTGACAAAATTATAGCATTTTCGGTTGTGCCAAACAAAACTTGCAGTGATCAGTAAGTTCAGATGTTTTCATCTGAGATAAAAGAAGGGCATATACCCTCCATAAATTGTTTATCTCTGCAGCATACAGCATACTGTGGGGAGACAGTAACAAAGTATTTAGCCACATTTAAACAGTCATAACACCTCAGAAGAAAAGGTGATAAAAAGAAACAGCTATTATAGTAAAACAAAATATTACACTTTGGCATCTCTGTAAAGAAAAAAAACCTAAGACAATGAAGTCGGAATATTAACTCCTATTGAAATAAGTTTTATAAAAACCAAAAATGTTGATGTAGACCATGTTTACTTTAAGTCATAGACAACTAAGGACACTAAACAAAATCTGTTCAACAATCAGGATTCAAATGAGTTTCATTGAAGAATAAACACTATTTGAAATATGTTATACTCCAATGCATTGTGACTGTGCAATGAGTTTGAAAGTAAAATTGGTACATCACTTTTGGAGACCCAACTAACATCAGCAAGACTTCAGAAAAAAGGTTACAAAGACATAGCACCACCAACCTTGCAATATTTAAAATATAAACTAAAGCACCCACAAATATAAGTGGCCATTGAACGCGGAAATTTTTTAATGAATGACACAAATTAAGAAGGTTTGAGCATGAAAATTCTGTCTAAGGGTGTCTGCACAAGGTGTCACAACGTAGGAGAATGATACACATGTGGGACCCATTAGTCAACATGGTTGACATCCTAGAAGCATATGCATATACCATTCTATCAAAGGATGTTTATAAAAGTATGGCACAGGTTCAATTTTAGTCTCTTTCCTTAACTTAAAGCACATCCAAAAATAATACGCCGATAGACTTCTGCCTTCAAATCTACTGAATTCAGTTAGAAAGAGCTGGCAGGCACTACTGGATCTAATATGATCACTGCCTTGAAAAGAGGTACAATTTCAACTCCATTGCAACTCAATAAAGAGTATTTAGTGTTACGCTTTTGGTAAATAAATGCACTTAATACAATCCACCCATTAGCTGTGCCTTATGTCACATGACTTATGTTTCACAACAGTAAACGAACACTGCACAGTGAAAGACTAACCCCTACAAACAATAGACATTCGGCGATAACATTGAAGATAAGTGGGGAATATTCGTTGTTTGGAGTTCGGAGTTTATCAAACTTAGGCATAAAAATTAGATGTCTGAGGAAAAGGAAACATAGATCCATTCATGAAAAAAAATATTCAAAGTCAACAGAAATGATGAAAGTGGAGAGAAATATTCACAAACATGTTAACCACTAAAATTATACTGATTTGTGTTGCCCAGGTTTTTGAGTCATCTGTTACACACAGTATTTCATAGAGATTTTTAAAACAGCACAAAATATATTTCAATCCCTAAAATCATTAAAAGGAGACAATAAAATGATAAAACCATAAGGCTATGTACCACAAGGCTAGATAAAATTGATCAGAAAGGTAAAGTCTCGTAACAGATGGAAAAAAAATTAGCAGATGTCATGATTGACAGCACTGGAAACACATTAAGACACATCTATAGGCTCACACACACAAACACACAAGAACAAAAACAATACAAAATGGGCATGCTCCTGCTCCATGCATATTCTTTTGAATCACAGACCTTATTTTGCAATCAACTGATGAAGATTGGGTTTGGATGCAGAAGTTAACCTTCCTAAAATAACTGCATAAGCCTTTCTTATTTTGACAGTATCTTCCCAGATCTGGAAAGACTCAAATCCTTCTTAAATTTAAAATAAAAATAACAACAACAAACAAACATGAAACCCCTGCCTTTAGCTAAAGCATGCATCTTAATTTATTACATAAACATTTGTGATACAAGTTACAAATGCTTGGAGACAATACAAATCTTAACTTAGCTCACGCAAAGATACACAAGGGTACCTAGACACAAATACACTCAAGAAATGTACTGGACAATGATACCAGTATGTATAACCTGAACAACTAAATAGGAATGCATTCAGTCTTCCTTTCACAAACTGGGATCAATGTTGTCATGGATGTTTTGCAAGATACACAGCATTTCTCTCTAATCATGGTCCATATATGAGAAATACCTTAAATCTAAGTAAATTGTACTGAAACTGCAGCAGGAACGTAAATTGACATGGATTCTTAGGTGTAACAATAAGTCACTTTTAATATTTTTCTTTTTTTTTTTTTGTTGTCCTTGCAGAGCATTTACTTGTGCGCCAGAAATTTTGCTCCTTCATTTAGATCTGGAAAAGATAATTGAAAGTTACATGTACAGCGAAACCATATCATAAGTAAGTAAAACAATTTTGAACAGCATCAATTGACTGCAATTGGTAAAAGGAGTAGTGGCACATGATAAAATTAAAATGAAAGGGAAAAGGATGGAAGCAGGAGAAAAAAGAGAGAAATTTGGTAAAACTTCAGCTTGTGGATTATGTAGCCTTCAAGCATGTTGTGGGAGCTTTGAGTATGTTATAGTGTAGAGTATGGAATTTATCACAATTTCAAGCAGCTCATGCATCCACATGATGAAGCAATTAACTTACTACTTTAAAGCTAGAGTTTCTTTGAGGAAGCGCATAACATGGCTGCCAATCTCACGGACATCAGGCCATTGCTTAAGGACAACAACAACGCTGGTGATAAGAACAACAGTTGTTAGCACTCGCAACCTGAAATAAACAACATGCAATGTCAAAAGCCAAATTTCCAATTAGTACGATTGCAAGACACGTGATGTGCTGGGAGAGATGAGGTAAATGATGAGTTTTAATCAATGTAATTGAATAAAATAGGTCACTGACCTCGTACGAAGGAATGGCATAATGATGCCTGCTGCTGTAGCGACTATCAATAAAACAACCTGAAGGACTGTCAACACAACATTGATGAGTTTGACCACCAATGCTCTCGCATTTGAATTATCGATACCCTCTAATGTTACATATTGTTGATGCTGGAGCTGCTGATGTTCCATTTTAGAAATCTGGAAAGACATTGACTAAAATGAGACCAGGATGCTAAAATACTGAGAGAAGCAGTGGAGTAAATATTTTGTTTCAGGGTGATTTTCTATAAAAGTGTTATCAAATGATTTTGAAATTCCTGAATGAAAGATCAATTGTACCTTTGTCTGGCAGCTTTCAAGCATGTCATGGATGTCTCTGAGCCTCTCCTCACTTTGGTATTGAACCTTCTCTTCCATGTCGGTCATAGTTTGCTTTAGGTTCTCCACTTCATTTTGATGGAGTTCTGTGAGATCATTCACTTGTTCTTCCAACCTTTCTGTTCGAAACCGTTCTTCCTGAAGTAAGTGGTTTAATTCAACTATTTCTCTTTGTAATACATCCTGAAAAAAATTAATTAGAAACGATAAAAATTTTCAAAAACATTTGATGTAACAGATGAAAGTCAAATCAACTAACCTTATTATCATCTAATTTCCTACGCAGTCTGTCAAATTCTTCTCTTTGTTCTCGTAACTCAGTCAAGAGGACCTCAATTGAGCAGTTAGATGGATTGAGGTGTGCTGTAAGGTGTGGGGCATGAGTTGAACTGTGTGGATGCCCAGAATGTGGAATGCTCTCACTTGTGACAGAACTGCATTCTGAATCTGACGTTAACTTGACACCAGTGCCACTCGCACTGCCGCCACCACCACCAGTGCCACTACCACCAGAGTTGAGGCTGCAGCCTCCTGGAAGAGTTGCACTGCCGTGGTGCACACGTTCTTCCTCTCCACTGTTGTTGTCCCCATTTCCTAAACAATTAACAACTTATGGGACTATCACCTTAAGTGAGTAGGGAAAATAACTCACAAATGAAACTCACTTGATAATTGATTTATGTTGTCTGCACTTCCAAAACGGTTTTTGAGAAGATGGGCGAATTCCCGAGGTTTTGACATTACAGTTCTACAGAAAAAAAAACATGTCATGGTAAATTCAAAAACCATCACCTCCAAACAAACTCTAAGTTATAGAAGATGAGAACCGTAGATTTTACTGGATTCAAAAACTGTTAGACCAACAACTTTTAAATTAAATAGCTAGCTAAAAGCAAGCTTAGACTCAAATAATAATTTAAACAAAAAAACTTCTGAACAATCAAATATACATGATATTTAATTAAGCTGCTTTGCAAATTATTAGTAAACTGGGTAATGAGAGATTAAAAAAAACAAAAAAGCAACTTACTCTGCGGCACCATGAAGACCTCCTTTGATGTTCTCAACCACACCACTGTCAGAGAGAGGGGCAATTTGCAATAAGCTCAATACAACCAAAAGCAAATGCATAATTCCAAAGCAGTCCCTGGCAGTCCAGTGCATGCTTTCATATCCAAACACTTATTTCACATGAATGTAAATAAGTGAACCAGCACCCATCAGATAATGAATACTTGATTTTTTGCAAGCACTAATTGCATGAGAAACTTTTTGGACATAAAAAGGTAAAACGATAGCAAAATCTACTCTAAGATAAAATTCTTACCCAGAAAATCCAGTGATGCCATCACGTATGTTGCCACCCACATTCCTAAAACAAAAGAATTTTCATTTCCATTTATTTTTTCCAGTATAGGTTTTCATCATTAACAATAGGCCTGTAAAATGACACACTTACTTAAGCCCTTGACTCATGTCACGGAGCATCTCTCTTGGCTGTCTGTGTCCAGAACTTGCTCCATTTACTTCTAGGTCACGGAGTTTCTTCTGGTAACTATCTAATTTTTTCTGAAGTTGGGAAATATACTGGGCTGATTTTTGATTCTTTTTCTCAAAGACAGCTTTTATCCTGGTTAACTGCTGTTTGTCAGCATTGGAAGCCAGTTTAAGATACTCATTTACATTCTCTGAAGGCAGGAGAATATGAAGACAAAATTGGTCAATAACATAGAAGAAAGTTGATTTTGGTTTTTCTGAAGATTCTCACCATCCCTAGCTGTTTGCTCCACTCGAATTAGGTCTTTAGTTCGTGCAATTTTGGTTTGCATATGTTCAATGGCCGTGCGAGTACGAGTTCCCTCACTGGTTCCATCAGCCTCATCACCAACGGTAGAAGACATCATTTCATTTGAGCCATTTGATAATATTGATGTTGATGCCAGGTACTGAGGATCCTGTAACATTTATTTTTAAAAATAAATGGAAAAGCAGCAAACAATTTAGATAAATGAAAAAAGGTGGCGGTACTAGTATACCTCTTCTTCCACATGCATTCCAATGATTGATGGAGACATGGCAACAACATCCTCTTCTGAAACTTGTGCTGACACAGGGTCGGGTCTTGGAAGATGTGGTGTGCCCATGTCTGCAGTAGTGGGACCAGGCGGCTCTCTACGAGCCGGCACAGGTGAACGGCGTCGACTCATAGTGGAAGTTGATCCAGATTGGCTTCCAATACTGATGGTGTTACCACTGGTCGCAGAGGAGGTAAGTCCAACTGCAGCACCACTTGCAGTTCCAGTAAGGCCAGTCCCCTCTGAGGAGCGCAACCTGAGCAGAGAGCCCGCTGTCACTGTCACCTAGTGCCCAGCAAGGTGCAGCAAACATGATAAGTGTCAACACAAGCACAATAATAAATTATGTCTACATGTTCTAGAGACTGTTGAAGCTATTCCTGCAGCCACTGTCACTTAGTGCCTAGGAAGCAACAAGGTGCCGGAAAACTGAAGTGGGTTTATCACAGAAACAATAAAGTGAGACGTGGACGTTCTAAAAGTTTAATTATCTGAAGCCAGTCCCAACTGTGCCAAGAAAATGCTAGGTCCCAGAAAGAGAAAATTTCTAACTCACTGTTATCTTTTAATTTCTAGCACCAGTAGTATGCATAAAATTTAAGTAACTGACATTTGGGAAGCAAAGTAACAGAAGCAAATATGTAAAGAGATTTGAAATTCTTCAATTTAAAGAAATAAAGAGAGTAAAAAGCTGATGGAAATACAGCTGTAAAACTATACAGTAAAACTAACCAGAAAAAAGTGGGGAAAACAACAAAATGAACCAGCATTCTAATATACGTAACAGATGCAACAGGCCACTTGGTGTGATAAAACACTTACGAGATTGCATTCCCGTGTTTCGAAGAGGGACCTGTAGCTGAGCTACCTATGTGACTGCTCGGGGTAGCTCGGGTGTGTGGTGGGCATGGAGAAGTGGAGCGGCTAGATGACTTGCTGCTTCCAGTGCCCGATTGAGAGATTTGCAGACTATCCATCACTCAAACTTTTACCCATAGCAACTGGAAAGAAAAAGTATATGTGGAGGACAAACAGGACTTCGAGGACATCTAAAAATTGTAATGAAATGCATCATGCAGAGACAGTAACGAAAATGTCAACAACAAATAAGAACAAGACTGCTATTCTGACAAACAAGAAGGGTTCACTTTAACATGAGGAAAACTCATAACAAAGACACTTATAGAAGGAGAGTAGAGAAAAAGAAAGCCTCAATCGTTTCAGAGATAAGAGTACAGACAAAGGGAACGAAATAACAAAGTTACACTGTTTGTAGTGTTTGTTTAGAAAGAGCAAGAAATAGAACAGATAAGGTTAGGAACGCACAATGGATCGTACGATAACAACATGTCACGCAGCGCGTCCACAAAATCACAGACTAGCGGATGAAGAGTTAAGGTGAACAGGTCCAACCAGGAAGAGCTACTTCCCTGTATCTCTATCATTAGTGTTTTTTTTTTTTTTAACGGCACGAATGAATCAGCTCCGCGGAGTCCTTGGTCACTTACGTTTCAACAAATAATGAAGCGCCTATTCACACAAACGGGAAGTTCCTGCGAAGGGAATAGAAGTCGGCCCGATATTTTATCACACACCGTGTTGACAACAAAAATTAGCAGACTAAATTAACACCCATTTTCAGTCGCTTTAGAGCAGAAGCACGATCTGGGTGGGCTGCCTAGAGAATCTCAACAAGGAATATCATCCATCGCCCAGCCCATCGCAGCGGAGTGACTCACGAAAGTTCACCCGAACCCATCCGAAGCCACCCGAACGACCCGAACGCGCAGAAAGGCGTGGCCGGCCGGCCTGTGCCGCTCAGGGGAGGAAACTCAGTATCTTGATGGCGTTTTAGTTATCCTACGCTCATGCCTCCTAGAGCCCTATATACTTAGTATATAGGGCTCTAATGCCTCCATATCCAGTGACTGTACTGTTCGTGTCATGACAATTTATTAATTTAACTTGTCGATCAGAGTCGAGATATGTAACTGTGGCCTCAATCTCAAATGGGTACTTCGATAAATCTAGTCTGGCTGGCATGGAATGGGCCCAACCAGATGTGTCTCATATCCTGGTGATGGTCGTGACTTGAGCGTTCTGTAGCAAGGAAGTGACTTTTCTGAAGAAAAGCTGAGAGAACATGTGTAGAATTTCCATGTAATTCATCACTTACTTACAGGAACGACCATTACATTCAAAAAAATTAGTCTGATCTTTGAAAGTGCTGCTGTGACATGATAGTTCCTATTTCTATTTACAATATGATCCAGTCAGTAATCATAGCTGCACCTTCACACAATAATACTTCCAAAATTCAATTAAATTCACAGTCTGTGGTAAATGAATGGCTATAGTAAACTTCAAGTATCTATATACAAACTTTCTCATACTTCCACTTCATATAATTTCATTCTCATTAATACAAGTTTTAAGTTATAGTGAACCATTAATATACAAACAAAAGGTGATAAAACAATTTGAAGCACGTGGGTTTGAGAAACCAACAAACATAATAAAATTATCATGATTAAAACATACATACATACATACATAGTACACTTAAAATTTGAAGTTTCACTCACATCATAAAAAATAATACATTAGATGGTCCTCTTTGTAGTAAAATATGCCACTTATGTACAGAAGATTCTTTGCCTCCTTAAGACATAATAGTGCAGAAGCAATGAACATAAAGGAAGTCAGAATTAAATTCTCAGCATAACTCTTGGACATATAAACAAAGAAAAGAGCTGATACTGTAGTTCCCATTTTTATTTTGGGGGATGTTTTTTTTTACTTTTGAGGATGTTCTTTTTTTTCTTTGTCTAAAGTTCTCAGGCCAGCTGACATTAACAGAAGTCCAAGAAGTTGGTCATAAATCCCAATGATCCTCTTAACAGACATTAAAAGCTAGTTTCCATACATTAAGCATTGCCTACCAAAGGAACAGGCAAAACCATGATCTGACCATTCAATAAAGAGAATCTTCCTTTTCAATTTCGCACAAAACTCTCAAAAGGCTTTGGAATGGAGCTGCTACTTAAAAGACACAAGAGCACACCAACAGTATTGAATAATTCACAAATGGAAACTACATGAAAGGCAGTTCAATAAATTGCATTTTTTCACCAGTAATTAACCTAAGGAAATTTGACCTTACTGCCACCCTTCAGCAGGAAACTGATTCATTTCTGCTTGTTCTTGAACAGAAGCTCCACCGGTATTGTATGAGATGCGCATTCGCATTCTCAAGGCACCCTGTAAAGTAATGGGTAGGGGTCAAAAATAAAGATAGTACTGCCATATGCAATGATTTCTTTCAACCTAAAAATCTCGTAAATTACCTTGTTGGGGTTTTGGATGCGTAGTATCTGTGTCACAGAACCAGAAGGTGGAATAGTGGTACCACTAGGAGACATCATTTGCAGCTGGAATGTCTGTTGGAACAAATAAGTTGCAAGTTTACGAGATATATGAGACAAGCGATGAGAGATTGGTTCACAAAAAATAACTACACTGTTACAGATTTGGTACCTTGGGAACAGCCACTTGGAAGAGGAAGTCACTCAAAGGTAGGGAGGTCTCATTGTAAGCTGCCATTACAATGCTTATAGTAGATGGAATGTCCACACCTTCCAATGTGAACATGATACGTAGTCCATTCTTTTCATAAGCAACCAAGCTGCTGGAATCTAAATATACCCCCAAAAACAGGACAAGTTAATTTTTTGTTGCTAACTTATAGTTGCAAGTAAAAATGAAGAATTAAATCTGACCTGAGTTTGGCACCATAGATGGTAGGGATGACAGAGTTGGTGTTGAAGAACTGAGAGAACCTAACGAGCCTAAAGGATCAAGCAGAAGGGTATTGTTATTGTTGGTGCTGTGCACATTGTTGTTCATGTTCATGTTGTTCACCGCCACAGGAGGAGGAGCTGTCACACCCATGTCCAGACCTGTTGACCAAATTAAAAGTAAAGTTACATAAAATTGAAGCAAAAGTAAAAATAAGTTCCTTGGAATAATCAAAAGATAAGATAAATGACGCTGAGAGCATTTTAGTTATTTCACAATAAACTAAACAATATCAAAACATACCACCAAGTAGATCAAGTAAATCTTGATTGTCAGTAGAAGCAGGGACGGATACTGAAGGTTTAACAGTAGGCTGTTCACTGTCTGTACTGATTCCACTTGGGTCATTCCCACCAAGAAGGACCAGGAGAGCATTCTGTCAAAGAACATAAGGCATGCATGCATTAAATCAAATTGAGATGAGGTAACAAGATATATTTGAATAGTGTACCAAACATACAGAATCACTGTTGACAGTTGAATCATCAGTATTGAGATCGGCCACATCCAGCAATCCATTCACACCATTGTTCTGGGTTTGCTGCTGTTGCGAGCCATTGTCTCTACGAATTGCTTCCATGGGTGGCATGCGCTCCAGGAGTGCAGGGCGTAAATGAGCGTGAGAGTTAAATAATTGAGTGAATTCAACGCCTCGTTGCTGCAGTTCAATGTGCAAATGACTACCAAACTGTTGGACCATTTGACGAATGCGTCTGATAAAAAAAAACGATTAAATAAATACAACATGAACCTAAGAATACTGACTTTTCCCACCTCTAAGCTCTACTGATCATAGCAATAAGTATCATGAAACTTACTCCACATTAGACCGAAAACGAGTTGAAAGCTTAGTTAAGGATAGTAAAGTATATTGTTTTGTAATAACTGTGTTCTGAGGGGACCATAGCAAACGTTGATAAACATCAAGAATTTCATCTTCAGTTACCTAAAAACAAAAAACAAAAGATAAGAAATAAAGAAAAAAAACACTAACTAGAAAATATTTTAATATAAATCTTACCCTCACAATATCACTTGGGTCTTCACTAACAGAAATGTCTCCATAAAGGAGGCTATCTCCATACTCTCCAATACACCATGTTGCAACCTGTGTCAAAGGTTGTCTATCGGAAGTGTCCTGTTCAAGGGCACGCCACAGCTGAGCAGAAACGTATCCCTGCTGTTCAACAGACTCTGACACCAATTGTATGGTACAGGACACAACATCATCTCTCACATAATTGCCAGCCTAGAAGTAAGGGTAAAAAATTATAGCCTTTTGTTCACGCATATTTTTGTAGGGAAAGAAGGGGAAAAAAACCCAAAAAAAGAACCAATGAAAAGTTTGACAATGAACTCACAGCAATTAGAACTCTTAATAGAGTGTCAAGGTGCCAACGTTTGTTGGGAGCATAGCGTTCAGCAGAAAGAACAATACTCGAACTGCATTGTGCTTTAAATTCAGGGTCTGATCGCTCCAAAAAGAGAAGCAATTCTTTCATCATAGTTCGGACATTGTTGGCATTTATCAGGGCGAAGCTAAGTTCCAAAGCACGTCGTCTAATAGAAACATCTGGGTCCTGAGTCAAAATGCATTATTATTATTATCATGAAATTACTTCATATACTAATTATTTGGGCGCTAGAGCAAAATAAGGAGACAGATTCACACACCTTTAGACATTCTAGAATAGTGGTTCGGTGCCTTTGGACAGCACTAGTGTCTAAATGGACAGTCTTCAGAAGTGTATTGAGAGCTACATATCTGATATTCTTGTCATTGTTCAGCAGGAAACGTCCCAGAATGTTAACAGCTAACACCTGAAAATATGGAAAAAGCAACAGTATGTTAACAAAAACTATCAATCAGATTCACGTCAAGCAACAGATAGTGCTAATTTTCACTCACCCTAAGACCGCTTTCTGATTTGATATCCATTATGGATAGGACGGTTTCATAAAGTATAGTGTTACCAACATTCTTAGATGTTTCTGTGTTAGTGGCAACTTGAGCTAAAATGTCATTCATAGCTTCAGATGCTTCTGCATCATTTCGTCCAAGTATACGAAGAAGTCGCAGTATTTTGACCTGTAAGCAGACAAAAATACTGGTACAGTCTAGACAACCTGTGTCAATTGATATAATTTAGAACCGCTTTAATTCATCTCGTTTTTATTCCAATGAGAAATTTACACACCTGAAGAAAAGGATCACTGACTCCTGATACATCATGCTCAGGAGAATAACCAGCAAGGATCAAATTCTTAAGAATGCGTACCAAGTTTGGCACAATCTGGAATTGAAATATAAAGGAAAACATTATGTAAATGAAATGCTATGAAAATGCTAAAATTTTGATTTCTGTACTAAAAACAGAATTGTGACAAGCCTAAATTGCTTTACAGTCTTAAAAAAGTATTAAAAGATAAAACTAAAATTGCTGAAAAGGACAATAACAATCTAAGGGTGATGCTGAATTTAAAGTGGGAAATGCTACCCCCTATCTGCTTCTGAAGGGAGAATGTTTAATGACATGCATTCACACTACAAATGATAGAGGCAATGTTGTTGATGACTTAAGAAAGCAAGCAAGGATCAAGTGGCTTAAACACAAATACAGTTCTAACACTACTATTCAAGTGCATGGTGCATGGTGTAAGGCATTACAGTCTGAAAAGCATTACCTCCTCTTGACTGCAGTCCTACGCCACAGAAAAAGAACAAAACCAACCATTAACATCATTCAATAAAGTAATATCTTACTTCAAATGTAGCATCTCACTGAAAGGCCTAAGGCTAAAATTAAAAATCTACCTTAAAAGAAGACTTCTTTCCTTTTCCCACCACTACAGAAAAATTCTGAAACAGGTAGAGTAATTCTATTGGGTTCAATAATATAGGGATTCAATTAGCTGCAGCAACTGAAGATGTCTCAAAAGACTGCTATACACAAGATACCAAAAAAAATAATATTTGGGTAGAGATAGGATAAATCCCACTTGAGCTGGATGGCTACCAGTACTTAAAAAAGCACAAATTATAATGTATTTAATACAGGTAGCAACCTAAATCTGAGTTAGGGGATTTTTTTTAAAGATAGATAACTTGAGGTTTGGAAAAAATGATCATTATTACAGCATATTGAACATAATGGGTACAAACTAAAAACATACAACCAAGATTACACTCCTCTACAAGTGCCTCAGATGGGCGCAACCAAAACCTATACCTAAAATAGGAACAGGTACCACTCATTCAATGATACCATTCCTACAGCTCATGCACAATATTTCTTCTGGAAGACAAGAGTGGTGTTCATATATAGAAAATTACTACCATACTCCATGGTCAGAAAGCAAGACTTACTTTCTTGAAGTGTTGAAGGGTATCAGGACTATGTTCACACATTTCGGTGATAAGAGTAACTCCTGTAATTAGGACTCCTGGAAACAAAATGTAAGTCATTAACATGTCCACAAAAATAATGCCCTTAATCTGATTTAAGAGTGGTATTCTTACCATGGTTCTTTTCGGATAAAAGTGATCGAGTTGCAGGAAGAAAGATTTCCATAAGCTCTGGTACTTTTAAAACTATCCTGTAGGCACATAGAGCAGCTTTCTTTCGTATAT
Source organism: Stenchaetothrips biformis (assembly GCA_030522485.1). Taxonomy (NCBI): domain Eukaryota; kingdom Metazoa; phylum Arthropoda; class Insecta; order Thysanoptera; family Thripidae; genus Stenchaetothrips; species Stenchaetothrips biformis. The sequence goes on from CM060098.1 coordinate 8,151,888, forward strand.
ATGCATTAGGGGATTTCATAAGTCTTTCTACCTCTGCAGCCAAATCTCTTGACATTTCAGGAGATGCAATAGCACCTAATGTACACAATGCCAAACCAACAACAAACTGGGTTGAACTATTCAAATCACTGCAAAAGGGAAAGAAAGTTACATAACCCAAATACATAAAGTATAAAATTAAAATTAAAATAAAAAAATAAAAAAATAAAAGTGCTTACTTTTTCAAACAATTTGTGATAAGAAGATGCACATCTTGACGTTCGTCCAACAAAAGCATAGCACCAAGGTAACCGATTCTCTTGTCAGTGAAACGTGGAGACGCTATTAGTTTTAAACATTCCAACTGGCCAAAATGAGCAGGATATCTAAATTCAATAAAAACAAAAGAACAGAAGTTTAAAAAAAAAAATAAGACAAAGAAAATACAAGAAACATATACTTAAAATTAGGAAAGAAAGAAGAACTTTACCCTAGCATGTGAATGTATAGAAGCTTGGCGACATTTCGACAGCGCCAAGCAGAGTCCTCTTCCCGGAAAGTGGAACGGATGTAGGCACATTCCTTATTAATGACCTCCCTTTCTTCAGTGGCAGTCCGGGCAGCTCGAATTTGCCGTATCAGGTCACGTAGCCGCATAGGAGTTGGCATTCGAACTGTTGAACATGGCATCTTATGGGCACTTCACGTACTTAAAAATTTTAACTTCATTTTGGATGTCACATTAAAGAGATCATACCTCTTTCAACAGCTTCATTAAACACCTGCTTGATAGCAGCCATATTGAAGGCTGGATTGAATCTGCAACAAATTAATATTCATGAGAATACGCTGCACTAAGAAAAGAAGTAGATAGAGAAAAACAAACACAAACAAAAATTATGAAGTAGGTGCATGTTAAATAGGGTATTAGATTTGACGTATTACTTTATTCATATCAGGAGTGTTGGGATTAATTCACTATACATAGCAACACAGGCTGAAGTTACTTTCTCATTCATTTTCCCATATGGGACAGAAAAGCAGTCATTTTCATTTTAAAAAAATTATTGTATGCAGTTTTGCCAGAAAGAGTTCCTTGCAGTTCGCAATTAACAGGTGTGTGTGTGTGTGTGGACTGCATACTTCTGAAATATGACACTGTATCTGCCATAACACTGACTAATATGGGAATGGAGAGCTTACAGAAAAATTTCTTCTCAGGACCATACAATACTTTCATTGAAGAAACTGAGGAAAAAGTAAAAAAAAAAGACAAAGAATGGAAAGAAACTAGTGGAAAGATTTCATAAACAGCTGAGCATTTACCCATGGTCTGAAGAATTCATTTTTCTTCCCTCAATTCTCTGAGATGATGTAGAGGAAATCAAAATGGTTTTAACTGGAGCCAAGTAGAGGGGTGTAACTAGTGATCCTGCTGAGACAACACACAAAAGCAAAACAATATAACACAGCCGTCATGGTATTCAAACAGGCGGTGGCAGTTAAAAATTATGTCTCTGGTAAGATGCATTTCTTGATCGCACTGACTACAGTAGTGGGAGCGTTAATAGAGGTTGACTGTACATGATAATGATTCGAAAAAAGACATGAGGGAAGGGCACTAATAAGCCTTACAGACACAACATTCATCATTCACACAGGCACATTAAGAACAGAAAAATTAATTTAATCTTTTCTTTGTTTCTATCCACCATGCTATAAGCACAGCTGGCGTAAAAATATCGCTTTCGCCAAAATTGGATCAAAAAATATTTTATGTGTAATATACACACATTGGTTCGAGTGAGCGTAAAATTGCTGAATAGTCTGACAACTCTACAAATTCCTTTTTGGTTGATACACAGCTTAACCTCTTAACAAATATGACATTTGTAGCGATTCACATTAAAAATATACCAACAAGGTTCTGCATAATTGATAAACTGCAAGTATATCGGAGCAGCTACGCATACAAATGAAACTCACTGGACAAATAATAAATGGGATTCGAAATGTACACATCATTCATGGGTGTTAGGCCTAAAAGAACTGTGCCACCCAACACAAATTACTAGCAATGAAATCAAAATGCGTGTCTTGAAAATTAGTGAGCAGAATCATTCTTTCAATGTTCACAATTCGATGGGGCATGTACAATAAATGAGCTGATTAACAACGACAGACCTCAAAATAGGATTTTAGCTACATGGCTCAGTTGCAGATGACGACCAACCTAAAACTCAAGATGGCAAGTACTACTGAAGTCGAAAGTCACAAAGTCACTTTTTTAATAGATCATTTCACTGTCACGAACAGTCTTCTCACCAAACGTGGTTCTTTGTTTTTTCAAATCGCCAATCGATTAAAAATTGATAAAATTAGCACGTTACTTTAAGCTAACACAAGCAACAACCAGAGCACAAGGTTGTCATACTGATCCTTCGGGAGGGGACCGGCGGGTTATTTGAATGATTTGAATAGGATCGGTGATCACTGATGGCTCGTGGTTGGTTCGATTCTGCGGTTTCGGGAAAGAGACACGACACGATCGGAAACCCAACGCTCTGTTCTAACATGGTTCTAACATGGTTCTAACAAGGATTGGTCTTGACTGGTCTTGCTCATGAGATCAACTTCCTCGGTGGCCGCTAAGAAAGCAAATAAATGGTGCCTTCCTCGTCCCCTCCCCGCCCCTCACCCTGCGTGTGTGTGCGCCGCCTGGGCATCATTCTTAACCGGATACCACGCCAAACTCACAAATCTGCCCCCGGCAAAAAATAAAACAAGCACGAGTAAGGCCATGGCGGTACATAAACTAGCGGGCGTTTCGTCAGCGCTCACCTCCGGTTCTGCTCAGGCGGCAGGACACTGCACTCCTCGAAGTAGAGCCACATGTCTGAGGTGCGTGATGTGACCTGTCTCGAGCTGGCAGGCAGTCTCTCCGATTAATTTTTCGACTTGCGTCTCTCCGCAGCGCTACGGCCGCGGGTGGTCCGCTCTGCTGCGCGCTTAGCTGCGCCGTGTTTTTATCAGCTTATCGCGGCGGCCGTGTGCCGCTCATCGTGTCGGGCTGCAGGCTTTCAGGTGCGCCGCGGTCACACCCGCACCTGTGCTGTGCGCGGCCATGGCGCGGCCGCGGCGCCTAGCGGCGCCCACCTCAGACCTGCACCGACGTCCCGCCTCCACCACCACACCGCGCGCCAGGCTGACTGACCCTGCCCCTCTTCGCGCCACCAACACCCGCTTCTTGACCCCAGGGTTCTGGATCGTTGCGAAGGAATCAAAGAACTTAAGAACAATGATTTCGATTTTTTTAATTAATAAACGTTTGTTTCACATTGTATACTTCCACAACAGGAATCAATCTAAGTTTGGGGAGAGGGTGGAGCTGGGGGTGAGAAAATCCAACACAGCCATGAGTGAACCTAACTTCAACCCGAATCCTCAGAAATGACACATTAGTGCATGGACAATTGAGGAGGCATGTAAAGAGTAAATTGAGGTCACTATACACAGCAAAAGAAACATGAACATGACATGGATGCGCCAGTAAATGGAAATATTAGAATATTGTTACAGTTTATTTGACTTCAACTTGGACTTAATATTTAAAAAATAGAAACAAATGTTTAATCCTCATAAAGAATTAAGACCTACTCTGCTATTTTCAGTACAGCAGGATAAATTTTACAAAATCAACACACAACTGTCAGCACAGACACAATATTCTCACACACATCAAGCCTCAATCAAAATCATCAAGGTATTCAGACACTATGTTTCAGAAATTATGTATGAATCTAGCTGACAGGAATGAGTCATTCATGGGCAGACAAGATAAAAGCATTCATTAAATCACAGCATGTTGCAGTGCCCATTCACACACCAGCTGTATTCCATCCAAAACAAGCTACAAATATACAAGAAAATGTTGGTGTAAAAGTAAGCAAGTCAGTTCATCATTCTAATTGCATCAACAAATTCTGTACCCACAAAACTTAACGTGAAACATTTGATGAACAGAGGAAACTTAAAAATTTGCACCATTCCGTCATCAAACTGTGTAACAACAAACATGAAAACAAAAAGAAATATAAAAATATCAATCATTGAATGAATACTTCAGAACAGCATGCAATGCAAAACGTATAAAAGCTGACTTGAAGGCATGTTAGATAAGTCATACCTCATGAAAAACAGTTGAGTTAAATGAGATCCAATTTTTAGACTGTTTTATGAGCAACTGTAGCACCAAGTGCCCATCTTTGACAGAAATTCAAAAGTTAAAATAAAAAGCATGTGTTCATGACTTCCAAACATTAAAAAGTCGATAAAGACAGAGATAGAAATAACAATGTAAATGCGTTTAAAACATGTCAGTACTCATGGGCCTTCATCAAACAAGCTTAAGCAAAAAATACTGCAGTTTTGCGAGATACATATGCAGGTTTGTATATAATAAAATTTAGCAGAAAAGACTTTGTGATCAAACAAAACAAAAAAATGAGTTTAGAGGACAATCAATAATGTCCTGTAATTACACAACCAACTTAAGTTGTGGTTGGAAACAAACAAAGAAAACTTTATGTACAACATTCACTTAAACCAAGAAAACTTTCAAGAGGAAATGGGCTGTTGGCTTCTCAATCCTCCCGACAGAGCTCAAGATAAGACAACAATACCCTATGAACTCGGTATTACAGGTACCACAATTAAGTAACTTAATGTGCACCAATACACAATATATAACAAAGATACAAAACAAGAAACAAAGCTGTTAAAATTGTTTCCAGGAAAGCCATGGTTTTGCATGCATGGAGATGCATTACAATCACAGTCTAAATTAATTAATATGCAGCTTAGCAAGCGTAACTATCAGAATCAGTCGCCACAAATAGAAAGGATGGCTTCAAGCTAACCTTTGCTAGCTTACATAAAGAGGAACACAATAATGTAAAATGAGAAAAAAAAATGACATAATTTAAAGGATAAGGATCTCCTCCACCACAATGTTCTAGAAAGCTACTATATCAAAAAGAAAAAAGTTACACAGAAAGTCTGTTAGGTCTTCAAAGTTCACCAACGTAAATAATAAAGAGCCACAAAAAATAGCAATCAGCAGCTCTTAAATGGTGATTTGTTCAAGAATGCATTTGAAAGGTCAACCCTTTGAACAGTTTGTCTACCTGGACTCATGAACAAGAATTTAACTCTACACACACAGACACACACACACAAACACACTAGTAGAAATTTCTTTTGCTCCTAAATAAGCTTATGAAGAAGGCTCATCATTTAAGCAGAGGAAATTGATAATACCCATTCATAAACCACTAAATCAAATCAGTCAATCTCCATATGCCTATCTCTTGCAGATAAAGAAATGAAGCACCAAGTAAAATAATCTCTTGAGTAATTGGAAGTTACCCGCAAGAATTTGGTAGTTAAGCAAGAAGCAATGAAAAGCAACATTTACAAGTCAGCACATTCTTGTACAAAGGTAGGCTGGTTCTGTGTGCAGGTAAACAGATGTGATCTTTTGAATATGATGCAATTAAATTATTATTATTATTATAATTTTTTAACCCAAGACAACAGCAGTTTTGAGTAAACTCATGAAAGAGAAATTCAAGTACATAGTGCCTTTATAATAATACAACATTAAAAGCTCTCAATGACCCCAATATTTTCCTGCATCTTTCTGGTTTCATACCTAAATCATATTCATTCATATCTTTCAACAAATGCATTTTTGAAATTGAAGCAGAATGTCATCAAAACTTGGAATGCAAATGGAGATCTCTGCCTGGCAATTTGTTTTACCCTGTCCTTCGATTCTCTCTGAACATGGCTGACGGCAGGTCAAATGCCTAGCAAAACAAGGCATGATGCTTTTTATTGCTGCAGACTGAAGCAGTTCATAGATTGATACCAAATAATCCTGATGGGAAAGTAATGATGACGTTCAGCTCAGCGAATAGAGGATGAAAGAAAACATCACTGATAAGTTGTCATGAAAAATTTGGCACAGGGAGTGAATTAATGTTAGTATTGATAGGGCTCTTACTGCGGAAAATGATGTGACACACTTTGAAGTACCCAGTTTGACAAATAAAACTATAAATAGACTTTGTCAGTCTTTTTCTTTTTTTAAAAGTAGCAGAATTATAGAAAGTGAAGAGGTTTTGGCTGAAATGTTAAAGAAAATTAGGATGATCAAAAAATTATGGAACAGACAAACACTTCAGCCTTGAAAAACCACATTTAAAAAAATGTACATCCTCTTGGCTTGCTTACTCAGGTTTCAATTAAATTAGCATACAACAAAAACTGTGTGAAGATTGAGCCCAACAGCACCTCACATACCCTTTTTTAAAAGAAATCCGATATCATGTACTATAAACTTATGTACAAAATCATCTTCCTCTTGTAGTCTGTTTCCCAAATCCATACTACGGAAAACGTGATTGATAATATTAAAAACCTAATTAATTACTTGCCATTCTCTCTTTATCATTTACTCTCATGCACTCACACTCACTCACACAGCCAATTAAGAGAAAAAAACATGAACGAGTTAAAAAAAAGCCTCATGTACGCAATTTGTTTCTACTGGTATATAATTTGTTTGCTTTCAGAACTTCAGTGTCTTTTAGTTGCAGCACTTTTTTTTAATAATAACATTTAATCAATAAATGTGGACAGATGTAACAATAGGATCTATAAACACCTGCATGTCAAATGCTAACTAGTGTGTACGGGTAATATAGTCACATGTTATCAGCTGCCTCCTGCACCAGACCTGTACCAGCTCATGTCCATGACTAACAAAAATATCACTAACAAAACTTTAAAAACATGCTATTTAATTTTGCTCAACAAGCGAGTGAAATGTACAGAACCTTCAATATTCCATTACATGAATTGAATTAAAATTAAGTGCACAGATGCTGATGCTTTGCAGAATTTAAGAAGACTTATGTTAATGGGATGACCAACCCTTTTCAGTTCTGACTCCCTGAGCTTGAGAATCTAAATTAACCTGATGCACTTCCTTTGATTAATAATAATGATAATAATAAAAATAATAAAAAATAATGATAAAAAAAAGGAGTATCATATTTTCATTAGTTGATGGAAGTGAGGTGAAAATAAGCAAACTACAGGAAAGAAGCACCAAATTAAAACCCGATAGTGGTATGTATTTTCACAAGTTTTCTTTACAACTGAACACAAACAGTGTAGAATCTATAAAAACACATGTTAATGCACAGCATTATGACGCTGAGCTTTTTAAAGTTGATTAACTCAGTGACTAACCACTTCATGATTTTAGCTACAGCTATGGATATTCCAGTGTCTGAAATCTTCAGTGAGTTCATCACAGTACAAATGCTACAGAGACAATTTTACAGTCTGCAGACCACAATTTTAACTCAAAAAGTTTCCCTTGCAATCTCTAAAAGCCACATCATAAAATATCTTAAAATATATACAATGAAGAGGTAAAACAAAAATCAATGATCATTGAAAGAATCATTGACAGTAGCTTTACAGGGCAGAAAAAAAAAATGCTTATTACATAGAAGTGATCATGATTCCAAGCAAAGGTAAACAGGGACCAGGGCCAGAATTTCTGCATCCACTTCATTTAAAATACAGCCATTAAAATGCAAATACATAATTAGTTAAAATATAGAAAAGCAATCACATGCATACAGTATTTCGAACTTCTAAAACCACACATACATAACATTCCCACAGTTGCACATCCACACAAGATTGCTCTTTAATTTCCCTTCGGACTTAGTTTTGCACAGGGTTGGGGTTGTTGAGGATACTGTCCCGTGAGTTCGAGTGGCTTGTGGCTCTTAACAGAGTCACTGCTTCTCTTTCTGGACTGCACTCAACCACAGATAGTCATTTCTGACGACCGGACTTCTTCTTCCTACGTTTGAAGAAGCAGCAACACCTAGAGAAAGTAATAAATAGAATGTGTTTAATAACCCTTATTGGGGATAGGGACTTCTTTAAAATAAGAAGCATGAACACCTTCAGAATAAAGTAAAACTTACTTGGTTTCATCCACAATTTCTACCTCAGCAGCTGCAGTGATGGGTGTATTTGAATGACCAGCAGTGGGATCATCATTTGCAAGTTCGCCATTTGTTGAGCTCACAACCTGTAAACAGAACAACAACCATCATAGTATTATTTCAGATGTCTGTAGAAAACGAAAGGAAGGGAAAATGTGTCTTAAAACTAACATACACACAAACTACACAGATACACAGATCTATGTAATGACTAACCTGAACAGAACCATGTCTATCAGCAGGGGTAAGATTACCCAGAGTATTATTAGGTTGTTTATTTGGTACATCTGGCCAAGCTGGGACACCTTTGGCAGCTCCCTGTAAAACAGAAGACTCAAGTAAGAGGAAAAGTAAAAGCAGTTGGTAAAAGAAATGGACAGGTGTGTCTGAGGCAGAAGATGTAGGAGATATGTGTTACTACTGTACTTCAAAATATCTCGAGACTTTCATTAAGTAATTAAGGAAGTTGGACATTATTGCATCTAACATAACGTACAATGCAATCGTCATAACGATGGCATGAAAAATACTGGTGCATGATAACTTAGGATGATTTGCTGTTGAATTAACCAGAAGGAGCAAAGGTTGGCATTCAATGTTTCCACAAAACAAGGATTAGAAGGGTCATAAGTGACACGTGATGAACATGTACAATCATCCCTTACAGACGGAGGAGGATAGCAATGATGGAATGCATACACTGTGCACAGGAAGATGATAGAGGGAAGTAACCAGGATTTTCAGGGTAACTTAAAAGGGAGAAATACTAATCCATTTAGACAGGACATTGACTGAATTGCAGGAAGTCTTCCAATGAAGACTACATCATTAGCAATACTCCTGACCTCAACAACAAGCAGCATGTCGTCCTCTGTGTCCTCAAATTCACTTTCATCTCCCTGTGAAGGAGCCACACAAGTTATGGCCAGTTTAAATTTAGATGACAATTCCAAATCAGTAAACCAATGGGAGTAGGACAGAATTTAAATTGGTTAAGTATCCAGTGCACATAAAGAATGCCATGCACACAGCCAGCCTCTTAATAACTCCAGGATTGTAAAAAGTTACAAGATCAAGATTCCATGATTGTTAGGTGTCTTACCTTGTTAGCTGGAGGAATCCTATCTCTATTTGGTGATGTGACTATTTCATGGCCGGTTTGTAAAGATCCAACAGGTGTAGACTGCTGACACAAAAGACACATTTATGAATCAGTTAGGGCAATAACCTTGTTAAAAATCTCCTTTACTGAATACTTGGGTTATGACAATTTCCATTTTATATATTTCAACAGCAACAACAAAAAAAAAAAAAATTAAGAAAACCAAACAAGAAGATAAAATGAACTTTAGGATGAAACAACAGTATCTTCATCTTAGTTAAGTCCCAATGTTAAGCTTGCATTATTTGAAATAGTAAGTTGGGAGTTAACTACTTAACAGTAAGACTGTACCATGCATTGATCAGTCCCACTTCACCAAGACTGCAGCAGCTTCAACTGGTGACAGCCTGCTGCAAGCCTAGCAAATAACTTTCCACAGCAGTGTTACAGACCCAAAAAGCAGAGGATCATTTGTGGTCCAAGCTCGTCCAATTCAAGTTCTAGTATCAAGGACTAATACTGCAATTCACCAAAATATACATAGAAATTATGTAGAACTAACTTTTTTTGTCAACAGACTGCCCCACAAATGAAATGAAAATATCTTAGAATGAATTATTTCAGAAAGTCTCACACCAAGAGGCAATTATCCCACAGTAGGAAACCACAACCCACAGAAAGAACAGGAATAGAAAATCCATTTTATTTCAAGAACAGAACCAAAAAAAAAAGACACAAAAATAAAGTAACAGTCATTGAATATTACTAGTAAATAAAGAAAGTTTGATATCTCAATAACGACATAAGAATCTGCGCCATCGCTAAAAACCATGGTATCAAAAGCAAAAGCATTTTAAACAGCTTCAAGCCGTGCACAGGAGATAAGACAAGTATGAAATAAGAAAAGTATTGTTAGAAAATGCGAACTAAGGGCATGAACAAAGTAAAAAATGTGATAAATAAAAGCTTGCAAAATTAGAACATACACAAAATATTAAAAAAAAAAAAAAACACCCACAAATTAAATGAAGTGCAAGAAGTACAAGCACACCTTTATCTGAAGCTGACTTTAAATTTCAGCCTAATAAGCTGGTTTATAAACCTCAACATAAAAACAGAAAAGGGAATAACCCATCTTGAAACAATCTCCATGTTATCAGTGAATATCACAGGAACTTTACAATAGGCCTAAAAGTAGATGTTGCGATCAACAAAATGCTTATGGGTGTGGCAAAAACAGGGAGCAGCGAAACAAAGACATCAGGTCAATGGGCTCAAGGGACGGAAACATAAGGAATAACTACTTTTTCGGGTACGGAACATGTTGAGGCATGTCAACATCCTCATCGACACATACAGACCTTGTCAGATTTGTTTTTCGCGATGTTTGATGGTGGGGCATCCCTGATAAGTCTCATTGCGTGGAAATTAGGAGGCTAATAGCAAATAAGCCATTACATAAACATTAATCTTAAAATCTAATAGGAGTTTGATTCAAAAACAATATGTACTTCTTATTAAAAAAATAAAGATTATATTTGGAATAAAGCTACAGATTCTAGTCAGGTAAAAGACACATTTTGAGAATGGAACTGTCTCAACTCAATTCAATCCTTTCCAAAAATTCTATTCAAAAATATAGTATTGAGAAAAGCTGATTCAAACAACAATGAAGGAAGTAAGCAGCTAATACGAGACTATCAGTGACAGGTTACTCTAAAACCTCTTCAGCAGAGAGCATAATTAAATTTCAAATGGTATGGATCACAATACATATAAGCCACAATATCACAGGAGAGTCCACACAAGATAAAAAGGCTTATAGGTATCCTGCTGATGCTGTTTGTTTTGAAGACTCAAAACCACACTTTTATCGCATAAATTGCTTTGCAACTACACCTTGAATCAATCACGCAGCACATTTAGGTTGAACTAACCAGGTGAAGTTAAATTAGGACAGGTAGGACTAGAGCTCAGAAACATGTCGACAGATTAGATCAATGTCAAAAATACAGCGACAAATAAAATGGAAAATTTAGATTGAATGCAGTTAACATGAAATTTACAGGCGAGATGGCTTGTGAGGAACATGCATTTTATCTTCTTTGGCCCGTGAGGACAAGTTATTGTGACCAGTCTGATGGGGCTTATGTTGCACAACTGATTGAGTTGGTGTATGGATTTGGGATCGAGTAGGTATTGGCCGTGAACTTGAAGGTTGCCCATGGACCTGACCTGAACCCTGTGCTCGAGATGTGGCGCCCTGTTTGTGACTTTTCGATAAAATATTTGACTTAGAGGCTAGGACAGGTCCTTCTGAAACGGGCAGCGGGCGACGAGGGGTCGAAGTTCGTCCCTCAGAGGCAGAAAGAGGTGGTGGTGCAGCTAAGGCTTCATGGTTGGGACCATCTTTTGGTTTACTTAAGGGAATCGGTTCATTTGGTTCTTCAACTGTGTCTGGAGAGGTCTGGAAATCATCAGGAGCCACATCTTTCTTGGTACTGGAGCTTTGTTTAAGATGCTCTTGGGTAATTTCTTTTCTATTAGGAATGCTTTCTTGAAGCACATCAGGGACGTTCTCTTTAAATGTCTCTTTCAGATAGTTTGGTTCCTTGGCAGTGTCAGTGACAAGTTCTCTCATTGCATCAGCTAGGGGAGCAGGAGTTGCTTCCTGCTCTGTAGTGACAATTTGTGCAAGTGCAGTTGTGTCAGCTTCAGCAGCAGGTTCAGTTGTGTGTTGTGTCTGCCCAACATGCAAATACGCTGTCACATTTCCTCACATGCAAAGAGAAGGCCACAGATTGTCTCAGCATTTGCGTGCAGCAATTTTTAAAAAAGAAGTTTCAGGAATTTAAAGCAAAACTGGGAAAGAAGGAACTAGTTCAAGACATGCAAGAAACACCATTTTGAAATTTGAATGAAATTTCAACAATTTTATAAGCAACACACCAACACCGAGACAAAGAAATCAAGAAACTATAAGACGAAGGCACAACATGCCACATGCAAGGGGCCGTTCATTAATTACCTATTTACATCGACCAAGATAGAAGACAACCCCAACCCCTAAGTAAAGGTTCTAAACCGTCTCATGGACTGAAAAATTTTTGAAGCAGAGACCCCTTTCTGTATCAAATAAATTAATGAATGGTCCCAAACAGTTCACACAAGAAAAAAAAAACAAGAACAAAGAAAACAACAGAAGAAACCAGGGAATAATTTAAAATCAGCACTCACCATGGTCTTTCCTGTCCAGTCAAACTCTCCATCATCAACATATCCTCTTCTTTCAAACAGTTCTTGGAACAACTTTCTCAGATATTCATAATCGGGCGTTTCAAAGAAGTCAAGACGTCGAACATAGCGCAGATATGTGGCCATTTCCTCTGCAATTATTGATATTTCAATTATTGTAGACCAATTTATTTTAAATAACTTACAAGAATCATATGACTACTTTACTTCAAGAAAAAAAAAAAACTATCATACCAGGATGACCTTCACAGAGTGATTCTATTGGTGTGGCCCTCTTTGTATCTCCAATTTTCTGATAACGTTCTTTCAAAGTGTCTGCTTTGAGACCTTGCCATGGGAGGCTTCCTCGCAGAAAGTACATAAACATGTGTCCTAAGGCTTCAAGGTCATCACGCCGACTTTGTTCTGAGGGGCACATACATGTTTAGTCAAGTAATCATACTAAAACTGTACAAAAAAGCTGCAAGAACAAATTAAGGGACCATTTGGAAGCACTAAGACAACATACCCTTTCCAAGATGAGTGTTAATGCTCATGTATCTAGCAGTGCCGGTAAGACTCTTGTGTTCCCGATAAGGGATGTGCTTGTTCGTTTCTAAGTCTATGTATTCCTTGGCCAGTCCAAAGTCTGCAATACAAATGTACACAGTGATTACCATTTGCCTTAAAAATAATCCCTACAAAAAAAAACCTAACCTGAACATACCTATTATATGAATTACTTTATCTTTTTTGTTAGTACTTCGTCCTATGAGGAAGTTTTCTGGCTTCACGTCTCTGTAGATTAAATGCCTAGTGTGCACATATTCTATTCTATGGAGCTGAAATCAAGATCAAACATTCATTACAATAATTTATATGGTCAGGATTTTTTTTTGACGTATTAGATAAACAAGTTAGGTTAGTGAAAAAGAAACTTACCAGCTGAGTGGCTATCATGAGCACAGTCTTCAGTGAAAAGCGTCTGCCACAAACCTCAAATAGGTCTTCCAGGCTGGGTCCTAACAGCTCCATGACAAGGGCATTGTATTTGCCACAGGGACCAAAGTAGTACACTTCTGGGATACCCTCTGCTGACAAAAACGGGAACATTAGAACAAGGTTGAGACCCAGCTAATGGCAGGTGCATGGAACACAATGTATAGAATCCTGTGCCAGCAAAAACTGGCAAACAGTGCTTTGATGTGCATTCCATGCAACTACAGAAAAGCATTTGGGCAGTTCAGGACAGTACGCCCATCGAACCTTCAGAGGGCAATAACACAAGAGTACCATATTCAGAGAAATTCATGGTAAAGATAGATGTGAGTATCAGTGAACAGTAGTTTGTTCAGTATTAGGCAAGGGTAGAGTTCCTCATGAAGAAACTAATAAGACATGAGAGTTAAAATGAAGACTGATTCAGTTTCTTTCAACTGGCCAGCAGCAGCTTTCTTTCCTAACCAAACACGAACAAAATTGTACATTTAAAGAAAGCATTGGGCTACATATTCAGTAGTGCAACCATCCACATGAAAGGGAAAACAAAAAAAAGTCTTAGCTGTGCTGAAAATGTGAAACTGCATTTTTCATAACATCCAATCAATGAGCTATACTGAAGTAAAACATCATCTAAAGGCCCTTCATGCAAAATTTGCCAACACAATATTTCAATAAAAATTATGACGAGCAAAACAGGTACGACTAATATTCCTTCAGAAATCATGGCACCTAACCTGCAGTTTATCTCAGAATGTTGACAGAAACCTTTGTTTTGGAACAAAAGCAGGACATGCAAATATAGTACCCATTACTTTCAAATCTATTGAGCTTTATCTAAGAAATAAGAAACAGAAGTGCATATCAATGCTTTGTTTGCCAAATGAATATTATTGCTTTGTGTCTCACATCTGATACAACACAAAAACACACAGCACAGCTTGAATTAGATACCAGATGTTAAATGGATCTTGGGATGCAAGTACTACAAGGTTACCATTCCCTGCTTCAATATAAAAGGTCACTTCAGAAAATGGTACTACAGATGGTGATTATGGTTGAAATACCAAAACAAATCATGGTTTTCATAGAATCTTTGCAAACCCCTCATTTCCAAATGATCTATAAAATACTTCAGAAAAGCATTGTTGCATAAGTCTATTTCAAAAGCAGATCAATAAAATCTAAATATTTGATGATAGAATAAGAAATTTTCCTTCGAACTAATCAGTTTGTATTATAAGAAACTCCACAAGAATTTTGTACATGCTGCCCAGATAATTCCTTTCCTTCCATTTCATATGAGAACAGAGTAAAGGATTCAATTAACGAGTCTAATTAAAATATATTCAAACAGCCTGTTGTGAAGAGATGTAATTTAACAGTTTATGCAACAGCGTGTGTGTTGTACAGCAGCGAAACAAGCGATCCACATACCCGGCACCCGTGTCTCGCCATCTTGATGCATGTCATCCATGTCTCTTTTCTTAGCTTCTTGAACAGCCCCTTCCACTCGTGAAGACAATCCACCTGCTTGCAGTACATGCATGCACCCCTGTCACTGTTCTGTTTTGTCTTTTTATTTCACCCATTTGCAATTTCCAAATTTGACTCAAGAGTAAGATTTGAGTTAAGGAATCTCAACACTAGGACATTACATTAATTGTGCAACTACTAAAATAAAAATCTCTCATGAAAATAAGTGCAACCGACATGTTTGGCAAGCCAGCTGTTATTTATTAGGAGTAAAACCAAAACTTCTACAGGTAGGTAATTTAACAGCCGTTAAGTGGATCTAAAACAAAAATCCATTAGCATATAGAAGTCCGGGATTCAATTGCATGTGAGCCAGCAAATTAACTGTGTAAGTTTCGGTTAAGTGCAATCTCTAGTTAAATAGAAACATAAACCCAAGGGGTGAAAATTGTGGCTTAGGATTCCCTACTGTATCTTATTCATTCTTTGCAATGTGGCTAGGGTATAGACAGGGTTGACAAGTACATGAAGTTTGTGAAACTATTGTCTAAATTGTGTTATATTGAACCCTCTGTAAGGTCCAATTTTCCAAAGGATTTAAAAAAAAAAAAAACAGTTTTAGAATTATTAGCAACTTACCATGAGATCCTAGCAGTTTGTAAAACCTATACTCCAGATGTAGTTGTGGAGCCTTTGACTTCATTGGTTCCTAAACAAAAGATGAGAAAATGATCGTAAATATGGCTTATAAATGTGTTCAGCTAGAGGAAGAATGGACTACACAGCAATTGCCTCCTTACCATTTTTATGGCTACATGTTCGTTGTTGTACAGATTTTTTCCTGACAAAAAAGAAGAAGGGGTATTATTATTAGATGCACTAATAGAGGTATGGTCTCTGAAGGGAAAGCTCAAAGACAGGGAGAAAAAGTAAAACAATAAAAGAATTTTAAGACTTCCTACAGTAAATATAGTAGGCAGAAGAAAACGTTGTGAAAAGAAGGTGAAGGGTGGACTGGGCCATGGCGTGACCAAGTCTGTGCAAGAACTCATTGAATGAACTATCCGCAGAAATGACAAATGTTATTTTACTAAACATTGACAGTAAAACATAAAGAAACATTTGAAAAAAACAAAATGTATGTAAGGATAAAAAAAACAAAAAAAACTTGAAAATTTGGCCTGACATTCCTTTATCCAAGTTAACTAACCCAGACCCTCTGAGGATACATACACTGAGTCATCACAGGGGAAAATAACCAAAGCAGTGTTTCGGGCCCGTGCAAGGACAGAGAACTTGGGCCAAGGGGCGCTGGGCACCGCAAAACAAAGCGTTTTGTCCAGGCACCTGTCAAGAGGTCCGGCCTAACCTATGCAAGGTGACGGGGGAGGAGACCATGGGGACCCTTGGGGGGGCCGAACCCACTCCAACTGTGGGAGGCTACGGACAAAACTTACCCAGTCTTAGCTCCCCGAAATTGCCGCATCCTATCTTCTTTCCAACTCGGAAGTTGGGCCCCACCATGAGAACCCCCGAGCTGGAGGACATGCTGTGCCGACTAGTATGCATGCCAGTGCGACCGCCTCCTCCTCCGCCTGCGCTTGACCTGGATACTCGTTTGTTTGCTTCTTCGCGGTTGCTATCCTTCTCTCTGTCCCTTCCTTCACGTTTCTGCATACTGTATCACACACAGGGTGTCAGCACCAGCCCAGCGCAGCGCTCTATGACGAGAAAGGGGCTCAAAGCCTTTGCCTCTGCGCCTGTCGGCCCAAGGCAGCCCAAGGCCTAGGCCAGCGGCTCCGGGTGTCGGGCGCGGGGGCCCAGCCATTCAACCATGCCCAGGTGCCGCACGTCCCCGCCGGTCCTCTGCACACCGACTATCAAGAAATGTTCACAGCCAACACGTTTCGGATGCACGACGAACACACCAACATTGCTTTAGTTTGGCAAAAATAGCACTTGAAGATTGACTACACTCCACTACCACCACCGTTGGCCGCCATCTTCCCAACCCTATTAACTCGGCGCACGGCTACAACCAACCACTTGCCGCTATGGCCGCCACCTCCAGGCAAAAATCCGCCGAGCGGGATATCGGTAAACTTGGGCAATTTTAAAAGAGGGCGAGAAAAGCACTGCACTCGTTGAAATGAGGTTGATAAATGATATGTAGCGGGGCTACTTTGTTTGGTAACAATTCGTTGCTCGATGGATTGAGGGCCGCAGTACCGCCAACAACACAAGGGTAAAAGATGAGTCATACAGTTTTATTTCCAAAACGACGAGCGCAAAATGGCAGCAGGGAATCGGGACCGTCTACCGACGTGTCATAAAAACGTGGCTCAGCCGCGAGACAATTGGCCTAGAATGCGGGTCATTTAAAAATGGAGCTTGGTTTTGTTTCACAAAAAGGGTTAGGGATGATTGGGACTTGGGGGTCACTGCCCGTGCGGCGGTGGCGGCTGCAGTAGCAGCAGCTCCGGGTGGGGCCCCGTTCACGGCCCGTGCGGTCCGAAGCTGTCTGCCGCCGCAGCAACACGCCGTGCGCGGTGCAGAGGCTGTACAGGCTGCAGCGCAGCGCGTAGCCGCGTAGCGCAAGGTGGCGAACCAGAAAGCCCGAAAGGGTGAAACCCGTCGAGGCAGGGGTGGAAAGTTGAAAGTTCGTGGCGAAGCCTCTGAGCGGCAGTGCGAGTGTACACTGCCGGCGCTCACGCCACAGAGGCGAGGCGCCCTTGCCGCGGGGTCAGAGGGCACCAGGGCGCACCTTGGTGCCAGTGGGGCGTAAGTGCCGCCAGGGTGGACCCACCCACCGGAGAGGGGAGGACGCAGTTTTTCCCGGCCTGAGACTCGAAGTAAACTGGATCAAACTGTAGAGTGGCACGCAAAGTGCCGGATTGAGTGGCTGGGCGGCGGGGAAGTGCCGGGGAGGTGCCTCTCGGCCGTGGGCCGTGGACGCGGCGCGGCGCGCCTCTGCTGTCTCGTGATGAGGACTCTGCTTTCCCCTCGGCAAGGTTATCGCAATGCGCTGTGACGCGCAGCGCGGGCCGCGACAAGGCGGGCTCAATTACTATATTGCTAGGAGCAAGCAGCGCACCCTGCTGCGCCGAGCTGCGCCGAGCCGCGCCACGCGCGCCCGGACGACGGAAGGAACAGGGTGTCGTCGGCGTCCCCGCCGCCCTGGAGGAGGCCGACTCCTCGGCGCGCACGACGCTCGGCGGCCCGGCCCGGCCCGAACACACCGGAAACCCCGCGCGCGACTCGACTCGATTCTTGGAGATTCCGCATGACGGTTCACATTCCGCCAACGTCTCGAAGGAAGGACCAGCTGGCTGATTCCACACATCGCTGTCATCGCTCTGTCTCTCTCGCACTCATGGAGCGTCAGGACGCCAGAGCGACCGAGCGACTAGGTCCAGCCTCCGGACGTCCGTTGCTGTTGCCATTACCCGCGCGTGTGGTACAGGGTACCGAGCGGCACCGCTGCGCTCCGCATTTCCCGATCACTTGGCCTGCGCCCCAGCCCAGGGAGAGATAGAGAGAGCCAACTGCCCCGGCTAGCCCAGCCCAGCCAGGCCCAGCCCCCTCGGGCAGCTAGGTCCAGCTAGGTCCAGCCGCTTATTGGCTTGATTGGGCCGGCGCGCGGAAGGCTAAAGCTGGCCCATGCTGGGAGCGCACACTTCGTACACTTTGTCTCGCCTTGCTTTGACTGGCGTGAGTAATGCCCCTGGCGGCCGCGCGAACTGCTGCGAATGGAAGTCACATGTAGCATTGAAAAAGTGGGGGTCGTGGAGGGGCCATGGGGGGTGGGGTGGGGGAGGCACCGCGTTTGGCTACGTGAGGCGCGAGTACGTGCCGTTTATTTTTATTGACTCTGCTGATTAACGCACTGCATGCTAATAAAGGCTCGTCTGTCCTGTCGGCGGCACCGCCACTGCAGACTCATTCCCAGCTCTGCTGCTTTCGTCGCTCTGTCTCTCTCGCACTCATGCGGCGTCCCGCAAGGGTGCGAGAGAGATAGTGGCGATCAGTGCTCGGAAATCAGCCCGCTGGTCGGCCAGTCGGTCGTCGGTGTGAGTACAGTCGGTGGGGTGGGCCGCATGCCGGCCTGGGGGTTTGGATCCTTTAGCCGCCGTGTGCTGGTTAGTGTGCTTAGGCGGAGAGGGGTCGCGAGTGCCTACAGAGCTTCAGTGGATCAGTGGAGCTTCCCCCTTCTTTTTTTGCACCATGTGGGGAGGGGCGGTGGGGGGGGGGGAATTAAGAGTGCCACCCCACGGTGTGCTCCACCTGGTCGAGCCCGGGTAGCATTCGATTTTAAGATCGCTGACACCGAAGGTAAATGGAAACTTGACGTGAGCCGTGCGTCTCCGCGTTTGTGTTCAGCTACTGTTTTCATCGTCTGCTACATTCGCGCCACGCCTTGTCTGTGAACTGCAATGTGCAGGCACATCGATCCCGCCAACTGCAATGTGCCTTCACCACCACCCGAGCCGGTGCTTAGGCTATGAAAAATTCACGTGGCAGTTCGGCAGCGCCAATTGCAATGAGTGTTTAAAGCTGGCATCGGCAGTAGTATGAAAAACTCTCATTTCTCTTTTCGAGTAGGGGAAAGCATTTTCATTTAATGCTGAGAAGGGTCCATGATACAAGGAAATTATAAATTGGGCAAGAAGACTAGGTGTCGTTCTTATTTTGCGATGGCAGGCGCGACGACCTCTTCGTTCAAGCGAACAGGGTGAACATGTAAACGACGGTGTTGTTTCTCGTAGTCATCGGCAAGAGACTTCGGGACTTCGGGGCAGCTCCGGCGAACCAGAACCTCAATCTAGCGCCAGCCAAAGAGCGCGCTTAGAACTGCCATTTAAATGTCAGGGTACCTCACTATCCACTGCTTCCCCACGCACGCCACGGATTATGCGAACCAAATGGCACAATCCGACAAAAGTCAACAAAAATCTGTGGTTTTCCTCATGAAACCGCGGCTTTACGATAAATAATTTTTATTGTGAAAGTCAGCGAACAGTGTAGTGGTTGTGACAGCGGGCCAGGCGTGAGAACCCGGCCCAGGTGTCCATTATGGCGCCTTGCAGGGGCCGTCCCGGCCGGTCGGCGAGCCGGCTGCTTGCCATTCCGTGCCATTCGTCCAAAACTCGCTCGACAAAATTTCCCATTTTCTCCTGAGCGCTCTGGGCGGCTGTCGAGGTTGGCAGCCCGCCTGACGCGACGCCACCGTAATTCAATGATTGCAAATTAGCGCCGCCGGGGAGGGCAGTTTGTGTCATGCAACTGATGGGCGAAGAAGAAACGTCTCCAAGAGAAAAAGATCTTAACGTGTTGATTTTTTTTTTGGTTTCACGTGTCGATTGTCGGTGTAGCGGTGCAATTCTTGTCGGGAATGAAAAACCCCTTTCGGTGATATAAGGTGTGACCGCAGCGCCGCATGCAACAAAGGAGCAGACGCAGGTGCGCAGCGTGTGGTCTGGAGCCGACTGATGCCGAGGCGTCTCTGCGTCGCTGTGCCTCTCTCACTCATGGGATGGCGCGGTCCGCAGTGGTGCGAGAGTGACAGAGCGACGCGGCCGTTCTTCGGAATCGCTCGGCTGATGTCACAGCTTCAGCAAACTCTTCAGTCTCCGTTTTCGCGCTTTCTCCTGCGGCGTCGGTAATTGGGAGAGGGAGGAGGGGGGAGATTTGAAGGGGGAAGGGGAGGGTATGCCTTTTGCCTGTCCACGCGACGCCCGTGCAGCTCCAGCTCGCTGTGCCGCGCTGCGCCCGGTGCAAGGCGAGGAGCCCCAAAGAACTCGTCCATAGTACTCACGAAGCAGTCAACGAAACTCGAAATGTCATCAAAATAGTGTGTTTTTCTGGACGAAATTTTGACAAAAATTAGCCATTGCGACATCAACTGACGTCACGGGGAGCGTTTTGTGTTGTTCGAGGTGGTGGGAGCGCTCCTGCCCTGCAAGCTCACTTCGAACAGCACAGTGCCTTGGTCGCTCTGTCTCTCTCGCCCAGATGAGTGTGCGAGGAGGTCGACAGCCACGAAAGCTTCGGCCACTGCAGTGGCGTGCACAAGGGAGGGGCGGAGGGGGCGACCGCCCCTCCCGAAGGACCCTAAAAGGTATACTTTTAAGGCAGGTTTTGGCTCTAACCCCTGGAAGTTAGGCAACGTCTCTCAAAAAAAGGTCCCACCGCCCCTCCCGAGGAGGCGAGCTGTGCACGCCACTGGGCCACTGCTGCGAACGGCGTGTGCCCCTATGTTTTGCCCGACGTCACCAGGCGTGCTAAGTGGTCGGCAAATGAGTATGGAGGCCGCGCCTCCAGCGGCGTGACAACATAGTGACAACGCAGTGACGCGGTGACGGCCAGGTGACGCGGCCCCGCCGAGTGCGTGAGTTTGTGCCTGTGTGACGTCACCGCGCAGCCGAAATTACCTGTTTCTTCCAGCCAGTAGCCAATGAGGCCCATCGATTCCACGCACCGCTTCGGGGCAAAGAGGCAACGGCACGGCGGAGGCCTAGAATAGGCCACATAGAATATCGGTGGCCCTCATTTGAATGGCGACGCGACCACGGCCCGGCAGTCCGATTCACAGCGAACCGCGTAGACCGGCCGGCCGGCCTGCGTACTACTGCCTTGCCCACCCTATCGGAACCAGGTCGGACTGAGTCAAACCAGACAGGCAACCCCAGCGCCTTTAGTAGGCAAAAAATGTCGGACCTCCGAGACCGCAATACGATTACCTCCCCTGCTCTGCGAATTCTGATACACATGACCAGTTTTCACCGTGACTCCATATTCTTCTTTCCATCGCGAGGAGGACGGTGAATGTGACCTCTGCGCGCGCACTACACCGCTGCCGTCGGCTCGTCGAAATCGGTCGAAATTATGCAGCCGCGGCTTGGCGACCGTAGATCGCATGACTCACGACTAAGGATGGCCGCGACACGCCATTTCCTTCATTTGAGCCTTTTCTCGTTTTGTGCAGTGCAGTGCCCGACTCCCCTCCCCTCCGGTCTTGCCAGCGCGCCGGCGGCGGCGCTGTGACGAGTCTAAAGAGCCTCATAGTCCAAAGCTACCAGGAGCAGTGTGCAGAACTCCGTGGTGCAGATGTCGGATGTTTAGTTTTTTTCCGCAGACAAACAAAAAAATTCTCTTTTTCGTCTGTTTTCGCCCTATTAGACCACTTTTCAGAGAAAGACCCTAGCAAATGGAGAAAAAAAATTGCCTCAATTTTTCCCTTTTGCCATTTTTTTCCCCTTTGACCTCCCCTTTTCCCCGATTCGTGGGAAATTTCCCTCGATATCGTCACACTGACCAGTAGTCTCTCCCTCACCCCCTCCCCTTTTTGCTGCCGCTGTTCTGCCCAGTCATTGATATCTCCTACGAGCCGCGGCGGCCTAAAGACTTGCCTAAGACCGGCCGCGCGACCGACCACGTGACGTGGCACTCCAGATGATCTGTGGACTGAGGGGGCGTCCTGGTCAGACTCACGTGACGCCCCGTGTGGGTGTGAGCGAACGACGGAGCGAGTCTTCGGAATCAGGAGGCCGGCTACGTCAGTGCGTCAGACTAAACCTCGCTCTTGGTGGGAGTCCGCGAGTCCAGTCCGTGTGATGGCGCGACCGGCGAAAG
This sequence comes from Stenchaetothrips biformis, assembly GCA_030522485.1. Classification (NCBI taxonomy): domain Eukaryota; kingdom Metazoa; phylum Arthropoda; class Insecta; order Thysanoptera; family Thripidae; genus Stenchaetothrips; species Stenchaetothrips biformis. The sequence goes on from CM060098.1 coordinate 8,174,406, forward strand.
TCCAGGCCGCGCTCGCGTTAGTTTGTCCACACAGAGCAGTGTCTTCGCTATCCCTGTCGACAGAGACGCTAGACACCCTCTTGACAATCCACGCCGGATGTGTTTGGACATTCGTCGCGGCGATGGTGTTTATGCCGCCGCATTTCCGGTCAGGGTGTCCTGTAGGTGGGCGGGGTGCACGTCACCAACAGGGTTAAATACTCATCAACGAGTCCGCAGCTGGGGGGTTAGGGTCTCCAAGAGGCTCTACCAAAGTCTGCGGCTGTACGAAACGAACGCCTTTGCCTCGCGGAACTACTACACTGACTGGCCGGCCACTGGCACTGGCCCGCACAACCAACCGGTACAACGTGGCGTCGGGAGGATTACGGAAGCTTCTAAGCAGGCGACCTGCTTCATCACCAAACTTTGAATGCATAGTAAGCGGCCAGCAGCACGGGATTCGACGTCAATCGCTCAAATCCGAAACAGCCGTGAGACAAATAAAATCATGCCCCAGGGTGACGTTACCTTTTTAATTTAAGGGGGCCTTGCGACTTCGAGTCGACGCCCTACACCGGCCGGCCTGTGTCCCTTTCGCCGTGCGAAGCGCGCCCCGCCCCGCGGTGCATAATGCTGGCGTTCCAATTCAAATGAGCCCCATTGGCACGAAGCAACACCAAACGCTTCTCCGTCACGCCGGTCGGCTAGGACTTCCCTTCAATCCCGAACGGCTTGCTGTCCGAACCAAAGTTGGAATAATGGCCTTTGGTCTTTGGTCACCGCGCCGGTGTGACCGTGACCTCCCTATGCCGAAACCTCAAACTCGCTTCTCGCGGTTTTCGAGTGGGATGCGCGCAGCGTAGCAGCCGCACTACTTGCTGCGCTGCCACGCCACTGCGGTGCACGGTGCACTGTGTTCACGCGGAACGCCATGACAACGCGTCTCCACTCGGGCACGCGCAACGCGCATGGGTGCGCTCCATGAGTGCGAGAGAGACAGGGCGTCGGAAGCACTGTTCGGCATGAGGCTGCTGCGGCCGCGACTGACCGCAAACTGACCAGAGCTCGCCCCGCAGCGCCGCGTTCCGATCCGCCAGTCATGTTGCCTCCGCTGTTTGCCTTCCCGCCCGCCTGCTGCAGCCTGCTGCTGCTGCAGGCAGACTCGGTCCGCGAACTGAGCTTTCGTCGCTGCGTCTCTCTCGCACTCATGGGGCACCGCGCCGCAGGGTGCGAGGCAGACAGCACTCCATTGCCTGCCGCTAGGACAGTGCAACAAGGCGTGACGCAAGCGCGGGATGGTGGCTGCGATTGTGAGCCGCGTCGCTTTGCGTCGCGTTTTCGTCTCCTGACTGGCGCCTCTCGGATGCCGGCCGGGCCTTGCCGCCCGACCGCCAAACCCGGCCAAACCGCACTCGGCTCGGTGCGGCGCGCCGGTTTTAGTCGCTTTCCTTTTGCCTCCTTCCTCCTTTCCGTCGGTTTCTGTTTTGTTTTGCTTCTAAGTCGTTCGGCAGTTCGGCGCCTCGTCCCGGTGTGCCTCGCGACGCGGTGCGGCGGCCTGGCGGCGGCGGCCCCCGCTGTTGGCTTTTGCCGCCGGCCTCGTGCCTCGTGCCTCTGCCGCTCTGCCGTCGGCTGCCGTCTGCGTCCGTCAGTCAGTCCGTCCCCGTCCTCCTCGCGGGTAACTGGCGGTTGCGGGCAGCGGGCAGGGCACCAGGCGAGCGGGTCAAGCGAGACTACTTGTCACTTCCCTCCCCCCTCCCCTCCCACCTGTGCGCGGGGGACTGACTGCGCGTGCGTGCGGTCGTGTTTTGTCTGTGCGTGTGTGCGTGTGTGCGGGTGTGTGGGTGTGTGTGTGTGTTACTGCTGGGACACATAACCTGTTCTGCAGCAGAAAGCAGAAGATCACCGTCGTCAACTCTGTGCTTGACAAGTGGGCGGCCCAGTGAGTGCAGTGTGCAGTGTTCGCGTGTGTTGATTTCCTGGAGAAGAAGCGGTGCCGGAGCGCGCCAGGGCCAGGACACAGCAACCATGGCTCCGAATCTCAGCAAGCTGAGCACGTCAAGAACTGTGGTGGCCGTCTCTTCGACGGCTGTCATGCTGTGGCTGCTTCGGCAGCTCACCAAAAGCTCTAAAACCAAGTAAGATTCATTCTACCCTGCGCCCTCAGGGCAGGATTGCTAGCGGAGCCGTCCTAATCTGACCCTGCGGAGCCTCGGGGAGATTGCGTAGTGTACGTCCAGATGACATAACCTGCCCTTTCTGTTCTGTCATCTTTCCAAACAATTTTTCATGTGATTCATGGTTTTATTTTTATCCAAATCGCTTGTTTGGACATTTTCGATTCGCACTTATGAAAAACAAATTATGAAATGCCGCAAATATAATAGGGCTTTTATCCTAACCTTCATTGAACCTACGGTAGTAATATATTTCCTTGAAAGTCATGTTTTCCTGTGTTAGTCTATGGTACATTGTTGTCATTCTGTCCTTCATGTTTATTGAAGCTCTCCTTTTTATTTTTTTGCAGGAAGCTGAATCCAAATGAAATTCAATATTTAATAGGAGAGGTAATATTAAAATGAATGTTTTTGAAAAATTTCACCCTTTCCATGTTAGTGAGTGTGTGTGTGCCAAAATTTATGGTTGTTCTAGATCCGTTTATGAGTGTACTCCCATACTTGCTATTCATAAGGTTAAATTTGCTTTCATTAGATAAAGTCAAAGACCCAGTATGTCGCTTGTAAATTAAGTACACTCATCCTAAATCACACACTTCCTCTGCTAGTATTTGTTCATAGGTTTTTCTATTCTGTTACAGAAAAAGTCCAAATCCAAAGCTCAAGTTGATGCTGTGTTTTTTGCCCAACTAAGAAAGCTGCTCAAGATCATAGTTCCAGGATGGTTCTCCGCAGAATCCTCATTTTGTGTCTTGATTGCTGCCTCACTTGTGGCTCGCTCTTTTTGTGATATTTGGATGATTCAAAATGCTACCATGGTAGAAACGTAAGTCGTGTCATTCATGAAACTTAAGCTGTAATGCTTTTCTGTTCTTCATTTGTTGTTCTTTTATTGTAGTGCCATTGTCAGTATGGATAAGACTCAGTTCAGAAACAGATTGTTGGTGTTCTTTGCTGGTATGCCCTTGGTGAGTGTTTTGTTTAATATTCTCCACAACCTTATAATAATGTAAACAAAGCACATCTTACAATCACTCTTATTTCAAATCATTCTCCTTTCCAGATCTCTGTTGTCAACAACACTCTGAAAGTAAGTTAGCTGTTTGTTAAGAAAAGTGTGCTTTTCATTCGACTGTGATTTAAAATGTACGTTGGTCTTTGCAGTGGAGTCTTGGAGAATTGAAATTAAGGATGAGGACTCGATTAACTCACCATCTATACGACCAATATTTAAGGTGAGTGATTTCTGTGGAATTTTTGGTACCAGAATTTTGGGATTTTGATGCACTATTTTCCTCTTCTCCTTTTTTCCAGAGGCTTTACTTATTATAAGATAAACAATTTAGACGGTCGTATTGCTAATGCAGATCAACTCCTGACCCAAGATGTTGACAAGTTTTGTGACTCTGTCACTGACTTGTATTCAAATATCTCAAAGCCACTCCTAGATATATTTATATATGTGTACAGACTTACCACAGTATTAGGAGGCCAGGTATGACTAAAACTTAAAATAAGCAGACAGCTGAATTTAATTTTTTATTATTTAATTATCACAATATATATTTCCATGTGTTTATTCTTTTCTTTTTCAGACACCTGCTACGATGATGCTTTATTTAGTTGTGTCTGGAACTTTCTTGACTTATTTGCGCCGTCCGATGGGCCGCATGACAGCTGAAGAACAAAAATTAGAAGGAGAGTTCAGATACATCAATTCCCGCCTGATCACCAATTCAGAAGAGATTGCTTTCTACAATGGTAACAGCCGTGAAAAGCTGACAATGCTGGTTTCCTTTAAGAGACTTGTAAGTTTAATTAGCTACTTAATGTTGTATCATTGGTTGGTTCTGCTGAATTGATCCGTGTTTATTTTTTCTCCAGACTGATCATCTCCGCAAATTCCTTGAATTCCGAACTGTTGTTGGTGTTGTGGACAATATTGTTGCCAAATGTAAGGAAATCAAAAGATTCATCTGTAAGTGATGTTATGGCATGTTCGATTTCTCTTCTAATTTGGTTTTTCTTCTCCACAGATTTTGCAACTGTTGTTGGATTCATAACATTTAGTATCCCATTCATGAATGCAGAGCATGTATATCTGGCCAATATCTCGCAAGACGAGAGATTTAGGGTAAGCCTTCTGTACCAACATGAAAAAAAAAAAAATGTTTTGATTTCAATTTTCTCATAGCATTTACATAGTAATATTATTTATGATGTATGTTTCAGTACTACTACACCTATGGAAGGATGCTTGTAAAACTGGCAGAAGCTATTGGCCGTTTGGTGCTGGCCGGCCGTGAAATGACACGTTGTGCTGGCTTCACTGCAAGAGTCACTGAACTTATGTCAGTTCTTAAGGATGTGAATGAGGGCCATTATCAGCGCACCATGGTTGGGAAGGAAAATGGTGGGAAAGAACCTCTTGAAAATGGACCTATTCCTGCCCTCATCCCTGGATCTGGCCGAATCATTTTCCAAGACAATATCATTCGCTTCAACAAAGTGCCTTTGGTTACACCTAATGGTGACGTTCTCGTGAAAGAGCTTACCTTTGAAGTAAAGTCAGGCATGAATGTCTTGGTGTGCGGACCAAATGGATGTGGCAAATCATCTCTCTTCCGCATCCTTGGAGAGGTAAGTTTTAGTGTGCTTATTATTAGAGTGTTGTTCATTTTGTGTTTTAATTTCTTGTACTTAAACATACTTTTAGCTGTGGCCACTGTTTGGTGGCACTCTGACAAAGCCTCCTCGAGGCAAACTCTTCTACATACCCCAGAGGCCTTACATGACACTAGGCACCCTAAGGGACCAAGTTATTTACCCTCACACTCGGGAAGAGATGCAGCGCAGGTAATAGATAAACAAGACCTCTGCTAAAAATGCTGCTTACTGTCTGCTCAATATTTTAAGATACTCTAAATTTTTACCACTCTAAATGTGGTCCATATATTGTATTTTCAGAGGAAAGACTGATGCTGATTTAACTCGACACTTAGAAAGAGTTCAACTTTCGTATGTTTTAACTCGCGAAAATGGTTGGGATGCTGTTGCTGATTGGATTGATGTCCTCTCTGGTGGAGAGAAACAAAGAATTGCTGTAAGAAGCTAGGTTTATTTATTAATATCCTCAGCTAAAATTGCTTTTTTGTCAGAAATTTTGTATGACAATGCTTTTGTTCTAGATGGCTCGACTCTTCTACCATGCACCCCAGTTTGCTATTCTAGACGAATGTACCAGTGCTGTGAGTGTTGATGTGGAAGGATCTATGTATGACTATTGCCGTGAAGTAGGAATCACACTCTTCACTGTCAGCCATCGTAGATCTTTATGGAGGCATCATGAGGTTTGTGTTTCTTAACTTATTTCAATTATTCAATGTAACATTCTTATCCTGTTCATCATGAATGCTGATATTTTCAGTATTACCTGCAAATGGATGGTCGTGGCTCCTTTGAATTCAAAGAAATTGATGGTGACACAGAAGAATTTGGATCATAATAATGCCATGACTAAGGAATGAGGATGCAGCTGCTGTAAAAATGTTGAAAAGAAACCAACAGTGCTTTTACAGACACAAGGAACTCTATTGATTGTTAATTAGACTTATAGTAGTAAGGCCAGTATAGATTTGATTCTTTCAGTACATTGCATTGTACTGGCCTCAATCATGTTCCTAATTTATATGGCAAAGATCAACGACAGGGCTCAAGTTCCAATAGTTGTACCTGAAACTTTACTCAGTGTTGCTTTAGTGTACATATTGCAGAGTTTTGTGAACCATTTGAGTGATGCAAACCAGCAGTTTGCCATATTGAAGCATGAAATGTGCTTTAGCTTGCTTGAATTAAATGCAAAAGCCCCAGTGACTGCAAGGTGTTAAGCATTTTGATTTTACCTCCATTTTGATTTTTACTTCCTTTTGTATTGAAGTCAGTAAAGTCGAGGAAGTACGTATTAAAAATTCTTGTCCTAAATAAGAAGTGGTAAGAAACTGGTTTAGTCATTTTTATCAATCTGCTGTTTGTTTCATTCTGGATTTGTTACCATGAGAGGTGCTTTTTAAGAGCCCTAACTTTTTATTGGTTTCTGTTTGTGATATTGAATATCCTGGTTAGGTGATTGGCATTATTCATAAAATGTAAAAGAAGCCTACATTTTCTAATTATTCTATGTTAATGAAATGCTATGTTTTTTTTAAACAAACTAATATATTAGTTCAATTTTTATATTTGTAATTTTTTCTAGATTTTTTTTTTTTTTTTTTAGCTTATTGTTACTTGCTTGTATTCTGGTGAAATTGTGCTACAAGTGCTTGTTGTAATGTATTCATTGAATGCCTCTGGTTTTGCCACCAAATGCGATACTTTACATGCGGGTGATTTTTGTTGTAAGATCTGGACATATTTGTTAATTATTTTATTTGTAAATTTTTTGTAAATGCTATTCATTTTGTGGTTACTAATGGAGAAAGGGATCCATTGTTGTGATAGCTTTGAAAGCAAATGTTATGATTTTGGTTTCAGGTTTTATTTTGTTACAAAGGTTTGTGGAATGTTCTTTTACTCGCCCTATAATTTCCTTGTCTTTTTGTTTTTATGACGCATCTAATCCTGTTTAAGATCCGTGAATGCATGGGGACCAATTGAGCCTAGAAAGTGAATAGAACACTTTGTCCTCTACCGATGCAAGGTTTTATTTTTCTCCCTCTATCTCCCTTATCTCGTTGTAAGCCTGGCTCAGCGCACGCGGCGCCCCGGGCCGCAGGCGGAGGCAGGCAGAGGTGCGCGGCGCGACTCGCGACACGCTCTTCGCCGTCATGGCCGCCCGAAAAGGCACTCTTCAAGTTTTATCATAATTTACGCCGCGGCCCGATCATCCTTCGGCCGTTAGCGCGCCCAACGGCAGCGGGCTGCCCTCGGGGCTGCGGCGATCGCGGCGCAGTGTGGGCCCCAATGAGACGCCTTTATGGCCAGCGTGATGGCATCTCGCTCTCCCACGCTGTGCTCTCCTCGCTCCGCCTTGCACTCATGGGGCGCTCCGAAGGGGTGCGAGAGAGACAGAGTGACGCAATCCAACTTCCGCGGCTTGCCTGGGGAGGCAGGCGCCTCCATCTGGCACGTCGGCATGAGGCAGGGGTGTCTCGTGTCGCACGCGGTCAAAACGAGGTCGGACCGCGCTGATGGGGGTAGCGGCAGTGGCAGGGTTGCAGATAAGAACGCGACACAGTCCTGCGGGCCGATCACCAACTCAGTCGCTCTGTCTCTCGCAGCCTTATGGGACGCCGTGCGAGTGCGAGAGAGACAGAGCGCCTGCTGGCCTCCGCTTTGTGCGCCCGACGAGCAGCGGGTAGGCAACACGATTAGCAGGAGCGACACCACTGTTTGCCAGCCGCCGATCGCCGCTGAACCGTCAGACTGAAAACAGAAAAATAAAACAGATTAACTTTGACTTCTTGATGGGCGCGCAATTGCGGGGTGGGGCGGCCGGGGGAATGACTCGGCGGGCGTCTCATAGTCTCAGACACAGGCACCAGCCGGTTCCTCAAACTTTCTCTATACCTGTCAACAAGGGTTTGGCCCGTCTGCCGTTCTGCCGTCGCGCGGTGCGTTGCGGCAGTGGGGAGCATCGCCTCCTCCGGGATGCGCACACCCTCGTCGGCCTGGCGGCCTCCTGACCCCGCCGCACCTGGCAGCGGGCGGCCGCGAGCAGAGAAACTTCCAGGACGCCGTCAGTGGAACGTGGCGCCGCGTGCAGTGACGGCGTGGTGAAGGCGCCCCGCGCTCCCCGAACATAGACCTTGGCGTCAACCTCGGGGCGCGTCGGGGCCTCGCAGCTTCGGCCGGGAAACTTTTCGCCACGTCTTTATGAGCAGGCCCCGCCCCGCCCCGCCTCCACTGCCGCCCTGCCGAGCTGACGGCGAGATTACCACATCATCGGCCGCCACGGCAGAGAAGACTGCTGCCCGTCCTGGTCCTTGGTGTGGGTGTCGGCGTGCCGGTGCAACGAGTGCAGCGCAGGTAAGTTACGAGTACTAGTACTAGTGTGTCGTACTTGTGAGCGTAAGCCTGCATGGGATGGAAAAACACGGGGTGGCACACTCAACTCACTCACTCACTCAGCCCCCCCCCCCCTCCACGCCCAACACACACACACACACCCACACCAAGCCCTTTCGCTTTCATCCCTCCCCTTCGCAGACTCCCCTGACTCCCCTCCCCGCCGCCGACGGCCACTTCCTGCGCACATCCGGCTTGAATTCAGGAATTCCCTTTGATTCGCAAATCCCTAAATCGAAGCCTAGACCCCGCCCCGCCGCTCGTCGCCGCCCGCCTCCACCCGCGGAGCTTCGTATGCATTGCACTCGCTGAGGCCCCCACCCCATCCCACCCCCACTGCCGACTCTCTGCTGTTGTCTTTGTCGTCCCTGTCTCTGTCATGAAGGGCGCGGTCCGTCTGTGTGTGTGTGTGTGTGTGTGTGTGTGTGTGCGCGCGGCGGAAGAGGCCGATTAGTGCAGGCCGCGGTGCGTGGGGCCGCGCACCTCGGCCACGTACTCGCCTTGTACTCGCAGTGCGGGATGGGGCAACAGTGAATTGCTTTTATGGCGACATGGCGTGCGCGGCATGCGCGCGTTAGCCCCACCGCCCCGCCCCGCCCCGCCCGCCTTCCTGGCCGGACGCCAGAACAAGCCGTGATGCGCAGATGGAACGGAGGCAAAAAGGGGCCGGACATTATGCTGTGCGGCCAAGCCCGGCAAAACAGAAGAAGCTATAAGAGCTAGGCCCGGCGCTAGGCCATACGGCAGACGACATCTAGCGGCGCCAATGGAAACACGTGTACCTGTGCAGCCCAGACTTGCTGGCGGTGGTCTCCATTTGCCAAAGCCTGAATGGACTGGTCTTCGGTAGGATAAGATTTCAGCAGAGATCATATGAGGACAGCTGCCGACTTGTAGCCAAACTAGCCCGCGCGGAGCGGAGCGCCTGGTGGATAGGCCGGGTGCCGACACGGTGGTGCAACGGGACTGCCCGCCCAGCAGGCGCTCCGCTCCGCCGCCGCGGGCGGCCAGCCCATTTCAAAGGGGTTCATCGGGGCAGCGTGTAGAAGCGGCGTTTATTTCCGTTACAAAAAAAGAACAAGGAATTAAGGTCGGCCGAGAGGGGGAAGGGGAGGGGGCGTCGCCGTTCCGGCGCCCCCTGAATCCGGGCCCGGGGAGAGGGGGTAGGGGGCTAAGCGATGGCGGAGCCACGGCCGCCGCGGCCACAGCATGGCGACACCGCCGGGGTCATATCCGGAATCCGTTTGTTGTGCTGATGTGTGAACTATTCCCTTTGTTTCCCTGTCCGTTTTTATTCGGCCCGGTTTTATGTGGGGGCCATTTGTTTGCGCGGGTCCCTCCCCCTCCCCCTTCACGGCGTGGAATGAAACTGTGCGGTGCGCTGTCTTCAACGCGACACCCCGCCCGCTCATCTGTCTGTCTGTCTGTCTGTCTGTCTGTCTGCTCGCTCGCCCTATTTGCACGGCGCGGTCTGTTCGCGTGTTTTAATGAATGCAGTCCGCGCCACGCGACACCGCCCGGCTCGTTAACAACTTGCGATTATGCGATTATGAGGGCATTCTTCTTTCTTGTGCGCGGGCCGGCCCGGATGAAGAAAGAATCTTATTCCTTCCAACAAAGCGGAGCAAGCGGCGTGGACCCAAAGCGCTCCGAGCGTCGGCACTGGCCCACTGGCACACCCATCTGGGCTTCTTGCGGACCGATGCTGGACAAGCAAAGGCGACGGTATTCGAGAGTTGGCGGTGGAGGGGGCTTACATGTACTGCCCGGAGGGTCGCCGGGCCCACTGTGCAGTCCCAAGGGTCGAGGACGTTCACGGGTTCGACCTTTGTCCAGCCTGCAGCCCTTCGGCCCTTGGCCCATGTTGACTCGGACACGGCCCCCGCCCTAGCGCCCTGCATCGCTGTTAATGGTGCAAATGTTTGTGCAAGTTCTAAACTCCCTCTCCCCTCGCACTCTCCCTCGGTCATTTTTAGGTCGCCCGTCCAGGCCCTATAGGGCCGAAAGGGTGGGACCGTTGGCGGTGCCGGCAGCGGGGGGCCACGGGGGGCGACGCGGCGACGCCCTCGACACGGGCGGCACTGTTAAGACGGGGGCTGCGTCCTGCCACCCCGGCGGTCAACTCCGTGCACCCATGGTAATGCGAAGCACTCCAAGTTTACAATCCGCGCTCAACAAAAAGTTGGACACTTTGGCTGCACCCAATGTCGGGTCTTCTTTTTCATTGTCGTCAAAATAATATGTGCGATCATCACGTTGCCGAGTGCGTTGGGGCCAACAGTGCTACGGTTCGACAGCGTGGGAAACGTGTTTCCAGTCGTGAAGTACAGGGGCGAAATTAAAATTACAACAGTAACATGTGTAACCGAGGCTCGAACCTGCGACCTTGGGGTTGGGCGGGCAATCGAGAAGGCAAAATGCTAATGTGTGCGAGGGCTACAAATCTTCCTACCAAGGTTGCCATGGAGCGCCCCTCCCCACCCTTCCCCTCCTTGCCTATTCCCGAGCCGGCATAACTGAATTTGTCTCCGGCCTCAGTCGCAGCGACCGGCAGAGAGAGACAGCGAGCCTCGTGCTGAGCCGAAACGAAACGGAGAAGACACTGCGCGGCGCAGCGCGGGCAGGGCAGCGGGGCCCTGGCGGGGCTGGCAGCCACTGGATTTGGTTGGAGCCGGGCGCTCTCTCTCTCACCCCATCCCCGTCTTTGCATCCTGGTTGTCCCTGACCCGCGGCCCTCTCTTTCTTAATCAAGCTAGCGCGGCAAATGAGAATCTCGTCCTCCACGGTGGCAGGCAGGCAGGCTGGCAGGCAGGCAGGCAGGCAGGGCGCCGGGACGGAGCCGCTCCGCTTTATCGCGCACTTGGGTTTGTGTTTCTCGTTTTGCATATTCAATAATAGAGAAAACCGGTGAAAGTGGAAAGGTGACTCGTGGAACAATCAGTGTATGACCCGCGTGCCACGCCACAGGTGGCTAGGCCTCCCTCCCCTCTCAGGCCGTAAGGGAACGACCTGCGCGGTACGCCTCACTGACCAACACGTACCGCCACCGACCACGCCCAGAGTCAGGTCCACTTTGTGCTCGCGTGCGGTATGAGTGTGAACGAGGGGAGGGGGAGTGGGTGGGCCTGTGTGTTAATGGATAGTTGGGTCTGTCGAGTGTGAATGAATGCTAGCCAAAGTCTTGTGAGTGAAAATAGTAGGCCGATTTCTTGATCGAGATTAATGTAATCAATCTACAACCCGAGCAGCAAACAAACAAGAAACTTGGCGCGCATCGGTCGGCCCGCCTCACCTGCCAAGTCCACGACGCTGCGCGCGCTGCGCTGCTGGGCTGGCCCGCGCCGCTGTCTCAAGTAAGCACAGTATCGTAAAATCGGCGAAAACACTGCGGCCTGTAATTGGGTCCGACCGGGGCCTGGGGCCAGGGGCGGGCTGGGGAGGGGTGGGCTTTTCGTGGAGGTGTCGGACCGGGCCTACAGTAAGACACCCCTTCCCCCTCCCCCCGGAGGCCTCACCCTTCCCTTTCCGAGAATTGAATCGGGTTTTCCTCCGCCAGCAGGCCGACTCCGAACTGGTGGCGCTGCCTCTCTCGCGCCCCCGCGCCGTGAGTGCGGGAGCGACAGAGAGACTGCTCGTAGTCCGCCTGCAGGTGCACTGTCGCGTGAAAGGAGCGCTGCCGCCGCGTTGCGCGCCTGCCTGACAACAAGGAGGGCATCTGGCCGGCCAGGACCTCGGCCAGGGCCGCCGAACTCGATCGCGCCCTGCTTGTGGCGGCAGCGAGCGGCGGGGCGGCTATCACTGCGGGGCAGCACCGCGGGCCGTCCGAGCGGGACGCCCCCAAGAGTGCGAGAGAGACAGAGTGACGAAGCACAGGCAAGAGTGTTGCGCCGGCCGCGCGTTGTGCGTAAATCCAATGGAATGCTGCTCTGAATGCCTTTCCCCTGTGGCGTGGCGTGGCGTGGCGTGGCGTGGCGTGGCGTGGCGTGGCGTGGCGTGGCCACCGGTCCGGCAGCGCGATTTAAAGCCCACCGAGCGTTTTACAGGCCAGCCCAGCCGGGCCGGGTGAGGAATGTAGCTGTCAATGTATCGCAACTCACGCGCGGCCGGCCAGCCCGCAGCACGGCGGTGCGGAGCGCTACACGCCATGGCGCGCCAGCGGCCAGGGCGCCGCGCCGGCCACCACCGCCATCCCACTGTATCTTTTAACTGTCAGCCGCGGGGCTGCCAGCGCCACGGCCGGGGCTGCGTCGCCGAACCTGCTCTGCGGTCAGCGGAGTTTGCCTGTCTGCCGGCGTCCACGGCGTCCACGGCGTCCAGGACTTCCTCCTCGCCACCCCTTGGTGCTCCAGGCATTTGGAAGTCACCCCGCCGTTAAATTGGCCCAAGTTCAAACTTATTGCCGGGCCCCGCTGCCAGTCCCTGGGCCGGCAGGCTGGTTCCGAGCGGCCCCTCGGCCCGTCTCTCTCGCTCCCACGCCGAGCGCCCCGTGAGTGCGATAGAGAGGCCTGCCTCCAGGGCCGCCGCGCCGCTGGGCCGCGGGGGGCTCTCTGTGCCGTGGGCCCGGGGGGCGGGCCGGGCGGGCCGGGCGGGGCGGTGGCGGCCCTGTGGGAGGCCAGCGCTCGGGGCAGGCAGGCTGCATTTGCGCATATCTCAGCCGCGGCGACACTTCTCGTTCGGGTCCGCTGCTGGGGTTGGCAGGGCGTATTGGGACCGGCCGGGCCGGCGGGCGGGCGGGCGGCTGGACTCATAGAGAGAGAGAGAGAGAGAGAGAGAGAGAGAGAGAGAGAGAGAGAGAGAGAGAGAGAGAGAGAGAGAGAGAGAGAGAGAGAGAGAGAGAGAGAGCTGGGCGGAATCTCTTTGAGCGCGCTGCTCATCCATCAATTTGGGTCGAGGACGGCCTTAGTAGTTTCGTCTCGGTACCGTCACTGGTTCGGGTAGCACAGCGTCGCCCAGCGCCCTGATTTGGGATTACGTCTAGCTGGCCTGTCCGCCACAGTGCGGGTACTTTGCGGTCGCAGTCATACTGGTCTCGCTAGACTCGGCGTCGCGCGCGGATGGATGAACCCGCCCACCCGTCCTGATGCGTCCTGACCGCTACGACGGCGGAACGGAGTCAACAACGCAGCGCTGTCGGCCGCCGCCACCGCAAGCTGACGACAGAACGCGAAATAAAACGAAAGCCTCGCTGAGATTTTGCCGCTTATCAAAACAACGGTGATGGTTCAGAGCTGAGAAGTATTCCGCCCTGTTCGTCCTGTTTGTTGCTGTTCTTGTTGTTGTTTTCTGTTTGGAAAGAAGAGGCGGAGCGCGACGGCAACGATTGAGCCGCGGGGCTGAAACGTGTAATCGCGATGGGGGAACTTCGCTGTCAATACACGCCGCGTGTTTATCTGCGTCTTCCCCGATATGGGGTGGGGGGCGGGGCGGAGCGCGGCGGGGCGTGGCCGAGCGCCATGTACCTGACTTGCCATCGGGCAAAGTTAAAAAAGACACACAAAAACACGCACACACTCACACATACGTACAAAAAGCAACAAACACGAAATGGGCATTTAGCACCACTTTGCACATCGCCCGGTCGCCCATTTCGATAAATGTTGGAACGCATATATTAATAGGATCTGCGAATGTCCGCGGTGGCTGCCGCTCTCGCTCATGGACGGCGGCGGGGCTATCACTCCATTGGAAACCCATTCACCAAACACACTCACACACACACACACACACACACACACACACACACACACACGCACGCATGCTGTATCACGGTCGTTTCGGTCAGCACGCCCGTTATGTGTCTCGGTACTTGCCATGGCATAGACCCTAATTCTCTTTTGTTCAACAATCCTAATTTCGGCCTTTTTAGTGCCGCGTTTTATGCTGTGAGTGGTAACTTGGGCGGGAAGGGCCGCGTTTATTCTTGTGTCTTTTATGCTCTTAAAACAAAAATTATAATTATAATAAACAGGGAAAAAAACGGATAAAAGAAAAGTGCTCAAGAGGAGTAAGTCCTGCAGAGCTCTTTGCCGGCGAGGCTGCGGCGTCGGCGAGCGGCGAGGTCGCTGAGAGAGGAAAAGAGCGCGAATAAATAGGAACAGCCGAGTTCGAGAGAGACTAGAGGGGCTGCCCGCGCTGTGAATGGTGGCTTTTACTCGCCGTTCAGCAACACTTCGCGGACGGCGACGGTGAGGTCGGTCATGTGAGCCGCGCCGCGGCCGCCCGGCCCGGAAACACAAAGACGCGGCCAGAAAAATGTAGATATATATAGAAACGACGTGGAGTGAGACTTGGCCACGAGTGGGTGGAATCAGGCCCGCCGGTCGTCGCCGCGTGTCGGCAGGGCGGCTGTGGAAAGTAAAGAAATATGTGCGGGAAAACGGCCACGCTGGAGGCCAAGTAACGCACCAATCACCGCGGTCCATGGTTGTCGGGAGGAGGAATTCGCAGGCTGCCCGCTGCGGGAAACATTCCGGGTTCGAATGACGCGCTCCGCAATAACTTGCCAACATTTTCCTGTTGGGCAAAACTTGCGTCGTGTTTGTTTTCCGGGGGGTTGGAAAGTGAAAGGGCGCCCTTAAGCTACTGCCGCGCTGTGTTATGTGGGCCATTGGGCCATTGAGCCATTTGCATGTTTACGGCGCGCGCGTGTCGCGACTGCCGGCCAGTCGGTGCACTGCAGTGCCGCCCTCGCTGATCCACCCCCTCGAGGCCCAGTTTGTCAACATCGGGCCGCGAATCACGTATGCGTGCCGCGCCGTGCCGCGCCGTGCCGCGCCGTGCAGCGCCATGCCGCGCCTGCCGTCAGTAGTATGGATGCCCCAGGGTTGCGTGCGCCGCTTTGCGGGGCCTAGAGATTCCTCCATCCGTTCCGCCTTTTCTGACCAGCCTTAGCACGCCGCCCAGCCGCCGCAAAGGAGCAACTTCCAAGGCGCACGCTCTCCAACTACCTCTCGCTTTGGAAACCTGCTTTAAAAAATGACACCCCTTTCAAAAAAAAAAAAAAAAAAAAAAAAAAAAAAACTACATTAAAAAAACTACATAAAAAAACAACAAAAAAACGACGACTTAGGCCTTTCTCATTTAACCTAACTCATTCGTCGCCGGCGTTGTGAGAGCACGTGCCCCCTAAGTGCCGTTTAATGTGGGTAAAGCACGGCTGAGTACTTAGAGCCTCGCTGAATGGGCCCGGCGCCGCCCCCAGACCTCTCCAGCTCCAAGAAGCTCCAGGAAGCTTCTCCAGCGGTTTCAAGGTCACCGGCTGGGGTAATACGCTTCCACTCGGCAGGCCGGCGGCAGGCCGCGCCAAGAAGCAGTCGCCATGTGCCGCGCGCCCGAATGGCACCCAAGGCGGTGATGTGTGGCTCGTCCCGGTCAGAGAGCTCGCTTTATGGCCATCAATGCGCAGTAATATTTCCATAAATTGTCAAGAGAGGACGGCAGTGCCTCGGGGCGGGGCGGCGCGATCAGAGCCGAGGACCGCGTCGGAGGTGCCGGCGGCGGCCCGGCCCGGCGGCCGGGAGTCCAAATAGCCAGTCCACTGGCCCAACGGCGCTGGAGAAAACCGGCGCTGTCCCTTGTGTGCTCCTCATCGAATATTCAGGGCGGTATGGAGGGCCTGCAATACGTCCGGGTCGCCCCGCCGCGCCTCAACCCGCCCCACTGGAAGAGTCCTTCCGCCCCGGGAAATGCGACATTCTGGACTTGTCGGCCGGCCCGTCGCCTCGCCCGTCGCCTCGCCCGTCGCCTCGCCCGTCGCCTCGCCCGTCGCCTCACCCGTCGCCTTGCTTGTCGCCCCGTCGTCATGGTCAAAGGCGCGGACTGGCGGGGGCGGCGGGGCTGGTATTTGAACCTTGGACACCTCCTCGACGGGAGATTACGAACGCGCGCCGTGCCGCCTCTCCAGGCTCTCCCGGCTCTCCAGTCAGCGGGCGGTCTTTTTCGGCTTTTGTCCTTCCCACGCGGATCTCTCGCCTCTCCGCTCCACCCCGGCTCTCCCCGAGGCTCTGCTGTGTGAGTCGCAGCGGTTGCGGAAGAGCGAATGTTTCGGCCGCGGCAGTTCAAGGACGACACCGCGCCAGCCCCGCCCCCTACCCCCTCCCCACCCCCGACCCGCAGTGCCCCAATCCCCCACGTTACTGTCGTTACGTCAACATGCGTCATCCATTATGCGTCCGGCCACGGTGGATCAGGGGGTGGGGGTGGGGTGGCAAAGCTCTTCCTCGTTTAAGCCGCTGTCACAGTCTTGGTGGTCTTGGCCCCGCTGGCTCCACCTCGCGCGGGTCGACTACCGGACAGGCAGTGCTGTCTGCCAGTGCCGCCCTGCCCCGCTTTAGCGAGGCCCCGCCCCCGCCCACCTTGCCCTCCGTGCTCTCCTTGCGCGCTCTCCGAGGCATATATCCATCTGGATCAGGACCTGAATCAGGATCACGGACGCGGCGCGCAGCGGCGACTCGAGAGCGCCAAGCGAACGCGGCGCGCCCTGCTATGAATCAGGGCTAACAATGGGAGCAAAGACTTGGAATAAATCAAGAAAATGCAGATTCCGTAGGAACGGTGCCGCCCGCGTGTGGGTGACTGAGGTGGTGTGTGTGCCCCTGCCGCGACGTGGGTCCCTGGGTCCGTATGTGCACGGCGCGCCATCTCGAGCGTCTAGTGCCAGTACGTGTGAAATACACGGCAGAGGAAGCGCCTCTCTCTCTGTCACACAGGCAAACGCACGCGCGCGCACGCACGCGTTGCGCGGTAGTTCGGTCGAACACGGGCGAGCCCTGTGTGTTGGGACGTGCGGTGTGCTTGTGCGCTCGCGCCTCCATGCACACGCTTTCACAGTCAGTGGACTGCTCTGGACTGGGCTGACCATCCATGTATAGCTTCCATTCTGGCCTTTCGGCTCAAATCATGCACCTCTAGCAGTGTACGCGCGGAGGCCATCTTCTTCCTCCGTTTTTACGTAAACTTTCCTAGAGGTTGTCTCCGAGAGCGCCTCTCTGGTTCGACGGCCGCGACGGGAACGCAGCCCCGCCTCGCCGCGCCGCGTGTAGAGTGTAGAGCCGCGCGCACCCGCAGAAAACGGATTGGCCCTATTCCGTTTTTGTTGTTCAACTTTCCACATTATGAGCAGCTGTCCCTAGCCCTCGGCTGGAGCTGGAGCCTCCAGGGCCCTCCCGCCCTGGCGTCCCTTCGCCGCGAGGCCTCTGCTCCTCGGCCGCCACGCGGCGCGCCAAAAGGCCTCAGCCTCGCACTGCGCCAACTGCCAACGGCAGCAAAGGCAAAACCAACGCCACGGCCGGAGCCACTGACTGTGCGAATCCGACGTCGCTTCGGTCTATGGTTCAACACCTCCAATGCAAAAGTTGTGTAACTTTTAGAGTTCCAAAAAGTATATTTTGACCTGCCTCGTTTTGTTCCGGAAGTACTGAAGTTTGAGTTGTTTCTGTTGCCAAAGATCCCGCCATCAAAGGCGCTATCGCTGTATGGGGCGGTGCCTGCAACTGACAGCGGCCCACTGGACTCCAGGCCGCCTGCCGCAACGCCCACCCCCGCCCCACCCCTCTGACCACACGATCTGCTGTTATGCTGCCATCAAGCCGATTTTCTGGTCCCAGGACGGGCGGGTTTTGCTGCGTAGCACAGAAGGATCTTCCCGTGGAGTGGCGACCGACTTCGGCAAGCCTGTATCAGACTGGGCCTGCTCTCGCAACGGTAGAGAGGCATCGCATGCGCCGACCGGGCGGTGACGCTCTGACTGCAGCTGCTGTCCGGACGGGGTTCCGCGAGCCGCCGCAAGATAGCGCTGCGTGCGCCGCCCCGCCTCCCGCTCGCGGTGATGGCATTTCTTGAAGCTTTGCCAGCCGTTTTCCCGCCAGTTTCTCCTGTGCGTACTTCAGTGTCTACAGAAACTTCTGACAACGCGGAAAGGTGATTCAAAGCGGAGGAGCCTCGCCCCAGGCGGGCTTCCGGGCCCCCCATCTCCGTCATTCGCAGCCTTCTCCAAATAAGAAGCTTCCTCCGAGGCGATGGCGTAATGGCGGCCATCCGAAACTCGCGCTGCCCGGCCAAGGCGGGGCTGGCCTCGGGGGACATTTGGGCGAGCGGCGCGGGGCAGCGCGGGGCGGCGTCGTCATATGACGGGGCGGAACGCGGAACGGCAGCGAGATGACGGCAGAATGTCACTTTCTCAGCGAGCATCAGGTGTGCCGAATAGGCCAGTTAAGAAGCACGGCGCGAGGCTCATTCCGAACAGTGTTCCGTGAGTGCGAGAGAGGCAGAGCGACGGAGCACAGTGGGTCAGAAGACCGTTGAGGGGGCCAAAATTCTAGACGCGCTTTGAACTCCAGAGTCCACATGGGACTCGAATCGAACGTATCGCCGTACCAATGGATTCCTCGTTTAAAGAGCGATCCATTGGTGGGGTCGCACGTTCAATTCGAGTCCCACTTAGCGACTCTGAAGCTCAAAACGCGTCGGGGATTTTGACCGCCTCTACGGTCCTCTGACCCACTGTGCAGAGGTGGCCGTTTGAGCCTGCGAGGCAGGGCTGGCGCGTGGTCCGCGACTCCACCCTCGCACTGCTCGTCGTGTACGTTGCACGCCGGAATGGACTGGCCAATTAAATTTACGTCCGGCGGCAAGTCGCTCGAGACGCCGTCGTGTCTTGGCGCGACACGCCTGTCATGACGTCATGGCGCGATGATGTTCGCGCGAGCAGAGCAGGTACACTGCTCGCCTACGCCACACAGTTTAGCGGCGCCGACAAAGACGCCCAACTTTTCGAACAATAATTCCCAACAGTGAACGGAGTCGTGTAGTTCCCGCGGGTGAGAATTCGCCTCGAGATGTAGTCGTCTGGGAGTTTGGCAAGAGGAGAGGCGTGGCGCGGCGCGCTGCGACTCTATCCCGGCATCCTGGTTCAAGGCGCATCTCATATTCTGCCGAGGCTCGGGAAACTCTTAGAGCTGACGTGGCGGGCGCTACAGAGAGTCTAACAGTGAGGCGGCGGGCGCGAGCAGCATGTGTTGTGCGGGCCTTGTGCGGGCCTTGTGCGCCACAGCTCGTGTGTCAGTGTGTGTGTGTGAGAGTCTGTGTCTGTGTGTGTCTGTGTGTGCGTGTGCGCCCGATGCATGTCGTTAAGTGCAGCCCGTGTGATGAATCGCCCAGATTGGAGGCGCCTAACGGGGATATTATGAAAGCTGGTCGAGGGGCGCAAGGGGGAAGGGAGGAGTTTACTGTGCCACGATGCAGTTATCCTCAGGCAGCACACACACGCAAACTAACACACGTCTTTTCCTGCCCGCGGCGCAGCAACGCGGGGCGGAGAGGGGAGAAGATGTGGTGCAGCCATGCAAAGCTAAATTCGCCCCCGCGCGTCCGACTACTCGCACCGAAACCCTGCCGCTTCAAAGAGGTAACCGGAACCATTCCCCGAAAAGCTTTGTGCAAAACACGAACATGCATGCAAACATCGCCCAGTTTGAACACGTGCATCATGTGGACAGACGAATTTTGAATGCGCATCGATATGGCTGTGTATACAACAAGGCCGCAAAAACGCGACGGCGGGTATTGTGTTAGGCCAAGAGTGAATCTGCAATTGACACCGGCCCGGCCTGTTAGCAGATTCAGATTGCCGCTGGTGGCTGGCTGCCGCGCGCCGCCGCGCCACACAGCAATGCTTTTACCCCGAGTAATGCGCGCAGCTTGTCGGGCCGCGTATGCATCCTGCACTGGGGCCCGAGTGCGGCCCAGTGTGCAAGTGGGGCGAAAATAGCGGGTTGGGCCGAAAAAGATAATCCATAGTGGCGATAATTGCCAGAGCGACGCGAGCGGGCGTTTTAGCGGGAGTGGCGAGACTGGGTAGCGCTTGCCCCACACCACACGCCCCGCCCCGCCCCGCCCGGCCCGGCGCGGCACATGCCCACCATTAGCTGATCCGATAGTTGTCTTGTTCGGCCGACACGTCGGGGCGGAACTTGAGGCGGCGAAGCACTCCGCGGGGAAGCGCCCCTCGGCGGCGTCCTCGGCCACGCCGCGGCCGAGATCAAGCGCAGTTTGCACTTGCCCGGGATTGGCCGAGCTTTTCAACTGGCTTGCCGCCGACGCTGCAGATGAACCCAACGGACTCTCGCCGAGTGGCCTCGCGCGGCTGCACTGGAAACACCGACCGGACTCAACCGCGCCAATGCTAAGGCTGCAGCGCGCGCAGTGGCGGCCCCGCGGGCCTGACGGGGCGGGGCGGTGCGGGCGTGGGGCTCCATTTTGCCCCGGAAGCCTGAAAAGTTTCTCTTTTCGATTCCGTCGCGGCCATTGTGTGGACACTGCCGCGTCGTCCGGTCTCGTCCGGTCTTCGGCTGAGCTGATCCGTTTTCGTTAGGGCCGGCCCGGCCTGGGCGTTGTCCCGGCCCCTCACTGGAGCCTCGGCTGGAGCCGACGGGTTCCAGCAACAACAACACTGTCCTTGTGGAACGTCAGTTCTGGGGAGGAAGAAGACCCTGATAATGCACTCGCCCTGCAACAACATTCCCCGCCTTTCATGGAGTGGGGGCCGAAAGCAAGGGCGAGTCTACGCACCGCCCATATCCTGCTCGAATTTCATCGCGGTTAAGGGATTATGCTAACAGACGGGATCTGCATAAAGGGCACGGCCGCACTCACACACTTTCAGCAGCAAACACACACACAAACATACACACACATACTTTCACATAGCACGCACACATAGAGGATGACATGCTGATTGATTTCTCTGGCCTTCTGCTGCTGGCAAGGTCGCCAGATCCACTGTTGCCCGCACATGTGTGGCGTTACTGCTCTATCTGGGCTGAGTCTAATGGCCCAAAGGCGGATCAAAAGCAGCTCAAAGACAACCCCCAGGCAGCTCAAAGACAACACAAAGGCAGCTCAAAGACGACCCAAAGGCAGCTCAAAGACGACCCAAAGGCAGCTCAAAGACGACCCAAAGACGGCCCAAGGACAGCTGAAAGGCTGCCCGAATGCAGGCCCTTGCCCAGCTAGGGAAGGGAGAAAGTTTCCCCGCAGCCCGCCCCGCTCGCTGTGTTTTGTTTCGAGCATCGACAGTTTGACCAATCCGGCCGGTGGAGTGGAATTGATGAACGCGCCGCCCCGCCGCACCACGGCACGGAGCGGGACGAGTGACTCGTCTCCTGGAAGACTTTAACAGGATGACGTCAGCAACGACACCGGCTTTAGTTACAATATTTCGTATTAGACATCGTCCAAGTTCCTCCCATCACGAGTTTGTTTCATTAGTCGAAACTGACGTGTCTACAGCTCCAGCCACCACGGCACATAGCGTCACCGCTGTGGACTGAAATCACACGAAGGCAGTCCCCTGATACTGATTAGTCAGGCCGTCTTCCCGTTGGCATGTGTGGGACTTGCAGACAAGTCCAAACATCAAGAGAGGCCGTCACCGCGAGCGGGCGGCTGCGCGGCGCGCGGAGCGCTATCTTGCGGTGGCTCGCAGAACCACGGGCAAACGGTAGGCCTCTTTGAGCGGTTGCGGACCGAACGAGGCAGCGGGAAAGCAGTCGGGGCGGACGGTCAGGTCAACATCTCGAGCAACGAGCGAGGAAGCAAAGCCCCCCCTCGCACTCGTGGAACGCCTCGTAAGAGAGAGACATGCGGACGGGACACCCCGACCGAAAGGAAGGCGGGCCGTGCCCTGGTCGAGCCGGAGGGAAGCGTTTGATTGGTCGGAATATGGATTATCAGCGTGACTTGAGCTCGACCCCGTCATTTGGAAGTTAAATTAATCGACTTGGCAAATAGCTCACAGAACCCCCTCGTCCAGTCACTTCCCACTCCGCTCCTTTTGGGAGTACGTCTCCTAATCTCTTGGGTGAAACTCCCGGCCGGCCGCTGGCCTTCGGGTTTCTGGTGGCAGTGACAGCTAGACCGGCCAGGCCAGCCACGGCCAGCCAGGGCGCCGCCACCAGCCGTCGGTCTGTTGGGCTGAGAAACTGAAATATATACTGCGCTCTGAGTGTCTTCCCCCAAATACAAAAACAGAGTAAATAATGTCTCTCAGGGTGGATACCAACTAGAAAAAAAGTCGGAAGCGGTCCAGACAAAATACCCACCGAGGTTCTTCCGCGAAGAAGATGCACACAGTAATAAATACGAAAAACCAAAAATGAAACAAAACGAACGACAGCACAACTAAAAATGTTGAAGAGGGGCTACTCACGCGGACACACTCTGTCACTTCCCCCTCTCCCCACACACATGAGGCAACTTCGTTGAGCAATATTATTAACTAGTGATGTGGGAGTGACCAACAAGGGCGGGCGTTTGACCCAACGCTAACAGATGAGAGGATTTGAATCTCATCACCACATCATTGTGAGGGTCCACACGCTTTTCCTAACACACACAAAAACATCACACACACACACACAAACGAGATAATGGACAGCTGGATGTCCAGTGACCTGGAACCAGGTAACGGGCAGGCATGGGCACGGTACTCCACAATCGGTACCGCAGTACTTTACCGGTACTACCGAAAAATATGGTACCGCGGTACTTTACCGGTACTACCGAAAACTATGGTACCGCGGTACTTTACCGGTACTACCGAAAACTATGGTACCGCGGTACTTTACCGGTACTATCGAAATTTTCGGTGCCGCGGTACTTTACAGGTCCCTTCGAAAGTACCGACGGTACTTGACGTACCCACGGGTACCACGGACTCCATGCGCTGCAAACCGCTGTACAGCAGCGCATCCAACAAAAGAACTTGGAGGAAAAAAAAGAAGAAAAAATGGGGGCCCTTCTCCCACCTCCCCACACAGTAGGGAGGACCGCCTGCAACTTCGGTGGATCGGGGGAACCGGTGCATTCCAGGCGGCGACCCCAGGGGTTCTCATCTGATGTGGGCCGGGTGAAGGGCGGGGGTTGAGAGCCTTTGGTTTTCGCGGGGTGGTCAGTGGTACCCACAGTGGTACCCCCGCTGTCCGGCGCTCTCTACCGAACATGCAGTGTGAAGGGCCAGCTTCAAAGGACTTATCAACTCCAAACCGACGAATCAGAATGGACCCACTCGCGACCAATTGCGAGTGGCTGGAACGACCGGGGATCGAACCAGTGCCGAGGCCAATCCGCCGAAGCGGACTGCTTTTTAGACACCCAAGCATAGTGGACGACAAATGATCCAGACCACTACGCTATCACGACTGCACGTCTGCCGAGTGTCGGACGACGGGTTTGAGTCGCATTGGGATGAGGGAGGCAGTCGTAAAATGTATTGAAATGTTGGGATTCGATCCCCGGACCTTACTGTTCAAGTCCGACGCCTTAGCGATCTCAGCCACCACGGCTCATGGTAGATGCGGCGTCAGCCGGGCTCTAGACGCGGCAGGGATGGAGCCGCAGTGAGCGGGTCATTCGAAAAATGTTGAGAAAAAGTGGGACTCGATCCGTCGACCCCGGGACCGGGAACCGACGCCTATACCACCTCGACCACCACTTTACTTTCCTGCCCATGCCACGCCTGGTAACGGGACAGAAATGCGGATCACAGTTTCATTTGTTATTTGCTTGCCGCCTTCTCTTTTTTAAAACAAATAAAAACTGCTAATGTTTACGCAAAGCAGTAGATTTTTTTGCCGTTTTCGACACTCACACTCTCATACGCACATACGCGCGCGCGCGCGCACACACACACACACTACTCGTCCTATAAATAAAAAGGGCTCTGCGCGGACCTTCGGGGTAAGCCAGCAGGATGTCCGCAAAGCCGGAGCGACCTTGATGAACTCCGCCTGCCTCGCGAATGACCCCAAGTTGTTCCCTCCTCCCCCCTCTCCTTCGAGTCGCGCAGCGCGCGCAGCGAACCGTCATCTGAAACAACGGGATTACAGCTGCAAGCTACTTAGCCGCCCATGCAAATCTGCGGTCTGGTTAGATGTCGCACTAACGTCGCAGCGTGTCCCGCCGCGTCACGGCTGGGAGAAGGGGAGAGGGGAGGGGGGGGGGGGCAGAGCGAGGAGGCAATGTGGGTCATCCTGTGTCCACTAATAAGGGGGATCACGGACAGGCGGACCGTTTCATTGTCGTTGCCGCGGCTGCGATCGCCCCCAAAATAGACCGCGCAGATGCCGCGGCGTCTCGATGGATGCTTGCTCTTATTGACGCCCTCAGTGGAATTTTCCGGTGGAGAATGCTTCCGCTGTGGAGGTGTCGGCAAGCCGCGCGCGGCAAGTCCCCCCCCCCCTTCCCCTCTCCTCTCTATCAGGACAGGGAGCGGCAGTGCTTTGGGCTCTGGTTTCTTGATGGTGTACCGCAAACTTTGTTGTTCGGAACGAACTGAAGATTGTAGTCTGGTGTAGTGCTCGGCCCAGCGTCCCAGCCCGGCGTCCCAGCCAGGCCGGCGTCCCAGCCAACCCGGCCCTGCAGCTGTCGTTAGAGCCGCGCTACACCCGGCCAGTGCGGCCTGCGGTGTTGCCAACGCTGCCGCTCTAATGCCCTCCTCGGCGATGCCCGGCATGGCGCGGTGTTGCCAACGTTGGCCACATTGCCAGGCACGGCGGGAAGCACCACTTGCGGCCTCCCAGGGAAGTACTGGGAGCACTGCGCCGCACAGCTAGGCGGCCCACCTTGACGACCCTTACTCAAAACGAACCCTGTTGCCAAACTGCCCTTGAAAACGGCGCGGGGCAACAAGACTCGGCCGTCGTTCCCTGTGTTGGCACGTCCAGCCCGCCGACACAGAATCGTCGCTCTGTCTCTGTCGCACTCGTGGGGCGTCCCGAGGCGTTCGAGAGAGACAGAGAAACGACTCATCGGAAATCAACCTCCTTGAATCTAACTCTCTGTCTCGAATTGACAAGTGACACCTGGCTGCCACAGACTTCTCCGTGACTGCCGCTCGTTCCAAGCAGCGAAGCGGATACCTGCTTTGGTGCGCGTTGGTCGGCGTCCCCAGAGGACCGCGCCTCTGAAAGGACTGCGATGGGTCGACGATGGGCGAGTCTGGCGTGCAGGTACAGTCGGCAGCGTGCCGTGCCGACCATACACCGCCCCGCCATGCCTCCAAGCCGCCCCCTCCCCCGACCTAACTTGGATTCAACTTGGCAACAAATTGTGCATCTCATTTAGGAGTTGGCCGGGCCGGCAGCCCAGCGACAAGTTGGTCGTGCAACAAATTCGCCAGTCTATTAGGGGCCATTCACGGCCACGGCCTTCGGAGCGAGCGCGCCGGCCACCGCGCCCCGACAAACGGGGCTGATGGAAGTGTTTACTGGCGATCGTCTTGTCGCGACGCGGCTTGCTTACATGTTACTTGCCCACGTCGCCCTGTCTCTGTCACAGTGCTGCGGGACGGAGTGCGACAGAGCGACGACGAGGACACTGTCTGGAATCAGCCGGCTGTGGTCCGCATCACCGGCGGGGCATGTTGTAATGAGGACAGGAAAAAGTAACTTTCTAAATAAATCAGACCACTGCTTGAATATTTACCGATTTCAAGTATTTTATTAATAGTAAGTTGTATTTTTACTTATTCATACAATTCTTGGTCAAGAATCGTTCCAGTTCTCTTGCGGGAAAATATATAGGGATGTAGAACTCTCTATTATTAATTACGGAAGTAGCCCATGAATCGCAGGAAACACAATCTGTATACAATTATCAAGAAATTTGGAACGACTCTTAGCCCTTAACAAATTCACAGTCAGTACTTAAAATGACACAACTTTGAAAAATATCCTTGGTAACTGGGAGGAGGAACAGGGCAAATAGGAGGAAATGCTGAGATAAAGGAATCCACAGAAGCAATCTGTACAAGCCAACATAAAGAAAACAACAACAAATGCAATATTGGACTAGAATACACGCGAGCCGACCTCGCTACAAAATCACGGTCCGAAAGCACAGGTTGGCGACCGACACGATCGACAACGCACGTGACACACGTTTATGCGTAAACGAAAACAATAAATTAATTTCCAACTAATCCATCACAAAGACATAGGCCAAAACCTAAAAGCAAGATGGCGGCACTCGCGGTCACAGTTTTGCCACCGAGCGATATGCATCCGCGAGACAGGGGCCGCGCACCAAGGGATAGAGGTGTCAAAAAATGAAAAACAAAGTCACCGGGCCGTTGAGGTGTCGCCTATCTCTGCGTCACGCATTTACTGATAATGCGTTCTCATTTTCTCAGCAATAATTGCCTTTTGGCACGTTCTAGAGCGTCGTCATGCACAGCAGATTGCACCAACGCACTCTCTGATGTAATCTTTTAAACAAAAAACAATAACAAAAACAAAAAGATAGCCTGGCGAACGAAACTTTGTCGCCAAACGTCATCCTCCGCAACAATTGAAAAAGAAGCAAGAGTATTGTTTAATTTCTCATGATACTAATCTTCCAGAGCCGTGCAATTAAGTTTCTGGTGGACAATTTCTTCCACTAATAATGTTTTGCACTGAAATCTTACAATTTATGTTAATCACATTTCATAACAAACGCTACAACAAAAAGAAAGTAGTATTCAAA
This sequence comes from Stenchaetothrips biformis, assembly GCA_030522485.1. Lineage (NCBI taxonomy): Eukaryota > Metazoa > Arthropoda > Insecta > Thysanoptera > Thripidae > Stenchaetothrips > Stenchaetothrips biformis. The sequence goes on from CM060098.1 coordinate 8,201,147, forward strand.
AGAAATATACCTTTTTACAGGAACCACTTAGACGCTACCCCCGATACTTCCCTCCCCAATGAGGGGAACCCACACAAGCAAGCGCCTCAATAGAACGAGGCATTCACATCTCTCTGTACAAAAATCCTTAGAGTATTATGTACAAATTTAAAATGACGGCAGAGTTCCGAAAATTAAGTACAGAGCGTGATCTAACTTACTGCTTGGAGTAGCTTGACTTTTATTTGCAGGAAAGCGGTGCGCACGCTCGAACCAAAGTCCACACACACATACACGCACACTTACACACACTCACAGCAAGTCGATCGGCTGCATCCGCATTGACTAGAGAGCGGGGCTCCGCGCGGAGCGTCTGCATCTCCAAAACGGCGAGTCACAAACGACAAGGTCACTTCATTTTCAAATGTTTTGTCCTGTACTTTGTAAAAGCTGCCGTTTTCCGAGATGCAGACACCCAACCCCGCGCTTGAGACATCCTCAAAAAAAAAATATATATATAAAATAAATAAATTATGTGGCATTGAGTAAATCTTGTTTTTGACTTAGAGTTCCGCACGAAGTACTTAAAAGGTATTTTCACCCAATTCATGCAGAAAACCAAAAAAATTTCCGTCGATTTGAATCAGTTTCTTTTTCAGAGTGGAGGGCATGGCGCTCACTCACACAGCCCCGCAGTGTTTGGGGCCGCGGGCGATTGCCGAGCCCCGCACACATTGTTTGGCGGTCCGCTGCCCCCTCCCGCCCCGCCCGCAGCTCAGCGGTGGGATCAAGACAGCCAGAGAGGAACAAGTGACTCGTATATGACGCCGCTTTTTTTCCCTTCGTGGCCGAAATGCGGCTTTTGTTCTCAATTTCATCGCACGGCTCCAATCACAATGCGCCGTTTCTGAGCCAGCTGCGGATGGCTGATGGCAAAAGATGATGAGATGGATGTGCCGACTTTGCTCAGCGACATGGCACCATTTGCCCGCGGATTTGTTTGTCTCTTTCGAAAATTTGTGGCCGCTCCGGTGATTTTCACGTCCCCAAGCGACGATCCACCTGGAAGGGGCAAGCGGGCCAGATTCGCGACAGCTTTTGCACGGGAAAAAATAAAACAGCAGCTGAAAGCGCCGTGTATAAACTAACGACCTATACAATTATTCACAGTCCCATCGCACATGAAGACCGCCAACAAAAAAATAATATGAAATTGTGCTGTCATGAATCATCAAGCGGTCAAAAACAAGGGGAGTCGAAATTAAATTAAGACACAGATGAACAACTATACAAGTCGCTCTCGCTCTCTCGCACACACACAGACACACACGACCAACCACTCGCACACACACGCAGTCTCTCCCTCCCACTCAATCATCCGCAAAGACTCACGCACGCACACACACGCCCACCTCGGCGCGCGCTGCACGCACAACGCTCCGAAGAGTGAGTAAAATGTCATCTCGTTGAGCACTAGGGGCTTGAGCTCGCACACGTCAATGTCAGCCGCCGCCTCGGCTCGGCTGCCTCAGCTCGGCTGCGCTGCGGGTCGCCAATAGCGGGGCATCCTCTTCCTCTTCCAGTCTTGTCTAGTTCTCCCCGTCGTCCCCGCGCCGCCCTGCTCCGCCGTCTCCGCCGTCTCCGTCGTCTCCGCGCACTAGGTGTCCCGCAGCAAGTCCCTCGGCTTGCGCACTGTCACCACACTGTCGCCACCGACGACCACTGCCGCACTAGTCGCACCAGCCGCACCAGCCGCACCAGCGCGTCGAGTCCGTGGGCACACTGTGCGCCGTGGTGGCAGCCAGCCGCCAGCCAGCCGCCAGCCTTATAGGCCGGCGAAGGCCAGCAGGTTGTGCAGCGCCGTGAGCAGCACGACGGCGGCGCAGGTCTGGCGCGCCGACAGCAGCGAGCGCAGCCCCAGCCCCACGGACATGTGGCCCCACCAGCGGCCGGGGATGGGCGACGCGCTGTTCTTGCCGCGCTGCATGGCGGCCGGGTGCTCCCCTGCAACAACGAGCAGGCCGTCAGCGCGCCGTCGGGACGCCGTCGGTACAGGGGCAATTACTTTGAATTTCGATGTACAAATCATATGAATTTCAGTTGAATTTCGATGAATTTTAAGCTAAAACTACTGAATTTTGAGACGAATTCCGATGAATCATAATAAATTTTAGCAAATTTCAAATTCTAGGTGAATTTTGGTGCACACATTTGAATGAAGTAATCACCCCTTGCCGTCGGTATACAGGCGGCGACAAAATGCTCACCGTTCAGGACGTGCAGCAGCACGCTGGCCGAGTCCAGGTTGCTCGGCGAGCAGGTGTAGTTGCCGGAGTCCTCCCTGGTGGCGCCGTACAGCACCAGCGTGCCCACGGTCGTGTCCGTGCCGGAGCGCTCCACCCGGATGTCCTTGGTGCCCGGCTTGTAGTTGAGCACGCGCTCGCCGTCGTGGTACCAGAAGATGTAGGCCGGCTCCTCCAGCGACTGGGTGATGACGCACTTGAGGTTCACCGTCGACCCTGTCTTGACGTAGATGTCGGACGCGCCCATGATCTCGATCTTCGGCACTGTAAACAGAGATGCGCGTGGTAAGGTTAGGGTTGGCCTGATACGGTGAGAGCACGAACAGCGACAAGCGATGCATGGAATTATCGACGGCACTTTGTTAGCGTTTCAGAGGCGTGTTTTGGCTGAAAAAGGGAAAAATAATCGATAAGGTACGAAACGCGCGGCGAGGCCTTGGCGAGATGAAGCTCTGCTCTGGCCTCGCATGTCAACATCCCATCTCGCACCAAATCCTTCGACAACGCAATTTCCGATAAATGAAGCCCCGCGACTTCAAAGAGGCGCCCCAATTCACGGGTTCCCTCTTCTTGTGGTGATTCCTCCCAGCCCCCTCTTTCCCGATCTCTCTTTCCATGTCCCTCTTTCTTCCTCTCTCTCTGGTCCAAAAGTTTGGCCTCGCACGCGTCTGCTGGCAACGATAGCAGATTGCAGCGCTGACTTCGAACGCGGCGCGCAGCACGCGGCGCCAACGAGACTGCGCCCCGCCTTCTTAGTTAGGGAGATAGCCGATAGGGGCGCTGCGCGCTGCGGCCCCAAGTTTGGCGGGCGTCAAAGAGGCCGTGAGCCTGCCCGAAGCAGACCCGCTAGGCCCGCCAGGCCCGCCAGACCACAGGCGGATCAATGCGAAAACGGATTAAGTTTGGAACTCGCACTGCGGGCTGCTCGGTCTGTGTGGCGGGCGCGGCTGCGACGACGCGCCGTCTGCTGGCTGCTCGGTCTGCGCCGCAACTAGCTGCCGTGCTGCCTACGTGCACTACGTGTACTGCGTGTACCGCTATCTGACCCGAGCACTATCTAAAAGTTGTCCGATGTAAAGCCAGCGGCGTTGCCAAACGGGGCGCCAATATGTAAGGGGAGGGGAGGGGGGGGGGGTTAATAGCACGCTGGCAAGCGGCAAAGTGCCGCGTCACCGCCAGCCGCGGCCTTCTCCGCCCTCGATGTGGACCATTCCGACTTATCTCGCCGCGAAGCGACCTCGCCGCTCTGTACGGATCCAGCCTTTGAAAAGCACCGCTTCAACCATGTTACCTCATGACTAACGGTGGCTCAGAGCGTAGAGTCGTCGGACTCCGAGCTCAAGGGAACAGGGTTCGACTCCCGATGCAATTTTATTTTTTCGCGATGCACGGGGGGCGGCACGGCGGCACGGCGGCACGGACAGGGCTTTGCAATGGCGAGGCGGGAGAGAAGCGGCGCCTGCTTGACTCGGTCGGAGCCTGGGCGGCGGGCTGCAGGTGCAGAGAGGGTGGGGTCGGCTCCCGCGGGCTGAGCCCTAACAGGTCGGTCTGAGGGGTCACAGCGGGCAAGTGGCTGCTAAGCACCCCCTCCCCCCCTCTTCCCCTGCCGCAGCACCTCGGCGACGGGCCCCACCCGCTGCTCCTTGAAAAAGCTCAAGACAAATGAAGCGAATGCCACAGTCAGGCCACGCCGCGCCACGCCGCGCCACGCCGCGCCGCGCCACGCCGCGCCACGCCGCGCCACGCCACGCCGCGCCACGCCACGCCACGCCACGCCACGCGAGGCGCAGGTGAAGATGGGCGTGACTTTTCACTTTGCGTCACCCCCCCCCCTCATCCCACTGTTTTTCAAAAGCAAAAGTTTTGAAGTGGCAAAGAGGCTCTGTAATTGCTACCAACAGCAACAGGAATAAGTACGGTGAGCAGTCTTTGCTGGTTCCGACGAAGATTGCGAGAGTTGAGACGTCGGCCTTCGACGAAATTAAAGAAAAACGAGCTTTTTCGTGCCTGGAGCACGAAGGCGCTCGAGTTCCGATTAAAATCATTCCACCAAATGCCCTGGTCGTTTTCATGGAGGTGCTTAGTCGTGTCCTTAAAAAAAAAAAGGTTTTTTTTTTTTTTTTTTTTTTTTTTTTTTTTTTTTTTTGTTTTGCCTTGCGAGCCAGCCTGCCGCGCGTGCGGGCGTTCGGACCAGTTCGCCTCATTGCGGCTCAAACCCCGGAGACTAATTTAGCACGGCGGTCCTGATCCCCACCTTGCATTGCGGCATAACGATCGCGGCTTCAAATCCAGGGATTACGCAGAGAGAGAGAGATAGAGAGAGAGAGAGAGAGAGAGAGAGAGAGAGAGAGAGAGAGAGAGAGAGAGAGAGAGAGAGAGGGAGAGAGAGAGTGTGTCTCGCTCTCTCTCTCTGTCTGTCTGTCTGTCTGTATTTTTTCTCCCCTTCCTCTTTCCACCCGTGCTTTTGCCAGCAACAGTGTGGCACTCATGCCAGGTGACCACCCACGGCGGGACCTTGCTGCCGGGATTCCGAAGAGCGGTCGTTCCGTCGCTGTGTCCCTCTCCCGCTGCTACAGGACGCTCCACGAGTGCGACAGAGACAGACCGACGGGCGTCGGTCTTTTGTACTTTGTACTGCGTTGCGTGGTTTATACCACCGGAGGTGTTCCGTTTCGGGGCTGCTCTGGAAAAAGGCAAAAGAGGGAGTGGGGGAAGGAATTGCATGGCGTGTCGTGGCGTGGCATGGCGTGGCGTGGCGTGACCCCTTCCTGAATTACCCCTTACTCCCTAAATTACGCCTCGTAGGAGGCGAGGGTTTGCTGGTTGGAAATTCTCGACAACTTGAGTCACTTTTGTTTTGTTTTGTTTTTTTCCAGCCCGGTTTGTTCTAGTTCTCTCTCTCTCTCTCTCTCTCTCTCTCTCTCTCTCTCTCTCTCTCTCTCTCTCTCTCTCTCTCTCTCTCTCTCTCTCTCTCTCTCTCTCTCTCTCTCTCCGGCCGATGCTCGTCCCTCGTCGCTCTCCGCTCCAAAGTGCGCACCGCTGCCGCTTTTTGTCTGGACGTCTCCATATACTTCTTGTCCAGCACGACGGCACTGCTTGGCCCGTTGGCCTCGCCTGCTCTGGCAGCACGGCTCTGGCAGCACGGCGCTGGCAGCACGGCGCTGGCAGCACGCTGGCAGGGCGGCGCCGTTGGATGCACCGCCTTGCAGAGGGACCTCCTCCATTCGCCGTCCCGTCTCGTCGCTCCGTCTCTCCCGCACTCGTGTGTCCCGCACAGGTGCGAGAGAGACAGAGACACTGCCGTTTCGCCGCCGCGGTCCGCCAAGGTAACGATTCCCAATTCCTGGGAGAGGACCGCGTCGCGTCCACTGCGAGTTGCCCGAGGCATTCTGCCAGTGGCGTGCCGTCCAGTGGCGTCCAGGCCGAACGCGACCCGCGCGACATATTTCCGGAAGAGGGGACTCGGTTAAGAGGAGTCGAAAAACACGCGGACGTATCCAGCCAGCCGGTCCGTTTGTTCGGCTAGTTCTTCCGTGGCCACAAAGGACTGGCGGCGGGGCGCATCGGGCACCGGAGGAGGGGAGGGGAGGGGGGAGAGGAGAGAGAAAAAAGACAGTAGGATGTTGCCAGAGCGGATCGACGCGGCCACCCATCATGGCCAAGGGTTGGTCCTTGGCCCGGCCCGGCCCGCCCTGCCCCGCGCAGCACGCTGCAGATTCACACCGCGCTGTCCAACAAGGCAGCGTCCAGCACAGTACACACGCCTTCCGCAGTTTTAATTTACTTCAAGTTTCATGGTTTCAGGTTGAAAACTGTCACAATTTTTTTTCCAATCTTCCCCAGCGATCCCGTGGAGAATTATTTTGTTATGCAGGGTGGACCGAGATTTTGTCTTCGACAAGCCGGGCCGGGCGTAAGTGGCCGGGCAGCAGGGCCGCAGGAAGGGGCACCTGGAGTCCAGGCCTGGACGCGACATCAGGTGCGTGGCCGGGGCGGGGCCGCTGCAGTCCTCTGCGTCGCTGCCCCCCCCTTCTTTCTCAGCCCCTTTCTCTCCAGGCGACGGACCCTTGCCCGGACACGCTCTGTCCCCAAACAGGACCTTCTTTTTTAACGTATCAATCAATCAATACGGGCCACCCCGCGGTTTTTGCGTTGCCCCGCGTCCACGCACCCCCACACACGCGCACACACACCGCCGCGCCACCGACCCACACCCACACAAGAATGATGGTGGTCAGTTTTTTTTTTTTGAGCAGGCTTGTCGCCATTTTTCATCCCTGCTCCCCTCCCTCCCCCCCTCCACCGCCACTGTCTTGCCTCCCAGATCGGGTGTCGGCCGGTGTCGCTCGGCTCCTCCCGCGCATTCTGGGACGCGGCCGGACAGGACAGCTTAATCTGCACGATAATGCATCATTTGGTGGGCGGGCGGCTGGCCGCAAAAACCAAAGCCTTCTTTCTGCAGCGAATTTGATACACGCGGCGCGAAAAATAAGGCACCATTGTGGCCGGTGGTCTTTGTTGCGGTGGATGTAGGACGCTTTTCGAGCTCCGCGGTCCGCCAAGAAGACTGGAGCGACGCACCTGATGGTAACGCTCGCACCATTTCTTCGATTGGAAACTCGTTGGAGGCGAACGCGGTCCGGGTGCCAGGGTCGGCCTCCGCCAAGGCCTCCGCCAAGGCCTCCGCCAAGGCCTCCGCCAAGGCCTCCGCCAAGGCCTCCGCCAAGGCCTCCGCCAAGGCCTCCGCTTGGCCCGCTGCTCGTCCTGCTCGTGTGCCAATAAGCAGGCCGGCCAGTCCTCCTTCCCGGGGGAAACTTTGAAAACCAGCACGGCGGCACTGAGGCACTGATTATGCTGCCAAGGACACACCAGCCAGCCAGCCAGCCAGCCGCCCGGAGCCCCGCTGCCGCCGGTCAATTTGGTGTCCCTTTGAAGTCGCAGCCTTCCAATCACGCTGAAAAGTAGTAACGCCGGCATAAGGCAAGCAGGCAGGCCAGCAGCGCGGCCTCCACCGCCTCCACCACCGTAATAAGCCCATATTACGCGAATATTCGCGTCTAACGAGCCCCTTTCAACAAGACAAAACTGCAGCGCGGATCCTCCCCGCGCCTAATCTGCTCCGCCCGGCTCCGCCTTAACGAGTGTGTTAACCCTTTCCGGAGTTCGCCGCCTTCTAATTCTAATGCGGGCCCTAGTTTGAGAAACTTGGAGAACTCTTTTTCGCGTCCACTTTGGATGGCGCGGCACGGTCGTCCATCCTTGTCTGCCTGATGAAAAGTTTGATTTTGGGCGTCGCGTGCGGGTGGGACGGTTTGCGGGAAGCGTACTTACCAACGACGTTGAGTGTGACGAAGTGGCTCATCTTTGGCTCCGTGCTCACTTGACACTCGTACTCCCCCTGGTCTCTTGCCTGGACGTATTTCACCTGGGAATGACATCTTCGGTTAGCAGTGCCCGCAATTCACACGCTCTTCTCAACATCACTTCCGCCTTGAAAATTAATTTAACATTAAAATTAATAACAAAAAAAGGTCAAATCGACCTTCTTTACTTTCTACTACAACCAAATAAGTGCCGAGTCAGCTTTTTGGTCCAAAACTACCTAAAACCAGTATAGATTTGATGGTTATTTTTTTCCGACTCACCTGGAGTGTCCAAGTCTCCGTGCCTTCCACGAGAAAGCTCTGAAACCGCTCATCGGCGATGAACGTGTAGTGGTCCACGGTGAGGATGTGGGCGTCCCTCTTCCGGATCCAGGAGACCTGCAGCAACAACAACAACAACAACAGGGATGAGCTTCAGTCGCTACAAAGACGGCGGCGCCACCAGCTGCGCGTAGCAGGGCCCGGACGGGGTTCGTAGACTGCGCGAGTTTACGTCCCGAGGAAACGGCAGCGGGGAACTGTAAACAAATTAAACGGCGCCGCCGACACCGCGGCGCTGCACCACGCAGTGTTCCTGGCGGATCGCATGATTGCGACCTTTCGCTCGGGGGACCTTTCCCGCCGGATTTGGCACCTCCACAGGTGGCGCGCCGACCCCACGGAGAAACACGACGGGGGGAAAAAAAGGGGGGGGGGAGAGTAAAAGTTTAAAATGGCACCAAACTCCGGACGGGCTGTGGCACTGCACTCTCATTTGGGGCGAGGGGGAGTCTGCACGCGGCAACAGTAAATACCGTGAAAATTTCACGAGCAAAATCACGTCACGAACGGGAACGGAACACATGCGCAGGCGCGCGCGCACACACACACACACGCACACACACACACACACACACACACACACACGAAGCCGGTGCGGAGCCCGTTAGCGAGGGCGGGGCTTTGTTGAGGCCCCCCAGCAAGGGTGGCCAAAGAGGCTGGGCACCTGGGAGAAAAAAAAAGGTGAGGGGGAGAGGAAGGAGGTCAGAGGGAGAGTGGCTAACCGGATGAATGAAAGTTTCAGGTAACAGATGGTGAATAAAATAAGGAAGGGGCCTTGCGCGGCCGTTGGGCGGTGTGGGCCTGTGGGCCTGTGGTTCGATTGGGAGGAAAGCGGGTCGTCTGGGGTCGTCTGATGCGTCGTCCGTGGCGCGGCGGGGTGGGGCGGGGCGGGGCGGGGTGGGGCGGCCGGCGATGGGGAAGCTCCTTTCTGGGCCGTTTCTGCCGGAGCGTGCTTGGCTTTCACTCATTATTTCCGAGCAGGATCATTAAGCCTGCCTCTAGGATGCCTGCGAGTCCTCGCGGGTCCTTCGAACTGGGCGCGGCCGCCGTTTTTCAGGGCTCCCGATACACACAGTATTTTGGCGCATCGCACGGTCCAGCGCTCGCGCCGTGATTCACCGGCCCACTCGGCAGGTCCGGACCACTGCGCACGAGCCGCGCCGGGCCGAGCCGAGCCGAGCCGAGCGCAGGTGGCCCCGACCTGACGGCTGTCGATGCCGAGGGCCGCCGGCGCCACCAGCGTAGCATGCGCGCCGCGTGAGACAATAATAAAATCGCCACCTGTGGAGATGAAAGCCCCACGCACTGCGTATCCAGAGCAGCGCCACTTCCGGGGAGCACACTGCCTCGCGCGAGGCCGCGGCCCGAGAGCGGCGCTGTGGCGGCGGGGCTTTGGTTTCCGTTCCCTGCAAACCAGAGAGGACGCAGCGAGCGCCACAGGCTGGCTGGGCCGCAGACGTTGTTTTCGCTCCGCGCTGCTCCGCGCTGCCGCGACGCACGCCGGGATTCGCACCTCGCCGAATACGTATGAATCCTAGGGACTCGGCCGGAGAGGAGCGCGGGAGGCGACGCGACTTCGGCCCGCTCATGCATACTATCACGGGATGGGCGCCGCCCCCCGCGCCGCCCCCCGCGCCGCCCTGCAGCGCACTCCCTGCGCGGGCACCGTAAAATAGGAGGGGTCCTCGATCCACACAGTTGTCCGCCCGGGCCGCCGCTGGCGGAGTCCCTCCCAATCTCCTCCCCGTCGCCTCGCCTCACGCACTCCTCATATGTGGCATCCTCTGTATCTAAATCTCTCTTTCTTTCATATGTGGCCCCCGAGCGCGGAGAGCCCTCCGGGAGCCTAGCTCTCGAGCGTCGCCGGGGCCGTGGGGCCGTGGGGCCGTGGGGCCGTGGGGCCGCCGGACAGCCGCAGTGTTTATAGAGCCGACGAGTTGCCGCCGGGGGAGTGCAATACTGTCGGCCTTGCCAATAAGACGGTCATCCGCTGCACAGTGGGCCAGAAGAATGTTGAGGCGGCAAAAATCCCGGACGCGTTTTGAGCTCCAGAGTCGCTGAATGGGACTCGAATCAAACGTTAGACCCCACGAATGGATCCCTTGTTTGGAGAGCAATCCATTGGTGCGGTCACACGTTCGATTTGAGTCCCGTTTAGCGACTCTGGAACTCAAAACGTGTCCGGGATTTTGGCCGCCTCAAGGGTCCTCTGACCTACTGTGCAGCCCCGGCCGTGTTGACGATGAACCCACAGCACTCCAGTACGGAAGTGTCTCGTGTGACCGAACAAGTGGGAGAAAACGTCGACAAATGTCTAAAAATAGTGAATTCGGTTGGCTTTAGGCTGGCAACGATGCGTCCGATCCGAGCCGGGACAGGGTACTCTCCCGACGGGTCTCTGGACCCCTTTCTTCGGCATGCCGCCGCCGCCGCCGCTGCTTGGTTTTATCCCCAGAGAGACGGAGAGTGTGTGATGAGCCGTCTTAGTGCGGCAAGGCCTTCTGGAGGTGCGTCGTTTAGCGGCGGCCCCTTTATACTGCCGGCCGGCAGGGCTGGGGCTGAGCTGGGGCAGCGCAGGGCATCGCCCTACCTCACCACGCGGACGGCCGGCTGGCTGCTGTCCTTATCTCTGGCTCAGAGCGGCCAGACTCATATCCGGGCGACAAGGCCGGACTCTCACACAAACACACACATACAAACACACACACGAAACATACACACACATACGGGCGCGCGTGGCGAAAGGGATCCAAAGGGTGGCGGAAAGAAAGGGGAGGGGGTGCTTTCGGTCCGGGCAGGGTCGTCACCTCTGTCAACCTGGCGTGGGTGACTGGGTTGCGGGTCCTCCATGGCCGGCAAGGGGCGCCGGGGCCGGGGTTTTGACGCGTGACTTGCAATTAGGCACTTTCCACCGCGCGTTTCGTATTTTTGTTTGTTTGTTTGTTTGTCGTTGTTGTTGATGGCCTTGTTGTTTTTCGAGGGGGCACGACGCGCGAAACAAACGGCAACAGCAATTCTGACGTAAAAGCCCCGCGAATTGCCATTAACGCTGCCTGAGTGCCGACGCGCCTGCCAGCCCCGTCAGCCCCGCCAGCCCCGCCAGCCCCGCGAGTATGAGTCAACATTACCAACGCACGGCCGGGAAATATTGCCGCTCGAATAAAACGAGCGGCGGGAACACATTGACAAGAAGAGAGAGGCGCGGGAAACGAGCGGGTGAATTAAAAAGAAACACTCGTCACGTCCCGCGCTGCCGTCACGTCACGCCGCCGCTCACTCACTGTCGCGCGCACCCCATGCTTTTGTTGCGCCGCGCAATATTTCTCATAAAAACAAATGAAGCAAGTGAACGAACGCGGCGGGCGCGCGCGCGCGGGAAGGTTCGAACGTGCGAAAACATGTTGCGCCGCGTCACACCGTCAACATTTTGGTTCGTTCTGTGACCGACTGCCGGGCTGCCTCGCGGCTCACGGCGCCCCACAGTGGGTCAGAAGACCGATGAGGCCTTATTTAGCCGTTGTATACATTCTCAGCGCACTACTGACTTTTTGGTCAATTTTTCAATAGTTATCCAAGTAATTTGTGCAACCATAATACGTACTTTCCGTTCCTTAAAAAGAACTAAAAGTCAGTGACGCGCTGAGAGTGTAATGATTCCCACACACATTCTGTTGGCCAAGTGGCGACACATTTCGGCAGCGCGACAGCTGCGCCGGTGTCGGTCGCGCGCGGAGCGGCGGGGTGGGGCGGGGTGAAGCGGGGTGGGGCGGGGTGGGGCGGGGTGGGGCGAGGTGGGGCGCGGCTTGGGGCGCTTCTGTTGCACGGAATAAACAAACGATGCAGTCAGCACCAAGCTCATTAACCCTGCGCGGCCCCCCGCGGTAAATCCAGTCCGCTCGCGCACTGCCCATGCCAAACAAAAATGTCTAGTTTGGTTTGCGTGGCCCGGCCCGGCTCGGCTCGTGGAAATGCAAACAGCGCGCACCACCGCTGCCCTTTTTCTTTCTTTTTTTTTTTTATCTCGCCGCCCCACAAAGCCTGCTGCGTGACCTCGCTCGCCACCACTACTGCTCGGACACGGTTTTGTTTTGATCCGGGCGGGAAAAAGCGACGAGTGACAGAGAGGGTGTGGTTGGGGGTCCCTCGGCTGGCGGGCACAATGGGGTGCAGCGGGAAGTAGTGGTGCGGGCCGGGGTGCGGGGGTGTTTGCGGGGAACACAGCAATAAGTCGGACTCATCACTCGACGAGCAGACAAACTTTGATGGGACTGAAAACTTTTCATTCGCCGCGCGACCCCGCCATCATTAGCCTGAGAGCGGGAGAGCGAGCGAGTGAGTGAGAGTGAGAGAGAGAGAGAGAGAGAGAGAGAGAGAGAGAGAGAGAGAGAGAGAGAAAGAGAGAGAGAGAAAGAGAGAGAGAGGGAGGGAGCGATCGAGAGAGGAGGCGCTGGGTGCCTCCACCTCTCAGAGTCATGACTCTCTTAAGTGCGAGCACGGAGCGAGGGAGGGGAGGGGGGTAAAGCAAAGACACATCTCGCTGGAAATGAGGCGAAAGTAGTGCGAATGAGAAAGTACAAAGCCCCTCGCGGAGACAGGGCGCCGCCGCGCCGGGCCGGCGGGGCTCTCAAACGCATCGTTCACAGCCGTCAAGGATGACAAGTGGGCCTGGCCGCGAGTTGCTTATGTTAACGAGGAGCCCGCCTTGGGGGTTGCGCCGCGGAGGGGGCTCTGCCGCACCGCCAGCCACCAGGGCACGGAGCAGCACCACTCTGGTCACGATCAAGCTCAACATCCCCCCCCCCCCCCAAAAAAAAAAGAAAAAAAAAGGGGGGGGGACTAGCATACGCGCAGGATGGCACCAATGGACTGAGCTACGAACGAGGAGTCTAATTGCACCACCAAAAGTTTGATTCGACGCCGATATGAGGACGGTGGAGCTCAAAACGCGCCGAGAGTTGTCGGTCGGCCTTCCCAGAGTAGAGCCCGCGCGCCCGCGGATCCCGGGGTAGGCCAGCCCGCCGACAGCCCTGCGATCAGCCCGGCGGGCTGCCTATCCTGGCACCCGCAGGCGGACTCAACTATGCGCCTCGCTCGCGCCGGACTCGAATCCTCCACTCAAGGACTCGAAGCCTCGAACCCGCTCACGGCTGTCCGCCCGAACTGGTCCTCTGGCTCCTGACGGCGTTGAGACGGACCCGGGTTCGAGTACCGGCACCGGCCCTGCTTCACTCTCGAAATTATTTGAGTCGTGACGCGGCGTGGCGCACACTCACACGGCCGCGCGGCACGGCGGCGTGGGAGGCATAAGAGTCGGCCATATTTCAGTCTCTGTACAGGCCGCGCCGCGCCGCGCAGACGAGGCTGGCAGCCTGGCGACGCCGCCGCGTCTCGGGGCCTGTTACTCCGCAGTCTGTGAGTACAGTCGGTACCCGGGCGCGCGCCTCCCGCGAGTGCGCTCCGGAGCAGGCCGCCGGGGAAGGCCTCCGGTTAACGACCGCCACTTCCCGTCCGCTTGCCGCCGACACCGCCTCGCCTCGCCTCGCCTCGGCCCTACTCTGTGCACGGCACACTGTGAGCGACCAGCGCCGCGCAGGAAAAAGCAGCCATGCGAAGCAATCACTGCCGCGAAGTAATGAACGGACCAGGGCGCCCTCTGTGATCAACGTGCGCCTCGTCTCCCAGACACCTCCCCCCCCCCCCACACCCGGAGGTCCCGCTCCTGGGGGCGGTAATCCCGGCCCTCATCCTAGCGGCCCTGGAAGAAGGGATGCCGAGGATCTCGTAATAAGAGGGACGTCGGGGGAGCCGGGTCTTGTTCTGGCTGCCGTGCGCTGAAAACTCCGCCGCAAACACTCTCGCCTGAGGCGCAGCGGGGGAGGGGGAAGGGGGATGAAATTTCATTACTATACTACAGAGGGCGACACCTTCTGACGGCAGCGCCGCGAGGCCGCGATGATCCTCGCGAGGAACGGGGTCACGGTGGCGAAGAACGCGGTCCCAGGGCGCGGCAAGGACCCAGCCTCGCGTCGCGGAAGGGGCGGGCCGCCGCCGTGCGCTTCGATTACGTCCCGCACACTGTGCGCCGTGACGTACACGGGCATTCCTGCGGGGAGAGGAGAGGGCGCTCTCAGGTGCTCCGCGCAACACGAACACGGCGCGGCGCGGCGCGCCCCCCGCCCCGTCCTGCGCGGTGCTGCTGATGTAGTTACCCGGCATGTTAACGAGAAGCCGACGCGACGCGTGCGACGCCACGACGCGGACCTGGCCGGGCGAGTGACGCGGCGACGCCCGCCGACAGAGTGCTTCGTCGCTCATCGGGCGCGGGGTGCGAGAGAGACAAGGACACCGTTGTTCGGAATCAGCGTGCTGATTGTTGATTTAGCGGGGCACTTTGTTCGGAGAGTGAAACACTGTTAAAAAAAATATGAAAATTCAGACCGATTTCGTCTTACTTTGTGGTCTGAATCGCAAATTCATAAAATGAAATGAATGTTCAGACCAACTGTCTGAAAAAAGTGACTTGCTGTCAGAAATTTGGATTCAGACTGGCAAGTCTGAAAATTTACAGCGGCGAATATCAAGTTTCGTACCGGTGGACTGAAATATTGTACTTTGTTGTCCGAAATCTAAATTCAGACTTGTGAAGTCGGAAAACAGGCCAAAAATCGCCATTAACCTTAAACATTTTGCGGTATTCTTAAAAATAAAGAATATACTATTGGTTTATTTCAAATAATACTTTCGTTTATTGTAGTACGAGCAAAGAGAGTGTTTCAGAGCTCCAAAACGGATACATTTTGCTATAGCCGCTAGGTGGCGCTAGTGTCGCATTATTGATATCTTGGAGTTAAAATTGCCTCTGCAGCCAAAATGAGGTGAACATTTAGTTAAAAACCTATTTCAAGTCATTATCTGAGATGGCATGAGTGTACTACAGCAAGATTGATTTGAATAAGTAGAGTATTCGCCAAATAACAGAGAATACAACTTCGCTCTCGCGCATGCCCACGGGTCGACGTGTGGTTGGGTTCGGGTCGATCTCTCTGCAGTTAGTGCAGTTTCGAATCGGTCGCTTCTTGCAACTTGCAGCAGTTGACTACATTTTTGAGCTCACATCCTCGTCCGTAGGAAAAGAATTCGTTGATACAATAGAAATTTCACTCCATGGAGTAGGTAATGTAAGTGAGACTATCTCTGTTATTTCTTTTTCGGACAACAAAGTCTGATAAGTAAGACCGATAGGTACGATTTTTTATACAATATATTGATCTGAATATTTATAATTACGTTGTCTGAATTTTAAGACCTTGTAGTATGAAAGTTTTAGTATGAAAATTCATACTGCAAGTAAGTAAATCGGCTTCTTACAAAAAATTATGAATTTTCAGTAAATTTTTTTAACAGTGAAGTGTCGAACGAGAGCGGCGGCGGCGGTGACCCGGGTGGGGGTAAAGTCGCCGGGGCGGGGCGCGGCGGCAGGAAGCGCGCGAGATAAATGCCTTACAGAGATGGAGCGATAACGATAAATCATTTATAGCCGTCTCAGCGAAAGCGCGCGCGCCGCCCCGATCGCCAAATAATGTTTACAACGCCGACAGCGCCGTGGACGGCTCTCGGGTGGCACGGACTCGGCATTAATGAGCGCGTTTTCGTTTGTGCCTCCCCTAGCGGCTTGTCAGTTTTTTTACGTTTTCCGTTCGCCATGAGCCGCGGGGAGGGAGGGGGAGGTGGAAAGGGGGGGGAGGAGGACACACGTGATGTGTTGGGGAGTGGCTGAGGGAAAAAGTTTGTCCACTCCGGGTGTGGCGGGGTATTGATTTGCGAGGACCTAGGTGGGGACGGCGAGCGGCCCTGCACGGCGACACGGCACGGCCGGGCAGGGCAGGGCACGGCACGGCGCCCTAACCTACTTCAGCCGGGAATCATTCGTCCAAATGGAGTGGACCGACCGAATGAGGCCAGAGCAGCTCGCCTGGCGTCCAGCAGCACTCCCGGATTGTGGCGAAAGAAAACGCAGGGGACTAGCAGCAGCAGCAGCAGCAGCAGCTCGGTCCCCGCGGCCGTCCCTCTCGCACGCCCACGCGGCGCGCCATGAGTGTGACAGAGACAGAGCGACGAGGGAACTGCATACGGTAGCCATGATGTGTAGTGCGGCCGCGGAAGTGCGCAGGGTGGGACGCGAACAGTGCGGCGTCGCGTTGTCTCTCTCGCACGGTGGGGGTGGCCCGCGAGTGAGTGCGAGGGAGACAGCGCGGCTGCCGCGCGGAACCTTCTCGGGTGATGCCGCTAATCCCCTTTCCGGAATCGGGGCGCGGCAAAGGGGGCTCGCGTAGCGTGGCCCGGCGTAGCGTGGTGGCGTAGCGTAGCGTAGCCGAGCGTAGCCGAGCGTTGCCGAGCGTAGCCGAGCGTAGCGTAACAACAGGCCGAGAGTTAATGCCTCGTGTCACAATGGATCGCGACGAGGTGACGTGACACGCCGCGGACGCCCCGGGGACGAGCGGACGGACAGACAGACGGACAGACCGTGCGCGGCGGGGTGAAGGGACGACCCGTGTGCATGAATAAAAGACAACTCTCGCTTTGGGAGGGATGATGTTCGCGTGAGACGCACAGCTGTAGAGCTTCATCGGGATCAGCGCACTCGCACACAAACCCACACAAACACACACACACAAACCTGAGCGAGTGGTGGCGTAGTGCACGTGCCGAGTTGTGGTGCCGTCTCCATCGGAGTGCGTTAGGCGTCCCCGTTCGCCAACAAGTAGCGCGTCGAGTTTCACCTGCCCCCCTCCCCGCCCCACCCCAGCATGTATCGGGAGTAAATAATGACACTGATGGAAGATTGATCGCTCCCTTCCCCCTCCCCCTTCCCCCGCGAAGACGCGCGTCGTACAGTGCCCACCTGGTACCAACTTGACGGTCTATTTTGCGCCGCAGCGCGTGCGGGAAACGACCCCGGCCATCATTTTGCGATCAACAAAAGAATACAAAAAGCCCACACACGAAACGTTTTTCAATTATTTTTTTTGGAGGTGGGAGTGTACTCACCGACTTGTTGCCCAGCTGTTTGACCTTGCACGGCAGGTAGGCGTGCGTGCCGAGCTGCGTCGTGATGTTGTTGGGGGACGTGGGGTCGAAGAAGGGCCCGGTGTACAGGCCGCCCGTCGAGTACCGCTTGTGTCTGTCCAGCGACCGGCCCAGGGCCCGCTCCGCCGGGCTGGCCAGCGAGCCCGCTGGAACAGGACAAAACAAACACCAGTCAGTCAGCAGCCGACACTCCGACACGACGCAGACAACCTCCCTCTTCTTTTGGCCCGAGCAGGTCCGATGGCCGACAGGCAACGCTCTCCCAGTTCGAGACCACTCGTCCGTGGCGTGGCCGGCCGGGCCGGTCCGTTCGCGGAACAAGATACTGACCTCGGCGTCAAAAGGGAATGGGCGGTGCAGCCGACACCAGACTCCCGGTGACGGGGTGCGCCAGCGCGGCGGGCCCCACCGGCAGCCTTTAATTCAAGAGGCGCGTGAATTCGGAAAGAGGAGCCGGGTCGTGGCGAGCCGGGGCTGGATTTACCGCCCCGGCCCCATCTACATCGCGCACGCCGAACCCGAACCGCACGACGAATAGCACGGTCAGATCAGCCACCTGGCCGCCAGCCCCGCCAGCCCCGCGCTAATCCATCGCGTCGAGCAGGAGGGCGACGTGGAGCTGCTGCACATGGGGCTCATTCCGAACAGTATTTCAGTTATTATTTTTCAAGGGAAGTAGCCTTATAATCTTGTCTCAGGATAAGTTTTTTTTTATTTTTCATGAGTCTCAGACTCAGGTAGCACTTCGCGATCCCAGGCGACGCCACGCGACGCCACGCGGACCAAGCCGCACGACACCGGAACGAGATGAGACGATGCGGAGCGAAACGAAGTGACGCGAAGCGAAACGAGCACCCATAACTCGAGGCAGGCACCGCCATCCGCGCCAGCCGCGCCAGCCGCGACGACAGCGAGGGCCCCAGTCGTCACGCCTTGATGCGAGTTCCCGCTACTCACTTTGGCGGATAAATTAAGAATGTAATACCGTTTCGTCTCTGGCCAGCCCTGCCCGGCGCCCACCCGCACCCGGCGGCAGCAGCGCGGCAGCCTTGATTGAACCACCGCTGCCTCGCCTCGGCAGGGCCAGGCGGGGCCAGGCCACGGCCAGGCAGTCAGAAAGTCGCGGCCAAGAAATAAACAAACTACCCGCGCAACACAAACCCGGCCAGCAGCCAGCTATTTACGGGGACGGAAAACACAAACACAATTGTTCGCGTGTCTCGCTGTGTGCCTGTTTGTGCGAGAGTGTATGTGTGTGTGTGGGGGGGGGGGACGTGAAGAGCTTCAGGGGATCCCGGAGTGGGAGTGGGCGGCGCTCGCGGCGGGGCCTGGCGCACACCGCCAACAGGGCCAACAGGGTCCTGCTGCGGTCTTGTAGCCGCCTTTGCCACTCGGGCCGCGCCAAAGTTTTGCCGAACGGTTTCAGGTGTTACACCAGCACCCCTCGCAGACAACAACGACAACAACAACAATAACAACAACAGCAACATGCGGAGGGTCCGGCGGCAGCTTGCGGACCGTCGTATAGTAAGCCTCCAGCTTGCTTATGGCCCCCACTTCCGCACCAGTGTTGCACGCCTGAACGCGCGCCCCGCGGCCTGCGAGAGGACGGACAGACCGATAGATAGACAGACGGACAGACAGGCAGACAGACAGACAGACAGACAGACAGCGCGTCGCACTGCACTCGTCCAATCTCGGAGGAAGGACGACGCGCTCAGCGGCGGGAATGCGTAATGCGGGGGAGGGGGAGAGGGAGAGGGAAAGCCCAATTTTAATGGGAAAAGGAATCTGGCTGCAGTAAAAGTGGACGTGAGGCAGGTGGGGAAGTGCCTTCTCTGGGGCAGGCGCGGACCGATGGAGATGCTGCCAGTTAACAGTGGAGCCGAGGGAGGAAGAAGAAGAAGACGAAGAAGAAGAAGGAGAAGAGGCACAACACTTTGATGCCCATAGCAAGACGCCCAAGGCAGTAGACGGTTTTCATGACCCCGCACCGAGATCGATGCTGCGGCCTGGTTTCCCTACAGTCCTGCCGGCCGCACCCCGCCCCGCCCCGCCCCGTCCCGCCCCGTCCCGCCCCGCCCCGCCCCGCCCGGGCCGAGACGATCAAACGACCATCGTAAAAGGAGTAGATTCGACTTGATTTCGCCGGGCCGGCGGTAAGAGTAAAGAAAAAAAAAACAGAAAAAAAAAACAAGAAAGAAAAGGGAGGCAGAAAGGTCGCGGCCGCCAAGGGGCGTAGCTACCTCGCCTTGCCGGAGTTGGCTATCGTGGCGGGGGAGGGGGAGGGGGGGCTACGCGAGGCAGATATGACTCGTCAGCAAGACAAACAAGACTCGCTGCAGGTTAGTTGTTCAGAGCGCTGGGTGGATGTGCGTGAAATGAGAAAGTGGAGAGGCGGGAGAGGGAGGAAGGGAGAGGGGGAAGAAACAAACATAAAATGTCTGAAATATGGGGAACGTACAGGGAGACGCACACTGGCTATGTGGTGTACAGGAGGTCATACTGTGTCCATATTCGCATCTCGTTCATCTCTTTTACAAACCGGAAATTGAATGCAAAGACAAAAGGCCGGAAGCGGATACGGGCCTGATACAACTCACATGCCTCGCGTGGGACGCAGCGAGCAGCGATCGTAAATACTCGAAAAAGAACTTGGATTCGTCGCTCCTTGGGGGCGACCCCACAGCCAAGCGTCCACGTGCACTGTGCCCGCCCCGGCCCGCCCCGGCAAGAACAAGCAGCCGTTTCCGCCCACTCTTTCTCTTTCCGCTGCATAGAGTCATTCCGAGTCGCAAAGGCCACTGCGATTGCACGGTGGGCCGCGCGGAGCGCCACCAGCACGGCAAAGCAGACGTCACCACGGCGTCCGTCAAATGAAATTCGCAGCCACGACTTGCCATACCGCCGCGTCGCAGTCGGCGAATAAACGCACGCCCGCCGAAACAAAAAGCGGTGATTCTGTTTGCTCCTGGTGTTGCCCAGTCCGGCGCGGCCCGGCACGGCTGGCTGATGGGATTTGGCGCGGTGCGTTGCCTGCCACACCTGGCTGCCAGCCCGGTCGGACCGGCCAGCTGCGCAGGCGGGCAGGCAGGCAGGCGGGCGGGCCGCCATTGTGCACGTCATTAGCACGGCCCGTGGAAAAAGCGCAAACAATTTGCGTCGGCCGGCCCGCCAGTCCGTCAGAGGGGATGGTGTTTGACAGGTGACCCCGCGGGCCTCCAACACCGCGGCCTCCACCGCGGCCTCCACCGCGGCCTCCTCCCCGCGGCACGGTGTCGCAGGCGAGGTGGTCCGAGGCCAGGGGGAGACTGGGATGGGCGGCGATCTCGCCGGCCGATACGCCTTATCAGCGCCCCTCCACTTCCAGCTCATTTGGTTATTCATTCCAACCCGTTCCCGGCGTCAGCGGCCCAGCTGGCCCCCGGCTGCAGCCTGCCGCCGTCCGCCGCTCAGCCTCCCTCCCGTTGCACCGCCCAGCGGCAGCACGACAGCGCGGCAGCGGACTCATAGATTCCGTCCACAAAAAAAAAAAAAAAAAAAAAAAAAAATAGTCCTTTTTTCCGGGGCGTTTCTAAGGAATCCTTTCGGGGCGGCGCGGCCGTGGCGGCACATAGTGTGGCGCTCCCAGCGGGGCTGCCCCGCCCGGCCCGGCCCTGCCCTGCCCCGCCTTGACGGGGTGCATCCATCAATTGATTGAGTGCGGGGATCTGCGCGACACTCGGAGGCTCGCCGTCAACCGGGTATCAAAGCGGGCCTCGCGAGTTGCCGTGCGAACGCCGCCGCGCGCGTCGCCCCGAGCGAAGAGCACTACTTGATGGATGCCGCCACGCCGCTGCGAGTTGACGCTCGCCGTCCGAGCAAATCGGCCTCCAGTGTCGCGCCGCGCCGCGCCGTCCGGCCGGCCCCGCGTTGCTGGTGGTTTGCAAGCCGGCCAACCCGTCTGATTTCTTCTGGGCTGAGCGGCCCCCGCCGGGCCCCCGCCGGGCCCCCGCCAAGATCGAGGGGCTGGCCCACCATCAGTTTCTGTTAAGAGACGCTTCAGCCAGCGTCGTGCTTGGACTGGGCCACCCGTCACCCCCCTCCCCCGCACCCTCCGCCGACCCGGGCATTCAAAGTAACTGCCACTGCTGAGCGGCAACGAAGACGAACGACTGCAATTTATATCGGTAACGGGCGTCGTTTATCGATTGGTTTCGCAATTTTGAAAACCCGCACACACCAGCGCCGACCCGAACGGCAGCGAGATGCACCGACCGCGCCGTTTCTTCTTCTCTCTCTGTATCTCTCTCTCTTCTCCTGACCTTTCCTCCTTTCTTTCGCCTTTGTGTGCAGGCAAACTAATCGGTCGGGCCGTGCTCTAGCGTCTGCGGCGCAATCAGGCAGGTCAGGGTGTGAGTAACAGCTTTTCAAAGAAAGATTTCCCCAGCTCCTTTGGTTTAGTGATGTGCCACCCCGTCCCGCTAAAATCACCTCACAAGCAACAAAACGAGTAATCATGGGGGATTTCTTTTCTTTTCTTTCCAACTGCGGGAAAAAAATGTTCGCAATCTCCATCTCCACCCATGACCCTCCCTTTTTCCCTGCGTTCCAGTTCCACGGTTTGACATTTGTCGCCTGCAGCCGGACGCGCCCCGTCCCTCCCCCCCCCCCACAAGGTGAACCCCCTCCCCTCCCTCCCCGCCCGCCTGTCAGGGTCCCTCCGAGAATGTGTTTCCAATCGGCCGTGATTCAATAGCGATGTCCATAATGCCGAGCTGGAGCGCGCTTTGTCTCCACTCCGGAGGGAGGGGGAGGGGAGGGGGGAGGGGAGCGGGAGGGGGGCAGAAGAGGGTGCGTCGCGGTCCTGAAGTGCGTGGGTGGGCGGAGAGCGAGGGGTGGGGGAGGGGATGTTCCCCGCTGGACGGTAAACGTTGAAAATCCTTCACTGTCCTCCGTGTGCGTGCTGGGCTGGCCTGGGCGGCGGAGTGGAAAGATGGGGGGGCCTCGCGTGCGCATCGCAATGCCAGGAACATATCGCGGTCCTGCAAGATCATGATTCCTGGCCAAGCCTCTTAAAATCATTATTCACGCCCGGTATTTAATTTGCAGGAGACCTCGGAAGGAACCAAACAGCAGGGTGAAAATCCCTAAGGCCCGAGAAGGCGTGGCCGGAAAGGGGGTCAGAAGCGGGTCAAAAACAAGGGCTACACGGCACGGGGCGACAAGGACGGCGCGCCAGCAGAGCGGATCTCGCACATCGCTGTCGGCGCTCTGTCTCTCTCGCACTCGAGAGGTGTCCCGTGTTGGAGCGAGAGAGACAGAGCGACGAAACGCTGTGCGGAATCAGTCGAGAGGGCAAGGGTCGCCGTGTGCTTGGCCGATGTCCAGAGACAGATAGGGGCGGGCAATCGGCATGGCGCGGCGCGGCGCGGCCGCAGTGGTGACTTCATTCCAACGGTTGACCTAGCCTAGCTGGACCGTGACCTTAACGATGGAGCAGCAAACGCGAGCGCGAGCCACTTCAATGTGCTGGCGACTCGTCGGGTGCGAGTGAGACAGAGCGACGACGCCGTGACGTCGACGCCCACCTAGGCACTGCTCTTTCTGACAGCATTTCGAATTAAGTTTATATTGCATAGACGCGGCGTCGGCGCGGGCCCGTGGGGGCGTGGCCATGCATCGCCGTGACTTGACGGCGAACTAAAATTACAACAACGCGACGGAGAGGGCGAGGGGGCGGGGCACTCATGCGTAGCTGCCGGAATATTATTAAGTATAACGCGCAGCGACAAAGTTTCGTCGACACAGGCCTAATGAAGACGACGCCGAAAAGAGGCCGCCGTTTCGACCTCGCCGTCGGCGGCAGGAGGCGGCAGGCGCGCGCTCGCCTCGCTCCCAGGCTCCTTTTGTCTTTGCCAGTTAGTGCCCGGGCTTAGTCAAACCAAACTGCACTTTTTGTTCACGCGATGCCTATGCAATTTTTCGATAGTTAGGGCCTAAATGAAGGATTTTGCCCGAAGAGGCAATCCAAATTTCCCTTAGGAAATTTTTTATAGCCTTCCGAAAATAGCGTGGCGCCTTACGGGAGGTCCGGGTAGGCAACCCGCAGCACGAGCTCTCCCGTTTTCACGTATTTCCGACTTTCAAACGCTAGAAAAGGGGTTAGATGTTAGATATTCGAGTGCGGTTTTTTTCTTGCGGTTCTAGGGACTCAATAGAAGGATTTCACGCGGAGAGGCATTCGATCCGGCCCATAGGCGATCGCTGACAAGAGTCCAAAGTTTACTATACTGACTTTTTTGCAATGTTTTGTTTGATTCCTTTAAAGCGACAGTAAATTAGCTCAGATTCGACCCAAATGTGTTGGTTTGCCTTTCAGAGGGTCTCATCAAAGCGTGCAAGGAGGAGTTTTCGCCTAGGAGTACGGGAAGACTGTCCTTTAAGCTTATCAAAATGTAAATTTGTTGTTTTGCCCTGCCTGCCGGCAATCGTTTGATTTTAAACATGTTTCGCGAGTGCGAAGGCACTTCCGTTGTCACCATCGAATAGGAAATTTTAAGTAGTATCGAAAAGTCACCTTGTTTTTTCGATTCGGCCACGTAGTGCCAAAGTTACGTCCAATTTAGTGTCGCGGCGCGGCTGAAATTCACTGCGCGCCACCTGCCGCCACCGCCCGCCGTGCGCTGGCTGCAGCGTGGAGCGAAGCATGGGCCCCCGCGCCCGGCCGGTGCCGCGTGGTGACCTCCTGGCGGGCATAGCTCAGTCCCAAATTGTCGGAATAAGTATCCCGAAACAGTTTTGGAAAGCTTATAGAATAGTCTACAACATTTACTTCGGCACATTTATCCATATACCTCAATGTTTGAATGGAAAATGGACTTAAAGCGATTTTGAACCAACGAGCGGCACAGCAGACCAAGTATTTTGCACTTCAGGCGGCTCATATGACAGACTTCCCGTACACCTAGGTTAAAACCCCTCCTTGCACGCTTTGATGGGACCTTCTACTAGACAAACCAACACATTTGGGTCGAATCTGAGCTAATTTTCTGTCACTTTTACGGAATCAAACAAAACATAGCAAAAAAGTCAGTATAGTAAACTTTGGACTCATGTCAGCGATCGCCTATGGGCCGGATTGAATGCCTCTCCGCGTGAAATCCTTCTATTGAGTCCCTAGAACCGCAGGAAAAAAACCGCACTCGAATATCTAACATCTAACCCCTTTTCTAGCGTTTGGATGTCGGGAATGCGTGAAAACGCGAGCGCTCGTGCTGCGGGTTGCCTACCCGGACCTCCCGTAAGGCGCCACGCTATTTTCGGGAGGCTATAAAAAATTTTCTAAGGGAAATTTGGATTGCCTCTTCGGGCAAAATCCTTCATTTAGGCCCTAACTATCGAAAAATCGCATAGGCATCGCGTGAACAAAAAGTGCAGTATCGAGGGCTTTATTGAGACTAAGCCCGGGCACTAAGTGCGCCGTGCGCCGTGCGTGTCGGACAATCGACTGTCGCAGCCAGACTCCGGTAAGCGCCTCCTCGGCGTGCCCCCCTCCCCGGTGCCGCCACTTGGAAACACGCCGCCAAGCTCATAAACAACACCAACAAGACGGGGAGGCCGAAGGGCGGCACCATATTAATCCAGGCCGGTGATTTATATTGAAGCTTTCACCGCGCGTCTCGCAGGGCCGAGGGCGGCTGCACTGGTAGGGCAGGGCGCCTGACACGGCCGCGGCAGGTGTCAGCGGGCAGAGACGGAGTGCTCACTGCACGCGGGGCTGCGCGGAGCCGGCCGCAAGGAACAAACAACAACAACAACAACAACAAAACAAAACAAAATGCGCGCGCGGAGGGTTTGTGAACCTTGACGCGCTCTTACCGAGTGCTAGCAGCACGCAGAGCACGGCGACAGGCACCATCGTCGAGGCCTCCTTCGGCGGGCGGCGACGCTCAGCAGTTACCTGCAACGCAAGGCGAGGTCAGGGGTTAGGAAACAGATGCGTGGCAAATCATCGTCACATCATATCATCACCATCATCATCCCCATCATACGAATGCGGGTGCGAATCCATGGACCAGGGGGCAAAGACCGACCGCAGGTGTGTGTGTGTGTGTGTTTGTGTGTGTGTGTGTGTGTGTGTTTTTTTTTGCTGAGAATTTTCACCTTCAAAGGCTCCAGGCAGATACGAGTACGAGTACCCCTCTCCGCCGGCTTGTAATGCTTCGCGCAACACGCGAGCAGGGCAGGCCGGGCGCGCACCCCATGCACCAGCCGGTGCACCCGCTGCTCTCTGATGGCCCAATTTGTAACGGAGACCGCCCCGCCCCGCCCCGCCCCGCCCCGCCCCACCCCCGGGGAAGCGCGCAATAACTGCCGCGGCCTTCACCACGCCCTTGCGCCTCCTTTCTTCGTTCTTTTCAGAGGGACTGCCGCGCCGGTTGTTGCCTTCTCACCTACCGGCTGCAGTGTACTTCCTCACACACACACACTCACACACACACACACTATGCTCTGCTAAACCTTGTCGAGTACGCGCCGAGTGCTGTTCCCGCCTTCAGACAGACAGACACAGTCAAACAGGCAGACGGACAGACAGACAGACACGCGAGCACGAAACCACGCGCTCCGCATGCACACAACACAGCTACTCAGAGTGGCTGTACGGTTATTTAGGCCCCATTCGTACGCACAAGCGCACCCCGTCTCGCTCGCCGCGTCCCAAGACGTAAGTAGGCGCGCGTATGGGGGCGAGGGAGGGGCGTCCCATTTACACACACACGCACGCACACACACACACAGTCACGTGCCTTGTATTACAGTTGTTGTTTCTTCTGCGGTACTGTTACGCGCGCTGGCCAGGGCGCGACTCATGAGGTGTTCAAGGACGCGCCTCCACGTTACAGTGGCACACACACACACACACACACACACACACACACACACACACACACTCATGCATCGCTCTGTCTCCCTCGCACGAGGCGGCGCGGCTCGGCATAGCACTCTCATTACCGTGATTGCGAGTGGTAAATGACGAGAAGGCAGACGCCCGGTGGCGCGGTGTGGCGGCGCCGCGGTCCGGCGTGCGGTGCGCGGCGGGGGCCGCTCGGGGCCGCTTGCTCCACGACGCGAAACGGGCGGCGGGGCCGGGCGGGGCCGGCCGGGGCCCGGGTGACGGCGATGCTGTTGCGAGGGCCAAACTTTCCAGCTAATGTCAGCCCTTAAACCAGCACGTTTCGCACTCGCCCGGCCAGAGAGGCAGAGCTAGAACTCAGCGCGCGTACCAGTTTCAGGCTAACGCTCCCATTTCCCCACCCACTCCATGCTCAACGCCCCGGCTGGTCCGGGCTGGGCTGGGCTGGGCTGGCTGGCCCCCGCGTGCCCTACAACATACAACCGATCCGAGACTCCCCCGTCTGTCTCTTCTCTGCGCGCCTTTTTCTGCCTTCTTCGGGGCCGCACCAGCCGAGCAGACATGTCTCATCTCGGGCGCGCCACTGCATGCTCCTCCGTTTTTACTTGTTCCATATAATGCGACCGCGCGCTGCTGGGGGCGATTCATCAAAGGGCCCTCCAAGTATACGTTAAAGCTTCTCTCTCTCTCTCTCTCTCTCTCTCTCTCTCTCTCTCTCTCTCTCTCTCTCTCTCTCTCTCTCTCTCTCTCTCCCTCACACACACACGCGCGACTCATTAGTCCCCTTTCCAGGGAAGCGCTCCCGTCCAGCAAGGCCGGTGGCCAAGGTTTGGTCGCCGCGCCCCGTCATTGTGGATCGGCGTGCCCTCTCTCCTTTGGCATTATCCGCTGCCTGGCTGCCTGGCGGCTGGCTGCCTGGGGGCCTGTTTGGCGCTGCGAGGATTTCCAGTGGGATCTCATGAGGGCGCCGAGGCCGAGGCCCTAAGGCGTGCGGGCGGGGTGGGGGCGTCCACTAAGCCCTGAAACAACATAGCAGGCAACCAAGCGACCGATATTACGCGACCGTTATTTGGACTGGCGGGCGTCGCGAACCGATTTGCGATCACAGGCGGAGTGCGTTCGAAAGCACGCGCTGCCTGGGTGCGGCTGAGCGGGCGCGGTCCGGACGCAGCCGGCGGGGCAGGTCGACCCAAAGGCCGGCGCCGCAGTGCTATAGGCCGGCCGGAGGTACACTCCCCGACTGCCCCGCGCTGCCCTGGCCGCGGCCCCGGCGGTTGCGACCACGACGAGCCCCGACTTGGAGTGGTCGGCGAGGGGGCGGGCGGCGCGCTGGCTCGACTCGGCAGCTCACGAGGCGCGGCGCAAACATGGGCTGGCGGCGCAAGAAGACGCCAACAAAAACATCACGACGGCGCTAGCCGTGTTGTTGTTGGTGATGGTGATGGTTCAGGCCGGGTGATGGTGTTTGGCTTTGCCGGTGGTGATGGTGGCGGGGCCGCTCAGACTCACTCAGGGCGGGGATGGAGGTTCCTGGTTCAATTACGCCCCCTGGTCCTTTGTGCCTGGGCGGTGCTCGGCGACCCTACACCCCACAGCGCAGCGCCCTGCACGCGTTACGTGGCGGCAGGGACAAAGCCCGCCCCGCCCCGCCCCGCCCCGCCCCGCCCCGCCCCGCCCCGCCCCGCCCCGCCCCGTCGCCATCAGTCCTCGATACCGCCTCCACCAATTATTCACATAAGGTGTGCGTGCGCCGCACACAGGGGGGAGGGAAAACATCGGTCAGAAATCCTCGGGCGGCTCGCCACTGCACCGGGCCAATGCCCTGCTGGAGGGGCCGTTGCCATCTCGAAGCATCTCCAAGCCAGCGAGACGCCCAGTCGCGTAAAGCGTTCCAGCCGAAATGACTTGGCCGGTATCGCGTTAATTTGTCGGGCCACGGCACTGGAAGGAAGCTCTCTCGGCAGTGTACCGGGCCGACCGCTGCGGTAAAGCACACGCCGCCTCAACCCCCCCCCCCGCAGAATCCCTTTTCCCGATTGCTAAATTGCTTGCTTAGTTTCTGTGTGATTGGAATCGCCTGTTGACACAGCTGCCTCGGGGGAGCCACGCTGAGAGGCATGGCGAGGCTGTATGGCGATCGCGTAAGAGCGTTCAGAGACAAGGAAGATGAAAGGGGGAGGGGGAGGGGAAGGAGGGCGAAGCCAGGAAGGAAAACCCGGCCCCCTGCAATCCCATGGGGAAGGAGGGAATCTTTGGAACCGCGTTCCAGGTCCGCCGGCCCCCCGAGGGCAGCGCCACGTGGCGGGGGCGTGTAGGATAATGACGACGAGCCGATAAATAAAAAGCGGACGAAAACACGGCGCGGCGCTAGGGTGGCGGGGGAAATGGATGAGTCTGAGGGAGAAACTGGCGGCCGCGCGTCTTGGAAAGTCTTGCTGCAAGCCCGGAGCTTCTGGGAATTTCTTTCGCCTGGACCCTTCCGCTCATATTTCCCCCTTGCGACTGAATGTCACTTCCGTCGGCTTCTCGGTATGCTGCTGAATTTATACGCGTCGCCGCCGGGAAGCTCCCTTTCCCAAGAGCGTCCCTGCGGCCCCACAATGCCGAATCCCAATCATTATCTCAAAGACACAATGCGCGATGCGCGGGCCAACGTGAAATAACCGCCAAAGAGACGCCAAACAAAAACAGAATGTGATCCACACGGCGCCGCCAGCGTAAAGACATAAAGAAATGAAAAGGTCTTTACTTTGCCGAGTGGACTCATAGAAACGCGGCGCGCGCCGGGCCGGGCCCTCCCTTGAAATCAAGGCAAAAAGTCTGGAAAGGGGCGGGGGTGGCGGTGGCGGGGGGCAGGAGTTATATCCAGGGGCGGGATGGATGAATAGCTGAGCAACAAAGCGCTGGGACAATGGGCGAAACAAAGAGCGTGACCCCCTTGCCCCCTCCCCCTCCTTCGCAACCCGTACCGACCCCTCGTTTGTGGGCACCTCCATGTTAAGCACAAGGCTGCCCCCTCCCCTCAGCCGCCAGACGCACGGAGGGTACCTCAGGGCCGCGCCGCTGTAGTACAAACCCTCGGCCGCGGCGCCGCCCTCGCCCCACCCCCTTTCCCCCCTGTCGGTACATAGGTTGACCACAAATGGCAGAGTCCCCCACTGCCCCCTCCCTCCCCTTGGGGTTCCACTCAAACAGCCCAGGCGTCTCAAAGCCGTGGCCGCTTGCATCCGCCGCATCCCTTTGCAGTGCGAATGCCCCGCCCCGCCCCGCCCCGCCCGGCCCGCCTGGCTGGCGCCACCGCGTCGCCGCGTAAACGCACCGAGCGAGCACCGACCGCGCGCCGAAGACGAATTGCATCGGCGTAAGAAGCGGCGAAGTGGATCGCGGAGGCGGGCGCGGGGCGGTGGAGGGGGTTGATTGCACACGGCCCTGGAGGCGGGGAGCAGGGTGGTCAAGGGGGTGAGGGGGAAGGGGTTCCTCTGCGACACGCCGCATAGCATATTGCGAATCGGTATTTCGTCGCTGCGGCCTGGAGCCTTGGGTCCCCTAGGGCGTGGCGGGGGCGTGGAGGTCCTCACCTCCATCATTCTGCGTTGTGTTGTGAGCACGCAGCAGCAGCTTTACTAGTTCATTATAGATTTTCCATCGCTCACTCTGACGCGCAGCAATGGATTCCGAAAAGCCTCCCCCTCCCCCTCGTCACGCGTGACGCGTCACGGCTCGTCACGGCCCGGCCCGCCCGCGGCGAGAGGAACACACGGCTGAATGTGTGTCACTTTCGCCAGCCTGGCCCTGGGCCATACACTGGGCTTTTACTCTGTACACCCTGGGGCCGCAAAGTGCTGGGTGCGTATCCGTGCGCTCTTTCCCTATTCGTCTCGCGGCCGTCTCTCTCGCACCCCAATGGGTTGTCCTACAAGTGCGACAGAGACAGAGCGACGAAACAGCTCGGCGGATGACCAGAAGCAGACGTTTGTCACGAAACCCCGAGACAGATTTATGCAGTCTGCAGTGATCCACGCGGGCCAGACTTCCAGACTGGCTATGAGGACGCGCGGGCGGGGGCGGCGGGGGCTGGAGGACTGCATGCCTGCGAGGCGAGCTCCAAGGTGTGGCGGGGGCTGCGGCTCGGGGCTCGGTCCACCTGGTGCACTGCTACAACTTTCTCGATGGATGGAACAAGTCAAACTTTTCTTGTTTTCGGAGAGGGCAGGCGCGCAGGGGGTTCATTCATTTCATATCCCGCGCGCCAAGATAGCGAAGGAGTGGTGTAATAAGCAGCCGGAAAGAGCAAGGAGGGCTCGGAGACGGTGCGGAATGTGTCCGCGCCAAACACTCCCAGAAGCGCACACACACACACACACGCGTGAAGAGCGGAGCAGCTTATAGCAAATTCACGGGAGCTGCAGTCGCTGCCGCCACAGGAATGCTCCGCAGCGAGGTCGGGGCCGTGCCAGGCCGTGCCAGGCCGCTCCGCCTCACGTCGCCGTCGTGCCGAGAACCACCGGCCGGCAGGAGTGGTGCAAGTCTGGGCCGCGCGCCGGAAGTTACACCACTCCGGCGAGAGAGGAGCGCAGCGCCGCCCGGGGCCAGGCCGAGGGCCAGGCCGCCCTCCAGCCTCGCAGGTACGGCACAACAGCCACCGACATTCTAGCCGCAGCCCGGCGTGACCCCCTCCCTCCTTGTTGTGCCGCGCGCGGCGTTGTGAGGCGCGCCGAGGCCACACACTGCTGCTTGACCTCCAGGTCACCGCCGACTGCCTCTGAGTGGAGTTCAGCGAGGGCGGATTCGCGCATTCACTTTGCTGTCTCACCCGGGCACGGCAGCTGGGCCGAGCAGAGAAAAGCAGTCCTGAATAAAATAACCACCACGGAAAGTCGGTAACAAAAAGAAGGGGCGGGGCCTGCAAGGTGAGACAGGGGGGTGGGGGTGTCTCTGGGCGTTGGGCGTGCCAGGCGCAACAACGTCCCTCTCTCTCTCTCTCTCTCTCTCTCTCTCTCTCTCTCTCTCTCTCTCTCTCTCTCTCTCTCTCTCTCTCTCTCTCTCTCTCTCTCTCACTGACACACACACGAGCTTGCGGCGATGAGACTCAGCAGCGTCCTTGAAAACCACATGGGACCTACTTATCATTTCCCGGCCGTTCGGGTGATGTACGCAAGCGGGGCAGGACGGCAGGACCTTCGAGGTGTCCTCCAGCGCGACCCGCCCCAACCCCGGGGGAGGAAGGCTCCAGCGAGGCCCTCAATAACAGCGCCAGACGCGGGTTAGGTCCTCGATGTTTTTCCGCGACCTTCAGCCAACCCTGCACTGTTCCGCAGAGTTAGTCTCTCGCTCTCTGGCAGCCCTGCAGCAGGACGCCCCATGGGAGCGAGTAGAGACAGAGCCACGAAAGCGCCCTTCGAAATCAGCGTGCTGCCCATTTCCGCCACTTTTTGTTTTGTTTTTGGCCCTGCAGCAGCCTTCGTCGCTCCCCGTAATCTGGCCTAATCATGGGGGACGCCGTGCAGCCCGGCGGGGCGGGGCGGGGCGGCACAGCTGTGTCGCACGGCGGGCCCTCCTCCCTCATCCAGGAGCTGCTCCAGGACTTGCTCCAGGACCTTGCATATTTCTCGCGCCCGGAAGAGATATAAGGCTGATAAGGCTGATGAATTCCGTCGCAAGACGTCGGCAAAACGAGCCGTCCCCCTGCGGGTCGGCGCGGGGCGAGGGAAGAAAGCACGGCGAGATAAGGACACCTGTAGTGACAAAGTATGCAGGGCGTGGGGCGGGGTGAGAAAAAGGGGACGGCGGGGGGATTCGAACCCGAGACCCGGAGACCCGAGCACACCCACCAGAAGCAAACAGGAACAGCACATGACGCTCCACGCTCGCGAGGCGACCGGCTCAGACTGTGTCTGTCGTTCTGTCTCACTTGCACTCATGGGGTGATCAGGAGGGAGAGAGAGCCCACTGGAAAAGCCGACCTAGATACTTCCCGATAACCTTCCGTTCCTTTCAATTTCCGCGCCGCGCGGCCGCCACTCCGAATCAGGCGGCTCCGCAGCCGATCGGCCCATAATCAGCCTAGACAATGCACGGCCGGGATTTTTCTCCTCCTCCTCCTGACCCAGATCCTCGGCGTGCCAGCGCGCTGCGGGGCTGGCACGTCCGGGCGGGGCGCGTCCGGCAGCAGGCAGTGATGGGCAGCGGCCCGGCCGGCCGGCCGGCACAGCCCCGGGCGAGGCCTTGGCCGCCGCCGGCCGCCGCCATGTGCCGCCATGCCGGACTGGGCTGGCCGGGTCAGACTGGGCCGCCGGACGCTCGCAGTCACCGGGGAGGGAAACGGGGAAAACGGGCAGCGGTCTTGGTCTGGCGACAACGGCGACAAGTTGGCAACAGTGGAACGGACGCAACGGATGGCCGGCAGCGCTCATCCCGTGCCAGGATAATGAGTCAAGTGGAAGCAGGGCGGGGCCGCGGCGGGGCGGGGGCAGCGGCGGGGAAGTGGCCACACTGATAAAATAGAGGCCCATCACGGCCGGCCTTCCTGCCACCCCTACATCGCCTCCCCGCCCACTCGGTCGGCATCCCTCAATCACGCCCTTACCTTTAAACGAACACAACGGTGGCGACTCTGCAGAACACCCCGTGGGGGTACTGCACACCCCGTCCGGCACTGCACTCGCCACGTATGCGCCGCTTGTGTACGTAACACGTGTGCCTGCACGTGTTGACACATCCAAGTTTCGGGTGTACACGTGCACGCCCCCGGACGCGCGGGCTGGCGCGGCGCATGCTCAGGAGTTGCCGAAGTGCTGTTTCTCCGTTTCAGTTTCGACTCCTGGCGGATCGCGCAGCGGTCTGTGGCCAGGCCGCCGCCGCCGCCGAGAGAGAGGCTGCTCTGGAATTCGGTCGCGGCGGGGCGGGGCGGGGTGGCCCGGGGCGGGGCGGCCCGGCCCCGCTGCTGTGCTGCTGCTCTCCGCGCGGGGCGTGTATCCCCCGGATGCTGGAATTTAATTGGGTCGCAGCCGGGTAAACAAAGCCGTGGTGGTGAACTTGGGACCGTCGCGTTGAGAGGAAAAACACCGACCGTACACTGCTCCACCGTGTACCCGAGGCCAGCCCCGCCACGCACTGGCTCGTTTTCGTCGCAAAGACACGCCGCGCGAGGCCGTGCTCGCAGTACCCAATAATTTGGCGTGATAATGGCACAATAATAAAATAAAAACTCAATGCGAAGATTGGTAAAGTTATTCCCTTCTTCCGCTTCATGGAACCTTTTTTTTTGGTGCCCCAAATCGAAAGGAGCCGAGACTTTAGCAGACGTCCGACGTCCCGGTTACGCGAACGCGAGAGGGAGCCACGCATGACGTCACTGGGCGCCAGGTCAGTGTTCTGGCGGGAGCGAGGGGGCGGTGGAAAAGGGGAGGTGGGCGGGCATTCCCACGACGATGCGTGGGCGGCACTGCATATGCCAGCGGGGCGCTGTAAAGCAACAAAGCTTATTTACAGCTTCATGGGGCGGCGGGGCGGACGGGACGCGCGTTGGCTCGGAAAGGAGGGAAGAGGGAGGGAGGGGGGCAACGCAACCAGTTAGAAGTAATCAGACCTTGCGGGGGGGGGGAGGGGGCATTGTTCGGTCAAAACAGAACCGCCGCCGCTACATCAACGCAAAGGGCCACATGGGGGTCTCTGTGTCACACCGACCGATGCATTGTAATGCCACCGCGTGCGTGCATGAGAGTGTGTGGGTGTGTGCGTCCCAGCTTTGTGCCACTGTGCGCGCGCGCACACAATTTTACTTGTTACGCATACATGAGTCCCCTCCGACATCCAATGAGTTGGGGGGGGGGGACGACAAGGTCAACATGATAACGATTCTGAGCGTCAATGACGCATTTCTATCGAGTTATTGATCACAAATATGCTGCACTACCGACCGACCGTTTAGAGAGAAGGAATAAAGCCGTCATCATTCCGACAAGCACACAGCCACGGCAGCGGCGAAAACGTCGTGTCCGAATAATGTTGCCGGTTCGATGAGGTGGCGCGCTGGGACGTGCGTGCGCTGCTGTCACCTGGTGTGCGTGGGCCGTGTGGCGGAGTCTCGGCGGACGAGCACGAACAGGTGCGGGGTCCACGAAATGGGGAAGCGGACGCAAGCGGATGCAAGCGGATGCGGGAATATTCATGTGCGCTGTGTGGCCTGGTAGCGGCCCAAGCGCCGCCCAACACGGAACGCCGATTTCGGGGTGGGGCGGGGGAGGGGCGGCCAGTCGTAAATACGGAGGAGAACGTATGCGTCCTTGGGGGCGAAGCAGGCAGCGGGGAAACAACTAAAAAAAAATTCCTCCCTTTTAATTCCTTGATCGCTCCCATCGGCGATTTTGGTTGGAAGGAAGGCGGCGCAGCTGGGCGGCGGCATCAGCGAGACCTGTGCGGCGCTGTAGAGCGCTAGAGCTAGCCTCGCGCTGAAAGCTGTTCCCAGCTCCGATAATCCGATATACAGTGCGCTTCCCGCCACTGGCTTCGGGCCTTCGGGCCTTCGGCGGAGAAGGAATTTCCAACAGCAGAGTACTTGCCAAGGGCATGTCCGCTATCTACATGGCGGCCAGACGTATCGGCAGCCTACTCGACTTTTAATTTCCGGACCCGGTGGGCCCCGGCGGGGGCGTGGTGGGCACGGCGGGCATGGTGGGGCTCGGTGGCGCCCGGTGGTGGGCGGAACAGCTCTGTTCCGGTCGCACTGCCACTGTGCGGATATGCCCCTAGCCCGGCCAGCCAGCCCAGCACGTACCCTCTCGGAGTCCAACAAGAGGGTGCAGCGCTACACGGTAAAACTTTCCCCTTCCGGGGCTCCGCCTTCGGGTGCCGCAGCCACTGCAGGGAGTGGCGAAGAA
The DNA here is from genome assembly GCA_030522485.1 of Stenchaetothrips biformis. Lineage (NCBI taxonomy): Eukaryota > Metazoa > Arthropoda > Insecta > Thysanoptera > Thripidae > Stenchaetothrips > Stenchaetothrips biformis. The sequence continues at coordinate 8,235,996 of CM060098.1, forward strand.
GTCCCTGGAGGCGGCAGTGCACCTTCCGCGACTTCCACGCACCCCCTTTCAAATACCTCCAAGCCGAACCCAAGCACAATTTAAGACTCAATCAACTTTTCGTGAGAGGAAACCAAACCGGCAGCGAAAAAGTCCATTTTGACGTTGAAGCAGTTATTTTCAAGAGACTGCAGATGTCTGTTGACGACGGACTCATTGACAGGTTAACGACGATCACCGCGCCGCGTGCTCACGCAACACTCTATGATGGAGAGAGGCCTCGGAACTTTCCTGCTGACCGTAGGGTCGTATCTCTCTCTCGGCAGCCCGTGGCGGCCCCTCGAAAACAATCTGGCTGGCACAAATGGGCAGCGCAACTTTCCCTCTCATTCGGCCGCGTTATCCGAAGTCAACTTATCAAAAAGGGAGCCGGTGCAGTACTTTGGAACTACTTAGCCTTAGGGAGGATGACGTCATTCTCTAATGGAAACTTTATGGGCCGATGCGTAGCGCGCACAATGGGGAAAATGAATTTCAGCGTCCCTTTGCAGTCCATTTGATTTTAGATCTCGTCTCGAGAGGCAGGCGGCACGCGGCAGGGAAAGGTCGGGTACTCGTGGTCTGAGGCCATTCACTTTGGTTGCCGTACATCACGGTTAGGTTAAGATACGTATTTTTTTCCCCTTTCTCTTCTGGTTGCCAAAGATAAAATTTGTGGATAACTCTCCTCCCCTGATCCGGGCCTCTTCGGGCGGTGTAGGGACGTCACGCGCATCGCAATGCCATCGAACCTGGGACCGACAAATGGACGGTCATCACTCAGCCACCGCGCCCTCACCGCGCCCCAGCCAGACCTCAGCCTCCGCGGATTATATTCGGAGACAACCTTGGCCCGCCTTTCAGACGTGACGAGTCCCGCTGCAGCCAAAACGCGCGAGTCTGCGCGATAAGCAAGAAGGCGTCCGTTTCAAAACGAAACTTTGTGACCTCCAAGTTGTGTCTCACGATACTCGTGCAAAGTCTCACTGAGGTTGTCGGATTATTGCCCAACCCTCCCAGCAAGAAAATAAAAAAAGAAAAAAGAAAAAAAGGCAAGCCAGATGGACGACTGTAGTTACTTCAGCTTTGTTGTGAAGACAAGAGCAGTTGCGTACATTCAAAGTCAGAATTTCCTAAACTGCTGGTTTTGTTTCTGTCCGCCGATCGAAGGTCGGCAGCACATCATGGCCGGCAATACTAGCTGGCGATGCGATGAGGGTCCCCTGGGAAGCGGCGGCCCCCGCGGCCCCCGCGGCCCCCGCGGCCCTTCGCGCAACGTCGGTAACGCCCGGCTAAGCTCCAGCTGCCCTCCTACATCCCGAGTCAAAATCGACCACCCTCCCCGGCGCATCGAAGCCGGCGAGCCCCAGACAGCCGTCGCGGACAGCAAAAGTGATCACCGCTTAAACGCTGACCGGCCCGCAAACGAGGGCTCTTGTTCGCTGGCTTACGTCAGCTCAACGATCAATAAGCCATTAACGTGCAGGAGGGCGGGGCCAGGCGGGGTGCGAGGGCCGATTTAACGCCCCAATGCGTCCGTTCGTCTTATTTAAAACGCGCTGACCGGGATACACCCACAATCATCGCGTGGGGCTGCACGCCGTCTGTCTGTCTGTCTGTCCGTCCGTCCCCGGGGCGAAAACACGCCAGGCAGCCGAGGTGGGAGAGTAACGACGGAGTGGATGTTGCCATTGTCGTCCGGGAATCGCTACAAGCGGCTCCAGCCGCGCCAGTCTCAAGGCGCCGCGTCTCGCCAAACAATCGCAGCCACTCAAGGGACGGGCTGCCTGGCTGGCTGGCTGCTGCTGCCTGGCTGCGGCCTGGCTGCCCGGTCTGTCCCGCGTCTAAATCAGACGGGGATTATTGGTCCAGGGAAAACAAGAGCAGCGTTACCGCCGACAGGAGGCGTCGGCGAGGGACGCGCGAAAAAGGGGGAGAGGGTTGGAATGCGATTTAGGGACCGGGCGAGGCGAGCGGGCATGGGGCGGCCAGCGCGCAGCACACTCGACAGCTGGGCCTGGGCGCCTCGCCCTGCCACGCCACGCCCCGCCTCGCCACGCCACGCCACGCCACGCCACGCCGCGCCACGCTAGGGCCTCGGCCACGGCTGTCGGTCCGAGGACCAAATGCCGCAGGGAAATTAGAGCGACCATCAGCCGAGCATTGTTCTGGCCTCCGTGGTCCCCCTCCCCCCGGAGAAGGGGTTCCGCGGTCCGGAGGCGTCGCCGGGGCCGCCCGGCCCGGCTGCTGTCTGCGTGTCGAACGCCGGCACACCGCCCGGCCCCTCGCCCTAAGCTATGCAAACGTGGTTTGCTGCGACAGTCGCGCACGCGAAATAAGGGGAAAAAAAAAACTTCTGGATTTCCCCAGTGCCGAAAAATAGGTGCAGACTTTTGCTCCCGAGCAGGACGACAGGCTTTCGATGGAAATGAAATGTTGCTTGATTCCAGTTTGCAACGGCAAAACTGCGACAAACTTTGAAAAGTTTGTTTTCATGTTTTGTCTCGGTGATGATCACGGGCTGCTTTGGTGTCCATCCACCGAACACTGTAATCACGAACCTACTGAAGCGCCATGAGTTGAACTTGAACGTTGTTCCAAGGTGAATGATGTAAACTGTGGCCCTCCTGACGCGCCGAATGGACGCGTCGCCTCCGTTCGCTCCGAGTTTTCGTCCCTGCGGGTACCCGCATCACGTGGTGACGCACGTGTTGCCGCACTAATTCCGGTTTCGTCCCTTTGGCGCCAACGTTCAAAAAAAGAAAAAGTAATAATTAAATTAGTCAAATTTTGTAAAAAAAGGGGGGGTTAGGTTTTCAGAGTGTTGCGGCGGCAAACGATAAGCTAGTACCGTGGAATGTGTAGTTCAAAGTCACTTTCCACAGTCGATAAGAATTGTTACGAGTGCTGCTTTGCTTTCTGTATCAAGATTTTTTTTATTTTTTTTTGTTGAATCCATGGAGACGCAGCGGACTAAAAAGGCAACGCGATAAAAGAACCGCGGGTGCAAAAAACGAGACGCACACATGAAAGTAAATAAATAAATAAGTACATTAAGAAATAAATAAAAGAAACGGCAAACTTGGTGATAGCGCAGTGCTGCGTGCGTATGGCAGTCGCAGGGACGCGCGGCTAATTCTTTTATTCCAAGCGCGCACGCACGCACACACACACACACACACACACACACACACACACACACATACACGGCCCTGGTCAGCACGGCCTGATAGCGTGACTGGCACGAGAACAAAACAATGCAATAACAGGCCGGCTTATCAGGCCTGTCAAAACAATTACGCTGCGAATACCTCAGGAGGATGCAGGATGGAGCCAAAGGGATAAGGGAGGCGGCGGGCGGGCTGCGAGGGCTTACACCGAGGAAACAGTTCATGGAGCGGCCTCAAATCTGACACGGCGAATGTAACAAAAATATGGAAAAAAGGGGCGGGAGAGAAGGAGATTGTTGATAAAAAAAAAGTGTGTGAAAAATCCTTGGAGAGAGAGAAAGTGAAGAACGGATCTTGCAGGCGGCACTCCGTCAGCGGACGAACGCTGTTGGCATCCGGAGGCGCGACGCTGTTGTCATCCAAGTGCACGGGCACAGCCCTTGAGGCGTTTTAATCGCCCGGTCCCTCAAAAAAAAAAAAAAAGGTCTGCGATAACGACACTGTAGGACGGCATGGCTTGTTGGTCAGTGTCACTTAAAACCGGCGTCTATCAAGCGGCTGCGAAAAAAAATGGTTCCGGGACCCATCACTCACTATGTCGCTGCAGCGTGTCGTTGGATCAGTCTTCTTTTTGGATTTCCGGTCGTTTCCTTATTTTTGCTTAGCAGTGCGAGGCCGCCACGCGTGGACGAGCGGCACGTCGGCGCCGTTACTCAAAGCAGACAAATGCAGGCGGCGGCCCGCCGGGCTAAGGGGTCAAGGAGGGAGAGGCACCACCGTTGCCGCCCCGCCCTTTTTAATCTGCCTTCCGCTTTGAAAAATAGGGCGGGAAATACACCTCAGTGTCCGGCCGGCCCGACCCGACGCGCAGCTGCTTCTATCCGGCGGAAAATCTGGGCTCGCGAGCCGCGCTTCCCGCCCGGCTCAGTGAAAAGCGTCAGTCGCACCGCACTAAGCGCGGCTTATTTTATTTTGGCGGCGTGCCGTTCTCGTGCCTCAGCCCCGGTCGGCCCGGCCAGCGCGCCTCAGTGAAAGGCCTGCAATCGTCTCCAATGCCGTCCGCCCGTCGCGCACCTCATCCTCACAGGCGGAGAAAGGGGGAGAGAGAGGTGGCGGCCAGAATAAAAGCGAAATTCTGAAAACACTGAGCACGCTTCCGTTTGAAGTTGAAAATGCAATTTCCTCCTCGCTGCCGGCTCCCCCTTTGACGGCCCCCTCCCCCTCCACTTGACTCACATCCTGGAGCCTGCAGCCGCCCCCTCGCGCTGACCGCCTGCAGGCGAACAGTGGTCGGTGATCGTCGCTCAGTCCTCCTCGCACCCCTACGGTACGCCCGGGAGTGCGACAGAGTGACGGAATCAGTCCGCTGGCTGGGCACGCGGCCGCCTCCAGCCGCCCCCAAGCCCCCCCCCCCCCAAGCCGCCTCCAGCCGCCCCCCGCCGCCTCCAGCCACCCCCTGTTCGAACTGGCAGGGGGAAGGGGGAGGGCGCGTCGAGGCGCCGCACCACAACGTGTAACACGCGGGGCGCCACGCCCGCCCTTACCATTATTCCTGTTGGTTAGGACTTGAGACCTGGCGCTACTGTTGTGTCGGCGGCGCGCGCCGACACCACCAGGTACGGAAGGCAGCGCGTCATCAGATGCGGAGAGACGGCTGGCTGATCGTCACTAACTTCAGTTCGCGCTTTATCGCTTTCGTGTACACATAGTTAACATTCTGAGTGTGCGTTTGTGTCTATGCGCGTGTGACCGAAAGCGCCCCCGGCGTGCCGATGGCCGGACAGATGGATGTGAAGCGAGGCCCACCGGAGACTGGTGCGACTGGGCTGCCTCCGGCCCTCCGGCCCTCCGGTTCTCCGGCCCTCCGGCCCTCCGACCCTCCGGTTCTCCGGCCCCAACAAGAACGAGGTCCCCCGAACCTTTCGGCAGGCAATCCATCAGAGACAAAGACACCGGCTAAGGCTGCACTGTCTCAAATTTCGATTGGAAAACTTTGTGAGCCCAGCAGGCAGGCAGGCCACAGGCGAAGCAGGCGGTCCCAGCCGTCCCGGCCCAGCAGGCTTCTTTTTCATGTTACCCGAGACACTGGGGGGCGAAGGGGGGGGGGGGCACTCCTGCCTATAGCGGCTCGGCAAAAACATGATCGTCGCGATGACATGCTTGCAACTTGCACGTCACCACAGGTAGAAGAGGATGGAAAAAAGTGTCCTTTTCACGTGAAGAGAGAGAGAGAGAGAGAGAGAGAGAGAGAGAGAGAGAGAGAGAGAGAGAGAGAGAGAGAGAGAGAGAGAGAGAGAGAGAGAGAGAGAGAGAGACTGAGGGCGTCGGCACTACTTGGAAACACGTTTTCTGTGACCCGTCGGCCCGTCGGCGGGAGGCTCTCGGCACGGGGAAATAAATAGCCTAAAGACGTGACCGCTGGGGCAGGCCATGCCGTGCCGTGCCGGGCCGGGCCAGTCAAGGAGGGCGGGCCGCGACTAACGAGACGTCCGCGCCAAGCCTCGAGGATTTGGCAGCCGCGTCCGCCGAGCCGCCCAGCCTCAGAGACACTTGGAGCGCGGCCTGTAGAGCCGCTCTGAAGGGCCGTTCGTCGCCCTGTCGCCGTCGCACTCGTGGCGGGCGTCGCGTGGCTGTGCCAGAGAGACCGACTGTGCGGAATCGCTAGGCAGGGACGACGCCTGCAGCACAGGCAGGCCAGCGCCGCCGCGCACTCGTGTTGAGCGGGACGGCCTACCTCCCGCTTCGCAGGCGCTCCCGGCGACAGTCTCTCTCGCACTCGGGGCTCCCGGCGGGCAAACGGCGGACGCACACCGCCGCCAGCGGGGATCGACCCCGCGTCCCCTTTTAAGGCTGTTAATCAAAGTTGGCGCGGAACGTCGAATGATGCGGTTTGCTATCTATTCTACGCGGGCATGCCTGCGGCCTGCACACTGCACGACGCACAGTGTGCACGCGCAGTGGGCACGGCGTGCCCTGCGAGCAGTCCGTCCACCGGCCTTGATCTTGACTCCGCCTTATTAAACGCGGGCCGTTGGAAGGCTTGTGGCCGAGGGGGTGGAAACTCCCCCTCCGGCGATTTCGGCGGCATCGTCCTAAATTGGGGAGCGCTGGACGCCGCAGTGTCATAAATATCGACGCAACGACGAGGCCTTCACAAAAAGGGGAAAGGAGGGGCGAGTCCGCGCTGGAAGGCTGGAAGGGGCTCACGGCCGCGCCATGGGTGTGGGGGAGCGGCCGGTACTCACACTACCACTCGCCGACGGGGAGCTCACTCGTACCTGCGAAACACAAAGCGAAAGAAAAGCCGTTAGTCACGTCGGCGAGACTTCCGCCTTCCGGGGGCTGCGGTTCATGGAGGTAGCTCTTGACGGGCAGCGCGCTTTGATACGCTGCGCCACGCACAGTGGGCCCGCTCACCGCTTCGAGTGTGTCCTGCGGCAGGCCGGCCACGCGTCACTGCCTACCTGCGCCACATTCCGACGGTCGGGAATGTTTGATGACTCTCGCACCGCACTCACTCATCACACACGCTCTCACGCACACACAGGCGCCTCCAACCACACGCGCGCGCACACACACACGCACGTGTGCGCTACGTAGCTATGGCGGGACAGGAGGCCGCACCGAGGTGACCTCGAGGTTTGTTTTGAGTCTGACCGACCGGAAGTAACGCGGCACCAGGCCCTGCGCCCTGCGCCGTCGTGATGGAAAATCAAGATTGACGCAGCCACACGGCGCCGCCATGGCGCAGAGATAACAACAAAAGATGTATTATTTTTACAAGATAAAAAAAAATTAGAAAAACAAGAAAATGAAAATTTTGTGGCCAGCGACTTCTCTCGCGGACAAGCTGGCCGCTTTTTCTCTGTCCCGCTTCCCCGACCGTTTCATTAATACGTTAGTCCGCTGCACTCCATCCTCAAGGTGTCGCCTGCCAGCCTCGGTCACGCCCCCTCCCCCCCCTTCCCCCTCCGCCACCAGTTCCGGCCCGTCAAGAGCAGACAGATTCACAACTTTACGACTTAGCTGGGGACCCAAACTTGGTAGCCTAATTTATGTTGACAATCAGCGCCACCCGCGGCCCCGCGGCCTCACCCCGCGGCCTCGCCCCACGCCCCGCGACGCCCCGCGACGCCCCTCGATGCGGTCCGGCAGCGCGCGGACACGCCTCCGAGCGCTTTTTCGCCGCGCGACGGCGTGGCAGGAATTATACAAACAAGGACGGCGCCGCGGAGGATGAGGCCGCTTTAAGGACCCTGGAAAGCTACTTCTGGAACTGGAAGGCCACTGGATGCTGCTGGAGGAGGGCCCCCAGCATACATGCTATGCACTTGAATAGTGCAAGACGCGACGCGCGTGAGCGAAATGGAAATCCTGCGGGTAGACGACCCCGCCCCACCCCGCCCCACCCCGCCCCGCCCCGCCCCGCCCCACCTCGCCTCGCCTCGCCCCGCCCCGCCCAGCCCAGCAATCACCATCCTGCTGACGCGCCCGTCTACGCGGATAAAGACGTGCCACCCCTCCTTCTCCTATTTTTTCCCCTATTTTCGTCGATCCTCTTTTTCGCAGTGCACCACGCATATGGAGGGAGACGGTGCCGCACGAGGCACCAGGTCCTCGATGGGCCGTCGCGGCCGCCGTGTCGCGTGTCGAGGACGCCGTCGAGGACGCCGTCAAGGACGCGGTGGCCGCGATAATTATAACCTTTATAATCCAATCAGCTGCAAGTCGTGCCATCCAGGCGAGCGTTTTTAATCAGGATCGCACGCAAGGGCACACACACACACGTGAAAAAATATCCACCGCGCGTGGGGTACAACCACCGCCGCTGCCTGCTATTGCATTTAAACTCACCACAGCACAAACCCACCCCCTTCCGCACGCGCTCTGCCGTCGGACGAATGCCGAAATAAAGGGAGAGGGGGGGGGGAGGGATTAAAAATACGCTCCAACCCGAACGGGACAGCTGAGGCCCCGCTGAGCCCGCCATGCCGCTGCAAAGAGCAAACTGAAATTTGCACGAACAATACGCAAAGCAAATGGGATATTTGTGAAGAAGAAACGGATTCAAACTTTTGACATCTTGATAAACAGGGAATTTCAACCTTTTTTGGGGGGGGGGGGAGTCGTTTATCAGCGTTTGCGTCGTTTTATTTTTCTGACAGTGCCAAATGCCCGTGTGCATTTACGCCCACGCGTGTAATACCTTTAGGGAGTTCCAAACTGTTCCCTTCGTTATCGCTCCCCTCCTTGCCAGGAGGCACGCTCCCTACGTGTGTGTGTGTGTGTGTGTGTGGGGGGGGGGTGGGTGTGTGTGTGTGTGTGCGCGCGCACGCGTGTGCCCGGTTGCCTCCTGGATATCCCCTATCGGCAGGGGATCCTGGTCGCATCGGCCGGGCTCGCGCGGTGGCCGGGCTTGGCTGGGCTTGGCTCCGCTTGAACCGGAGCCAAGTTGGTCCTGAGCCTCGGGCTGCACGGGCTGCAGCCGCGCCGCCCCGCGCCGCCCCGCACCCCGCAGTCCACGTGCGCGGCGGGGCGGCCGAGCTCTCCAACCCTCCGCGGTCCAGGGCCGCCGTCGGCTGAACGGTGGCCTCGTCGCCTTGCCTCTCTCGCTCTCTCGGGGCGTCCCGTTGGGGTGCGAGGGACAGAGCGACGGAGCCCGGTGGTTCCGCCTTTCATCCGGTTCCAATCAACAGTGGCCGCCACCAGGACCGGCCGGGCCGTGCCTGCCTGTCACGCCGAATCCGAAGCGAAGCGCACACACATTTGCGCGGCAAACTCGATTCCTCGGCAACTTGCACCCCCGAAGCGAGGCCAGTGCTGTCCAGGCCTCTGGGTTCGATCCACTTACCCGGTCGTAGCAGGTGCGGGGGCCTCTCCTCTGCCTGTCGGTCATCTGGGCGCCGCTTGCCTGCCTGCCTGCCTGCCTGCCCGCGGCGCAGAGGTACTTCTAATAGTGTTTGGACCTCGTGTTTCGCTTCCCCCTCCTTGGCCTCCCCAGTCCGTCAGTAGACTGATTCAAACCGAGATCTCTCACTCACTCTCTCTCTCTCTCTCTCTCTCTCTCTCTCTCTCTCTCTCTCTCTCTCTCTCTCTCTCTCTCTCTCTCTCTGGGTGTCCCCTGCGAGAGCACCGCTCGAAATCAGCGTGCAGCGCCGCCATCCCTGCGGCCTTTCGCTTTTTCGCCCGCCGCCCCCACATGAACACTGCGCGCACCAAGTTGCGGCGGAGGCAATCTCATTCCGGAGGGGACAACTTTTCAACTCACGACAGCCAATATAATATGAATGTGCGCCGAGGCCTGCCGCGCCGCCCGGAAGTTTACGCGCGCTGCGTCGGGGTGCGTCGCGGCGCGTCGCGGAGCGAGGCGTCGCTGAGTGGAGTGGGCCTGAAGCAAAGGGCCCTGGCTGACGGTGCTTTCGTCACCCCGCATCCGTCACGCGCATAGAGGTGCGAGCGAGACAGGCCGCCCCCCGCGTCGCACAGTGGGTCAGAAGAACCGTTGAGACGGCCAAAATTCCAGACGCATTATGAGCTCCAGAGTCGCTAAATGGGAGGAGAATCTCGCTTAATGGGAAGAGAATCAAATGTGTGACCCCCACCAATGAGTTCCTCGTTTGGAGAGCAATCCATTGGTGGGGTCACACGTTCTATTAGAGTCCCATGGGATTCAGGCTGCCTCAACGGTCTTCTGACCCACTAGCGTCGTTCGGCGCGTCGCTTTGCGCAGCTTTGCCCGCGGCGTCGAGGAGGTCGAATGTCCGTCCATTCGCTCTCCAAGTTGGTACGGACAATCGGGCCGTTCTTCTAGTCGGATTTCACCCTCCATCAGTGACGGCCGGCCGCCTGTCCGTCCAGCCCACCCGCGGGGCCGAATGGGATCTCCGGGCTCTCCTTGCATACCGCGGCCCCACCACCCCGGCCGGCCCAGAGAAACATTCACAGCGTATTCAATGCGTATTCGATGCAATGCTTTTTTTTGTTCTTTTCCATAGTGCCGTTCCCGTTCCGCGGGGCGTCCCCGGCGGCCCGCGCGAATCACTACACGGATAGGGACGGAATAAAAAACAGGCCTCGGCTCCCAGCCGCCCGCGGCCCTGCTGCCCAAGGTGAGCGGCAGTTCCATTATTTCGGCACCGGCTTGCGGGAATTGTTTTTCCAGCCTTGTATTGGGGATTGCTCCGCGCCGCGCCGCGCCGCCCCGCCCCGCCCGCGGTATGCAGACGACATACATTATTTGGACGCGTGGCGGGCTTTTGAGCCTCCCCCCTCCCCTCCGCTGCTCGGCTGCCGGGGATGCAGAATGAACACAACTCGTCGAATTTCAAAGAAAAAGGCGCAACAGTTGGCGCGGCAGGGCGGCAGGCACACCAGGCGTGAGGCGCGGCGACGTCAATGCCTTATCTAGCGCATGAATCATCCGCCAGCACGCCATCCAGGCCGCCATCCCGCAGCAGGCCAGCGTCGCTCTGTCTCTCTCGCACTCACGGCGCATCTCGGGTGCGAGAGGGACAGGGCGAAGCGTTCGGGGGCAGCAGCCCGCTGGCCGCCCCGCTGCAGGCAGGCTGTTTGCATGCTGAATGACAATGTTATTACTGGGGCCCCGGGCGGGGCGGCCGGCGGGGCTCGGCGATCAATACGATGAGCGATTAGCCGCGAGATGACTCCCTGTCTCCGGCATGTAGGGCTGGCCGTGCTGGCCGTGCTGCCTCGGGGCAAGGACACTGCATACATCACATCCGCCAAAGTTTTCCGCTTATTGCGACCTTCCCCCGCCCTGATGCATGGCTCGCGACTCCTCCCTCTTCCCCCTCCCCACGCTTCAGCGTCACGTAATTCAAGAACGCCCCTAATGAAACAAGTCGCGTGCGTGTTGTCACCGCCGAACACGCCGGGACGCGGGCAAGTTTCCGCCAGCCGTCGCGGGAGGGCGCTGCGCGCGCTGCGCCGCCGCTCGCTCGCGGTGTCAGTGTTGGGTGCCGGTAGGGTTAGGCTTGTTAGCAGTGCGAGACTAATTATCAGCAACAATGGCACAATCGACCCTACGAAAACTTCAGGCGCTACATGTGCACGAGGTGCAGAAGATTCATTATGAGCGTGCGTCTGCATCGGCTTCTCCCGGGGAGCAGACGTTTGCGGAGGACGCACCTCCCCGCGGCGAGTGACAACAAACAGGGAGGGAAAGAACAGGAGAAATGATGTGCGCTTCCTGATCAGCAGCCCCGCTCCGCTCCGCCCCGCCCTTCGCTGCGATGCGGTCGTCGTTTGGGTCCTGCTGGAGGTCCTCGGGGAGCCCTTGTGGACCAGCGGGGCCAGTCTTGCAGCCGCCACGCCCTCCGCCATCACGGCTACTCGGCGTGGCGGGGGTAAATGAGAGAAGTCGGCGGGCGTGACGGGGCGGGGCGGGTCGGGGCGGGGCGGGCAGGGCGGGGTGGAGCCTCCACCAGGGTGGACAGCTGACCGCAGGACAATGCAATGGCCACTAGGGGACAAGCGCCACTACAATGTTGCAAAACACTCCGGCTGGCTGGGCGCGCCACGGCGGCCCTCAGTCACAGTTGTTGGCTCCGTGACCGACGAGGAAGTCGTCATTATAAACAAGGAGAAGGGGGCGTTGGGCGGCCGCAGGCTGTTCCCAAAGGATCACGCCGGTCGCACTGTCCCTCAGGGGTGCGAGAGAGACAGTGCGACTCCTCGGCAGCGGCCAAACTCTGTTCCGAACTCGCGCGCCGCGTCCGCTCGCACGACCAAATAAGCCCTCCGGATACAGCAGCTCCAGAGGGGAAAAAAAGTTTCGTTGGTCCAGTTGGTTGGCCGGTTTGGAGCCCGGTCCGAAAAATTAATTTTCGTTGCGGAGCGAAGCTGTGGGAGCTGCGACCTCGGCCTGAATGTTCGGCAGCGAAGCGCTGTGCAGGGGGCCTCGCACGCCGCGAGCCTTGAGCGTAGGCAGAAGATTCATGGCGGAGGTCGCCCCGCCCCGCCCCGCCCGGGCGCTCTGCGACAAACACCGCCGAGACACGGCCCGCCTTCATTAGGCTGACGCGGGTCGCGGTACACGGGTCGCGGTCCGGCCAGGGGGCTGGTGGGGTGGGGCGGGGCGGGACGGGTTCGCCCCGGAGGATTCGCCTTATTAATCAGTCTAACAACGGCAGGCTACGCGCTACGCCCTTGCAGCTCCACGTGAGTCGGGGCCTCGCCGCGTCGATCGTCGCCAGAGAGCAGTGCCACAGCCACCGCCACCGCGCGCAGCAAAGGTCACGGGTCAGGCGGAGAAAGAAAGAACGACGCCGACGCCTAGTCGAGCCTCGTGGGATTCTCCGAGCGCGGCGTCATTGTGTCACTCGGAACGATTTCGGTGGCGGGGCGCGGCGTCGGCCCCCTCCACGTTCCTCCCCGCCCCCCGCCGCCTTCCCGGAGAGCCCCTTTGTACGCCGACATGCCTTTGGTGACGGCGGCGCGGCGTTCCGATGCGTGCGAGTAGTTCCGGCCGTTCCATCCTGTTCCCCCGGGAGTTGTGATTAGGGGAGTATTAATCAGGACGTCGCCGTGCCGCCGTGCCGCGGCATGGCGCGCTCCTCCCTGCAGGCCGTGAGGGCGTCTCGGATCCCTGTGGGAGCAATAAGCGCGTACCTGTGAGGGGATCGGACGGGGGAACGAAGCGCCGCGGCGGGGCGGGGCGGGGTGGGGCGGGGTGAGGCGGGGCGGCCCCACTTCCAGGAAGAAATGTCATTAGCGGGTCCGGTTTACGACGTCAGGGCGATGGGCAGCCACTAGGCAGCAGGCTGATTCCGAACGGTCACTGTCTCTCCCCGCCTCATGGGTGCGAGAGAGACAGAGCGATGCGTGCGTTCGCAAGCAGCGTGCGGCAAGGCCTCCTGCCAGGGAGAGAGAGCCATCCCACGGGCGACGTGCGACAATAGAGCAACAAAGTGGCAGCCTGACAGGAGCAACTCTGCCTGCCGCTAATCGAACGACGACGGCCTCGATGATTTGCTGAGGCAGCGGAGTGTTCCCCCTCCCCTTCCGGCGCGCTCGGGAACCCGGATCCGACTTGGGGAGGTCGCCAAGGCAGCAACTTGGGACCAGAGTCAATCGCAGGCTCTATTAATACGAGCATGCGCGGCGCGCAAGTTAGAGCGGCTGAGAGCGACGCGACAGCGTTGCGTCTGACGGGGAGGTCGAGACCGTCGATGACGTCGGGGCGAGCGAGCTGCCTCCCGGACGTCATACCCTCTGGACCGCCCCGGACTCGGTTACAAACCTGCCGTGAGGGAAGCGCGGTCCTAAATTTACGTCACCGGGAACCAACTCCGTCCACGAACGGGGCTCTGATGACGAGAGCGCTCGCTCAGTTTGAAGGGAATCGGCAGGTGAACTAGAAGCGAGAATAGCGGGTGGTCCCGAACCGAGCCGGTGACGTCAACAACTTACGCAGGGCGGCCCATTCTCCGACACGGCCCAGCCTTTCGCTAAACAGGCAGGCAAGGGTGCCGCTGGTATTGTCCTGAACGGAGTTTGCACCACCTTGTCTCTCTCGCACGCGTGCGACGGGACACCCCATGCGTCTGAGAGAGACGGGACGTAGCCGAGCCTGCCGGGCCCGATGGGGCGGTCGACCTCGTGGCTGCTTTGTCGCGGCTCTCGTTTCGCGGTGAAAGGACGGAGATCACCGCGTTGGCTTGCCCTTCGCGGTCGGCGGGGCGTTGCTGTTGTTGTTGCTGTTGTTGTTGTTGTTGTTGTCGTCCTCGTCACTCCACTGCACCGCGCCGCGGGGCCGTCCGGCAGCGGAAAAGTTTTATAATGAACGCGCAGCGGCAGTGTTTCAAGATGCCCCCGCGGCCTTTTCCCACCTACCGTCCAACATCGTTACACTGCAGAGTTTTTCGAGTCACTTCAAATGTTCCTGGTCAACTTTGACCGGACGGCGCGCGTGTTCGAGTGTTTTTTTCAGCCTTCTGGGACCCCTTGTAGTGGCTGAGAATGGCGAGAATTAGAAAATGGCGCAAACTGTCCAAAGTTAAAAAAAAAATCAAAAAAATCTCACATTTTTAAAATTAATTGTTTCCTACGCTATAGGACATTGAAAAACATTATGGCCACTTCCTGGCGGGAATTCTGACACTCATCGATAAGGTCAGAATTTCGATTGTCACTACACAAAGGTACAGACTTTTTTTTTCTGACCCTCAAGAGCCTAATTTCTGACCTTTCCGTTCCCAGTGCTCGGCCGCGAGGACGCAACACTGAAGCCGCTCTTCCGCAGAAAAGGCCCGCCCCGCCCGCCGGCACGCCCTCAGACGGTTAATAACGAAAAGAAGGCGGCTTTCACGCTTTAATTTAAATAAGAACACAAGCCCGTCTACCGCACACGGCGCGGCGTCAGTGTTCCGGCGGGAAAGGGGGAACGGGGAAGGGGGCGATCTTTGGAATAATTGAGCCCTTTCATCTTCCTGTCGCGGAGAGCCAAAGGGCGAGGGCGATGACGGCCAGCAGGTAGTAAGGGCCGACCGGCGGGGAGATACCCCCCGCTGCAGCGCGGCGTCGCGACGCCTCGTCTTCGGCCTGCCGCCGGTCGTGCCGGTTCGGGTCCACCCGAGAGGGAGGCTGCCACGATCGATATCCCGCGCCGTGGCCGCGCTCTGCCCGCGCCGCTCCGCGCCGCGCCGCGCCACGCCGGGCCGTGCCCCAGTAGGCCCCGCCTGCACCCGCCGGCACCCGCTGTGCAGCTGTGCTGTTGCGTAATATCCTCTCTTTCTTTGGCGGCGGAGCGCCTTGGACGCCGCCGCCACGCGGCCGGCTTAAGGCGCTGCTCATCAGAGTGCGGCATTAAAGCAGGGCAAAGCAGATTGGGGCACTCTGCCGGAAGAGGCTGATTCGGCAGCGATATTAGCTTTCCGAGTAAAAACGCGGCAAACGCGGCCAGCGAGGAGGAAAACACGGCGGCCTGAAGGCGGCGGCGCGGCACCCCGCCGGAAAGCCGCCGGTCCGCGACAAGCGATCAACTCCACCGCTTCCGCGGGCCGCCGAGCCCCTGATTTGGTTTTCTGGGCGGCGGCGCGGGCCGAACCGCGGCCGAACAAGGACTGCCTAAGCCTCGACTTTCCGGCCTCTAACTTGGACCGAACTCAATCCCAACTGCGGAACAAGGAGGATAGGAGGACGCGGCCGGGCCGCTCTCTTTGCCTTGTTTTGTTCGATCGCAAACACATGGCGCGGCGGCCAGCCTCTGCCAGGGCGCGATGACGGAGCCTGCTTATTGCTGGCCGAGCCGCCCGGACGGCAGCAGCACGAGGAGAGGCGAGGCGGAATGCTTTGTCCTCGCCCAGGTTAGTTTTCAAAGGACCAGCCTCGCCGCAGCGTGATTGAGCAATTTTCATCGCTTTCTGCCTCTGTCACAACCCGGGAGGGAAGCCACCGCTCCAAGGACGACGGGTCGCCGATTGTTTTTTTTTTTTTTTGTGATCTCGACGCGCAGTGTTCGACCCACGGCTGTCGGTGATGCATTTAACAGTGCGGCTCGTGCTTGACTCGCAATAGCGTGCGAGTGTCGTGTTACTCCCATTACTCCCACCAACATCAAAGTCGCTAAGTGATGAGGCAGTCTGCTACGGGTAGTTGCGCTCCCCCGCAGTACACTGTAAAAATTTGTTGTCACCTTATGACAAAATCTTGGATGATTTTTTCATCACTTTCAAATGATGACAATGTCATCGCAAATTGATGACATTTTCATTATAGCTCCAATACCTTTTGCATGGGCGTGACAAAAATGTCATCAATAGTTCTGATGACATGCTTGTAAAAAAAAAGAGTCTTGGAATTGTCATTAAGTGACAACCACAATTTTTCCAGTGTAACGGTGTTTGTGGATTGGCTCCGAGTAGGTTAGCAGTGTGGGAGCGGGGGGACTGGCGCAGCAGCGCAGCGGCGCAGCACAGACAGACCGGCGGCCTGCCGGAAAGGGGTCCCTGGGCTGCCAGAGCTCACCAGCTCCCTTCCCTCCCAGTTCCCGACGGAGTCCCACGGGTCGCCGGAAACGTCACACTCATCACCTCGGACACGGCAGGCGGGCAGGCGGGCAGGCGGGCGGGCGGGCGGGCAGGCGGGCAGGCGGGCAGGCGGGCAGGCGGGCGGGCGGGCGGGCAGGCGGGCAGGCCGGCGCGGCCGTTCCGTTCACGCCGCCGCCGACTTGACGAACTCAGTAACGGCCCCACAATTCGAGGAGGGAGCGATCGGCGGACGCACGACTCCAGCTCTCTCCCCACTCGTTTCAAGCATGCGGGACGCACTGGTGCTTTTCCAAGAGAATAAGGAACAGTGGAGGGAACGGAGTCAAAGAGAAAGTTTGCCGGACGTGACGGCAGGCCCTCCTTGTCTGAAAGGTTGTAAGACTACAAGTCCCGGCGAATTATTCGCGGCCAGTAAATGGTACTGCCTTCGTTCGGAGTTCGCGCACGTATCAAACCTTTGTGGAGGACAAGACGAACAAAGTTGTCGGCCCCGCAACTTTGTTTTTTTTTTGCCCCCCCTTTTTTTCCCACGCCTTGCTCTGTCCGCAGCAGCCCGCTCGAAGCGAAGCCCGCGGGCCCGGTGCAGATAACCAGGAAGATGTGCGCACGGAGAATGCGTTTGCTTTGCGACTCTGACTCGATCGGCGGCTCCGTGTTACGGCTAAGGTTCCAGCGTGGTTCGGCATGACGGCCCCGGGCCACGCGACGGCTTGCCGGCGGGACGCGCGATAACTCTGCGCTCCTGGAGGAGCTCCCCGAGGAGCCTAAACTTGCAGTGGCGAGAGCGTGACGTCACGCCGCCATCTGCCTCGGGCCGCGCCGCCCCACGCTCCGCCCCGGGCAGGTAGCCGGGGATGGCGCCAGCGGCGGCCTTGGACGAAGCCCTGATGAACTTCTACCAAAGGGGGCGGAAGAAACAAAGAGGACCCGCTACGTGAAAACGCTCGCCTTTATTGTTTAAGCTGTGAGTGTCCGATCAGGGACATTTTTTCCACGGCCTCATTGGGACCTAACCACACCGCGACAAAAATGAGGTGTGTTCTGCATGGGACAACGCAGCCTAGATTACGAAGCTTTAAATTTAACATTAGAGGTCTTTGAATACTAACAGGTCTCATCGCTGCGACAATGACGCATGCGAATGGTTCGCCGGGTTGAAAAAAAAAAAAAAAAAAAAAAGATGTCAACAAAGTGCCTGTTCACGTTGAAAATGCTTCAATAGCCATCAATAGAGGCGTGAGACTTCATCAATTACGAAGGGCCTTGTCACGTCGTTTATAGGGGAGTACCAGAACCCCTCCCCCCTCTCGACGTGGCATCGAATTTTCCATTTCCCACGGAGGTTGGGGGTGGGGGTAAATTCCAAACTCACCATATGGTGCGCGTTTCTCACTCCCGGCAACCGAATTCAGCGCGCTAGTAGTCTCCTCACCTGGAACCAGGAGGAAAAGGCACGTTCAGGCAAAAACTAACAAGAAAGACTCGGGTGATTGATGGCCTTAATATCCCTGCCGAAACACAGACCTGGGGCGCAGAGTACAATTTTGATCCAACACAGGTAACAAAAAGGATAAAAAAAAGGATGCGGGAAAAATAAGCGCGTCACTACCGCTAGGCCACGCTTTGAAGCGCTGGCGGCAGGCTGCGACCGCGCGGCGCTACACCGCTACATCGCCCCGCCGCCGCGCCGCCGCGCCGCCACACCGCCTGGGAAGGGCGCACGTGTTCCCTGGCATGCATGCTAATAGGGTTCGCCAGCTGCAGGAGCCACTGGAGCAAAAGAGGAGAAGCGGCAGCCGCGGCGGCCGCGGCCCGCACCGAGCGGCAAGGCGCAGGGCGACGCAGCCAGCCGGCGGAAAAACTGAAACTCGCTACCCGGCCGCTCCGCCACCGCTACGCCGCCGATCCATCAGGCGCTTTATGAAACATGAGGTGTGCTGGCGGCAACAACTCGTGCAATTCGCCCCCATGACACGGCCTGGCCACGGGGCGCGTCAACGCGATAAGAGGGTCGGTAATTGGAAGAGGCGCCAAAATCTGCGGGCGGCTTTCGATCGGAGTGCAGGCTCACGGGTCGCTTAGGCGGGTACACTGTTAGAGGAGGGTTCGGTATCCGAACCCAACTTGATATGCTCCGTTGCAACTTCAGAGGGGATCATTGCCCGAGCGTCACCACCCTCACCCTCCCCGCCCTGCCCGCCTCACTGCGCCCAGCCGCACTTGAAAGTATTCACGACATCATTTTTTTTATTGCGAGGCTTAGAAAATGTCATTTCATCTGAGGCTGCTCAAGTTGGCCGTTCCACTGGTAAGAAATTGACTTTACAAGATTCCGACACTTTTCCCCCAGCGGCGCGCTTCTGCTTTCATTTCTCTCTCTCTCTCTCTCTCTCTCTCTCTCTCTCTCTCTCTCTCTCTCTCTCTCTCTCTCTCTCTCTCTCTCTCTCTCTCTCAGCGCGGTCTCTCTTTGCGGCGGAAAGGGTTGGGGTCCATTGGGCGTATTTCTCTTGAAACGACTTTCTTCTTTCAGCGGCTCGCCGACAGTTATGAATTGAAGCGCGTTTCTTCATTTGTTTTCGCAACAAGATTGACACAGATTCGCTCAACAGTTTGTTGGCGCGTCGTGACAGAAATTGGCCCCTTTATGCCCTTTATGCAGCGAGGGTATTTTTTTCTGAAACGCATTGAGTCCCGTAGCGTTCCACGGCTCGTTTCTTTTTATTGACAAGTAAATTTTGAACTGACGCTTGGATTTTTTTTCCGTTGAGCGGGTGTGTGAATGTGGTTGCCTCCTTCCTCGCCAGGCAGTGGCATAGCACGGCATCCGTCTGACGTCAGCAGGCCGGTCATCTGGCAGCCATCTAGCGCATCACGCCTGTCGCGGCCAAACTGATGGATCTGTGCGCAGGTCTGCACGGCACAAAGTTCATTACGCAAATGAGCCAGCATTTCCACCGACGGCAAAAGAGATAGGGAATCTTCAGGATGGCCGTCAGGGAACATACATAAACAACTCCTTTAGGGAAGTTTTCTGCTCGCAGCGCACGCAAACGTAAGCAGGGCCTCGCTCGCGGAGCGGGAAACCCGGAATGGTTTGTCGTGTTCCCGCGGAGATTCCTTCTTCCCGCGAGGAAAGGCCTCATTAAAGACGACTTCCCTGAGGGGAGTCCGCCCTCCTCAGGTTGTGCCGGATCGTTTATTGGCGTGCCACTCACTGTATTGCCCGTTCATGCCGAGATTTATAGTCAAAGTTCGCCAACTTTGGCAGGCTGCCGCACCGCGCCATCCGTCCGTCCCCCCGCGCACAGGGCTGGACCACCGCGCTCAACTGACTGTTCTGTTCGCCGTTTCATATTTCGGATTGAATAACTCAAAGAAAGCTGGTGCTCCCACGGGATACAGTGGAAAGGAACTGGACGCAAGAGAGAAACAACTCGATAATTTTTTTGTTCGTTTTTTTTTTGGACTTTTGTTTTTGTTGTTCCTCCTTAATTTTTGAGTAAACTTTGTGTGCATATTGTGGTGTTTTTTTTTTTTCGTAATTATCCAGTAGTTGTTGACACCTTGGCCAGGCATTTTGGTCACAGTGTGTCGCGGCCTCTGAATCACAGCGGACAGGAAAACAGAGGACGATGCGGACCGACAACTATGGGACAAGCTGGTCGCGCTGCGGTCCTGGCTGCCCGTGTTGGTGGCAGAGACACTCGCCGCACGATTTCCCCGAGGGCCGGCCGGCAGCGCCGAGGCAGCGCAGAGGCTGCGCCCTGGCAGCGCCGTGGCGGTCCCGGCCACACCAGGTGCCTGCCGAGGGCTGGCGGGCTGGCCCGGCTGGCGCGCCGTCCGTCCTGCTGCGGCTCCGGCGCCGCGCTGCTGCCGGTCACTCCGACTTTGGTTGGGACTTCAATCCCATTTGGAGCGCCTTTCCGTCCCTGGCATGTCCTCATCATTTTCGTGCCAATCCACTCATGCGCTGGCTGGCTCCGTCGTTTTCGTTTCCGTCTCGTGGCTCTGGTAGAGAGCAAGAACTGCGCCAGCGGCAGCAGCCCAATTGAATAATTCTTTCCCCCTTTCCAAGGTGAGGCGGCGGCCTCGAAAGCAGCGCACTGTGACACGGCCTCACCGCGTTCCTCGAGGTCAAGGCCATCGTCTCGCTGCTCCGCGCTGCAGCCGCGGCCTTCATTAGACTCGGGCTCCTCTTCTTACTTGTGCATTGTGCACCTACTGCTCTCCCTGTCTTTGTCCGCTCGTTCCGTCCCTTTGAAAGAGGCTGGTATGCCCGGCACGTACCTGTCTGCCCTGCCTCGCTGCGGCCCCTCCCCCTCCCCCCCTCCCTGCATCGCCACTGCCAAACCTTTGCCACGCACACAGCCTGCACTACACGTGGCATCGTTAAAGTTTACCCGCGGGTCTCGCAAACGATCGCGCTGTCTCCTCCAGTGGCTCCACGTGTGTCGTTCCTGCGCACGTTGGCAGGGTTCCCCCGACACAGTCGAATACGGGAAAAATTTGAATCATCTAATTTTTTTGGGATGCACTCGACGTTCGTATTTTGGTTGCACCATTTCCTTGGGAAATTTCTTCGTCACACATTTAGAAAGTACGCATTGTCACATTGTCACATGTCAAAAGGGGCTCGTTTAAAAACAAATAACTACTTACAAAATAATTTTTTTAAAAAAATGAAACGACTAATAATGGAGGAATGCAACCTCAAATTTTGTTGATTACCGCAGTGATACACAGTAAGGTACTGCCACGGCAAGGGGGCAGCAGTCAGATATCAAAGAAACGATTACGGTACGGCCTGCGCGCCCGGGGGGCTGTGGCGCGGGTACAGGGGTTGCTCGGCACGCACCCACGCCTTGCGGATGGAAAATGGCCACGTGGCGAGGCATGCGGCGAGTCACGTGGCCAGTCACGCGACCGGTTTTCGCGTGTCAAAAGCGAAAACGGCACACCTCGGCCAATTAACGGCATGGCGATCGTGTTTAGTGGCAAGGTAAACTTTTATTTTTCTGTCGATGCGTTTTCCGTGTTGTCAGCCGCGCCGTCCCTCCGCCCCTGCCGCCGCGGGCGTTGACGGCGGCGGCGCACCTGCACCCCCACTGACTTTTGTTCGGCGCCAGCCGAGTCGTAAATCGACACCTTTTTCCGCCCGATCCGCTGCCACAGTTATTTTCGTATTCGTTCATTTCAAAAGAGTAACAACGCTTCTTTTTTTTTCTTGCCACCTTTTCCAGCGCGCTGCGCCCCGTCGTCTGCATGCAGCTTCAGGGCCCTTCCGCGCCGCGACGCGGCATTCACTCCGCCTCAAGGACGCGCGCGCGCCGGCAGCGGCGACTCAATACTTGCCTCAGCCAGCGCCACGGAGAGTTTATTTTGAAAAAAAAAAAAACTTTTTAAATTTCAATAAACCCGGCCTGAAGGAATTTTTCCCCCCAAAGGTCATAAAGATCATTAAAGTATGACATTAAAATGGATTTTGAACATTGTGGATGGCCACCACGCTACAACATCGACGGCCACACATCCACGCTCGCGCTCTCTCTCTCTCTCTCTCTCTCTCTCTCTTTCTCTCTCTCTCTCTCTCTCTCTCTCTCTCTCTCTCTCTCTCTCTCTCTCTCTCTCTCTCTCTCTCTCCTTCACACACATACATACACACACAGGAAGAGAGAGAGAAGAGGGGGGCTACATCACTTCTGGCTCGGCCCCCGCAACGTGATCTACGGTCTTCCTTCGCACGCTGCCAATGACGGCGTCAATTGGTCCGCTGACGTTGGGGAGGCGTTCTGGCGGGCCTGCCTGCAGGCTGTGCCTGCCTGCGCCTGCGGCATGCCTGGGCCAGCCCGTGCGCCACTGCCGCAGCAACAGGAAGGGCGGCATGAGTTATGGCGCCTGAATTTGGCGTTGTACTGGTTGGGGTTAAAAGGCCGCCGCCGGCCCGAGGGAAGGGGAGGGTAGGTCATCCGCCTCGGGATGTAAAGTGAGGGCACCGCCGATCCTGGGGAGATATTAAACCTAGATGGCGGCCTTATTAAGCCTGGAGCAGTGGTCGTGTCCGCCCCCTCCCCCGTCCGGGACGACGCCCGGACGACGCCCGGACGACGTCCCCACAGGCGGCACCTTCCGGCCGCCTGCTCCGGACACGGAGTCACCGAGCATCGGCCGGCCTGCAGGGCCTACCACCAGGACAAAGGGCCGACCCGACACTCAGACTGCCGCGCGGCGCGCACAAAACTCGAGTGCAGTTGACTGTGTCGGCAAAACCACAGGGCCCCGTTTGGTCATCGCGTGGTAAGAACGCGCAGTCCAGGGTTCCCAGGCTGAGCCCCAGGCCCGCGGGCCGGGTTGCCGCTTTCTCCGTCCTGCAATATTTAGTCCGCCGGGCTCGGGGAGTATTTCTTGCGTGGTTCGTCGTCGTCTGGTGTGCAGCGGGGCTGGCCAGCGCACAGTGGGTCGGAAGACCGTTGAGGCGGCCGAAATCCCGGACACGTTTTGAGCGCCAGAGTCGCGAAATGGGACTCGAATCGAACATGTGACCCCACCAATGGATTGCTCTGTAAATGAGGAATCCATTAGTGGGGTCACATGTTCGATTCGAGTCCCATTTAGCGACTCTGGAGCTCAAAACGTGTCCAGGATTTTGGCCGCCTCAACGGTCTTCTGTCCCACTGTGTAGCGGGGCTGGGCAGCGGGGCTGGGCAGCGAGGCTGGGCAGCGGGGCTGGGCAGTGGGGCCGCGCGTAGGGTCCGGGATGATACGGCCCGTCTAGACGCACGGCACGCCGGCGGCCCCTTTGAAGCCCGGCCGGCGGAGCGACTCGAGAGGGGGAATAGGTCGAATCAAGGATCCCTGGCTGCGTGTGCGGCGTGCCCGGCGTGTCCACCGTGTCCGTGCTGGCGGCACCTGAGCGGGGATATAACTCCGCCAGCACACTGGCTGGCCGGCATGGCCGCCGGGCACTGTGATTGCACAGTTTCCGGGTCCGGCTTCCCCGAGGCCGACATGGGCTCCAGCCAAGGCCCGAGGGGCCGCGCCGCAAAGGAGGAGGGCCTTCGAACCTTAGGGGGCCTGACTGATGCGGGCTGAGCACTTGGCTGGCTTCCACCGACATGTCCGCCCCCTCCCGCCGCGCCGCCGCGCCGCCGCGCCGCCGCGGTCCTGGCGCAGGGACTGCGGCCACAGGGTGCGGTGCCGCGGGGAAAAGCCAGTCGCTAATAGGGCGACTTCCAAAGTATATTTCACATCCGGTATCTGCCTGGCAGGCTTGTCGCCAAAATGACTGCGTGGATGGAGGGGAACAGGGCGACGCGTCGGGGACGGCGGCGGCCGGGAATGGGGAGAAAGCACGCAGCCAGCCACCTCCAGACTTTCTAAAGAGAAAGGCATTTTCTTTCCGCCAGGTCTGCCTGCCCGCTTCCCCTCACCTCCAGCCCCGCTGGGTGTCGCCACATCGAAAGCCGCGGCGTGGAAGTAAATGTTGCGGAAAATGGACGAGGCAAGCTGTGAGCAACGAGTCTTTTATTATTCACCGTGGCGGGGATGACTTTCAATTTCGCCGGGGGGGTTGGACACTTTGCAGGGGCTTCGCGGCTTGGCCTCGTGGGGCCGGGCCGGGCTCTGCGATCGGGGAAGCTAAACACTCGCCTTTATTCAATACGAGAACGGAAAGGGCGTCGACAGGTGGTGTTCGGGCGCAGACTAGCGCGGCGCGGGTGCACTGTTGCAAGCCAGTTTGCTGCCCCAGTTTGTGCTCCAAACTTGAAGCCCGCTGCATGTGTGCCCCCATCCTCTCATCCACGAACGGCATTTCGATAAACGCTCTCTCGCTCTGCTACTTCCGTAATCACTTATGCCAGCAGTCACGGCCGTTCTGCGCAGTGCTGCTGCGATTCCCTCCCCCCCCCTCACATGCCCCCGACACATGCCGTCACGACCTCGCATCCTTCACATGTATTTGTGCAGCGGGGAGCACTTCCTTGCCAAATTACGGCTTACGGCTGCGGTTTCGGTGCCCTCCCCAGATCCACCCTGGCAGCATGTAGTTCTCTCGCTGCCCCTCCCCCGCTGCCCCTCCCCCGCTCCCCCTCCCCCGCTCCCTCTCCCCCTCCCCCACACATCCGGTGGCACTCGCTCCTCCCCGCTGCCCACGCCGTCTGCTCCGATCCACGCGCGCGAACCTCTCAAGATGCACTCGCTGCACTTCTGCCTTGCGGTGTATGGCTGCGGTGGGGGGATCCCTAGGTCGTGATCCGCAAGCCACTAACAGCGGCGAGGGGATCTGCATGCCGGCTAAGAGAGAATTAGGCGTGTCTTGCGGGCGCCGCCGATGTCGGGGGCGCAGCGCACAGTGGGTCAGAAGACAGTTTTTAGGTGGCCAAAATTCTAGATGCCTTTTGAGCTCCAGAGTCGCTAAATGGGACTCGAATGGGACGTGTGACCCCACCAATGGATTCCTCGTTCGGAGAGCAATCTATTGGTGGAGTCACACGCTCAGATTGGGTTCTTTTTAGTGGAGGGGTCACATTGCCCTCTCTCTATCCAGCTGTTGCCACATAACGTTGACGAGGCAAATCAAAAGGATATTAAATTTGAAACTCCGGGTGGGCAGGCAGGCAGGCAGCAGGCGGGCAAGCAGGCAGGCGGGCAGACAGGCGAACAGGGTGACCTTAACCGGGAGTGGCACGCGGGAATGAACTTCCCTGCTTGATGGGCGGGGCAGTGCTCTCGCTCTCTCTCTCTCTCTCTTCTCTCTCTCTCTCTCTCTCTCTCTCTCTCTCTCTCTCTCTCTCTCTCTCTCTCTCTCTCTCTCTCCCTCGCTCTCTCGCTCTCTCGCTCTCTCTCCCTCCTCGATTCCCCCTCACACACGCACCCCCACTCACACGCGCGCGTTTTAGCTTTATTCGGTTCGACGCGGTGCGTAGGACATCCAATGGGCTGAGGCTGCGTGATGTTTGGCGTCGGCCAATGGACTGGGGCGTCCAAGGCCGGACCAAAAAGGAGGCCGAGTTTATATTTTTGTTCATGACGTTGCTTGAAATGGAACCGGAAAAAAAGTAGAAGAAAAGAAGATGAAACGCGATTCGCTCACCCCATATTCTCTGCCCAGAGCCTCCGAAACAACAGCAAAGAATGTGCATTTTTTCCGTAGAGCAGGCTGATTGCTTGCTGCCCCTCGTTGCGCCGCGGTGAAGCACGGTCCTCTAGAGGGTTTTCGCTCAACGTTTATTCAGATGGGAAACCGCGATTAAAACGGCAAGGAGGAGAGGCAAATTTGAATAAGCGAACGAAGGGGTTTTAGTTTACTCAGGAACATAGGACGGTGCGGGAGCGCAACACTACGAGCATTCGCCCATAACAGGTGTTATAACCGCTGGAACCAAGTACCCGTTGGCTCGGCTCAGTGGAGATCGGCCGACGAGGGTCGGGCGGATTGGACACTAGAAAATGAGGTCTGCGCCTCGGTGGCCGTGGTGGCGCACCGGCCGGCGACAGGCTATTAGCATGGCGCGCGAAAAACATTCCTTTTCATTTTTCGATTCGCCGCCTTTAAAAACTAACGCCCGCGGAGTGGCGCCGCGCGGCGGCCATGCCGCTGGAAATTGCGACCGTGTGTCTTCATTTGGTGGTGTCCCGTGGCGTGGTGGGGCGTGGCGGGGCGCGGCGGGGCCCGGCGGGGCGCGGCGGGGCGGGGTGGGGCGGGGTGCAGCAACAGAGCCCCGGGAGGCCGTAAAGGCGGGGACGCGGGGCCAACAACACGGCCAGCACGGTGGAGGCCAGAGCAGCGCCGCCCTGCGCTGCGCGCCGCACACTGCTCGCCGCCGTCAGCCTGCGTAGCGGAGGTCAGGCACCCCGCCGCGCGGCCGCGCCCGCGGGTGGCCTACCAGTCGGCCTGCAGGCGTCTTCATCAGGGCGCTGCGGAGGGCAGCACCACCCGGCCAGCCACACGCGGGCAACAATTAAAGAGCCATTGTGCGCGGCTTTTGACGGATGGTGCTCGTGGCCTCGGCCGGCCTAGCCCAGCGCCTTGCCGTCAGCGGCACCCGACAGGAGATGGGAAAAAAATATTTGGGGAGAGAGATGGCGTGGTGTTGGCGGCGCCGGGCATCTCGGGGAGGAGAACCGCGCGGCGCGAACACGCTATTGGGCGGACCATGTCGGGCGACGTCTGTTGACGGCCAAGTTTCGGCCAGGGCCTCCGGCGACGCCGCTCCGGGGGACGCCGCTCCGAGTCTCGCCGCCGAGAGCGGCACCCGTCGACTTGCCACTTGTCTCTGGCCGCCTCAAACTTCAATGAGGCGCCCCCCGTTATATTCCGGAAGGAGGGAAAGCGACAATAGTGGAAAACTTGTAGTTTGGCGAAAGCAGAGAGCATGTCAGGCAAAGAGAAGAGAAGGCGCGCTTCTCCACCGGGGCCTGGCCCGGGCTGGGCGGCTGGACTGTTACCACTTCCGCAACTTTTGCTGACAATCGGGGATACAATCCCCCACTCCGTGAACCCCGTGTTTGTGTTGTGTTTGACCTCGAGTGCGCACCGGCCACCATGCACAACAACGTGTAATGTTTTAGTCCTCGAAAGTTGGTCGCCTCGCCTTCAGTATCGGCCGCCTTGAAACTTTGGCCGGAAAAAGGAAAAGTGTTGCGGAAAGGCTGCACTGAATGTAGCATTTTCGGCTCGGTTTCCTTATTTCACTGTGCTTCCCAAGCACCGAGCTGACCTCCCGAAGGAGCTTCCTGCGCCAAACATAAACTCGTATGAAACAGTGCCTTGCTTTAAAGTAGGACGTTGAAAGAGTTGATGGAACAATTGAAAGACGGCTCGCCGCCAGGGAGAGCTGCGGGATGACAATGAAGAGAAAGGGCCGGGAGAGAGACGGGGGGGAGAATGGGAGCGACGAGGTAGCGCACGAAAGGCAACAACAGGGGAGCCTCTAACGAAGAGAAAGAGAGACAGACAGTGGCCCCAAATAAGAGGAGAAGCCAAGGGAGCGGCATCGAGTGAGAGACAGAGAGAGAAAGCAGTCGGAGGTGGGTTGGGCGACCCGGCCGTTGAAAGAGAAAAAGGGAGCACGTTCGAAAAAGAGAGAAGGAAGAAAACAACATTGGTATAATCGCAAAGGGACTGCCGAGGCACGGGCGGCGCGGAACGGAAAACGGGAATCGCGAGCAGCGGTACTCCAAGGGCCTCTCGGCTGATTCCGAACAGCGCCTTTGTTGTTCTGTCTCTCTCGCACTCACGGCGCGTGACGGGTGCGAGAGAAATTAGCAGCAGTGCGGAATGTGTGTGCAGGCCGCGCCAACATTTTCTGCTTTTGCAAGTGGATCCGGTTGCCTCCACAACGGCCCATCAGCCCTTCGGTTCTATCGCACGTTGCCCTTCACTCGAGAGGGATGCTCTGCCGCTCATCATTCAACAACGAACTGCTTTGTCGTCGACTGATAAGGACCCTCCTCGAACAAAGACGCGCGCCGAAAAGGAGCGGCAGAACGCGGCGCTTTTAAAGTCGACCCGTATCCACGTTTCGCCCCCCGGCGGCGACCCATCGGCCCGACTGGATTCGAGTGTAGCCGCGCCTAGACGCCGCCCCCTCCAAATCACCATTGCGAGCGGCGAGCACGTCGACAAGTGCTGCCGCCTGCCGGGCGGAGCGGGGCCGGCAAGATTTACTTTTCATTCGGGCCGCGTTCCCGTCGCAAAGCGTCGCAAAGCGGCGGCAGGCAGGCAGTCCGCCGTCTGGGCACAATGAAGGCGCCCAGAATAATGTGTTCGATCGGCAAGTCGCCGAGGAGGACCGAAAAGACGTCGTCAAGTACCTCCTCACGGCCATCGGCTGCTGGTGGTGGGGGGCGGGGCGGGGCGAGGCTGCTGGTCGTCAGCCGCG
This sequence comes from Stenchaetothrips biformis, assembly GCA_030522485.1. Lineage (NCBI taxonomy): Eukaryota > Metazoa > Arthropoda > Insecta > Thysanoptera > Thripidae > Stenchaetothrips > Stenchaetothrips biformis. Next base: position 8,264,076 of record CM060098.1, read on the forward strand.
GCACGTAAAAGTTGCGCCGCCACTCTCAGCAAGTTTCCATCCGCGCGGAAGCAGGAAAAGATATTGTTAAAGAGAGGACGTGGGCCACGATGGCCACGCGGGCCCGGCCACTTGGCGAGGGCCTCGAGGGCCCCACGGGGGGGGGGTCGCAATTAGAGCGGGTCGCGGGGCAGGGGGCAGGGTCAGTGCGGGTAATTAAAACAGCGAGGGTGAAGTGCGGCGGGATTTGGACCCGGGGCGACGCACAGCGCGCACCAGACGAAAATGCGCGTCAGGACCCTACACATCATGACACCACTGCGCGTAGTGGGTCAGAAGACCGTAAAGGCGGCCAAAATACCGGACACGTTTTGAGCTACAGAGTCGCTAAATGGGACTCCAGACCGTCTACAACAGTGTGCAATAGGTCTTCCCTCGGTCTTCCTTTACTGGACCAGGGGTCGCATCGATAAATTTTTTTCCCTCCCTTATTTTTGACGGCTGTCCGGCCAGCCTCTTCCTCTCCCCCTCCCATCCGTCACCGCCGCGACACGCCGACTGACACCAGTCCATCGCCGCGTTGCGTGCGAGCGCCAAAGCCCGCCGGCTTTATCCCCGGCAGCACAAAATAAAAAAATAAAAAAGATGAAAAAAGAGGTAACTAAAAAGAGGCGGCTGGTGTGGAAGGAAAAAAAAAAAAGAAAAAAACTTTACGTTACCCTCTTGCACACACACCCCCCCGCACCAGAGGCCAGCGCAGCGGCGCAGGGGGTGCATCGGCCATGGTCAGCTCGGAACGCCATGTCGGGGAGATAAGGACAGCTTTGTTCACCTTGCAGCCACAGCGACGCCCAACCGCTCCCCGCTCGGCCACACAGACACTGCCGCACGTGCCGTCGAGGTAGTGTCCAGGCCCACCGCGTTGCAGAGATGGAGCACGAGAAAAAGGGGGAGAGGGGGGGGCAAGGAGAGAGATAATGCACTTTCATCTCGCCAATCCCCCGGCGTCCTGTCCAAACCCCCGGCCACACAAAGGCACGCCGCATACATATTTTACCCCCTCACACGCACCCATCACACGCGTCACGCTCGCACCCACGCACGCGCACTCACACACGCACGCTCGTCCGGCAGAGAAGGGCACTTCCACTATACACTTCGCGCTTGTCCGTGCCAGCAGCCGCCATCCTCCTGCCTGGAGCCGAGATACAGAGAACACACTCATCGTGTTCCGCGCCCACGCGCGCACACAGAGACGCACAAACAACGACGCACACACTCATACACACACGCACGCACACACCCACACTCACATGCGTGTGCACACACACACACGCGCGCGGTAATACGTGAGCGCGTCAGGTAATCACACATTCCAGCGGAATTAGCACGTACGAACTAATTATGGCCTGATTCCCGGAGAAGCTCGTGCGCGGTGTTCGGATATGGGAGAAGCCGTGCGAGCCGCACGTGGATTGCAAACCCCCACCGCGCCCCGCCCCGCCTGGCTTCACCGCACCCCAGTGCAGCCGCCGCACCCCACCCCGCCCCGCCTCAGAGGGGCGCGGGAAGGGCGCCCATGGCTCACATCGGAATCATAATTCAAATGTTGTTTATAATACATAAATTACCAACACGTTCTGCGGCGCCAGCCCTGGTGGGCCTTTGGCTGCGGCCCCTCTTGCCCTGTGGCTTTTTGGGCCGCCGAGGGGCCGCCAGCCCTGCCAGCCCCGCCTGTCTGCCAGCCCCGCCTGCCTGCCAGCCCCGCCTGCCTGCCTGCCAGCCCGGCCGAGGTGCGTTATTAAAGGTCAGTCCGTTTCAGTCACGGGTTCGCACGTACGCGTCCGTTAATTACTCACTGCAGCTGTTGAATACTCACCGACCATGACACCAAAGACTCCTTCAACGCACCTGGAACACAACAAACAATCAGTGCCACGAAGGGAAAGCCGTGTTGGAGGCAAAGAGGAGACAGAAATAATTTCTGTTTGGCACAGAGGGCGCAGCCACCGATCCCTCCGCCGGAGCCTGCAAGGTAGCCACACCCCAGATTGGCCCCCTTCCTCCTCCCCCCTGTGTGCACAACCAGCCCCCCTCCTTCCCCCCTGTGTGCACACCCCAGCTCCCCCCTCCTTCCCCCCTGTGTGCACACCCCAGCCCCTCCCCTCCTCCGGCGTCAGCTCGGATTGTATTGGCATTATTTATTACGTTTGCTTTGGCGATTTGTTTTCCTTTTTTTTATTTTTTTTTTTTTACTTTGAGCCTGTCGGTTTGCAAAGAGCGCCGCAACATTATTTATCGTAGAATATCGAGCAAACCGCAAACCACCGGAGAGGCTCTCTGGTGCGACAGGCGACCGGCTCCTCCCCAAAGAAGCGCGAGGCAGCCGTCTCCAAATTAAACCGAGTACACTGCAAAACACCGCAGACTTTTGTTGCCACATGACGCATTTTGAACACAAAAATGAAAGTAAGCTGATAACCTTGTGTCAAAACGAAATTTAAGCGTTTTCAAAGTTTCAAACGTATCCCACGGAACGACACTCACCGCGCCCGGCGCTACGAATCCCTCCCTATTAGCGTAAGCGGGCCGCAGTGCGCAAAGCGGGGACAGCGGCGGGACAAACGAAATAATGCAAATTTGCATTAAAAACTGATGTATATAACGGCTTTGCGTCTGAATTCATGTAAATTTACATCGAGAAGCGGAGGAGAAAGGACCGCTCGGTTCCACGCTCTAATCTTCCGGCGTAAAATTGAATCATGTCGTTTGGAGTGACCGGTCGGTCGTTCGCTCGGTAACTCTGTAGCCGCCTGGAGCGCTAATGCTTATCCTTGTGCTAGTACCGCCGGCTTCGCCCCAGCCCCGCCTCGCCGCCCCGCCCGGGCCGCCTTTTAACCCACAGCCTTGCGGTGCCGAGGGACCGACTGATCGGCAGTGGCCGCGGTGGGCCGGGTGGGCGCTCTCGGCCTCGTCGGCGTGGCAGCTCCACGGCCTTTGAGAGTCACAGACAAGAGGCACAGCGTTTTATTACTTTCCACGGCCGTCTTTGAACGCGTGGATTCCGAACAAGCAGCCGCTAACTAAACAGGCCGCAAATAAAGCGCTGACTTTTTCGGCAGGCTTTATCGTATTTGCGGTGGGGGCGGCGGGGCGGGGGCCTCGAGGGTGAGGTGGGTCGCCAGAGGCCGTGCGCTAAAAGGCAATCTTTGCGCCACACCAGCCCGCCAACCAGCCAGCCTGCCATCAAAAACAAAAAAAGTTGGACGGGGCGCACGCTTTTGGGCCGCCTTGGCGGTTCCGATACAGTGTGTGAGGTTGCGCGGCTTTCGACGGCCACGTCTGACGCCACGTGCTGCGTGATGGGGGCACGTCCGCGCATTCCGTTATTTCGATACGGAGCGACCGGTCAGCTGCGGCCACCGGACTGCGGCGAGCCCCACGCCCAAATATTGAGCGCGAAACTGGATTTGCGTGGCAGGGGGCGTCCCTGGGTGCCCGTCCTGGATTCGCATATACATGGTGCCCCCCGGGCCTAGAGGTCGGCGCCGGCTCTAGCGCCTGCTGGGTCCATCAGTGACAGCCGTGGGTTCAAACGCCGCCTCCGGGGGTCGTTCTCTTTTTTTCCCGCGTGCCTGTGTGCCGAGGCCGCCCCCTTCCTGGCGATGCACGCCGTGCCGTACCACGCCGCACCATGCTGCGTCACGCGACACCCCACCGGCCGCGTGCGAGGCGAGGGGTGAGACGAGGCGCCCCCCGCGCAACAAAGGCGGCCCAGGCCCCCCCGCACGCGGCCCGACCTGGCGCCGTGCCGTGCCGTGTGCCCGATTGCCCAGCGAGGCCAGCACCGGCCGGCCGGGCCCAAAAAGAACAGAACGGAACGTTTCTTGTTCGTGCGAGCGAGCCGAGCGGGCGGAGCAGCCGGCAGGTCGTGGCGCGCATTCCCAAACACCGGTCTGCAGCGGGGGACCGCTGTCCCCCACGACCGTCCACCAACGCCCCGCCAACGCCCCGCCAACGCCCCGCCAACTCACCGTCGCGCGGACGTCGCCAGGCGGGCTTGAGGCGCCAGCCATCAGCGCTGCCATCTTAACGGCGCGAGGCGAGATACGGGCTAGCCCCCCCCCTCCCCCCCGGCCTGCTGGAACGGCGTGGCAGCCTCCAGGGGCGCCGCGGCCCGGTCTAATTTGTCGTGGGGGACCGACGGGACCGACGCACATGGAGCCGCGCCGCGCCATGTAGGCCGCCACGGAGGCGGAAGGGGGGGGGGAGTGGTTCCACCGCCCGGCGAGGGGAGGGGAGGGGAGGGCGTTCTCAATCAGAGGGAGGCGGCGCCGCTCGTTTCGCGGATTCCGAGGTTGGTGTCGTGGACCTAATGATGGGCTCGGAGACGAAGAGCCCCCTCTTTCAGGGTGATCACTTCTCCCTCCTCCTTCTCCCGGCGGCAGCGAGCCCAGCGCCGCCCAGCGCCGCCCAGCGCGGTCTGGCCGTGCCAAATGACTTCCAACTTGGCCAGCATGGCGGGCCGGGCGAGGCGAAGCGGGGCGAAGCGGGGCGTGGACCAGACCGTCGCACTTTTCGCTCCGCCGTGCTTTGCTGGTTCCGCACGGGGAAGTGTGTGTATCCCTTTTTCCCTCCGAACATTGTTGTTGTTTTTTTCTGTTTTTTTTTTTTCGGCGGGGGGACGATAATCCCTGAGCGGCGGCACGGCGAGGCAAAGCCCACTCGAATTACTTGATAGCGGCAAAGCCTTTGTGAGGGCCGCGCGCGCTGCAGCGTCGCATAATGGCCAATCAGGCGACGTGGATCCCGCAGAGTGTTCCGGGTTGAAACGCCTCACCATCGCGGCAGAGGCAGACGAAAGGCCCTCTTGGAGTGGCGAGGCATGCCGCAGGTCCAGTCGGCTGCAGCGATGCACAGTGGGCGCCACCTGCAGGGGTGGCCACCCTGGTGCTGGCGCTGGTGGTCAAGGCCCTAGTGCGCGGACACTGCGCGCACTCTGCTGCACACAAAGGGACAATGACGTCACCGGCGAACACGTGGCGATTAAATTTGACGCGAACAATGGCACCGTGCGTAATTCGATTCCTTTCTCTGGCTGCCTTGGCCTGCCTCGGCCCATCTCGCACGTCCCCACGGTCGTCCCTCTGTGTCTCTTTCGCAGGTTGTTACACATTCTCACCAGCCGCACGCACGGCATCGCAAGCGCAGACAGAGGCCCGGACACAAAGGGTGCGCAGCGGCCCAATGGAATGACTCGTGGAAAAAGGGCTCTGTAAGGAGCAGGAAAAAGAAGAGCCTGCCACCTTGGCTATAAATTAGAGAGTCAGTTACACCATGCTGCATTTCACGTCAAAGGGCCTTTACTCGGTCCAGGTGTGCGTGCGTGTGTGCGTGGATTTCCCGTTTTTTTTTTCGCTTCTGTCCTGCTGAGACATTTTCTTTTTCTTTTAGGACCCGCTCGACGCGTGCTCCTATACTAATAAGAAGACGAGAATTTTGTCTGCACCAAAGTAGTCGAAGACGCCCTCCCCCTCATGCATAAGTGAGTGCAAAGGGGTTCCAACTATCACTCGGCCCAGAAATCAGCTCGGAAGTGCAGAGTTGGCGAGCAGGGGGGGCGGCCCGGGCCGGGCGGCCACCGTAACAGCTTAGCAGCATGGCCGCTTCATTAAATTTCAGGCGGTGGGAGGTCCTCTGTGGGCGTTGGAGGGCCAGAGTGTCGAAACCTGTTGGACGACAGGGCCCACCGCGCTCGGGTTCAAATACTACACCACATGGCATTTAAATGTCGTATGTCTCTATTTTTATGATTGCGTAACAGGATAAATTTGACATTTTCAGTTTTTTTTTTTTTTTTTTTTTTTTTAATTTTTCATAATGCATATTCCTATTAAATTTAAAAATTTCAGGTAATTTATGCCAGCGTGCACGTGTTTATGTTTTTCCCTTCCTGATAATTGTGGTGCTGGCGAAAGAAAAAAATTCCAAGCGCGATGCATAAACGTGACGCAAATTAAAATGTACGGCATATCAGCGCTCGCCGCCGTTGGCAGAGTGAAGTTGTCGGAGTGCTCGGCGCGCCGGGCCCAGCCTACACTGTCAGCAACACTAAATTATGAATTAAATTAATTAGTGCCTGCCCGCCGGGACTTGCGGCCGGGACACCACCACCTGTGTGGGACGCGAGGGTCTGCCCCTGCGTTTGGCGATGACAGTTCGGTGACGAATGTTTCGGGAGTCCCTCTTCCCACTATTCCACTGCCTCCGCCAGACTGCCATTTGCCAAGTGCAGAATTCTCGTGCTAAACACTTTGTAAGGTGGCTTAAGGTAAAGATTTACGAACGCTCCGCAAATACTCGCGTTAGTGGGGCTCCAAATGGCGGCTACTGACCCCGAGGGTAACTTACTACTGACATTTGGAGACAGGTGCCTCACGTTGGAAGCCCAAAACTAGACTAATGCCTATGGCGCTGGTGCAATTGAGCTCCGGCACAACGGGGGTCGTGACGGTCTTTTTGTTATTTTCCTCGGAGGGCGGGGCCAGACGGGGGCTCGCAGGGAAGGGTCTGGAGGCCTCGGCCGGCCTCGGCGCATACTAAAGTGATGGCCAGCGGTAATAGCGGGGCCAGGGTAATCGTTGTGGCAATATCTATCGATTACCGGTGCGGCGCCTCGGCGAGCGCCACCAGGGGCGCCCCGGGGCCCTCCTTGGCGCAGCGCGACGAGTCGTTGTATCGGCCGAGGGGGCGGGGCTGGGTGGCACCAACATGACGAGCAGTCACCGTCCGTCTGCATTCGGCGCCCGGAATCCAACTTTCACTGTTATTCAACGAATGTGACGTCACATTCGTTCGAATGTGAATTTTGTCACGTTTGTTTGAATATGACGTCACATTCGTTTGAATGTTGATCCACGTTCAAACGAATGTGACACCCTAATTTAACGGCCGTGTGCCGTTCAAATGAATGTGACGTCGTATTCAAACGAACGAGACAAAATTCACATTCGAACGAATATGACGTCACATTCGTTGAATAACAGTGAATTTCCTTCGAGAACGACGCGTTGTGGAAAAATGTATTGCTGGGGCGACAGGTTGGTGTAATTATGACAGGTGGGCGGCCCGGCCTGTCCACGCTGGGCCGGCCTCGGCGGTCACATGCGTGGCGGGCGTCGGGCTTTACACTGTAATCGTCACCCGCGCCGGCGATTACGCTTATTGATTTATTTATATGGTGGCAACACTCGGCGCTGACGCGACGCCAGATTCAGACCGCGATAAGGCCGGGTCTGCCTGGGTCGCCCCACCGCGGCCGATTCCGAACGTGGCTTTCGTCACTTTGTGCGAGAGAGACAGAGCGACGAGGCTTTGTTCGGACTCACGCGGCCCCGCACGGCGGCGGCCTTTTTCGTGGGGCCAACCCAGCACCCTGAGGTCAATACGGGCACGTCGATAGCTATGCGCTGCGCCGCTTCGCTAAACTACGCCAAGCCTCAACCCCCTGGCTTGAAGGCGGGGGCGGTAGGGCCGGCTCGGGGACGCCCAACAGGGAGGGAGGGGGAAGCGAGGCACGGCACACGGGCCTCCGACCGCACGTCCATCATGCTGCAGCGGGGAAAAGGAGAGTAATGGCAGGAGTGGGGAGGCGGGAGGAGGGGAGGGGTGCAGCGCTTAGCGTCCGGAGGGGACGAGGTGGTAGGCAGTGCGGGGTATGACTGTAAACAGAAGTAATGGACGCACCAGTAACCAGTAATCAACGCACTTAGGGGCACGCAGCAAGCACGGCCAGAAATTGATAATGAAGTAAACAATACCCGTGCTGCCGGCAATCGCAAAAAAAAACAACAACAACAACCACTGGAAGCCCGTGGCGGTGACTGGCCTTCTCATATGAAAAGGCCACTCAATCTAAAAGATGAAGAAAAGCCGCCAGCATCGACGCCGCAAAAGAAGTGACCATGATTCTGAAACGGAAGGCGGCGCTGGGCTTTCGGAATTTATTATCCCCGAGGATTAAGTGGCGGCCGAGTCGCTGGCTCCGGGTGCTGTACTTCCGGACGCCCATCGGAAGCGCGGGACGCCCGGAAATAGACTGAGTCGCTCTCGGACCGGCCAGCCAGCACAGTCAGCCCCAAGCGTCCGGCGCCTCCGAGCCGCGCCGTCGTGTCAGCCGTCAGCCTCGGCGTCAGACTCGGCGCCAGCCAGGCCAGCCGCGCCACAACAACAGTTCATTTTTGAAACTGGCTCCACACGCAGCGCTACAGCGCCGTCTGGTGGCCGCGTCGGGAACCGCCCGTGAGTCGGGCTGTAACAGGAAGTCGGTGCTATATGGCAGAAGGCAACTGGCCCGAGGCTAGTTTCGATTGCGGGGGAATCTTGGCAATTATTATATGATGAAGCCAGCCTGCCCTGCCCGCAGGTGTGAGGTCAAGGTCGCCGACCTGGCGGAGAAATAGGAGAACAGACCCTACCTGCCGCCAAGGCAAGAAGAAGTGTCCAACTCACTGCGGCGTTGGGGCGCACCACGCCGTCAAAATAAACGTGGAATAAAACATGCTGGTGTAGTTGTGGGGAAAAGTTCGGACTTTTCAAACGGAACCACTAAATACATACAGAACTCGTCCAGGAGCACGGAATATTGTGCGTTAGGGGAATGGTGCATAAAAGCAGGGAGGGGAAAAATAAACGAATAACGATATCCCTCCCGAAATACTATAAAATATGTGGCGGTTTTTCTCCTTTTCTCCTCTCCGCCGAGGTGTATGTGTTTGTGTGTGCAAGAGGTGTGTACCCGCGTGCGTATGTGTGGTTGAGGCCCTGTGTGTGTGTGTGTGAATGTGTGTGTGTGTGTGTGTGTGTGTGTGTGCGCGCGCGCGCGCAAGCTCAGTTTGATATATGGCTGATGGCTCGCCCCAGGGAAGACGGCATGTCCGCCCCGCTACCCCAGACTAACCCAGCCAGTCCAGCCCGCGCCCGCACCCATCCCAAACCCACATGGCGGCACGCACGGAGACTCGTCCCCATATTTCTGCACCCTCCCCCTCCTCTGTTTCCAGCGAACCATATGTTCCTGATCCCAGCAGAAAGAGCGGGGACCACGAGAGCGGGCAAGTCGCTAAAGCACGCGAATCGAAGAAATCGCCCAGAAAGAGGGAAAAGGCTGGAGCGAGATGTAAAACACGGTCATTGACGAGGGCAAACCGAATTATGCAGACCTGCGCTCCGTATTATTGGGAACAACCGTAGGCCGGCGTGGCGAAGTACGACGGTCCCCGAGACCCAGCAATTGGGAAAAGGCAAAGTGGGGGGTGGGCCGTGCCGTGCCGGGGGGCTGAGGCAGTGAGGCAGGTGGGGCAGGAGGGCGAGGGGGCAGCACGGATCGCAGGGTCAGCACCACGGCCAATTTGCCATCAACTGCTGCGGCGCTGCGGGTAGCGGAGCAGCGGGGACTGATAATTGGAAGTGAGGGACGCGTGTTTGGAAGAGAACGGCACTGGCCTCGTCCTCTTTCTTTTTCCTCTTTTATTTGACCGTTATTTCAAGTGTAAAGCCACGTTGTAAGCGGCTGGAACAGCCGAAACGCTGGTTCGTGCAGTACGCCCGGCTGGCTTTGCTGTACGTGACGTTTATTTTTCAGGTTAGTCTCCGCAATGGGTCGAGTTAGGATTTTTTTTTTAAATTTATTGAAACGATTTGTTTGAAAAGAGGGATATCGGACTTGTAAAGAATCGCGATCGCGTTGAGGAAAAACCAGCCGAGGCAATCGTGAAGGTCAAGCCGTCAGTAGCAACAGAAACAGCGTAAAACGTCGCAGGGTTTTCCTGGAAGAAGATTTTTCCGCTTTCCAGTCGGCCTGGTGTTGTTGTTCCGCTTCAACATGGTCACACAGCAGCAATATGCCAGTGGCAACGACCACAACACAACCAACCGCAGTCATGTCATTAAACGTTCCAATTAAACCGGGAGGACAAAGGCGCGCGCAACACAACCACCACAAAGAGGGCACACGAAAGCTATCGACAACGAAAAGGACCCACGGCTTACTGCACAGAGGAAAAACAGGTAACCAAACTTAAGTCAGCTACGCTGGCTAGCGCCAATTGGGAGGGTGGCCGGGGGGTTCAGGATGGCGGCGAGTCACCTTGAGGCTTCCTTACTACGATTACACAAATGAGGGAGGAGGTTACCTGGGGGTTCAAGTTCAAGCCCAGCGCGTGCAGCTGTTATTTTCGTCCAGTCTCTGTGTGCGCCAGCTGCGTGCGTGAAAGGGGTGGGGAAGGGTTGCGTGTTTTCGCCGCCCGCCCCACGCCCTTTGGCAGTGGGCATGCTGCGCGGCCGGGATCTCGCAGGCGGCTGAATTATTTCTACTTTCGTTCCGAGTGGAGTCCAAAGGTCGTGGGCGGTCGGGGTTGTAAGTTTGTTGGGGGGTCGTACTAGTGTTCCTGCAGCGGGCTGATTTTAGGCTGTGTTCCGTCCGTTCCGTTCTCTCCCACCGTCTTGGAGCGAGATGGGGCGGAACGGCGGGTCGGAAGCAGCCCGCCGCGAGCGAGACAGAACGCGAGGCACCTCGGATGACTTCATTAGTGGCAGCTGTCCGTCCGGCCCGTTCGTGTCAGCGATACAATCTTGGCGTGCCGCCGCACACGCGCCCAGGGTAGGGCGCGCAGGGCAGGCAGCGCGCAGCCAATCGAATCGTCGCGTTAGGAAACGCCGTGGCCCGGCGAGCATCGGCCTCCGACAGAATATCGTCGGGCAGACTTTCATCGGCACGAGTTCCCAACACAAACTCACAAGCCGGCGAATCGGAAACAAAAAGCAAACCACAGCTCAACCCCGTGACGCCGCCAGTAGGTCCCCGTCGCGACAAAAGGCACGGATCCGAACAAGAGCGGGGAGTTGTCGAGCACTGCCGGAGCCGAAGCCTCTCCGGCGGCGTTGCGGCCGGAGACGCAGCACCGCCACCGGAAGTATGCCCGCCTATTGGGGTCGTCACCGGATACCGGGACAAGTTAACGAAAGGGGCGAGACCAAGGCAGCCGTCACCGCCCAGGCGGCGGCCGGTCCGCGCCGGAGGCGAGGCGAGGCAAACCAGCGGAAGCGAATCGGTGAGAAAACCCGGGGCTATCCCTCTTGAGACTCCCTTTTCCGATGTCTTTCCGCTCGGCGGCCACTCACGCGTGTTAACGGGATTGGAAAAGCCACTGTTTAATTATGGCGATGGGACCGGAAAACGAACCGCCGTTTCTCATTGGCGCCTGTCTCCTCGGGCTGGCCGCCTGGCTGCCACCAATTGGTTCCTACCCACGGCCCCGCTCCTGTCACCATCATTGTGATTGGCTCTGACGGCGATCGAGTCACGGCGGCCCGCAGTATGGATTGCCGGTCTCACCGTGTCACTTCGGGCCATCGGCTTGCATACCTGCGAGGGAAGCAGTTCCCAGAATCGGTGCGGCGAAAATCAAAACATGCACTCAAAAGTGCATGGAAAACGACGGACCAGAGCATATGAAAAATGGGATGACATTCTCATCGCGTTCACGCCATGCACACACCGTCACACAAACACTCTTCAAAGCCCCTCTGTTTATCCTTTCACACACACACGCACACGCGCGCGCGCGCACACACACACACACACACTCGGGAACACACACAAAGGCGGCTCAAGAAAGCCATTCTCGTAGCGTCGACAGTCGCATGCATATCGTTCTTTGAGACCAGCCGCAGAGAGAGGAGAGGGTGGCGAACGCCGCTCGCTCGTCGGCGGCGGCGGCGTGGGAGAGGGCCAAAGCGAAGCGAGGAGGAGACGAAGAAGAGCATCGGGACGGCAGGGTGTCCCCGGGCTGGAATCACCCCGATAACATGCGCGACGCGGCTTATCGCGCAGGTGGGAACGACCTTCGCGTCCGTGATGACCCAGAGGGGGTGGGGCGGCGCGCGAAATCGCCTTTCGCGCCACGGAGGAAAAAGAAAGTGTCGCTTCGCTCGCGGCTCTGGATATAGATTCGCGTTACGTCAATTATGGACGTGGCGCTACGTGCAGGTTATTTTCGGGGCGCCTTTCTTCTGGAGGTTCCTGGAGGAGTGGAGAGGGAGTGGGATCGGTGCACTGATTACGCCACTTCCCAGCGGCGCTGGAGGAAGCCAAGGCCTGCTGGGAAAAAAGAGGGGAGAGAGAGAGAGAGAGAGAGAGAGAGAGAGAGAGAGAGAGAGAGAGAGAGAGAGAGAGAGAGAGAGAGAGAGAGAGAGGAGGAGGAGGAGGAAGAAGCCTGCTGCCGTGCGCCATTTCCGGGCCTTGTTGTGGTCGGGGCGAGCGGCAGCGGTTGTCCGCGTGCTTTAACAAGAACTCATATTTTCTGCTTAATTAAATATCTCCGCGGTAATGGCCGCACGTGGTGAGGACCGACAATGGCGGTGCCGGCGAGAGGAGAGAGAGAGAGAGAGAGAGAGAGAGAGAGATGGTCGTCCTAAATTCACTGCATCCACATCGGAGGGCGAGTGCGGCTGATTTCGAGTAGTCAAAGCATGCCGGACGCATAAAAAACCATCCTCACAGACGCCTCAGAAGGGAAGGTGCTCCGGCTGCTTTGACACACCGCGCAAGCGCCCACAGCCGTGCGCGAGGGCCCGACGGCAAAGTACATCTAGTTGAGCGCCGCGGCGTGGAGTGGCGCGAGGCGCGGGCGGGGCAGATTTTCGGACTGAGCACGGGGGACGGTCCATCTTCAGGACACTGACTGAGGACACGAACAAGAGGAGAAGCAGACAAAAAATGCTCTTCATTTGCGATGCAAAACAAAAACAACAACATAAAGCAAGGCGTTGGGACCGCGGGAAATGAGATAGCATTCCGGCGCACGGAATTTACTCTGTCTCGGTGCGTCCCATTTCCGCCCCTGTCACTCACGCATGTATCTTGGCCTCGCTCGCAAATTACGCAATTTTACCCTGTCGAGGCGCAGCGGGGGCAGGCGGAGGTCGGGTGGGGCGGGGTGGGGCGCGGCAGCGAAGCCGTTCGAACGGCTCTGCGACGACTGCAAGCGAATGGCGATAAAATGCAAGGCACTTTCGCTGGATAAAATGGAGCGTGCGGTCACGGCAAGTCGAACCCGGGCCAGCCGCGGCAGCAGCAAGGACACCTTGCCAAGGACACCAGCTGGACGAGCCTGCAACCGCTGGCAGCTCTCTCTCTCTCTCTCGTGCCCGCGCGGAACGCTCCATGAGAGAGAGAGAGAGAGAGACAGAGAAAGAAAGAGACATCTCACTCGGCATCAGTGTGCACGGCCCTGCCAGGGGCGGAGAGCTAATCACCGTGGGAATGAATAAAACAGAGACCTCTGCGAGGTAATCTGACCGCATGTGAGCCCGTCCACCCTGCCCCGCCCCGCCCCGCCCCGCCGCCACACCGCAACAGCCCGAAGGCAATCATTATTCAGCACGACCGCCGGACGGGCGCGAGCGTCAGCGAGGCGCCGAAGAGGCGCACTTCGTGACCATTCCGACTGCCATCGCGAGAAGCCCTAGACGCGCACGCACAGTCACCATCATTAGGTAGACGCTAGTGTGTGACAAACACAGGGCAGCGGCGGGGATCGGCTGCATGCCCGCGGCCTTCCTGCTGCAGCACACTGCAAACCCAGGCCGACGTGGACACTCGATCTCCGGCCTGCATTAGCCTCAGAAAAGCAACACACACACACACACACACACACGCGCGCGCGCACGTACAGAGCGGTGCCGCAGGCGGGTAACTGGTCGTATCGTGTTCCACGGGTACCCCAGCGTGCTCCTGACTGGCGCTGCCCAGCCAGCCACCCCCTGCTGCACCTGCACGTGTTCCACCAAGACAAGCCGGCAGCGCCAGCAGCGAGGTGCACAGTGGGCAGGCTCTCGCCCCGCCGGAGTACCCGCAGCGCTGTCTGGAAGGCAATGGAAAGCGAAACCCGGAGCGGCGTGACGTTGTCCTGCCCTGCTGAACCCTGAGGCGGCGTGACGTTGTCCTGCCCTGCTGAACCCTGAAGCGGCGTGACGTTGTCCTGCCTTGCTGAACCCTGAGGCGGCGTGACGTTGTCCTGCCCTGCTGAACCCTGAGGTGGCGTGACGTTGTCCTGCCCTGCTGAACCCTGAGGTGGCGTGACGTTGTCCTGCCCTGCTGAACCCTGAGGCGGCGTGACGTTGTCCTGCCCTGCTGAACGCTAAGGCTGCGCTGCCGCGCTGCCGACTGGCTCGCTGAATAAGTAAGGCGACAAGCCGGGCGGGGAGCGCGGGAAAAGGGTCCAGTTCATTCTGGCGCCGCCGCTCCAAATCCTTGACGAGCTCTCCGCCCTCGGCCGAGTCCGCACCGTCGGAATGGGTCCACCGCTCCCCGCCGCACCCCGCCGCACCACCGCGAGCAAATGACTGAGTTACGGGGCCGGGCCTGGAAAGACACGGCGGGAAGCCACACAGCGGCGAGAGAGGCCCGTCAAACAGTGGCGGCGGCGCCCCACGCCGAGTCGGGCCGCGGAGACACAGTTTATTGGGCGAGGCAGATATTTGATGGCCTGAAAAGGCATTAGCCGAGGGAACCTCGGAGAGTGGAAGGCGCTGGCTGCGTCTGAAATGAAACCCGTCGCGGTCGCGCAGCGGGCGAAGGACTGAAGCCTGCTCCGCTGCTTTGGTGGCGCGGCTATACACTGTACGCCCAACGACTGGTGGCCAAGGTCGCGGCCTTGGTCGCGGCGGCGAGACAAAGCGCGAGACCAACGCGCCGCTGCAGGCTTCGCTACTCCGTCTCTGTCGCACCGCCGGGGCGCCCCGCATGGACGCGAGAGAGGCAAGACGACGGCGCCACAATCGCTCGCCAGAGCATTGTTATGACAGACACGCCCTTGTTTTCGAGTCATGCACGGCGACACGTTCATGAATCAAACCGCTTCAGGGACTGCTAGGGTTTCAAAACAAGGAAAGAACGAAACAATGTTGGTCAACGTGGTAAAAACCCCTTTGTCAAACCAGCCTTTTTTTTGTTGTTGTTGTTGTGGAGAAAGCGGAAAAGTCTGTTCCTCAGTTACTCGTAGCTATCAAACAAGAGCGCGGCATCTCGTGTTTTTTTTTGTTTTTTGGCAATTTTTTCCATCTCTCTTTGCGCTGCCAAAATACAGGCGATGCAGTTTGACTGCGAGTGGGAGGGGGGGTGGGTGCGCGGCGGCAGCAGTCCCATGCGACACGGCGTGCGAGACTCCAGGATGAATCCAAACAGCGGTCGACGCAACCACATCTCCCGCTTTGCGACGACGGCCGGGAACACACATGCTGCTACTCACTTGGGCGGAACGCTTCATAATGCACGAGCTGCTCTGCCCTGGCCGGGGCCGGCAGGCTGGCTTGTCGCTCCGACTGCCTCGCATCGCCACGCCGCGGGAGAGCGAGCGAGAGAGAGAGAGAGAGAGAGAGAGAGAGAGAGAGAGAGAGAGAGAGAGAGAGAGAGAGAGAGAGAGAGAGAGAGAGAGAGAGAGAGAGAGAGAGAGAGAGAGAGAGAGAGCGACGAAAGCACTGTGTTCGGCATCAGCCTGCTGGGGGGCCCGCCCCTCCCCACCCACCTGGGCGTGTTATTCTTCCGAGCAGCACTCGAGTCGAGCCAAGCCGGGCCCCGCCGCGCAGCAGAGCAACCACATGAGCATCATCAACAACAACGAGCGGGAATCAGGCAGAGGCGCGCGCGTGTCTTTGATAAAGGACAACATTTGCGTGCGTCAAACAAGGACGCCAGCCGGACGCTCACTTTCCAGCCTGGCACCGCAATGCAGTCAAGGGAGCAGCGGCAGGGGAGGAGGAGGAGGGGACGGCTGGGTGGCTTGGTTGCACAGGTAGACAAGTCGCAAGAGTGTGTGTGTGTGTAAGAGTGTGTGTGTGTGTGTAAGTGTGTGCAGGCGGTGCTACAACTGCCTAGACCCGGACGAGCAACTGTACTCACTTTGCGGCAGAGGAGAGCTGGGAGGGAAGAGAGAGAGAGAGAGAGAGAGAGAGAGAGAGAGAGAGAGAGAGAGAGAGAGAGAGAGGGACGGAGGAAGGGTGGCCGGAACAGGATGGCGGTGGGGTGAATAGAGGGCGAGGGCGATAGCGGCGGCCTCACGATATAATTGCTCGCGGTGATCGGGAAGGGAGACAGGAGGAGGGGGTGACGAGCATAAGCAGTGAGTGGGAGGGAGGGGGGGGGGGACGGACGCGTCGCGACACTGCAGCAGCAACAGCGGCACAGTCTCACACACTGTGTCCAGGAGGGGAAGACGGGCGAACTTTTTTCCTCGACGAGTTCCAGTACAAGGATTTATGCCTTTTGCGGCGCTTCGTTATTTACATAATATCGCCGTATATTACTGGGCCACGTGGGGCGGCCCGGGCGTCCCCTGGGCGGCGAAATGAGGGCGGGGAGGGGGAATGTGTTACGTTCGGGGCAAAGGTGAAGTAGGCCGTGCCAATTTTTTGCTCTCTCTCTCTCTCTCTCTCTCTCTCTCTCTCTCTCTCTCTCTCTCTCTCTCTCTCTCTCTCTCTCTCTCTCTCTCTCTCTCCCCCCGCTCCCCTGCGGATAAGTAGTCCTCGGTGGGAAAACCCGCGCACGTCCCGCACCCGAATCTGAATAAGCACTTACGCCCAAAATGGCGCGCGAGCGCTCTTCTCGCACAAGTCCGCCCACTTATTCAATTTAGCCCGAGGCACACCTGTTACGCGATCTGCAACACGAAATAATAAAAGTGCATCGCGGAGGAGTTCCCTGCACCGGAATGGACGCGACGAGGTCGATAACTTTTCATCCCGCTCGCGAGGTGAATAAAAATGTTACTGCTCTCTTAAGATCGTTATTTGGATAACAGCAAATTTATACGGCGACGCTCGTTTCCTTCCCGGGCCGTTCCGACTTGGCCGCGGGGAGATTTAGTCCCACCCCCTCCCCCCTCCCTGGGGTCGTCGTATTTTCGGGGCGGCCAACTCGATACGCTGGCCGGGCGCAACAACTCCTTCAGCCTCGAGGAAAGCACTGATCGGCAATACGCATGTGTTTGAAGTACGTTTTACACTGGCGTTTTCCAACTCTCCTTCTCTCTCTCTCTTCTCTCTCTCTCTCTCTCTCTCTCTCTCTCTCTCTCTCTCTCTCTCTCTCTCTCTCTCTCTCTCTCTCTCTCTCTCTCTCTCTCTCTCTCTCTCTCTCTCCAGCGCGGGGACTGAGACGGCCAGGAGTAGTGGCGTCATGTTTTGCATGAGCCGCTCGCAGATATTCATCCTAGCAGCCAGCACCAGCTGGTCCGCGCGGGCCTCTGTCATTTCTCTCACTCCGGCGCCACAGCGGCAGCCCGACATGTGACCCGGAGCGCACCGCTCGGATCCGACCGAACGCGTGTCCTTGCACTGGCTCACCTTATCCGGCAGCTTTTCCTCCTTCTCCCTCTCGTCTCGGCATGCTAATGCGGGTAGCGATACAAACACTGAATCAGACTGCGTCGAACTGCGGCTGAACAGGAAGTGGGGCGTCGTCGTCGAATCCAAACCCAACTGGGACGCCGAAGAGCCGACGCGCCAGCTTTCGTCTTTTGTTCGGGCCCAACAATGCATCATGCATCGTGTACACACAGTGTGTTTCCAAGCGACGTGGCGGTCAGGGAGGAAGGGGGAGGAGTCGAACGGAGCGGAGAGGGAATTCATGCACTCTCATGCTAATTCCCGACAGTCATTTCCCGCGGCCGACAGCCATTGACTGCGCGGGCCTCGCAGCGCCCTGCAGCCCGGGCCCTTATTGTGGCGGACGTGGCGGTAAAGAAAACGAAAAACACGCACACACTCACTCACACAGAGCAGAGAGCACCATGGGGGGAGAAAAGAGAGGAAAACACGGACAGCTCAGCGCACCAAAGGCAGAGACTCCCGGCAGTATACCTTTGCCCTCCCGAACGCCAATAGAAGCTGATTCTCGTGGCGTTGGTGTGTCCGTGTGTGTGTGTGTGAGTCGGTGTGCAGTCCGTGTAAGCTGGTGGGTGGGCGCGCGAGGCCCGCAGCAGCCGATTGCCACGGAGTGGACGCCAAAAGGCAGAGAATTATGGCTTGACCTGACCAAACGACAGTAATAGAAGCGGCTTCCGGCCGCGTAATTGTATTGGCGCATTGAATTACATTTTCCGTATACTTCACTTACTTTTCCGCGACAAAAGGGGGGGGGGGGAGGAGAAGACGGAACTTTTCCGCGACAAAAGGAGAATGAGGAGGAGGGGGCATGCGGCTGTTCCATAAAGGCAGAAATCACTCGCGGCGCGAATGCCTAAGGGTGCACCGAGGTGGCGGCGGCGGCGCCCCAGATAGCAGCGCCGGCCGGGCGGCCCGCGAGAAACATTTGTAAAAATTATACTCCACTTCCCCGCCGCAGCCGCTTCCTCTGTAATTACCAGATGAAAAAGATGACCCGCAACCCTTTCGGGGTTTCTCCTTTTATGGGCGGCGCAAAAAGTGGTGGACATAAACACAAACATAAAAGGGCGGTGGTTTTCTGCCCGCGGCCCTCCAGGGCACAGTGGCGCGTCACGCGGCGCGGCTCGACGGACAGACAGACAGGCCTACAGTTAGACAGGCCTACAGTCAGACGGCAGACAGACAGACAGACAAACAGACAGACAGACAGGTGGTCACACAAGACACGACAGGCAGCGGACAGTGCGGGCTCAAAGGGGAGCGGGTCGCATGAGAGGTAGGCCGCAGCGACACAGAACTGTGTTCACGTTGCCTGCCGCCAGGCGCCTCGCTGCTCACAGTGGGTCAGAAGACCGTTTACGCGGCTAAAATCCCTGACACGTTTTGAGCCCCAGAGTCGCCAAACGGGACTCGAACCGAACGTGTGACCCACCAATGGATTGCTCTCCGAACGAGGAATCCATTGGCGGGGTCACACGTTCGCTTCGAGAGTGCCATTCAGCAACTCAGGAGCTGAAAAGGCGCTTCTGGCCCACTGTGCACCGGGTGCGGGGCAGCCAGGCTGCCGTGGCTGACGAGGGGCCGGCGCACGCACGCGGCGTATCGGACTACCGGCGGCGCCGAATGGAACCGCAAACGTCTTAGTCGCGGCGCGTAGGCGGCCCGGCAGCGCGCAAGCCGACGGCGTGCTGACTTCCACGCCTTTATGACGCCATGAACACGAAGGGGTTCATTACGCCGTGGCACAAAAAGGCCGGGTTTGCTTTGCAGGCAGGCAGGCAGCCAGGCAGTCGAATAATAAACTCACGCACCATTTCACTGGCGTCGTGATCAAAAAAATGGCATCCGTTTTCATCGTCGCTTTGCGCGTCGGGCTGTTCGTTCCAAAGTATAATGCACCTTTCGGATCATCAATATCAATCAGTCCTGCAGCCGGTGCAGCGGCGGCGGCGTGAGTGCGCGCGGCGGCAGCTGGGTATGCGACCAGGTGCGCGTCAGGCGCACGGACCCCCCCCCCCCCCCCCAGGCCTCTTTCCCCGAGTTCAGTTTACTCAGGGAGAAACAACTCAAAATTTTTGTGTACGGTTTAGAAAATTTCTTGAAATTTTTCGAATTTTTTGAATTTTTTGAAATTTTTGGTGTTAGGATGTGGGGGACGGTTTAGTGCAACGCGAGTTTTCCTGCTCACAACAAGCGCATGCTCGGCTTGGAGCGGCCTTGTCCCGCCGGCGTCCCGGTCCGCCAACACGGCTCCTGGATAGTTGGGGCCCTTAAGCAGCTAATTGGCTCGTGGTGCAGCAGTGGCGGCCGCATGGCGCAGGCGGCGTGCAGCCGCCCCGCCCGAGCTGGCGGTCTATTCACGACAACTCCATTTCCTCACCGTCCCCGCGCGCGCGTAATTGGTGAGAAATGAAGGAGGGCCGAGGACCGGGGACGGAACGCGCCGAAATCATTTCAGGCGCCGGGCGGCAGGGGGCGCCACCGGGCTGCGATTAGCAGCGACTCATTAGAATTAGGTGCATTTCTCGCGCCGAGTCTAACCTAGCCTTGGCCGCTGCTTAGGGATCGCCCTCCGCGACGCCCCCTGGGAGCCCCCGCGGCGTGAACGCTGTAACGACTTAGCGGCCGAGCCGCCCAAATTGGCAGCAAATAGGGCTTTTGACTGTGCCGCGGAGAGACGCGACGGGAGCGGGGGAGAGCGAGGAGAGAGCCCAAGGAGGAGCAGGGCCGCGCGTCAGCCGCGGGGAGGGGCGGGGAAGGGGCACTCGAAGAAGGAACATGTTTCGCCACTCAGGGCCACTCGCTCCTGAGCGTGGTCCGGCTCTACGGAAACTCCCTTCAAATACCCCCCTCTTCCCCCACCCACCCCTGCCTTAGCATCCCCCGCCCCACCCCCGACCGCGCACCGCCTGCCAGGCCGGGCCAGCCTGCATGCCGAGCAAGGGTCGACAACTTGGGGGCCGCGCGTTTGTGTGTTTGTGCGTGTGAGCGCGGGTGTGACTGCGCGTGCGAGAGGGTGTGCGTGTGCAAAGGGGACGACGCACGTTTCGAGGGAAAATCAACACGCACGGTCACCGTACACAAAAGTTTTCCGATTTTATTTTTTTTATTTTTTTTTTTGAGAAAAGAAAGGGCAAAAACAAAGTTGAAATAAGTCTGAAAATAGGTTGTTGAGCTCCCACTCTTGCCTTTGCTCGCTTCGGACGCCACGGAGAAGAAAAGAGAAAGGGATTCGGGGTGTGCGGCGCGTAAAATCTATTATTGTGCCTCAGTAGGTCAGAAAGTCAGAAACCCGTATCAGTCGGAACGATTAACTTTAGGTGAGCAGAGCGGTGCTCGACATCGTCGTCGTCCTATTGCCGTCCGGGAGCCAAGAAGAGGACAAACAAACACGCGCGTTAAAGGCGTTTTTGTAGCGGGCCAAGAAGTAGGGCAACAGCGCGGCGACGGGGATCCTGTCCCGGGGATCGTCAGGCAAGGGGCGGGGCGGGGCGCGGTGGGACAGGCAAGGGGTGCGGCGGGGCGGGGCGGGGCGTGGTGGGACAGGCAAGAGACGGGGTCGGGCGAGCTGCAAAACGGGCCAGAAGGGGGAGGGTAGGAGCGGTTTTGAAGGGCTTTATCAGACCTACGCGATACGAGGCAAGTGGCCCTCTGGGTGCCGTCCGGACGCTTCCACTAAATAGTGGGCGATACAGGGGCCCTTCCAGAGCCCCCTGTCTCCTCTGTCCCTCCCCCGGAACGCGCGCGCGCGCACACACACACACAAACACAACTCGGAGTCCCCGCGGGGGGCCACAGACAGTGCTGACACCGGCACGACGGGTTTCCTCCCCGCGGCGGTCCGCCTCGCGAGTGCCGCAGCGTCGCGGCTGCAAGGCTGTGAGACGCGGCCGAGCGGCCGCCTTAATCTGGTCTTTCCGAGCCGCACTCGCAGAACTGAACGAAAAGCGATAAGAGAGGGAGAAGGGCAGGACGACCGGACAGGGAAGCAACGCGCATTCCTGCTTGGCTGCGAGAGCCGCGGGCCTGCAGTGGCGGCGTCAGTGTGGCCCACTGTGCGCACGTCATGCATCGCGTCGTGCGGGGCGGCGGGCGACAGGGGGTGGCCCCTTGACCCGCTTCGATATGCACATCGCGCCCCGCCGTCCCGGCCACGCCAAGGAATACCCTGGCGCCCCGCCAGCCTCGCCAGCCTCGCCAGCGACTCCGCCTTGCAACACTGTTGAGTGTCGTTCCGATTCGCTTCGGACGGCGCGGTTGGTGGCTGCAGCCTGCAGGCAGGCGGGCCACTCCGCCGGGGGAAAAGTTTGTTCGTGACGAGTGGCCGTGAACGGCGTCCCTTGGCGTGCGCGTCCCGCGCTGCCTCCCCAGTGGACTCGCTCTGTCTCTCTCGCACTCGTGGCGCGTCCGGTGCGAGAGAAACGCAGCGACTGACAGCACGCGTTGTCGTTGACGCGCCGTACTACTCACAATCAGAGGCGCGGTTTATCGTGGCCGTTGTGTCGCCCACCTGCAACAAACAACAACAACAACAATTAGCGAAAACACGCACGCAGCAAACAAAAACAAAAGGAGGAAAAAAAGAGCCAGAATGCGGGCGTGGCCGCGTGGCCGCTATGCGTGATAAAATCAACAAAAGAGTCGCCCAGCGAAATCCCGTCTCTTTGTTGCTCGCGCCACAGGTCCGGGGTGTGGGGCGGGGTGGGGCGGGGTGGGGCGGGGTGGGGCGGGGTGGGGCGGGGTGGGGCAGGGCGAGGTGTGTGGGAGAGGCCCGGGAGTGGAACGGCCCAGGTGACGCAAGTGAATGTTAGCATGTCTCATGAAGTTGGACCGCCGCCAGAGCAGCCGCCAGACCCGCCTCTGGAATGCAACCAAATTCAAGGAAAGAGAACCGCCAGCGTCCCCGAGGGTCCGAGCCACCTCAACAACAGCCCGAGGCAGCCGGTACACTGTGCGGCTCCATCACCCTCATATAACGTGACATCTTCATCTCCCGCTGTGACAAGGCGCGGCAGAGCTATGAAATGGCGTCGTGTTATGACGACCCAATACCGCGGCGGAAAGTATTGTGGCCACTTGGCAAATTTCAGCGCTAAAACGTGGCGTCCCAAAGAACCTCACCCTGGAGGACGCCGCTCCAAATCCCCTGCTATCCGCTCTCTATGGTACGCGCGCGCGCACACACGCACAAACACACGCACGCACGCACACACACACTCACGCACGCACGCACGCACGCCCTCGCACGCACGGGACTAGACTATGTTTATGTATGGCGGTGGGGCGGTCCGGCTAGAGGACACGACGGCGGAAATACGCCAAATTCCTGGCTCTGATCCGCTAAAACTTTGTGGTCAGCTCTCCGCTGTTGGTGCCGAGGGTGAGTTCGCCTTCTGCGCTCGCGTGTATGCGCTCTCTCACATGTGTGTGTGTGTGTGTTTGTGTGTGTGTGTGTGTGTGTGTGTGTGTGTGTGTCTGTCTGTCTGTGCGAAGGTGTGAGTGTGTGTGTGTCTGTGTGTTTCCGGGGGGGGAGGAGAAGAGGGAAAGGCGGAGAGAATGGCGGCGCGAAGCACAACCAGCCTCGTGAAAGAAAAGTAATTTAGGACGGCGCTTAAAATACCACCACGTCAGTCGGGGTCATGTTAAGCCGGAGGCCCTGAGGAGGGGTTGGTCCTCCTCGACCGCACGAACTTTGCGAAATAGTAGTTTTAGACGGCGGAAATAAAAGCAACGCTGCTTTCCCTGTTTTTTTTTTGTTTTGTTTTTTTTTTTTTCGTGACGGTGTACACCGTCCGCCTGGCCTGGCTGAAACAAAACCCTGGCTGATTCGATGTGCCCGGACTGCCGTTTGCCGCTGCCTCCCGCGCGGCAGGCATTCGCCTCGTCTACACAAAGTTAGGTGGTTCCGCACAGCGCCCCTCGCGAGTTCCTGCGAATCCCAATGACGCGACTCAATGGACGCCGGGCGGTGGCGGTGGGCTGGTTCTGGGGCCGACGCCGCGACGACGGCGCATCGCTAAGCAAGGCGCGGAGCGCGGAGCCAGGCGGAGCGAAAAATGACAAAGTAATCGCTCGTAATGAATGGGGGCCTGGTCGCACTCAGCTTCACGGGTCGTTCCCCCGGCGCGAGGCGCGAGCCGAGCCGAGCGCGCGCCGGGTGCAGCCGAGCCGGGCCGATGCCGGGGGGAGAGCCGAGCCGAGCCGGACGCGGTCGCAGGTCGCCCCGCACAGCGCCAAGCACCGGCCGGCCGCCCCGCGCCGCCGCGCCCCACACTGCATCAACTTCCCCGGCCTGCGCTGCATACTGATGCCACCGCGGCGGGGTAATAGCTTTATGGTGTCTTCCCGGAATGAGAGGCGAGGCGGCTGAAAGGCTGTAGCGGCTGCAGCCGAGGTGGCTGCCGAGGTGGCCGTCGTGACCCCACTTGTTGCGGCCGAAGCCTTTACGCCTTAATAATTCGGTGCGCGGTCTGGCCGCCGCCACCTCACAGGGCATCAAGGCCTGCTTTTAACCAGCGCGGTGACGTATGTCGCGGCGCCCCGGCGCAAGGCACGCCTGAGCGACAGCACAAGTTGCGCGCCGCGACCCGCCAAAGCGTGTTCCACTTCCCACACGTAATTTGGCCGCTCGAACATGCCGGTTGGGGGCGGGGGGCAATCCTTCGGGGAGGAGTTGGCGGCGGCGCCGCGTGGGTAGCGCGCAGCTAGGATGACGCGGCACTCCGTTTGCTCTGCTTTAAAGCACCTGACACCCGCCCCGCCCCACTTCGAGGAGCAATTACGCATTCTCTGGTGCCGACCTTCATTCCACCTGCTCTCAATCACACTGCGCTCTCTCTCCATAAAAATAACCCTCTCAAATGAAACAAAAAAAAAACAAAAAAAAAACAAAAAAAAAAAAACAGTCAAGCTAAAACCTGGTACCAAGTTTTACGTGGTGGTAGGTAATCCCTACACAGGTGAATAAAAAAAATCCCACCGCAGGGTGGAGAGCGAACGGACCACTATAATGGACCGCTGCGAGAAAGTCCCCGAGTAGCACTCACGCAGGCAGCCTAGTTCCAGCGTTGCAGGATAAAACGAGACCTGGAGGCGAGGTGCCGGCGCTCACCGTCATCGCGTCTGGAGCGGTCTCCCGCAGTCTCCCGCAGACCCTGGTGGTCTCTCAGCTGCGCCACGGAGGGCGGGCGGAGAACGGAGAACGCTCTGACGAGAGGAGGCACCCCCCGCTGCCCCCCACTGCCCCCCGCTGCCCCCAGCTGGACCCAGCTGGAACCCCCCCCCCCTCCCCCCGCGGCCCACCTTGCGGGTAGCACTCAGACGGTAAACCCTTTCGGAAAGCACACCACAGCCGGCGTTAGTGTTGTTTGCTGGGCTGGTTAGGGCCCGAGGGTCGCTCAACGTGCGGACGGCGGCCGGTCGCGTTTTGCGACGGCCTCAAGGCTCCTTCCGAACAGTGGGCCCGTGTCTCTCTTGCACTCACGGGGCGTTCCGTCGGGGTGCGAGTGAGACAGAGCACCGTGCGGATCGCGGGGTCATCTCGACGGCAACCGCGTCCGGCGGAATACTTGATTCGGTCCTTCCCTGCTCGGAGGCACGCAGCG
Source organism: Stenchaetothrips biformis (assembly GCA_030522485.1). Taxonomy (NCBI): domain Eukaryota; kingdom Metazoa; phylum Arthropoda; class Insecta; order Thysanoptera; family Thripidae; genus Stenchaetothrips; species Stenchaetothrips biformis. The sequence continues at coordinate 8,289,101 of CM060098.1, forward strand.
CAGCAGCCCTGCCAACTCATTCCGACCGTGTTGACTGTAAACTCGTCGGTGAAGTTGGTCCACAACTCGGCCGTCTCGGTTTCTAATCAGGTCGAAGAAGAAGAAGAAGAAGAAGAAGAAGAAGAAGAAGAAGAAGAAGAAGAAGAAGAAGAAGAAGAAGAAGAAGAAGAAGAAGAAGAAGAAGGAGGAGGAGGAGGAGGAGGAGGAGGAGGAGGAGGGTCAGGCAAGTTGGAGTCAGCCTAGCCGTTGTTGGTTGGTTCGTTGGTTCGTCCGGTCGGCCGGCAGGGCAGTGATGAGTCCCGAGGGTCCGGCATCACCGCCGCCCCGCACGCGAAGAGAATCGGCGGCCTTATCAAGGCCAGCATGTTTACAGCCAGGAGGGTCGCGGGGATACATCTTTTGTGGGCCCGTTTCCTTATGCTGATACGTTCGGCTATCCGGCGGCCTCTCGGGTTTCATCGCCTCGGCCGCCGCCCCGGCCTCTCTGTCAGAATCAGAAGATCCGGTCGGCCGGCCAGTTCCCCTCGCCGTGCCTGCCGAGGCCGTGCCGAGGCCGTGCCGACCCTCTGCTCCGGATCCGGCAGATCGCTGATTACGTCCCAGCCCGGCCTGGGCTGGCCGCTGGCCTGGGCTGGCCGCTGACCTCGGCTGGCCGCACTGGCCTCGGCCGGCCGCTGCCGCCACCTTCTTGTCTCGGACCGCTGGCCAGTGCCTCGGCCCGCACGGCCTCGCCGGGGAGAGGGAGGATCCAATGTAAGTTTGCGTCGATAAGAGAACCGAGGGGAACTGAAGGGAACCTCCGAAGGGCGCTCCCTATCACAACAACAAAGCCCCGCGCTGCACTGTCCGGATTACCTGCAGCCGCCTCATTCCGAACAGGGCAGTTTCGTCGATCTTGGTTACCTCAAAAAGAACATAAATGTCCGGTTCAGTACATCTCATCCTTTTTATTTTCGGTGCACGGCGGGTGCAGCGCGGACACGGAAAGCCTGTCGGGCACTCTGTGAATATTCCTGCGCCACAGGATGTAGTCAAACAAGCCGCTTAAAATCCCGGCATAAAACATCACGTTTTAAAAATTCCAGCGAGGAAAAGTGCCTCTCTAGCGCCGCCGGCCGCAGCCAAAGCGGTGCGGTGTGGGGCGGGGCGCGGTGGGGCGTGGCGGGGCGGGGCGTGGCGGGGCAGTGCAAGGCCCCAGGGGGGGTCGATGGGCGTCCTGACCGACCCAGGCAGAGCGTGCTCGCCGACAGCGGCGTGAAGCTCGCGGACGCAATACCGCGTCCGAGACCCTCTGGGGCCCAGCGGCCCTGCGGCCGTGGCCCTCGGGGCCCTTAAAGGGCGCCGCCCTGCCACCTCTGGGCACTCCGAGGGCGTGACAGCCCTCGCCCTTCAGCTGGAGTTGGTTCGAAAGACGCTTTGCTGTCTTTGACTGCCGGGCCTATAATACACGCTCTAGTTCCCATGCCGTCGGGTTCCTGACGGTGAGTCTGTCGCCTCGTCTCCCTCGCACTCGTGAGTCGTGCCGAACGGCTGCGATGGAGAGCGACAGGTTGGAACCGGTCCGCCGATCAGCACCGCAGGAAGGCCTCCTTAGCGCACTTTCGCTTCCCATCTTGTGACAAGTCGGCTTCACTCATGCCTCGGTATGTTGACTCGGTCGGGACGCCAAATGAACGGGGAGCATGAGGCGGGCACGGCGGGCAAACAGCGGAGGGCGGCCACTGCGGCCGGAGACGGTCGGAGAGAGAGCGTCGGGACGCCGAAGGGTTGCGAAACACTCGGAGCCCCCTGCCTCCGACTCGTCCCCAAAGGGCACCGCTCCCAGCGCGGCGGCCAGCAGAAACCCGGCCCAACAATTTTATGACCCGTGATGGCGATGATTTTGCGCGCGGTTGGTCCTCAGTCCTCGGTCCGCGGTGCTTGACGCTGATCCAGCCGCTTTATGGTGGACTTAGTGCGGCCGTCTCGTGATTGGGCCGGCGGCGCCGCACAGCGGGCCAGAAGACGGCTGGAGGCAGACAAGATTCAGGACGCGTTTTGAGCTCTAAAGTCACTGAAACCGGACGCGAACCGAACATGTGACCCCCGCCAATGAACTGCTCTCTAAACGAGGAACTCATTGGTAGGGTCATACGTTCGGTTCGCGTCCAGTTTAGCGACTCTGAAGCTTAAAACGCCTCTAGAACTTTGACCACCTCCACCTCCACCGGTCATCTGGCCCACTGTGTGGCGGCGCTGACTCAGTCACTGAGAAACGGCAAAAGGCGGCGTCAAGAAAGGGCGGCGACGACAAGGTGGGAGAGGAAGTGATTTCTGTGATCGGTGCAGCGCCTAATAGATCGCCGCGCCTTTTCTTCGTGCCTGCCTGCCGGTGTCATGACCCAAAGAAAATGAGCATTAGCCATTTTTCGTCCGCGGCGGGAGCAGCGCTGGCGGGGCTCAGCAAACTTATTCCGAAGGCCGCGCGAAAAACCATCAGTACCGGTACTGAAGTAGGTTGCATGCCGGGGGCTCACCTCCGTTATCGAGGCCTGCACCGCGAGGAGCGGCCCGCGCTGGCGAGGGCCCAAGCCATTCCAGGCAGCCAGCCCCGGCAGCCAGCCCAGGCAGCCAGCCATCCAATCAAACTTTTCGACCTCACATGCCGTGCAGTCGCGTGTGTCTGTCTTCGGCGACGCACCCCGCTGCCTTCCTGCCTGCCTGCCTGCCTGCCTGGCGCACCCTTGGACGGCGACGAGCCGCCGGAACGCGTGCCAACCGCTGCATCCCAACTATCCGAAAGCCGTTCATTGCCGAAGGAAAGCTCCAAACAGCTGTCAGCCACATAATGTACCAGCACCACCTTAACCTGAAACTGCGACACGCGACACACACGCGCGCGCGCGCACACACACATAGAGAGAGAGAGAGAGAGAGAGAGAGAGAGAGAGAGAGAGAGAGAGAGAGAGAGAGAGAGAGAGAGAGAGAGTCCGGACACTCACACCAAATTGCAGCATGCAGGACCGCGAGTTCATCACCGCGCCACACAGCGACTATTATTAACAGCCATTAGGAGTGCCTCATCAAAGCCCGGCAACACACGCACACACTCACACACACACACGCCTACCTATTTTCACCCCTTCTCGAACGCCGACGCCACCCACAAGCAGCACCGCACTGATGCGTCCATTCCGAACGCAGCGGGGGGCGTCATGGCGGACCTGGAGCTCTGCACTTCCCTACACTACATGCGGCACCCGCCCCTCGCACACGCACTCACACACACACACGCACCCGTGTGCCACCGTGTGCCCACCGCCAACAGACAGGCCGCGTCGCCATTATTTGGCGGGAGCGCGCGTAGCAGCGAGGAGGAAACGCATGCATGACCGTATTGGGACAAGGCGCGGCCGCCCCACACCGCCCCACACCGACCCACGCCCCGCCGCGCCCCGCCGCGCCCCGCCGCGCGCCTCATATCCGAACAACAAACGATTTTGACATATCGACAATATTTGCAGAATAAGGGAATATTGGCGAGGAAGGCGAGCGGGGCCAGCCGGCCAGCCGGCGTGCTGGACTTCCAGTGAGGGGACGTTTCACGAATGTTTGCCCCCCTACGCGCGGCCGTGCCTCGCCAGGCTGCGCCCCGCCGCCGCGTGGGCCAATATTGGCCCCGGCCATGGAAGCGGAGCGTAGCGGACTGAACGACAAGAGCTAATTTCGAGGCAAATAAGGAAGGGCGGTCTCGTTTCGCCGGACGTGACTGTGGGGTCAGCAGGCGTGGTACATGGCAGGGGCGGCTGCTGCGTGGGGTGCGCGTCCTCCAGCGGTCGGCGGGGCAGCCGGGGGGCCCCGGATAGCTTTTCCGCCCGGTCTGCACTGCCCTTTAACGACTGCACAATCATATGGAAATGCCATAGCCTCGGCCATAGCCGATTCATGGGAGGGACAAGCGCAGCATGGCGAACATTCCGCTCTGCTTGGAGGCGTCGCAGCCCGACGTGGGTACGCGATCCGAAGGGGAAGCGAGCGGCGCGCGGTCGCAGCGAAGCGAAGACCCCGCGGTACCTCATGAGCGCTGCTCCAAGGCGCTGCTGTGTGCCGCTGGATTCACAAAACATGTCGGTAGGCACCACCAGCCCTTGCCCTTTTTTTCTCCCGCGAGAAGAAGGAGAAGAGGTCTGACGTGAAAAGGGGCGGTGAGAGAAAAAGGGTCATCGCGGATTTGGCAAGCAGATAAAAAGGCGGACGCACGAAAGGAGCAGGATGCGATAAACGTGTCCCTCACTCACTTTCCCTATCTCCCTCGTGCCGTCGCAGCCAACGCTAATAACCTGATTCAAAAAGATGTTTTGGAAGGATCCCCCCCCCCCAAAAAAAACACACACACACACACACACACACAGACAGACAGACAGACAGACAGACAGAAAAAACAAAAGCAATCAAGTGCGCGAAACGAGTTTGATAGGTAAACCCCTTGAGTTGGGACGCAAAGTGGTGCGGTTTTCTCGCGGAGACGCCCATTATGCTTTATTCACCTTTGCATTTGGCTGGGAGAGTGGCTTTCCGTGTTTGGAAAACTCCACGCCTTTTTTTCGCAGAGCGAAAATCGAAAATGTCCCCCACGCGCGAACGGGCGAGCACTTTACTCTCCACTGTGAGAGGAAGTCGAAGGTGTGGAGAGGCCTCTGTCGGCTTGATGAGCCACCGCGATGGTTCCGCGCGGAGGTGGGGAATGGCAAACAAGTGTTTCTTTTTTGGTTTTATTGTTTAATGTTTTTTTTTTGTTATTTTTTTTTGCAGTGTGGTGAAAATAATAATGCGGGTCGCGGCCACCAGGGCGGCGGTCGCGGTGTGACTGGTGGCCGGTGACCGGGAAGTGGGGCGACGATCATTCACCATAAAGCGCTGCTGGGTCCCGGCCTCGGCGGGACGAGGACGCCACCAACAGGCAGCAGTAGACCTCGGCCACCGCGGCGCCGTGCCCCGGATCTGCACGACCGCGGTCAAGGCAGGGCAGGCAGTCCCCCTGTCAAAGCGCGGCCGGCTTATGAGGACAGACGGGCGGAGCGCGGAGCGGGCCAAGACACACGGCCTGCCGTGCTTCCCAGTGGGCCGGTCGGTGGGGTGCTCTTTTTGGGCGTTTTGGCGCGCAAGAAGAAAATGATTGGCCGCTCGCCCCGTTGCGTCGCCGCGCACCGAGCCACTTATGCAGCCCCCTCTCCACCGCGCCGCGCCGCCTTGCCGAGTCGCAACACGTACGATCCGAGATGATCATCAGGCGAATGAATGGAAACCAGTGAAGCGAGGAGGTGCTTCCAGTGGCGTCCTTGAGACGTAACGCCCTGCGACACGCCGGGGCGACAGGGATATCGCGATTGCGCAATAACTTGACCCGATTCTCGAAGACGCCTATGGCTTTGCTTCGTTTGCCGCGACTCCCCTCTCTCGGCCCTGCGTCGCGCCCACCTTTGGATATCCATTTCACGGCGCCAAGCGCCAACGGGAGACGCATTCAACATTATTCGTCATCAACTTGTTGAGATCGGCAAGGAGAGATTCGCGGGCTGTAAAATGGAAAAATGGCCCACTTCGGACTCTGGCGTGAAAAGGAATGGGTCGGCACCTGCCTGCGTGCCTGGCCCTGGCACGCCCATTCCGATCAGACTTCTGTGGAGATTCGGCATCCGGACGGTTTGCGGGCGACACGGCTCCCTGCGCCTCTCTCTCTCTCTCTCTCTCTCTCTCTCTCTCTCTCTCTCTCTCTCTCTCTCTCTCTCTCTCTCTCTCTCTCTCTCTCTCTCTCTCTCTCTCTCTCTCTCTCTCTCTGTCTCTGCCTCTCTTTCTCTCCGTCTCTCTCCTCTTTCTCTCCCCCCGACACCTCCTTCCCGTGCTTGCCAAATTGCTCGCGAGAATTAATTACCGAGATTTTTCAAGTCCACCGAGAGGCGCGGTGAGGAGCTCTTTAAAAGGCGGGCCTGGGTGGGGGTCGCTGGGAGGCAGGAGGAAGCACTTTAGCAGTGTCCGGGGTCGATGAGTTAGTCCCGCGGACACTATTCACAAAAGCGGGACTGGTTTATCGGCCCATTTCTCGTCTACATCACTGTTCCACAATGGCCGTCATTTTTGGGTGGTTGGCTCTCTGCGAATCAATAGCAGCGAGGTGCCGAGAGGGGCTTCTTCCGTCTCAGTGCAACAGTGCTAGTTGCTCAGTCTCTCTCGCCCCGCTGCGAGACGCCGCATGCGTCCTGGAGAGACAGGGAGAGCACTGTTCGGAATGCGGTCGCCTGGAGAGCCTGACCGGACTGAGTAGCAGCTCAGTCCTCTGGGGTCCGGGGTCCTCGATGACGGCCTCCTCGGCGCCACGTGGCGCTGCGGCCGAGGCCCCGCCACCCCCAAGGAGCCCCTGGCAGTGCCCTGTCACTCTCGTAAACGAGGGCCTCGTGTTTATGGAGGCCATCAAGTGGAGCTAAGGCAGGAAACGAAGAATACTTCACCGCGCCACCGCCGCCCGAGAGTCAGTGCTCCGCGCGTCCCCGGGGCCGAAGCTGCTGCTGCTGCCGCCGAGACGCAAGCTGCCAGGCCGTTTTCTTTTGTTTTTGCCGTGTCGGCCGTGGCGGCGAGCGGGCGGCGAAGTCATCGAACACGCCCGGTACCGAGGTGCACCGTGCGGCCACGCTGGGGGGATGAGAGGATGACGTTGGCGAGGCCGTCGCAGCGCCTCGTCGGACGGGGGCCTCGCACGTGAGCCCCACGTCGCACCGCGTCGGCCCTGGCCTTGAGGTACTCGCTGCGACGGTGAAGTCGATCCCTCAACGTGAGACGCTGCATCATAACCCAGAACGAGTACGCCGGGAAGCAAGGCCCTGGCCTTGAGGTACTCGCTGCGACGGCGAAGTCAATCCTCGCACTAAGCCAAAAAAAAAAAAAAAAAGGCGTTTTAAAAATGTTTTGCCTCACAAGCCGAAGTAAATTGTGCGTTTCTGCGTCCGGCCGCTGTCAGAAGGGAGGGAAAACCACGAGCCACTCCGGCCTTTTGTCGGCGAGAGGCGATTCAAAATGACAACAGCATTGCAGCAGAGAGGTTTTGGGGCTTATCTTTCCTCAGCGCGTTTTACAATAAAAATAAATGCACCGAGAGGCGTAACGACTTGACCTACACGCAGGCCAGCACAAGAAAGGCAGGAACGCTGGAGCGGGGGGAGGGAAGGGAGGCGGTGGAGGGGTTATTGTCGCATATTTTCCAGTGGCGCCCATGGGCTCCGGCCCGGCGTCGCCCCACGTTGCCCAATGTAGCCCAATGGGGCCCAATGGGGCTTGTGGGCCCCTGACGTGACACCCACTAACAATCCATGGGCTCTTCGACCCAGAAAGATGACAATCTGAGCCGCAAGCCAGAAGCCAGCCAGCGGGAGGGCAGCAGGCGCGTAGCAGGCGGGCAGGCAGGCGCCGAGTCAGGGGGTGGGCCTCGACGCCAGCGAGGTCCGTCCCATTGAGCACTGTAAATGGTCCTGGAGGCTTGTGAGACCCACTCAGCCGCGCGCGATGGCGCCCTGGCTATGCAGCCGGCCAGCAGCCCCTGCCAGTCACCGGCACCGCCCACCTGGCGAGGCTAACAGGGAGGACAGGGCAATCCTGCGGGAGCGGCGCGGCGGTGGGGCTAGGCTGGGAAGGGCGGGCCAGAAACAAGCCCGCCGCGTCCCACGGGGAACACGGGCTCCACGGAGTGCGGCCGGGGCCCGGCGGGGTCAACTAGGGTCTCAATAACGCTGGCAGCGCCCGCCCCGGCCGCCCCGGCCGCCCTGGACCTTGGGACCAGCGGGCCGCTGCCTCGCCTGGCCGGCCAGGCCCTGCGGGACCGGGAGGACGTGTCTGGCAGCGGAAAGTTTGCACGGCGCCGAGGGAGGGGGTTCAAACTACTCCACACCCCCAGCCTGCCTGCCGGCCCGGCGCACTACGCGCCCCGTCCGAGTATCCGACCCGCCTCGGTCGCAGATTGATTTTATTCACTTTGGCAGGCCGTCCTGGTGCTGGCCGCCCTGGTGCTGGCCGCCCTGGTGCTGGTCGCCCTGGTCCCGGAGGGCAGGCAGGCCGCCACTGCGATGCCGCCTCGACGCCACGGCCCGACTAGCGTCTATTTGCAGGATGGATTTGAAAGCGAAAGCGGAATGAGCGCGCGAGGTTTGCCTGGAAGGAATGTTGGCGCGGCGCTGTGCAGTGTAGTACTCGCGGACAATGCAGTGTAGTTGGACTTTGACTGTGTGTGCAGCCCAGCCCCCCGGCCCGCGGCACAGTGGGCTGGCATTATTAATGGCGCGGCGAATCAAAACTTACATCGCCGGCTCCCCCGCCCCTGGCTTGCCCCTGCCGCTGCACCAACCTGGAACACAAAGCGAACACAGCCAAAATAAATACTCCTGTCGATCACTTGCTGTTCTTGATGCTATTATTGTTGTTATTTTTGTCATAGCATTATAAGCAGCCGATTTTCTTCCTGTGTGTTCGTTCCTCTCGTTTTCCTCTTCCTAGGAAGGACTCTCTGTTTTCTGCTGTTGGGGGCATGCGCGACCCCGTTCGAACGCTGGCCGCCAGGGTCCTCCTGTGGGTGGGCAGGGCACGGTGGGCACGGCGCGCCGCGGGGCTTTGCGTGCTTTGCGTGATGAGGGACCGTGAAGCACTGCGCGGCCCAAACCAATACCGAGGCCGCATTCCCAGAAACATGACCAGCCAAAGGTGCACGCCGGGGAGCAAGCACGCGCACCGAACGGACGTTTCAATTTTCCTGACTGTTTTCAAAGAGTGAGTCCCAAGAGTCATAATGTTATTTTTTTTCTTAAAAAAAAAACAACAAAAAAAAACAAAACAAATTGAGTTTGCCGTGTACCCTTGATCTCGGAGTTGCTTCACTGCCGTCCGCGCGGCCCACAGCCGGGCCCTGCGCCTCGCGGCCACCAGTGGAGGCCGGCGAGGCCCTTTAAAGCGACTCTCTCTGCGCGGTCAGCCCTTTTGTCCTGTTCTTTGCGGCCGTCTCACAAAGCACGGCCGCTCCTCCTTCAACGGAGACATTCATTAACGCGACAAATTTCTGGACGGAGCAACAGGGCGTGGCGGGGCGGAACAGAGTGCGACGGCCACGTGCCTGTGTCGTCGTGGTCCGGCGCGCCGTCCGGATATGACGTCACCGAGGACTGATTACTGACGGTGCGTCGTCGCTCCAGTTCCTCACGCACTCCTCCGAGGACGCCGCGCAGCGGCCGGAAGCGCCGTCGGATGGAAAGTGAAGTAAGTCGGATTGCGGCTAGTTACTGCGTGGGGCGTCGTAAAATCATTCCGTGGTCGCCGCGGCCGCGCCGTGGCTCAGGCGGTGGTCCTTTGAGCCGCGTATTGATGGGGGCCATAACGCCGACACTTTCATTTCGCTGCCGCCGTCGATGTACTCGCTGTCGCTATTACGCGATGACCGACTGCGCGCCGATGTAAATCGCACGCCGCGCACTTTCCACGTGGCACTTTTTGGCCGACTTGATCGGTGGGTGCTTCTGAAAGATCGCGCAGTCTCGGGAGCGCCGCCGCGCCCTCACCCCCTGCCCCTGGCAGCGTGCGGCCAGGGGCCTCCGTCTCGGGAGGACTTAGCAGACCGCACCGCCTCAGCGCCGTGAATAGACTAAGTGCACTCCATGGACTTAGCGCGCCGTCACGTGGGAGCGCCTCGACGCGCTGCTTGTCCGCAGCCGAGTGATGTCGTACGGGCCGCCACAATATGGACGTGACAGAGACGGAGCGACGAAAAGCGACCCTTCGGAATCGCAGGGCCTGGAAGTGGCGCGCCAGCGAAGCTTGCATCTTCCTGTTCTTCTCCCTCGTCCCCCCCCCCCCGGCCCCCCTCCGCTCCAGCTTGGCTTCTTCAAAAGGATCCGCAGACAGTTTGATTAATTATACGACGCGCAAACTCCCATTAAAAGTTTTGTCTGGCGCACTCGACAAAACAGTGTGACACTGCCCTAGATGCGGCACGCCTGCCCGCCCTGCCCCACCCCGCCCCGCCCCGCCCGGCCGCCGACTGGGGGAAGCCGGCTGGACGACTAGGACACTAAGAGGCAGCTAAGGCGGCGACGCGGCGCAGGTCCGAGGGCCGCAGAGAAGGGCTGTGCTGTGCCACCACTGGAGGGCTGGCCAAGGGTCGCCGCGTCGCCGCGCACGGCAAGGGCCAAGGCGGCCAAGGCGGCCAAGGCCACCGCCAGAAAGCAGAGCCGGAAGGGCGGGGTGGCGGTGCTGGACAGGGTGGCACGCCCGAAAGCGCTGCACCAGCAGGCCACCGGCAGCCACGGCTCCACTTTTGTTGTTTGAGGGAGACGCCTGTGGGGTAGGCCGGCCCGCCGCGCCGCTGAGTGCCGCGGGCCTGCCTACCCCGCCGATGGCAGGCGCTAGCCGTGGCAGAGGCATCGCCGCAGGGCCGTCGGATAAGGACGCCCGGTCTCAGTCTTTTCTGAATTTCTGTGTGCCTGTACTGTGAACGAAACACTTTTCAAAAAAAATATTGGAAAATTCCGGAGAACTTTATTAGCTGATACTTTTTGTATCGGCAAGAATGGGTAAGGGGTGTTTCTTGCCCTTCGAATTTGAAGCCGCGACTGCGTCTCCCTCAAGCCGCTCTAAACGAGGGCAATTCAGGCCGGGCCCTCCCGCAATCCCCCTGATAACGTTTTATATTTCACTGGGCGGGCCGCGGGCCGCGCACCAAGATCGGGGGGCCATTGTGGGTCTCAACAAAGGGGTCCTCGTAGCGATATGTCGCCCACTGGGACATCGGGGAACGCGCGGCCCGCGGCCCGGCAAGGAGGTCCCGATCACGGATATCTCATTTTGCCATTTTGGCCGGCAGAAACACATATCAACAAAAAATTAAGAAAGTGGCCACACTGTAAAGTCTACTGGCTTTCTATTTTCCAACGACCAGTCTTCGCGAAAAGCATTCCCACCCGGACGAAGAAAAACGTTGCCTGTTGTCCGACGAGGACTTGCTTTGTTTAAGCGAACAAAGGAGAGGGAAAATCCTCATCAAGGTACTGTGCGCGTCGCACCTCTGCCCTGGACAATATTCAACTCACGGCCCACTGTGGCGCTGTGCGTCGCTGTGCGTGGCAAGGCGCAGTTAGGCCGAACGCGGAATTTCGTTTTGTGCTCGCAGGGCGACACTTTGCGGTGAGAAAAGGATCACCGCGAGTCATGTTAACCTGTTCCTGGTTCGATAATCCGGACTTTCTCTCTGCAGAGGCGGCGCGGGGACAAGCGTGGGTGAGTGGTGAGCGAGTGGAACGGAGTGGGACAGAGAAGGATGCAGATGGGGGTGGTCAGGTCGGCGACCTGCAATTGAATGAAATGAATTGCTCGGGGGCCTCACCGCGGGGGCCTCACCCTAGTGCCGGGTATGCCGCTACGCCCCCCCCCCCCCCGGGCCACCATGGGCTAAAAGCAAAGGCGCGCCGAAACCCCAGCGGCTCACACACACACTAACGCCCACAAACAATCACACACACACACACACAATCAGAGACACAAACGCAGCCGCGCTGCTGCTCAAGATGAATGTCGCGGTGAGCAAAACGTATCGTTATCCGTTGTGGCTGCCTGGCTAGGTCCAACCCGCCCCGCCCCGCCCCGCCCCGCCCCACCCCGCCTCACCCCGCCCCACCTCACCCCGCGCGGGGAGGCGAGGGCCGCATCAAGCAGGCCAGAGCCGCAGCCCCGATCGAGGCGCTCGCCGGGATTTGTCGCACGCGGGAGAGGCTTGACTCCTCTGGCCGGATCGCGCGCGGCTTTCTCTCGCCGTTCGGGCTTTGCGGTTTCCGCATTCGCGGTTCGCCTCCGCGGATTCTTCGCCTCTCAGTATTCCGCGGTTCTTCCGCTCATGCTCGCTGGATCGGCATCCCTCCGCGGATTCATCAACGCAGCCCGGTCGCCGTGAAGCCTCCTTTTCAGCACACACACACACACACACAGAGAGAGAGAGAGAGAGAGAGAGAGAGAGAGAGAGAGAGAGAGAGAGAGAGAGAGAGAGAGAGAGAGAGAGAGAGAGAGAGAGAGAGAGAGAGAGAGAGAGCGGTGTTGCGGCAACGTGAGTTACCAACGAGTGTATTTTTTCCCTCCTTTCCTGACTCTCCAACTTTGCTCTCAGCGCGTGGAGGCGGCAGTCAGCTACCCTTACGCGACAATGAAAGGCGAAAATTTCCAGAGTGAATTAATTCTTCAAACTGCAGATGGCCGCTATAAGAGGTTGCTAATGAGATGGTGCCCCTCTCGGCGACTCGCTCGGCGCCTCCGTCACGGTCCTCAGCGTGTTGACTGGTCGCAAACCAGTCTGTCTCCCTCGCACGCATGGGGCGTCATCGTGGCAGGGCGCTTCCTTGGCAGCACTAGGTGAAGAGGGCGGGCGTGCCGGGCCGGGATGGGGCGATTGCCCTGACAAGTCTCCTCACGTCGGCGCGTTAAGGCCCCTAGCGACTTGCCCAATGACTGCAAGGCCACGCACCTAGTTAAGCCGTCCCAGCCGGCCCGGCCTGCCTGCCTGCTCCAGCGCGGACGGCCCGGCGACCATACGACGGCAGCTCCGCCGAAATTTAGAGCGTGTATCTCACTCACTCTTCCCTTTGTGTGCCCTTAATTTGATTCTCATCCCTTGAAATATGGCGGCCCTCGACCTACCGTGCACAGAGAACGCAATTTCGTTTGTAAAAATGAATGGGTAACGGGGCGTGATCGGCGCGGCGCCATCGCGGCCCTGGGAGGGATCTCGCAGCGGCAGCATGGCGGCAGCCAGCCGCGCGTGAAATTCCATCTGAGCCGACAAGTACAGTTAAAACAATGCAGACGGCGAAGGAGCGACCCGCGCCTTGGCGCCTGGCTCGCGCCGCGGGCTGCTCCCAGGCAAAGGGAGGGATGGGGTCATCTGGAACTGTGTGGGATTAGGGCCCTTTAGTCCACCTATAAATGCCCGTTTGGCACGGGTCGCGCAGATGGGCCACCCTTTGTGGCCCTTATCTCTCCCTATCATTCAAAGGGTGACCGTTTAGGGCGGGCCAACCTCGTTAGGCTCAGCCAAACATGCCGCCGGCAGCCTTGACGCGCGTGGACACACACACAAAAAAAAAAAACACTCACACATACTCTCTCTCTCTCTCTCTCTCTCTCTCTCTCTCTCTCTCTCTCTCTCTCTCTCTCTCTCTCTCTCTCTCTCTCTCTCTCTCTCTCTCTCTCTCTCGTGTCCAGACGAGTGGTTAGGAAGCCACGTGGGGAACGGTTGTGAACGTCAAGCGTGAATCGCACCAAGCAAAAATCGCTGTTAATTTTATTTTTAAATACAAGCATTGAAAACCTTTTCTGATTCTCGAATACGGTCTTTGATGAGCGACTGCCCCCGTTAATCCCCTCACTCCGCACCCAGGTAGCGGTCCGCTGGCCGAGCCGTGCGAGGGATTTGGCAACACCCTTGCCAATCACGCTGCTCCAGCGACCCAGAATTTCCGAGCGGATTATTGAGAGCATCGGTTGTGCGTCCGCCCACCTCAGCCTTGCCTCGGCCCCAGCCTCGGCCCCACCTGGACTCCTTTGTGGACCGATATTGGCAACAGCGCCCCTTGCTGGCCCGCGCCGCAACGCCTCGCGCTCGCGTGTACGCCAAGGCCGGCCATTCAACTGCACAATACTAGCGCGCCTGCATAAATCTAACTTTATAGCCTCCTTTGTCCGTAGGCGGTTTTCTACGCCGTTGTTCCACCTTTCCTCTTTTTTTTTGATGTAAGAAAGCTCGTTTGCAACTAATAATGAGAAGTAAGGGGGAGCTTTGAGGTCAGGGTTAAGGTAGTTACCCTGCCTGAGGTGCCTTTTAAAAAGTTCCGCCCCGGAACACGCGAAAGGCTGCAAAAGCCAATCAAGGCTTCATTATTGAGCGGTACCCGTGCAGCTGCCGGCGCCAACCTGCCTGCGCGTGACGCGCCTGAAGGGAGCCCGTTCGGGTACTTGAATAGTGTGTATTCAAAACGTGTTCGAACATGTACTTGAAAAGGCACTCGGGTAGGCGTGGGCCATATTCGCGCGGCGGACACCAAGGGCCGAGGGCCTTTGAACACGGGAGGACAACATGTTAAGCTCAGGGCGCCTCAAAGTTTCACGAAGCAGCCCCTAATCAGATTTATGTTCTGGCCGTGGCGCGGCGCGGCGTGGCACGACGGTTGCCACGGTGCGCTGCCGGCCTAACCGAAAACTCGCCGGAAATTGTCACAGAGCCGCGCGGCCCGCCGGCGCACTCCAGTGATTGAAAGAAGAGACGAAAAGGGAGAGAGAGGAGCGTCCTCTTTGTCCGTCCAACGTGGTCGGGATTACAATTAATTTGCCCCATTTCGGCTTCTCACTGCCTCCTCCACGAGTGTGCCGCGTCACGGCCTCGGAGGGCACGCTAAGGACACCGGTGTGCTGTGCGGCAAGCTGTGCCCGCTGCCCTCGGCGCGCAAATCCTTTCTAAACGGCCCGGCCGCCACGACGGCATCCATCTCCACATCCGAGGGCAGGCGGCGGGGCCTACAAGCGGCGGGGCCTACCGCCGGCTTGAGCCCCACAAGAGCCTCACGCCTTTCTTGCCCTCCATTTCTCACCCCCGGCCCCGTGGACTCACTGTTCCCCACGAGGCGACCCACTTTCCAGCCGATGCATCGGACTGGAGGAGTCACTCAGTCACTCGGATGCTGCGACGACTCAGACGACTCGCGCCGCTCGCAGCGCTCGCAGCAAGGCGGAGCCCCTAATGGGATCAACCTGATGGACCCCGGCGGCTGGCCGGGGCCCCGTGGACGGACTCCGACTCGGCGGAGTCCACCGCCATCGGGGTCACGGCGTCACCGCGGCGCGGCGGAGCTGGCGGAGCCACTGGGCGACACCATCAATCTCTATAGGTGATGAAGGCCGGCCGCGCGGGTGTCAGCCCCAGCCAGCCCCAGCCAGCCCAGCGCCCACTATAAATCTGACAGGTCAGACACTCCCGCCTCGCCAGCTCGCTCTCACTCGCACCTCGGGCCCCGTCCACGCTGCACGCCCTCCAAAGTCCGTCTCTTTCTCTGGTCGCTAAGCCAGTCACGACTCGGGAACCATCCCTCACTTGTCACCAGGACTACACTACTCATAATGAAGCCTTAACAGCACGCCTCTCCTGCGCCGAGCGCACCAGAGCGGCGGCGGTACAGCGGCCCGCTCAGTGCACTCAAATCTGCACTCGGCGAAAAAGGAACGGAAATAGGGAGAGAGAGAGAGGACCGAGAGTAGTGTCCACGACAAATCCTGGTTAAAGAGCCTCACAGTCAAAGAGGCGACACGGTCACGTGACGGCGAGCGCTCTCATTGGTCTGGTTCCACTGGGGCACTTAAGGGGTTTGTAGATTTTTCATACCTCTGGTCCCGGGGCTTAGGCGGTGAAGGTGCATACGTAAATTGAATGTTTTAAACAGCGTATAATTGCTTCAAAACACTTGGAGCTATTAGAACAAGTTTATCCGCTCAAAAATAAATATTGGCGTTGAAAAAATAAGCGACAGACTTACTTGCGGGCAGAGGGAGGGGGAAGGGGGAGAGCAGTATGAGAAATTCACCAGAGCGCACGCGCCCCAGTGGAACCAGAGGCTCGCTGTCACGTGACCGTGTCGCCTCTTTGACTGTGAGGCTCTTTAATCCTGGTGGCAGCGTCGTCGCCAGAGTGCACAGGACGCGATTGTGCGTTTGCGTCTGTTTGTGTGTGTTTGTTTGTGTGAGTGTGTGCGTGTGTGTGTGTGTCTGTGTGTGTGCACGCTCGCATCGTGCGAAAGAGATCGCGATAGAGTGCCCTTTACGCTGCCGCCACTGCCGCACGCCGGCGTTGCCCCGGCTGTGGCGGCGGACTTGACACACTTGCCCATAAAATAGATTTAACATTGCCGGATTTACGAGCCATAAACGGGGTACTTTGTACACATGATGGACAAGACCTCGGCCGGAGATTCCGCCGGGCAGGGCGGGCGGACCCTGCCAGCTGGCGAAAAAAGACGCGCGACTAACAAGGCTGAAACTGCTGCGATGGCGAGCATGCTGCAAGCGCACTGCGATGCCGCTGCTGCAATTCTGTCATGAAGGACCAGGCCTGTCCCAGTGTGCGTGCTGTGCCGTGCCTCGCCGTCACACGCGCCGAACAATTGGGGACTGCTGGGTGCTGATCCGCTCAGGGGCCTAGCTGGCCTGCGGGCCGGCCGGCCCGCCCGCCCGCCTGCCCGCCCGCCTGCCTGGAGCCCCGGGCCGCAGAGGTTGTGCCTTCGTTAGGGAGGCTCGAGAGAAGCGGTCCGGGCCTGAACCGACCCGAGCCGCCCGAGTCCACGACACAGTGCGCTGCTCTCTTTGAATACACGGCAGCTGTGAGCCCTGATGCTGAGCTGGATCCGTGCCACCCGTTCGGAGACGCAGAATTCGATCAAACTCGAGGCTCCCCGCGCGCTGTTTGCTGCGTCGGTTGTGGCGCTTCAAAGAAAACAAGGAGAAATGCCAGCCGGCGACAGCCTGTTTGTCGCTCTCGTGACGCGTGTGGGGCGCTTGGTGGGTGCCATCTCTCGGCGCGGTGAGGCACCAACAGTGGTCTCTCGGCGGTGACGTTCCAACTGCTTGAAACTGCCTATACATAGGCTTCCGCGCACCCGAACCTGCCCCAACCAGGAAAGGTCGAAAGAACTCCCCGCGGGCGTGGCGGTGGCGGGGTGGCGTGCGACGCCAACAAATGGGGCGGGGCGTGGCGTGGCGGGGCGGGATGGCTCGCGGTGACGGATGGCCGCCATCGCGCGGCCGGCGGCATGGCCAGCGCTCAAATGAAGCCATCAAGAACGTATGTATCAATGCAACGGCCGCGCGCGATCCCACGCCGCATAAAAACGAGGCCGCGACGCCCCGCTGACCCACATCGCCGCACCGTGTCACCGCGGCTTTGGATTTCCAAGCCGTCGGTCGGTTCGCAGGCACTCTCCGAACGGTGAGTCGCGTCGCTGGCTGTCTCTCTCGCACCCGCACGGCGGGGCTCCTGAGTGCAAGGGAGGCGGAGATCCTTTCCGCAAGGACGTGCTGTCGTTCCACACGCGCGGAAAAACATTTTTTTTTTTTTTTTTTTTTTTTTTTTTTTTTTTTTTAAAGAAAGGGACTTGTCGAAAGCAATTTTGGAGGCCGCGTGCTGGTGCGCCGGTGCCTTTCGCCTTGCCGTTCGCTGCCACGCCATTGGGAGTCACGATTCGAGCCGCAGGGGCCATTCAACGAGTTTTATGACTAAGCTGCTGCTGCTGCTGCTGGCTCAGCCAAGAACAGTCGCTCTGTCCGTCTCGCCCACACAGGACGCCCCATGGGAGCGAGAGAGACGGTTAGGAAGGGCCCGCCGCTGCGGACGAGCTCCTTGTAATGACCGTCCGTGCGACGGTGGCGCCACTCGTGGCCGATCTGCGTAGCTTGCGTAGCTTGCGCACGTGTGTTGCTGCGGGGCCAAACGACCGTTTGGGTTGTGCCTCGCCCGGCCCCGCTTTGGGGGCTATGCAATGAGGAAATTTCCCTCTTCGGTTGCTCTCACGCCACGGCCGCACGAACGCGGCCACGCGGCCTCTCAGTGCCAGCGGGCTAATTTTTGCACCTGTGTTATTACATATCAAGTTCGGAGAACTTCAATCTCTGTTTTACTTCAGTTTTGTTTCTCAGTAATATTATTTTTTTTCTTCTTTTTCACGAATATGGTGCGAGGGGTTCAGCCACGAGGTCGGCACGCCACGGCTAGTCACGGAGGCCGACTCTCTCTCACTCATTGGACGTGCCGCGGTGGTGCGAGAGAGACGGAGCGCTGCTTGGAATCGTCGTGCAGGTCGGTTATCTCTGTGCGTCACGTTCGCTAATGGCGCCACGCCCCAGCCTCCCAGCCTCCAGTAAAACGCCTCAAAGGAAGCAATTATCAAAGGCTTGCTCCTCGGCGCCGCGCCGCCGTTCCACGTCCGACGTGTCGCGCGTAAGTCACCGAGTGACGCGTTTTTGGCACGCTGCTTTGATCTCGCTGGTGGCTGCTGCCTGTCAGCGCAAACGTCGCTCCGTCTCTCTCGCACCCGCAGGCCGTCCATCAAGGGTGCGAGGGAGACAGACAGAGCGACGAAAGCAGCTCGCGGAATGAGCAGGCTGCTTCGCGCCACGTGTTATTTCGATTGCCTTACCGCGCTGGAATCGAAGTTCGAGATGAAACGTCCCTCGTCAGGCCATTTACTCGCCACGCAATGCCAACGCCTACCCTGCGCTTCAACATATTTGTTCTGCAAAAACAGATCACATTGCTTTTACTCTTGAACGTTCAAACTCTGGATCATTTAATGGCATTTACCTCCTTGTCTTGTAAACGCAAGAAAAAAAAAGTGACTGAACTGGGAATCTCTGTGGTCTGATTTATTGCTGACAGTTTTCAGACACGCAGAGCAGCAGAAGGGGAAAAAAAGAGTCCGAATATTTTTTGTTAAACCTTGTCAATCAAGTCTACGAAATAAAATGAAAAGAAAAGTGAAGGCGCGGCATTAAAAAGAGGGCAGGCGTTAATACAAGAATATCCGATTGGTGGGTAATGAAGCGCGAGGAGGGGATTTTCCGGGCACCGTAATCCTTGCGGTGAAGCGTTATATTGCCGGCCAACACCTCATAAATTCCGGGAATAAATGGAGAGTGACAGGATTAAAAGTCACGGAATTAGAAATTTTTTCTTTTGCTCCGCGCTCTATTCCTCCCAGGCGTCGTCGTCGCAGAAACAGAAGTCGGAATATGCAAATTCATTTACCGCACCATTGCGTGGAGGCTGCCAGCCAGGCTGGCCAGGCTGCCTCGTCCCCCGTACAGGCGGCCAGCCAGCGAGCCAGCCAGCGAGCCAGCCAGCGAGCCAGCCAGCGAGTCAGCCTCCGAAAACACACTGCCTTTCCATTTCAAACGCGTCGCCTGTGTCGCCAGCATTTAGAGAATGGTACGCTGAAAAGAAAGGAGTTTTGGTGATTGTCATAGAAAGAGGGGGAGGGGCCTTGGGAAAGGGTGGGGGAGAGGGGAGTGGGCTGGGTAAACGAACGGCACCTGGCGCCGCAGTGCAAGCCGCTTGGCGCTGCTTGGCGCTGCTTGGCACTGCTCGGCACTGCTCGGCACCCACAGAGCGCCTCTCGGCATTTGCCAAACTGCTCGAGAAAGACAGAGATCGGGTTCCCCATTCAGCTTCGTCCGACCGGAAGGGCCCACCCGCCTGTCTGCCTGCCTGCCTGCCTGCCCACCCGTCTGTCTGTCTGCCTGTCTGCCTGGCGGTTCACCGCTGGCGCCAAGATGTGGCCGGTAGGAGCGGCGAGAGAGACCTTCCCCCAAGAGGGTAGGCAACCTGCATGCGCGCCGCGACCCCGCCACCAAATGGACTCGAGATTTTTATTGGCCGTCATTTACAGTGGGCTGCGGGGGGAGCGAGCCGCCGAGCCGCACGGCGGCGGCGGCGGCCTCAATCTCGGCGAATTAAATACACGCATTCCGGAATTAATATCATTGCAACCGGCCGGGCCGCCCCTCTAATGGCGCAGAGGGTAGAAAGTACACTGGGAAGCACTGTGGGCCGCGCGGCGCAGCCAGGCGCAGCCCAAAATGACTTTTTAAGCGACGCCCAGCGCCCGCACGTCGAACGCATCTCGTCGGAAGGGCGGATTACGTGACAACGTGCCCCTCTTTTTGGCCGTGTGTGTGTGTGAGTGTGAGTGTGTGTGACCCTCTTTTGACCCATTTCCTCCAGGCAATACAGGTGGGCGGGCCATGCTGCGGCGGCGGTGAATTCGCAACACACGCTCAAAAGTGTGTGTGTGTGTGTGTGTGTGTGTGTGTGTGTGTGTGTGCGTGTGTATGTGAGCGGGCCACATATAGAAAGGCACGTGCAGTAACGTCCTTCCTCACCCGCCGCGTGTGGTTGCGCGCGCATAGTAAACCTCTGCGGCACACACACACGCACACACTTTTATTATTCGATTTGCCTGGCGCGGGGGGCATGTGAAGGGACGAAAGGGCGCTGTTGCCCTGCCGCCGGGACCTCCGGGACCGCCGCGGCACAGCCAGTGGGCGGTCAGGTGACGAAGTCCTAAACCACACGTGCCAGTCGTATACCGCGCGCGGAGCTTACGTTACGGACCGGGCGGGAAAGGGGGAGGGGGAAGGGGGGCAGACGAGGCGAGCAGGGTGAAGTTCGCAGGTCGGCCATCTCGCGTTAACAACTGGGATTACAGCAATGGAGGCAGGGCGGGCGCTGAAATGAGACGCTGTGTCCATGCACCGTGAGGGGGCCCTTGGAGTAACCGCCACGCCCCGCCCCGCCGCGCCCCGCCGCGCCCCACCACGCCCCGCCATATCTCGTTAGGAGCCGCGCGGGCTACAATAAAGGCTGGCTATATGTGGGTCACGTGCACTGCGCGTCAAACACACGGACACACATACACTCACAGACACACACATCACTCTCTCCCTCTCACTCACACACACATACACACACACACACACGAAGAGCAACAACAACAACAACATCAACAAATATATCGGTACACAGACGCGCGGGTTTGCATTGAGAGCGCGGCCCCCTGAAGCTAGTCATTAGAAACTGATGCTGTTGCTGCTGCATGCAGTGTAGTACGAAACGCTTGTTGCTTGCTAGCATAAAGAGATGACGTCTTTGTTTTTCCCAGAATGGCCCCTCGGAGCTACTCGTCTTGCTTACACTGTGCGACGGCGCCGCTGCGACACAAACTAACACGCACACACACACACACACACTCTCACGGACGCGTGCACACGGGGGAGGCGTTTACTGACTTAGTAGCTGGGAGATAGTCGACGGGGCCGCTACTGCTGCTGGTGGCGCGCTCTGCTCGGAAGTCGTCCTCTCTCTCTCTCTCTCTCTCTCTCTCTCTCTCTCTCTCTCTCTCTCTCTCTCTCTCTCTCTCTCTCTCTCTCTCTCTCTCTCTCTCTCTCTCTCTCCCCGTGCCAGTGCCGGCCCCGGGGGCCCCGTCGGGAGCGGGTCATGGCCACTCGGCGGTCCGCGAAGGTCCTTATTACCCTGGACTCCCTGATGAACGTCTGTCGTTAGGAAGGCGGGCATGAAGGCACAAGGAACGGCCTCGCGCGGACGCAAGTGTCAAGAGAAAGGCGAATCCAAGTTGCCGACAAACGTCACTCTGTCCTCCTCGCACCTATGGGGTAGGTCTGCGAGAGGGACAGCGTGAACCGGCGCCGTTCGGGAGTACCAACTCGCGAGGCGTCGGCAGCATCCAGGCGGCGGTGCTCCGGGCGAGGGGGAGGGGGTCCTACTTGCAGGGGTCCGGACGGGTAAACGCCATCATAAACAAAAGAGGGCGCTGTGCTCGGCGCCCCGCCGCGCCGTGGCTGCGCGCGGAACTAGTCGTTAGTGGACTATTATGAGGCGGCGAGTCGCTAAGGTTGCCCAGGCAACGCGGCGGCACGCTAAGATGGATGCCGAGGTTGCCGCGGAGGCGCATTAATCGCCTTCCATGGACCTCCCCATTAATGGTGTAAGTGTGCATCCTCGCAGTCCCCGCCTCCACCTCCAGCGCCCCCAGCGGGGGAAAAGATTAGTTGGTCTAATAGCTTGCCCCAAGAATGGAACTTAATGAGTTTCGGGACGTGTTCCCGGGGATCGATGTTATGAGCAGGCGGAGCAGCGCGCGTCTCAGTCACTCCACTGAGGGCGTCTGGGTGGGACCCCCCCATCCACTGGAGGACAGGGCGGCCTTGGCGCAAAGTGCGTCCAGGCCGAGGCCGCCACCGTCTACCTGGCGACACGCGGCCGTGTCCTGGGAAAGGCCGCGTCCATTATTAGGCCTGCGAGCACGGGGCCCTCCTGATGTAAACTGCACAATGCTAATGTGGGTGTCTGAGGGGCCGCCGCCAGCCACACGGCCTCGGCCCTGAAAGGGTCTGGAGGGCGAGGGGGCGGCCGAGGCCGTGCAGGGGTGGCCCGTCCCTACATCACCTCGTCGACCATGACCTCGGCGGGCCTCCGCCCACGCGCAACTAGACAGCGCTAAGCCTCGGTAAGAGGCTCAAGCCAGGCCTCGGCCAGGCCGGCCGGATGCATATTCAGCAGCGCGGCTGCAGCGCGGGGCCGCGGACAGCGATGCGCCGCCCCGCCCTGGCGGCTTTACGGGCCATTAGCCGGCACGCTAACGAGGGCGTGGCGGTGGCCGTGCCGGTCGTGCAGGTGCACATGGATTCCGAGTGGCTTTACAGCCCACTTAGTGAAAATTAAAAGGCATCTGGTGCGCAAGCACACGCCGACACTAAACTCGCCTCCACTCGGCTTGATTCAAAGCCGCCGCGCCGTGGAACCATCTCCCGGGAATTGGCCGATATTCCTGTGAATAATCCCGGGAGCCGGATTTACCGTGCGAGGACGACGGCGCGGTTCGGGGTGACCCCAGGCGTAGCCGTCGCCTACCCTCATTCCATCCTCCTCCACCGCCCCCTCCACCGCGGCCTCGCGCGAGGCTGGCGGGTCAACATTGACGCATCTTCGGCTTGACAAATGACATCTGCCGGTCTGGCGGGGCTGGCAGGGCTGGCAGGGCTGGCAGGGCTGGCAGCGCGCCTGGCACGTCGCGGCGTGACGTGACGCACGGGAGGCCCACGGACGCTGCCGCCCGCAATGGACTCGGCACGGGCCCCTCCCCGCCCCTCCCCGCCCCTCCCCGCCCCGCCGCGGCAGCACACAACAAATATGTAGATTTGTTTTTGTTTGCACAGAAGCGCCGCCCTGTTTTCCCACGGGTGGTGCGCTGCTGCTCCGACGCCCACCGCGACATGTGTAACTGCCGGACATTTATCTGCACATCGTATTTTTTTCTAGCCGCGGCGGCGGTGGTTCGTAGTATTTCAATAGATTATACGATCCGATTTGCCGTAAAATATGGCGAATGAGACGTTACGCGGCCCAAACGCCCAAACGGCCCGCCGCGAGGATTTCGCGCCAAATCCGACTCCCTCCCCCTCCTCTCTGCGTGCCTGCCTGCGCGCCGCGCACAAAGACCCCCCAAAGCCCGAGGAAGAGTCCACCTCTCCAACAAATTACTCTGCGCCATACAAGACCAAATTAAAAATATCTTCCCAAAGGGAGGGGGGCGGATGAGTTTATAATGCGAGTGCAGGGAGCCGCACATGTACATGCTTGCAATGTACGAGAGAGCGGCACGGGCCGCCGCGCGGCGAGATGAGAAATTTAAGGCGAGATAAGAAAGGCGGCGGAAAGCGTTCCAGAAAGCCCGGCCCGTTTACAGCAGCGACGCGGCTTTTGTGTTTCCCGCCATTTCGCGAAAGCGCGCCAAAGCGTCTATTTGCCGCGGCCGCCACGGCCTGCCCGAAACTAAGCCAGCAACGCGGCGGAGGCAGCGCGCGCTAGGCAAGCCAAGCCAAGCCGGACAGCTCAGGATGCGTGCTCGTGTACGTACGTAGATTATATTTAGTCGTGTGTGTATGTGTGCGTACGTTTGTGTTTGTGCCTGTCTGTCTATCTCTCTCAGCGCAACTCACACGCAGCACACAACAAACTTGTGCGTTACATTATGAACACGGTGTGATGAAACCTAATATAACGTAACACACACCACCCCAGTGGTTCCCTAGCTTGTGGTCGTGACTCCATTTTGGATCGCGGTAAAGTAGTTTACGGTCTCGGATCGGTCCTTGGGGCTTCTGGGGTCATCACAGTTATAAAATAAAACCACAGTCTGGACACAGCCACGCCCCGTGCGCACATGTGATACTCGCGCGGCTGGCGAGGTCCCGGCCTGTCGCACACTGTGCCCTCACGGGGCTACCAGCGCGGAGCGTCGCGGAAGAAAAGTCGTTTTGGAAAGTCTCCAGCAGGGAAGGCTGTTTTCGGGGCAACTTTCCGGCAGGCCAGCGCAGGCCGTACGGACCGTGGCGGCGTCATTTGGCGAGGCGCGGGGCGGTGAGGCAGCGGGGCGGTGAGGCAGCGGGGCGGTGAGGCAGCGGGGCGGTGAGGCAGCGGGGCGGTGAGGCAGCGGGGCGGTGAGGCAGCGGGGCGGTGAGGCAGCGGGGCGGTGAGGCAGCGGCCAGGCGGGGGCGGCATGTTTGGCCCAGTCACACACTTGAGATAAAAGCTGACCCAAAGTGAATGGCGGTGCTCCACACCGTGGACCCCGCGAGTCAAGCACGCCGAAACGGTGGCGGGGGCGGCGGTCGCAGTGCTTAATAGCCAGCCGGACGCGGTGACCTCGTCGCCTCTCTTTCAACACACGCCACTGGCGTTCGTTCCGGACCGCACTCCGCGCTTCGTCGTTCTGTCTCTCTCGATCTCGTACTTGTACGGGACGCCTCGTGAGTGCGAGAGGGACAGGCCGACGAAAACGACCCGTTTCGCGCTCGGCCCTCGGCTCTCCAATCGACCATCGTCCGAGTGGAATCAGCGCGGCGACAGCAGCACGCTTCGCCTCTCCGCCTCTCTGTCTCTCCTCTCTCTCTCTCTCTCTCTCTCTCTCTCTCTCTCTCTCTCTCTCTCTCTCTCTCTCTCTCTCTCTCTCTCTCTCTCTCTCTCTCTTTCAAACACACACACACACACACACTAAAGAAACCAACTGCGAGTGGGGCGTGGCTCGGACTTGAAGGCCCCCGGCGGCGAAGGCAGCAAGGTTAGAGGTGTGAGCGAATACAAGCCGCATTAATACCAGATAAAAATGTTAACGTCCGGAAGGAGCTGGTTATCTGGCGCCAGTTTATTTCGGGGAGGGCATTTGGCGGTCAGGCGATGATATAGGACGGAATGCTAAACACGGCGGCCGGGATGCCGCCACGCCCCACCCTGCCCCGCCCCGCCCCGCCCCGGGGGCTGAGTTGTGTGATGGGCCTTTCACATTCAGGGGCGCAGGCAGCCCGACCCGAACAGGGAAAAAAAGGGCGCCAAAATTGCAGCGTGTCGAGCTGTGAACGAAGCTGCTTTTCGGCCATTCGGCGCGCCGGGCGTGGCGGCTGGACACCCGACACCCACTTTGGGTGACAATGGGGTGAAATAATGGGACAAATCGGGCCGATTTGGAGGCTCAGGACGGCCGGCCCTGCCCTGCCGCGCAGTGTCGCTGGTCAGCGGGAGGAGGGGGCTCAAGACGCGTCCTAAGCCTCAGGGGTCCCTTTAATCTGGGCTAATTATTCTGGCAAGGGGAGTGGACCACATTGCCGTCCGGGTTTGTCTCTTTGCCTCTGCCTTCTCTCTCTTTCCCTCGCTAAACCGGCTGGCCGTCTCTCTGTCTCTCTTTCTCTCTCTCTCTGTCCCTCTCCCTCTCACCTCCTCTCCCCCTTGCAATGAGAGGGTGGATTGGGCAGCTCTCTTATGAATCAGGCATGCCTAATGTGCCAGCCGTTGTCCCTGGGCTGTCCCACCCCGTCCCTTCCTCCCACAGTCACCTCAGGTCCCTGGCACACTGGTTCGTGGACCGCGGCGGCCGTGGCCTCATTGGGGTGCTAGAGTCCCGACTAGCAGGTGCGGCCAAAACGTACCAGGCCTTTGGATCGAGTTCAAATCGGGCTGGCAGCAGTGAGTGCACCAAGGGCCTCGACTACACTGGTGGTTAATCTTCAGGCAGCAGGCACACGGTAAAATCGCGCAGGCTGTTTAATTGGGCAAAGGGGAGAAGGCCGTGTCCCGCCGCGCGGCTGCTTCGCTTGACGACCGGCTGGCGGGCCGGGCAGTTCCCTCTTTTTTCAACCCGTTCACAAACAGTCGTTACCGCGGGCAAACAGCGGCGGTGCGGTGACGCGCTCATCAAGCAGGGCCTGGGCCGCCACCACGGCCGCCACCACGGCCGCCACCACGGCCTCGGCGATCGGCAGGAATGCCCGCCGCGCATTGTCCCCGGAATGCGCGCGGTGCTGCGGCTTGCGGCGCGGCGCACAGTGGGCCAGAAGACAGGCGCAGGGGTGCAAAACCCTCGACGCATTTTGGGCTCCAGAGCCGCTGAACGGGACTCAAACCGAACGTGTGACCCCACCAATGGATTCCTCGTTCGGAGAGCAATCCATTGGTGGGGTCACACGTTCGGTTCGAGTCCCATTTAACGACTCTGGAGCTCAAAAAAGCTCCACCGGTCCTCTGGCCCACTGTTTGGCGGGTTGGTTTGCGGTGCCAGCCCCACGCCACGCACTCACCCACGCTCCACGCCGGCGAACTATACCTGCCAACACAGAAGAGAAAAACACAGTTAGTTCACGGGAAGTTTACTGCTGATGGTTCTGTTGTGGTCGCGTTCCGTTCACACGAGTCGATATAATTCATCAGGACAAACGCGCCGGCGGCGAAACTATTGATCGCGAACCACTGTTCTGGCCCTCTTAACCGCGGTGCAGCTTTCTCGTACAAACTTCGTGCGGTATAACGAGCCCTTGTTAGTCAAGGTCGACTCTGCGTCAGCGGCCGCCAGAAAACGTGAGTCAAGCAGGGGTCCAATTAGAAGCCTTACGCCCAGCCGATTTTCACAAACATCGGACGAAAATGAAGTTATGAAATTAAGTTACTTCATAAGTTAGGCTCGTGACTCGCTCCCGAAACTTCAGGAATGACACCAGCGGCACTCCGTGCGCAAAGAGCTTTAACGCTCTCTCTCTTTCTCTCTCTCTCTTCTCTCTCTCTTGCGAGGCAGCGTGGAAGAGATTCCGTTTTAAAACGTGGAGAGAGAGAGAGAGAGAGAGAGAGAGAGAGAGAGAGAGAGAGAGAGAGAGAGAGAGAGAGAGAGAGAGAGAGAGGGTGGAAGGGGATCGGTTGGGACGCCCCCGGAAAAATGCTGGCAACGTATCGAAAGGCACTTTATTCCACACAGCAGACTGACTCCTCGGAGCCGCGTCGTTTCGTCGCCCTGCCTCTGTCGCACTCACTGCTGGGTCGCCGTCGAGGGGCCTAGAGCAGCGAAACAGGAAACAGGACCCCTCGGAGCGGGCCGGCGGCGCACAAAGGTAGCGACGGACACGGCATTACCATTCGCTCTCGACTCGTGATACATCCCCCGGAATCCAAATAAATGCGGCGGAATCGCGCACGGCGGCGGCGCGGCAGGCGGGCCCGTTGAGCGGGCGCCCCTTCTCTTTCATTTTCAAGCACTCTTTTACCATGGCAGCGGCGGCAAGGAGGATGAGAGGGGTCTTGTATTCGACGTTCGTCGCGAAATGCAATAAAGCAGAAATTGAAGTGAGCCACTCGGGAGGTCCGCACCGCACTCCGCGGCGACGGCGCCGTTCCGCCGGCGGCAGTGATCGCTCGGTGGCCGCGGTGCCGATGCCCTCGTCTTATCACGGTGTGCCGACGATCGAACAGGCCAAGACGCGCAATGCGTCTTCGCGACCCCGGGGAGCCTCCCCGTCTCGGAACCGGAGCCGTGTTTCAGTCCCGGCACGGTTTTTCCTGCTGTCCTATTTCACTGCTGGGTAGTGAGGCTGAATGTGTGTGTGTGAGTTTGTGTGTGTGTGTGTGTGTGTGAGAGAGAGAGAGAGAGAGAGAGAGAGAGAGAGAGAGAGAGAGAGAGAGAGAGAGAGAGAGAGAGAGAGAGAGAGAGAGAGAGAGAGAGAGAGAGAGGGGAGGAAGGGGAACTGATAAACTTGCCTCCAAAACTTGACGAGCTGTGAGTTTAGTGCACCGCCTCAAGCTACTGCTTATGGTGCTGCTGTCCTAAATATCATTAATAAATTTTAAAAAATAAACCTTTTAAGAATTTCTTTTAACACGAGAGGGTGGTTTGTTTACAGTATAAATGTTTTTTCCTGCTTGAGCAGCGTTTTTCAGGAACCCGCTTTGATTGTCGGCGCTCCTGCTGTTTGTCATAGTGATTTAATTAAGATTTCACGCCACCGAGGAAGCACCGCTCCCAAAGAGAGGGTGGCTGGCTCAGCGCCTCGTTGCATCAAGTTCGCACTCGCGATGAACTATTTTCCCCTCTTTTTTCTTCGTTTTCCTTCTTTTTTTTTTTGCAGCGGACCAAAAGCAGGCCAATAGCTGAATAATCAGCGAAGACCTCATAGTATTCCACTTCCGCCTGACCCGGGCAGCATCCCCCTGGACCTCCCCCCCCTCCCCCATTCCCCGGGGGTTCCCTGCTCGTAATTCCTTCTTGGGGGCGAGCACGGAGTCTCGGGCTGTAGGGCAGTGT